>JAPPVO010000029.1:24406968-25114404 GCA_030407325.1 Camellia japonica
AAGCAAGTATCCAGCATCCACCCCAGCCTCCATTCCCCTCCGGAGGTGACAACATTCCCCTCTGGGACGCTGAACTCCGAGCCATGAAGCTTCAGCTCCAAGGGGTCATGCAGAACATTCAACACAAACCCTCTACCACTACAAACTCACCATTCGTTGCCTCCATTCGAGACAAACCTCTGCCGCCAAGTTCAAAATGCCCACCATTGACTCCTTCGACGGGACCACGGACCCAGTCGATCACCTGGAAACCTACCGCACCCTCATGATTCTCCACGCCTTTCCTGACGAGATCATGTGCCGAGCTTTCCCTGTAACATTGAAGGGGTCAGCTCGGCTTTGGTTCAGTCAGTTACCGGCGGACTCTGTCTCCACCTTCCAGCACCTCAGCGACTCTTTCCTCAGCCACTTTATCGGAGCTCAACGTCAGCGCCGTCCTGCAACCCAACTTCTCAACATCCGCCAGACCGAGGGGGAGTCACTACGCAGCTTTGTTACTCGCTTCAATACCGAAGCTTTGCAGGTGGCTGAAAATGATGACAAGGTCATCCTCACCGCATTCATGGCAGGTCTACGGTCGTCTGATTTCCTCTTCTCACTTTCTAAAAACCCCCCGACCTCCATGGCAACCCTACTCTCCAAAGCCCAGAAATATATGAACGCAGAAGACTCATTAGCCGCTCGGCAAGACCCGATCACTAAAAACCCGACCCCCAGAGATAAGAGGAAAGACCCCGAACCCCGAAACACTCAGTACAACAACCAAACACCCCATTATACCGACCGGCCTCCGCGCACCGACCGACCGGCACCAGCTAGACCACCTGGTCGGTTCGAGAGGTATACCCCCTTAACTCCCCCATGGAACAGGTCCTCCATCAAATCCAGAAAGACTACCCCCTCAAATGGCCCCTACCTTCACGAAACCCTTCCAGCCGGAAAGACCAGTCCAAATATTGCCGTTTCCACCAAGACACGGCCATAACACAGACGACTGTATCAATCTCAAGGACCAGGTCGAAGCCCTGATACGTCAAGGGCGTCTCAGCCGGTTCACAAATATCCACCCTCAGCAGAGACAGAAGACTGAGCCCCTCAGACACGACCGTCGGCGCACCCCGCCCCGACACCAAGCCCCACCTGACCAGGGTCGTGATCGTCAACAACCACAACCACGACCCCCAGGAAATCCTCCTCCACCAGTTGGAGAAATCAGGGTCATTTCAGGCGGGCTCGCCTGCGGACCATCCCGCTCAGCTCAGAGGGCCGAGCTCAGAAAAATCCGGCAGGGCTCGGACAACACGGTGGCCATGGTCGACAGACCTTCCAAGCAGCCAAAGCAGTGGATTGAACCCATCACCTTCACAGACGCCGATTGTGCAGGAATCCGCTATCCCCATGATGATCCCCTAGTGATCTCTTCAATCCTCTCCAATTACAAGGTCAGACGAGTCCTCATAGACAATGGCAGCTCTTCAGACATCATCTTCCTAAATTGCTTCCGCCAGCTTAAGGTCGGAGAAGAAAGCTTGACCCCGCTCCAAACCCCTCTAGTCGGTTTCACCGGCGACCGTGTGACCTCGATCGGCTCCATCGACCTACCTATCACCATCGGCGAACACCCCAGGCAGACCACTAAGTTGCTCACCTTCCTTGTGGTCGATTGCCCCTCTGCTTACAACATCATCCTTGGCCGCACGGCCCTAAATGCCTTCCAAGCCATCACATCCACCTACCATCTTGCCATCAAATTTCCTACTGATTCCGGTGTCGGGACAGTCAGAGGAGAGCAGACAGTGGCCAGGGAATGCTACGTCGCCTCCCTTAAAGAGGTTAAGCTAAAGGAAGCAATGATCATTGAAGGGCTCGACGCCCGGGATGAAGACGAGTTGGTCAGAGGAGAACCAGTGGAGGAGCTCGTCGAGGTCAATATTGATCCCACCAACCCGCTCAAAACAGCTAAAATCGGCAGCCAACTACCTTCCCAAGCCAAAGCCGACCTTACTGCCCTCCTGACCGAGCACAGGGACATCTTTGCTTGGACTCATGCTGACATGCCAGGCATTGACCCTTCTCTCATAACCCACCGCCTCAGCATCGAACCTCATTTCAAACCTTACCGCCAAAAGCAGCGAATCTTCCACCCAGAGCGTAATAATCTTATCGCTGCAGAAGTTGACAAACTCCTTGACGCCCAGTTCATCCGAAACGTGGACTATCCTAAGTGGCTGTCCAATGTGGTCCTGGTTCGCAAAAACAACGGCAAATGGCGTCTCTGCGTCGACTACTCCGACCTGAACAGAGCTTGCCCCAAGGATAGCTACCCACTTCCCCGCATAGATCTGCTGGTCGATGCCACGGCCGGTCACCAAATGCTCAGTTTCATGGATGCTTTCTCTGGGTACAACCAAATCATGATGCACTCATCCGATCGGGAACACACATCCTTCATCACCGACCGAGGTACCTACCACTACTGCGTAATGCCGTTCGGATTGAAAAACGCTGGGGCCACCTACCAACGGTTAGTCAATGCAGTTTTCCACCATCAGATCGGTCGAAACATGGAAGTATACGTGGATGACATGCTAGTTAAGAGCAAACTCTCCACCGATCACATCGCCGACCTGCGAGAGACATTTGCCACCCTTCGAAAGTATCAGATGAAGCTCAACCCCGAGAAGTGCGCCTTTGGCGTAGGGTCTGGGAAATTCTTGGGCTTCATGGTTAGTCAACGCGGCATTGAGGCTAACCCTGAAAAGATCAAAGCTCTGGTCGAGATGCAGTCGCCCAAAACGGTTAAAGAAGTTCAACGGCTCGCTGGCAGAGTAGCCGCCCTCAACCGTTTCATCTCCCGCGCCACAGATAAGTGCCTACCCTTCTTCAAAGTCCTCAGGCAGACCTTCGAATGGACAACTGAGTCCGAAGAGGCTTTCCAGCAGTTAAAACGGTGTATGGCCAACCCACCCCTCCTTTCACAAGCCATCACAGGCGAACCCCTCTTCCTCTACCTAGCAGTATCAAACACTGCTGTCAGCGCGGCCCTCATCAGAGAAGATGGCTCAGTCCAACGGCCTGTTTATTACATCAGCCGAGCTCTGAGGGGAGCAGAGCAGAACTACCCTTTGCTAGAAAAACTATCCTTGGCTTTGGTCACTGCATCCAGACGACTTCGCCCTTACTTCCAAGCCCACCCTATAGTGGTCCTCACCGACCAGCCCTTGAAGAAGGTCATGCAACAACCAGAACTTTCGGGCAGACTAATGCAGTGGTCAGTCGAACTCAGCCAGTTTGACATCTCCTACCGCCTCGAACAGCAATCAAGGGGCAAGCTATAGCCGACTTCATCATGGAATTCACCAATCCTATGCCACCCACTACCTCAACGGCCCCATCAGCCCCTGCCGATCCTGAAGACCCCCATTCCTGGACTCTCAATGTTGATGGGTCATCTTGCAGGGCGGGTAGTGGGGCTGGCATCATCCTCGCCTCTCCTGAGGGTGGCTATTTCAAATGTGCTCTTCGCTTCCTGTTTGAGGCTAGTAATAACGAGGCTGAGTATGAAGCATTGATAGCAGGACTCCGCCTCGCCAAAGACATTGGTGTCGACCAGATCCGCGTGTTCAGTGATTCCCAACTCATCGTCGGTCAGATCACGGGGGAATTCGATGCCAAGGATGATACAATGCGAGCTTACAGAGACATAGCACTCCCCCTTGTTCGCCTCTTCAATACTTTCCAGATCAGGCACATACCCCGGACGGAAAACTCCAAAGCAGACGAAATGGCCCGGCTGGCTTCCGCCGACCATTCCGACCTTAGCGACGGAGTTCACCTTGAATATCTAGCTCACCCGGCCATCTCGCCCGACCCACAAGAAGTGCAATTCCTCCAGACTGAACCCATCCCTTGGGCATCCGACATTCTCCTCTTCTTGACCGCTGGGGAGCTCCCAAACGACCAACAGCTAGCTGCCAAGGTCAGAGCTCGATCGGCTAACTACATTCTGGTCGATGGCATCCTTTATAAACGAGGTTTTTCGCGCCCATACCTGCGATGCCTCAGCCCCACCCAGGCAACCTATGTCATGCAAGAAATCCATGAGGGGATCTGTGGCAACCACTCGGGGGGCAGATCCCTCGCTCAGAAAGTACTCCGCACAGGCTACTTCTGGCCGACTCTCAACCAAGATGCAACCGATTTTGTGCTTAAATGCGACAAGTGTCAGCGCTTCGCCAACATCCCACACGCCCCTCCTACCGAGCTGATCACCCTTTGCAGCCCTTATCCATTCGCCAAATGGGGATCGACTTGGTTGGTCCACTCCCCACCGGCCGAGGCCAGACCAAGTTTGCAATTGTCGCCATCGATTACTTCACCAAATGGGTAGAGGCAGAACCCCTGGCCACCATCACCGAGCGAAATACGACCAAGTTCATTTGGCAGTCGATCGTTTGCAGGTTTGGCATCCCTCAAGCCATCGTCACCGACAACGGAAAGCAATTCGACAACGCCAAGTACAGGCAGTTTTGTGCAGACCTCCAGATTCAACCATGTTTCTCCTCCCCTGGTCACCCCCAAGCAAACGGCCAAGTTGAGGTCACAAACCGTTCTCTCCTGAAGATCATCAAAACCAAACTCGAAGCTGCTAAAGGCCTTTGGGCTGAGGAACTACCCAACGTACTCTGGGCCTACCGAACCACTGCTCGGACTCCCACTGGGGAAACCCCTTTTGTCTAACATATGGCGCTGAGGCGGTCATCCCAGTCGAAGTCGGACTGCCCACCCCCAGGGTTCTGCATCCAGACCTCGCCTCAACCGAAGAGCTCCGTCGCGCGGACCTAGACCTGATTGAAGAACTCAGGGAGACCGCTGCGGTAAGATTAGCCTCATACCAGCAAAAAATGAGGACACACTACAATCGCAAGGTCCGACCAAGGGAATTTGCGGTGGGGGACTTAGTGTTGAGAGAAGCAACCCTTGCCACCAAGAATCCGACTGAGGGTAAATTGGCCGCCAAATGGGAGGGACCCTATATTGTGAAAGCCAGACCGCGTCCAGGCACCTACCGACTTCAAGATATGGAGGGTCGCGACCTTCCCCACCCATGGAATGCTGAACACTTGAAACGCTACTTTCAATAAGCTGTTACTTTTGTATTCCTCAATTGTTGTATTCACATTTTCACGCACGATGTAATTCTTGGTCATTGTACTACATTTCTTATAACAACTGTTTTGTCTCCCAGCTATCCTCATCGTCCCAATTAATTTCAGCTTGCAGCACACACTCAAGGCCTCAGACCGAGCACTTTCAAAAGCCTCAGTCCGACCTGAGCACTTACAAAAGCCTCGGCCAGACCGAGCACTTTCAAAAGCCTCAGTCCGACCTGAGCACTTACAAAAGCCTCGGCCAGACCGAGCACTTTCAAAAGCCTCAGTCCGACCTGAGCACTTTCAAAAGCCTCGGCCAGACCGAGCACTTTCAAAAGCCTCAGTCCGATCTGAGCACTTTCAAAAGCCTCAGTCCGACCTGAGCACTTTCAAAAGCCTCAGTCCGACCTGAGCACTTTCAAAAGCCTCAGCCCGACCTGAGCACTCTCAAAAGCCTCAGTCAGACCTGAGCACTTTCAAAAGCCTCGGCCAGACCGAGCACTTACAAAAGCCTCAGTCCGACCTGAGCACTTTCAAAAGCCTCAGTCCGACCTGAGCACTTTCAAAAGCCTCAGTCCGACCTGAGCACTTTCAAAAGACTCAGCCCGACCTGAGCACTTCCAAAAGCCTCAGTCCGACCAGACCTGAGCACTCTCAAAAGCCTCAGTCCGACCTGAGCATTTTCACAAGCCGCAGTCAGACCTATGAATGAAAGCTTATAAAGCAAAACACTCAGTCATAGTCTAACTCTTAACCATAATTTCAAAATAATTTGACACTTAGTCATATTTTAAAGATGCTCCCCCATATTTCATTTGAAAATCACACCTTCAACATTACATTTCAGTCCACTTTTTCAAGCTAATTTGACACTTAGTCATATTTTAAAGATGTTCTCCCACACTTCAAAAATTTGCCATTTCACTCTGTATTAGAAAATTCCTTGTCCTATTCTGGCTTGGATTCTGGCATGACTTTAGTTTCACCTTGCTCTACTGCCTAGCACAAGCATTTGCTGAAAACATCAGTGCACAAAATAATCCCAAGAAAAACAAAGCAAGGCCAAACCAGCACAAGGAGAAATACACTGGACTCCTCAACTAGAACCATAAATGCCATTTTATTCATTCAAAAATGTGTGTACAACTTACTTACATCCCTTCCAAAAAAAAAAAAAAAAACAAACAAGACGATAAATCGAAACTCCTAAGTCTACTCATCATCCAGCTCACTCATCTCCTTCACTTGAGGCCAGGTCTTCTTCTTCCACGCCTTCGTCCAGTGGGGTCTGGGCTACGTCATCTTCTCCAACCACCACACTACTCAGGTCTAAGTCTGGAAACAGCTCCTCCGCCTTGCGCTTGAACATCTTCCAACCGCTGTCCCAGTACTCAGCCATTTCGTGCTTGTAGTAGTCAGATTGCTGGAAACTGTTAATGATTTCAGACTCTGTCCTCACCCCAGCACCTGTCCCTGATGACCCAGCACCCCCAGACCCCAACCCAGCCAAGCTGGCAGCAACTGCGGCGTCGATCGCCATCTGGAACTCAGGAGACCCTTTGAATTGTGTCACAGCTGCAACATAAAGATCAGGGTAGGCTGCCCTTTCTGACGCCGCCTTCGCCTTCTCTTCGTTCAGCTCTTTTTGTAGAGCCTCCTTCTCAGCTGCAGCCTTGGCCTTCTCAGCCTCCAGCTCCCTCTGCCAGGCCTCCCCCTCAGCAGTCAGTTTCACCTTCTCCTCCTCCACCTCCTTCCTTAGCCTCTCCCTCTCCGCCCTCGCCTTCTCACCCTCTACTTCCAACTCCCTCCTCAGTTTCACCTTCTCCTCCTCTGCCTTGGCCAGCTTCTCCTCCACCGCCTTCTGCAGAGCCTCCACCTTAGCATCTGCCTCGTCTCTCTGCCTGACAAGATCCTCGTTATTATTCATGGCTTCCTCGTGCCGCTCGACCGCCACATCGCAAGCCTTTTTGGTCTCCTCCAACCTCTGCCGCTCTGCAGCAAGTTGAAACTCGAGCGACACGACTTGGCGGCGTGCACCCTCCAGCTCCAACTTGACTGCTTGCAGATCAGTGTGGGCGGTCTTCCAGTCAGCACTCTCCTTCTGCAAACTGGCCAATTGGGCTTTGGTCTCCTCAGCCTTTAGCTTGGCGGCCCCTGCTTTCCTGAGAAGAGCCCCCGCCAAGGTGGTCACCTCCATTTGAGCGGAGTATAACCCCCTCAGCAGGTCAGCCTCATTAAATCCACATGCCGACCGCAGGGCTGCTTCATCCACCATCTTCACTAGGCGGTCTGCCACCGACCTCGCTGGGCCTCCATCTCCCTCCAGTCTCCCAGCTACTGCACGAGCATGGTAAGTCGTGGCACCCAGACCAGCCCCCCTTTCCTGCGGCGCAGAGCCCCCTTGAGTCTGCTCCCTCCTACTTGGCTCAACCCCAGCCAACCTAACTTCTGTTGGCACCACTGAGGTTTTCTCCAACATCCCACTCGGCTCGCCCCCAACCTGCCCAGCCCCCACTTGTTCTACTGGGGTCTTCTCCACCACGTCCACCGTCGGACTGGCTATCGCCACTTCGGGGGTATCCTTTGTCACAAGGACCTCTTCCCCAGCTGAGACGACCACCCCTTCTGGGGTCTGCTCCACCTCCCCGCCCTCACCCTCCACTTGTTTGGCCAGGCTGGCCCCCTCCATCCTTACCTCCTTTCTTCTTTTCTGGGCTGGCTCCTCCCCACCCCGCCTCAACCTCTTCTTCTTCTTCCCTACCCCCAGTGCCTCCATCTCCTTCAACGACCTCTCCTTCAGAGGATCTTTTGGAAGCAGCCGCAGAGCAGACTCACCCAAACCCTTCTCTCCCAAGGGTTTGGGACGAGGTCGAATCCTCTCCCTCGCCACTGGCTGAGGAGGTCGGTCGGCTTGGGCCTCCTTGAACTTCTGGGCTTTCACCAGCATGGCTTGATCTTCCGCCTCTTGCGCTTTTCTTCTTACCTCCAACTCTGATCGGTCGAGGTCCCCACCGATCGGTTTTGGGCCCAACCCAGCTTCAAACAAGACCGACGGCTGAACCAGCTCGTCCCACTTGACCTTTTCCTTTTCCCTCCACTCCTTCACCTTCTTAACCCTCTCCTCTGCCGCCGCCCCCAACTTTACCTCTGCATACTTGGCTGGCACCTTCCATATGGTGCGCACACCAACCCCTCCAGGGATGGACACATAGAACCACCGCGGCCTCCAACCTTTGATGGACGTTGGTAAACCAGCCACCAAACCCTTCCCTGCCAACGCCTGAAGGGTGATCCAGGTCTCTTGCTGTCCTGCAGCCTTGTAACAGCCGAAGAACTCCTCCACCGTCATGGCCGCCCCTCCGTTCGCCTTTGGCCAAGCACATGCACAAGCCAGCAGGATTTTCCATGCATTGGGCATCAGTTGCCCTGGTGCTACCTCCAGGTGGTTGAGCACCTCTACCACGATTTGCGGCAGAGGCAACCTCAGCCCACCTTTTAGAGCTTCCTCGTAGAGGGAAAACGCACCCACCCTGACATCGGAAGGTCTCTCCGTCGATTTCGGCACCCATAATTCCACCTCCACAGGAATCTGATACTTCTCGCGGATAGCCCCCAACTCCGCCGCTGTAATAAGGGATCTATCAGCCCTCGAATGCCAGTGGTCTGGTTCCACCTGGCTGATTGGCTGTGCCGTTTCTACCAATTCCCCACCCCTGTTGGACCTATACTGAATCGCTAATTCCTCTGCATCATCTTCCCCCAACGGATCCATCCTCACATCCCCAGTCCCTTCCTGCGCCATTGCTAAGTTGTGTTTGCGAATAGCTTCAGATGCAGGTTCCAGAAAATTGCAGAAGTGTTTTAATGGGGTATCGTGAGCAACGAAGGAATTGATACTTCGAATATTTTGAGTTTTTGTAAACAAGTAGGTGAATCGTATGATACCAAAAGCCCACGGTTTGCCCGTATTCCAAGGATCCAAATTAACGTTCGCCAGTTTGAAAACTTTTCAAATCATCCGCCAAAACTGTATCATCAAATGCCCATAATAATGCCCCTGACGCTTCACTCCTGATCCAACGCTTGACGTTTCCCCTTCCCCTGAAACCCGGCCACGTGTATGGTCCAGATGCACTGACTCCTGCCCTCACCCTGTCTTTTCCACTTCAAATCGCCACGTGACACGCCGCCTCTTGAGCCCCGTGCCCGTCCGCTCGGTCCTCCTTGCGGTCGGCCTCGCCCCGCTCGGTCACCCTTGCGGTCGGCCTCATCCGCTCGGCCACCCTTGCGGTCGGCCTCATCCGCTCGGCCACCCTTACGCTCGGCCTCGTCCGCTCGGTCCCCCTTGCGGTCGGCCTCGCCCACTCGGCCACCCTTGCGGTCGGCCTCGCCCGCTCGGTCACCCTTGCGGTCGGCCTCGCCCCGCTCGGTCACCCTTACGGCCGGCCTCATCCGCTCGGCCACTTCCGCTCGGCCACCCTTACGCTCGGCCTCATCCGCTCGGCCACCCTTACGCTCGGCCTCGCCCGCTCGGTCACCCTTGTGCTCGGCTTCATCCACTCGGCTACCCTCACGGTCAGCCTGGTCCACTCAGCCTACCAGTTGAATTCGTCTTCCTTATCATTATTCCCTTCGTTGGACTAAAGCTGCACTTGGGAATGGGGGACTACTGACAGGGATAGGCCCACTAGGATCACGGCCCACAAAGGGTAAACCCAAGCCCACCATCTAGACCCCATTACACAACCCGGTTAGAAAAACCCAGCACCTCTGGAAGCCAACTGGGCAGGGAGGACCCATAATATCCAGACACATGGCGGATGCAGGAGAGGCCACATCAGCAGACAAAGATCTGCAAAGTTATTGCCACAGCACATCACCATTAATGCAATCCATCACAGCATTTATTGCGACAACACCCCTCAGCCGGAATGGCACCCCCTCACCCTGAACAAGACGAATGACGGCACAAGCTTTCGGCAAGGAACGAAATGATTACCAAGAGATATAAACAAAGCCTGAGGCAAAAGAGGAAGTTAAGTTTTATCTATCTCCTTCTCTCTCACCTTCTCTCTCGATATTTTTCTGGTCTATTACCTATTCTAATTCATACACCGGAGGGTTCGCTGGGGGACTACCCCGTTCCCCGTTGAACTTCTTTGCAAGTAGCCCATTGGATCTGAGGAGCTTGGATCGGTCTAGCCCATTCACCTAGACGAACTGCATCATCATATATAATGAATAATTATAAATGAGACATATTGTGTTTTTATATGAATAAAACTACGTTTATTTAAAAGTCTACTAACAAATTCACGTAAAATTGATATAGCAATGTTACATAAATGTACTTGAACCCACCTTCTACAATTGAAATAATAAATATTAACGGTAAACGCTTACTTCAAATTTTATTAACAAAGTTTACGCAAACTTGAAGTGGGAAACAGGGTCGGCCTTAAATAATTCGGGGTTCTAGGCGAACTTACAAAATTAGGTTCTTTGCATATAATTATAAATAAATTAAAAAATAATGCCCAATTAATATACATTAATATATATTTATATATAATTATATATAAAAAAAATGAAAAATAAAAAATGAAAAAATGTTTAGATAAAATAATAAATACTGGCAATATTTTTATTTGTTAATACCTGCTGCATATATAATCACTAAAATTATATACTTAATTTATTTACATAAATCAGGACATGAAGAATCTTTACATGAAATTTTAAAAAAAAAAAAAAAAAAAAGATAAACTGAGTCTTATTGCTTGATGATTTATCAAAATCTAGGTAATAAAAAAAAAAAAAAAATCACCAATGTATAAAAAACTATATACTTAATTTATTTACATAAATCAAGACATGAAGAATCTTTACATGAACAAACCAAAAAAAAAAGATAAATTGAGTCTTATTGCTTTATTATTTATCCAAATCTAGATAATAAAAAAAATCACCAATCTATAAAAAATATTAAATAAAATATAAATTTATAATACAAAATAAAATTTGCACCAACTACGACAAAATATTAGTTAGATGTTACTTTTATTGTATTTTTAGATTCAAAATTACTAATTAAGCATTTATAATTTATAGCGACCCCGGTCTTTTCCCATTTGGTTGTTGTACCCGGACTCATGTTCCGGATATTTGGTTGTACTATATTGTAGTTGTTGTCCTTTAATTCTTTATTTTTGAGTTATAGGATATGTTGGGCAGGTTTTGTTACAGGTTGGTTAGGTCCAGAAACCAAGTGTTGATGTTCAGTTTTTGGATTGGTCGCTCGAGCGAGCTCTTCTTCGCTCGAGCGAGGTCTTTGTTTTTGGTCCTTCGCTCGAGCCAAGGGTTCTTCGCTCGAGCGAGGATTGCGTCTAGTAGTTAGACCTGAGAGCAGTGGTTTTTGGCTCGAGCGAGCTGTCTTCGCTCGAGCGAGCTGGTTTGTTCTTTGCTCGAGCGAGGCTTTTCTTGGCTCGAGCGAGCGTTTTATGTGTCTGGTCGCTCAAGCGACCAGGTCTTCGCTCGAGCGAGCCTATCAGTTTTAAATACGCAGCAGCGTGTTTCAGATCAGTTTTTCAGCCCCTTTCAGATTCTAAAACCCTAGCTACGAGTTCTCTCTCTCCCTACTCACATTCTCTCTTAGGTTTGATCTATTTAGAGTGCGTTTCTACCCTAGTTCCTTCATTAAAAAGGTAGAGTGAGTCGAGGGCTTTCATTTAATCTGAAAAGTTGTTGGTTCGGAGCACTTTGGATTTTGGGCATCATCTTCATCTTCTTCTTTTTGAGTTATTTCTTCGAGATAGGGATTTCCTACTCCAATGTATACGTTTTGTTCTAAGTTTTGGTATTTTAATATATTGGGAGTATTTTGGTAATTTTGGGAAAACCCTAGTTGTTGTATTAAATTGAATTGTAAGTTTAATTTAAGGAAACTTGGGAATAATGGTTAAATTCACGAAATATGAGGAATTATTGATTAAATGGGGTAGTTGGTTAATTTAAATCATATGCCTATTGAATTGTTGATTTAGTTATTTTCTGTTTAGAGATAACTGTTTTGGGCTATCGGTGGAGGATAGTCATGATTGTTGTAGATATTGCATGTGGATTAGGGATAACTGAAACTAATCACATTGGTTAAGTCATTAATGTTGACTGTTGAATTAATACAGACATTATGTGTATTGATTGTGAGATGTATATGTTATGTGTTTACATACATGTATTAGTTGAGCATTGCATATGCATATTGTGTGGGAGGAGATAGGGGATGTACTCCACGGTTAGGGGAAGATAGGGGATGGACCTCTTAACCGGATTTTGTTTGGAAGGAGATAGGGGATGGACTCCATTAGCATCACTATTATGTGTGCTTATTGATATTGAAGTGTATTTGCATGTTATTGATACAACACTAAAATGTGTATCATATTGGAAGTATGGAAGTGTTTGATATGAGCCTGTGACTCGTTTGTTTCGTTGATATTGGAAGTACGTGAATATGATTTATAGTTCACTGTTGTAGTTGGGCCAGGTTCTGAGCCATGTTGGTAATAATGGACAGTTGAATAGATAATGGAAAGTGTAAGAGACATTTTGTGTTAACCATCTATTAAATGCTATCGCTTTATTCAATGCTTATATTTGGTTTAGTATGTCTCTACTGGGCTGTGGCTCACCCTATATGGGAACATTATTTTCAGGTTCAGGTGGTTCACTACCTCCAAGGGCTTAGCTTGTGAGGATTTGGACTCGAAGACATGTTTTACTTAGTTGTTTTATTTGAATTATATGTCAACATTCAAGCCTAGGGCTTTATTTGTATTTGAGTTAGAACTCATTTAATTGTGTCCAAGTGTTGGCTTGGCAAGATGTAAGCCCGTAGGGCATTTATTATGATGTTTTCATTTCGTAATACTCTGATGATTGGGATAATGCAATGTTTTCTTTTAATAATGCAAGTCATTGTTATATGTATAATGGGTTATTTTTTGAGGGCGTTACATAATTTATATGGAGCCTTTAATTTAAATTGTCATGAACTTAAATTAGTTCAGTCAAATCCTTATATTTTGGGTCTACCAATGCTATAAGAGTTAAAATTAATTTAAAGTAAGAATGAGAATTTTCAACACAACTATAATAATACACAAAATTAGTGAACTAACGACAAAGCAAATGGATATGAACCAAAATAACACTAGGGTTTGATGGAATAAGACTCTTAGAGAGTGAATTTACTAAAAAAGCTCATAATTTTTTTTTATATATAAATTCGGAAGAAATGTTAAAGACTCATAAATTTACCCAAAATGATATGATAATAGAATTGGAGTCGACATCATTGGGTATATAACAAATCAAAAAATATGCATATCATACCACATAATTGTATCATATATCTAATGATTTATTCTATTCAATTTCATATAATAATATTTTAAAAATTATTAAAATTCAAAACTTAAACATACTATAATAATAGTCTGTGCCATGCACACGCCTGTGTAAACTAGTATCTATATATATGTGTGTTTAAACAACTAAGAAATTGATAAGCTTGACTTTATATAAAGGTTTCAAATACCAAACTTTTGATTCCTAAACAAAATATTCATCTAAAAAATCGAATTTGATCATATATGGAATTTGTTATTAATAACATGCACAACAGAAATGATTTTGTTAATAATTTTTTAAAAGATAAATATGATTTAATTATGTGACTATCATTATTTGTTGATTTAATTTTGTATAAATTATCTTATTGAAAAATCATATAGAATGAATTATTTAGATTATCAAGTTGAAACCCATAGTAGATTTACTGAAACCCAACAATATGATCCACTTAAGCCAATTGCAAAAAATCTTCTGTTTTTGGGACATGATTGTGTCTTATTGATTTTATCAATTGGACATCAATAAATTTTCTTTTTTGAGAAATTTATAAAAAAAAATCCCCAGATTTGATTTTTATAATAAGATAAATCTCAAAATTTTAATTTTATCAATTTAAATTTTAATATTTGATTGTTTGCAATCTAAATTATTTGTCTATTTTCATTAAATAAAACTGATAAAAAAATTAATATTTTAGTCATTAAACTTAATGAAAAAGAATATTTTAGACATTTTTTATATAGTTACTTGAGTTTAGTAACTAAAATACTACTTTTTCGGCAATTTTACTTAACAAAAATAAACAGAAGATTTAGGGGTGGTTTGGCACAACCTATTTTAGTCTATCTTTTTATCTTTTTTATCTTTTTTGAGTCACATCAATCAACATCTCCTCTCTATTTTTTTACACATCTTTTTATAAAAAGTCAAAAAGTACACTTATTTAGGACATCCCAAACCACCGTTTGAAAATAAATCATAATATTAAGATTTAAACTGGTAAAATTAAAAATTTATCTTATTATAAGACTCATATTTTAAGATTTTTCTTATAATTTATTTATTTACTTATTTGGTTTTTTTTTTTTTTTTTTTTTTTTTGGGGGGGGGGGGGGGGGGGGGGGGGGGGGTGGTTGTTAGGTATTTTTAAGTTTGATGGATCAACCCCAAGTTCTTTGTACCTGGTGAGGCGATGTCCAAACGTCATTTGAATTGTTCAGCATTCGTTGTGTAAAAAAAAAAAACTTCATTATGTAGATTAATCAGTCTCATTAATTAGAATAATACTATATACATTAATTAGTGTATACATTAGTATAGTAACAGATGATGTGACATAATTTTAAAAGTTTTGAATATTTGTAATTTGTATAATAAATAGGGTCATTAGTGATATCATAACATTAGTCAATATATTAATGTGCACACTAATTGATGCATGTAGCACAACTGCATTAATTATATATATAATCAAGGTGGTTTAAGAGCATTGGATGGCCTCGTCAATGCCTTGCAAGTAACGTCTTTCTGACTTGTGCAAACTTCGGATAGGAAGGTCTTTTGTAGAGAAAGTGATTATCTTTAGGTTAGAGAGACCGGATTTTTTTTGGTTAGGAAATTTAACTCATTTTGAGTCCCTTTTTTTTTTATAATTTAAAATATTTATTTTATAAGACTTTTAAAGAAAAGTATGCATATCAAAATTAAATCAATTAGATATCAAAAATTACTCCATCAAATTACAATTGTCTCAAAAATTATTAGCGGAATACGAGGATTGTCTAAAACTATCACACAGGTTCAATGTATTATGTGTGCTCATCTGATTTTATTTGCAATCTGTTCATTATATTTATTAGTTTTTGAGTTATGTAAGAATTTAATGTCAAAAGTTATTGAAGGACACACAAGTCACAAATAGTATTTGATTGCACTTTTTAATTATAATATATTTAATTTTTTAAGCTTATTTGACATTAAAAAAAAAAGTAAGATTTTTTAAAATTATAATTTGTCATTTCTTTCAAATATTCTATGCGATCGATGATATGGTAGAAAAGAATTGGGTAAATTATATTTTGCACTCTTACACTTTGCACCAAATCTATCTTTGATCCCTACACATGAAATCATGACAGTCAACCCCTGTATTTTTAGTCAAATATCATTTTGATCACTACACATAAAATTAGGACAATCAACCCATGCACTTTTAATTAAGTGTCAATTTTCTTCTTCTGTGCCTCCATTGTTTAAGTCTTTAACCAAATCCAATCATGTAATAAGCATGTAACTACGAAATAAGAGCAAAAGAGAAAAATCATCCCTATTTCCCACCAGTACATACTTTGTCTCACATGATACACACGTGACAAGAAAATAGAGTTTTCAAATCAAAGAGAAATGAAGAGAAATAGACAAAAGACTGTGTTATTGTAAAAAATAGAGTTTTGTGATTTCAATTTTTACAAAACCCTAATTTTTCTCTTTAATTGTTCATAATCTGCGTTTTATTTTAATTGAATACAGTGGGTCACATGTATGGGAGTAACTCGAGAATTGATCATGGTAGTAAGGGTTAAATCATAAATTTTGTTCAAGGGATAAGGTATGTAGAAAAGGTTAAATTAGTTTTAGTAAATTACTAATTAAATTTTTTTAGACCAACGTTGTGAAAAAAGTTTTGGAAATTGTGATTGTTAAAGTATATTTTATATCCAAAACATCCCATATAGGATTTCGATTTTAACAATTTTGTATAAGGTGATTGTTAAAATTGAAATTTTACGTGAGGTTGGCGAGAGAGTCTCGTGGATTGAATTGTTGGATCGAATTGAGAATTATAAGATTCAACTTTCTATTAAAATAAGATAAAAATATAAATCTTACATTATTCCATACAATCGTATTTGTGATTCTACAATAACACCAATTTGAATTGTTTTGACAATTTAGAATTGTGTGATACCATGATGTAAAATGAAAATTTTGGAGTAATAGGTGTTCTATGCCATTCACTGAAATGTATAAGCATATTGGTGAATCTAGAAGTCTAATTTTTTTTTTCTTAATTTTAAAAAAATTGACTAAAGACAAAAATGAGTAAAAAAATAACCACCAAATAAAAAAATCTCAAACATCTACAATAATAAGTGTCAATTTATTGCATATATCATTTTCAAAGTGCATCATAAGTTAACATTACATGCCATCAAATTTAAAAGTACAGAAACTAAATACATGTTCAAACATAAAAATAAAAATAAAAAAAAACAAAAACAACAACAACAACAACAACAATAACAAAGTAATAGCTAGGATTTTTGAAAAGTGAGAACTCTAATAAATGTAAACCTTGTAAAATGTTGTCCATCCACGCACTTTCTTTGCCTCCAATTCTCTATGTGATTTGTATGCTCATATCATTATTGCCTGCTTGGCGAGGCGGTCCAGTAACACACCAAACATCGCCACAATGGAAGTGAAAAATGACACAAAAAGAAATTTGAATTGATGCCCAGAATCTTTCATGACTTCAATGGTTGGATGCCCGGAATCTTTCATGACTTCAATGGTTCCTTTTATACCACTGTGAATTCCCCCAAACATTCGCTTCATGAACTTCCATATGGCTTCCCCCATTCCTGACAAAGTTGAAAGAATACGTTCCCACCACAGCTTTGGCTTCTCTAGTACAGTCAAAAAATTGTAGCATATGTCAAAATTGGTAACACAATAGTACAAAATTAGTGTTGTACAAACAGACAAATTAATTCACGAGCAATGCCTATTATACTGTTGTAATGGGTTTTCTTTTAAATTTCAAAATTTCGTTACTGCTTTGCATGTTAGTAATTAGAAAATATTTGTAAAACTTATTTTAAAAGAAAAAAATTAAGATATTTGGGAATACACTACTGCTGTGTTTGGTTGGAGGATTTGAGGAGGAATTTGGAAAGGAAAATGGCAAAGGTAGATGAAATATGAATCAATCATGTCTATATTTCACATAATTTCACACACCTTTTTCCTTTCCCTTTTCAAATCCCTTCCCAAATCCCTGAACCAAACACAGCATAAGTAAATTATTTGGGTCTCTTTATTTTTTTGTATATCATTTTGTAAAAAGTTAAAAAGTGCACTAAATAAGCAAACTACAAACAATCCTAAATATTTCTTTAGCAATTATCCAACACATTACCTTTTTTAATTCAAAAAATAAAAAAATTTACTCTCTCCATCCCACAATATTGATCCATTATTCTATTTTTTATCGTTCCAAAATATTAATATCTTTTTAAAAATCAAGAATTAAAATAACATGAATTTTCTATTTTGTCCTTTTAAATTCATTAAGGTTGTGTTTAGTTGAAGAATTTGGGAAGGAATTTAGAAAGGAAAATGGAAAAAGAGTGTGAAATTAGATGAAATATAGATATCTTTTATTCACGTTTCATCTTTTTTCTTTTCTTTCCAAATCTTTTTCCAAATTTCCCAACTAAATAGAGCGTAACATTAATATTTTTGAAGGATAATAATTGCACTATCAAATGATAATTTTGAAAAGTTAAACCATTGGTTCAATGGTAAAATCTTGGCTTAATAACTTTAAGATTATGAGTTCAAATTTCAAAGTAACAACTTTATATATTATGCCAAAAGTTAGGTGTGTTCCTAATTTTTCTTCTTCTAACCACACACTAATGTGTACTATTTAGGCGCTTTTTTAAATATTTTGAAGTATAACAGTTAACTTTAAAAAAAATTAAATTCTCAAAAGAAACTACTATTTTAGGACAAAAAGAGTAATAAAAATTAAATTAATTATTTGAATTAAAAAAAATTAAATCAATTGCAAAACCTTACCAGAATTTGAAGGGGGATTGTCGTGGCTGTTGTTGATTGACATGTTCCGGACTAGTACTGTCTTTGCTCCGTTCAAACTATCTGATGTACCATCATGTGATTAGTATTTGTACTAATACATGAACGATGGATAAGATAAGGAGAAATAATTTTATATAAATAGTAATAAATTAATAACAAAAATTAATAATTATAATTATAATTTTTTTCATAAATATATAGAATATTTTTTAAAATCTTATTGATGTGCAATTATCCCATAAGATATTATGGATCATTTTGAGAACTAATTATTTTAAAATCTCATTGGTGTGCAATTATTCCATAAGATAGGAGTGTCTTGGGAAGTTAGTAAAAAGTTGACTTTTTGACTTTTTTAGTCTATTTTGTGAGTGTTTGGGAAGTGAGTTTTTTCGTAATTTTTTTAGTTATAGGATATTATTGGAGAAAAAAAAATATTTAAGAAGATAGTTGGTTTTTTTTTTGTGGTTGGACATGATGTTTGTGAGAGAAAAAGTGAAATGATTATATGGTTTGATGTAATATTTTGTTTGGATTTTTTTTTTTTTTTTGGTTTTGTAAAACATTTGTCTTGTAGTGAAGAAAAAAAAAAAAAAACCCCAAAAACCAAGTTCTCAAACAGCTAAGCTAAAAAATGTGAGAACTGATGTGACCAAAATAGATAAAAAGCTAAAAGTTTTTTTCCCATTATGGATCACAAATTGGTAACACAATAGTACAAAGGCTTGCTTTGAGAAACAAGTCAAAAGTTGACCTTTTGATTTTTTGGGATTTTTTTTGAAAAAATATAATAAAAAAATAGAGAAATAATATCACACAAAAAAGTTAAAAAAAAAACAAAAACAAAAACAAAAAATTGAATTTTAACCAAGTTGCCAAAATAGGCCAAAATTAGTGTTGTACAAACAAACAAATTAATTGGGTCATATCACTTTTCTATTTATATATAGAATAATGCTTGGGACCCCCTTTTGGGGGTCACCCCCTCACCCTCCCTTTGCCACGTGGCGGGTGGTGATTGGAGGAGCAGGAAAAAAAAAAAAAAAGAAAAGAAAAGGGACCAATGAGAGAGAGAGGGGGTCAAAAGAGGGTGGGGGAAAAAGGGGGGATGAATAATTGTTGTTATGAATAATGCTTGGGACCCCCTTTTGGGGGTCACCCCCTCACCCCCCCCCTTGCCACGTGGCGGGTGGTGATTGGAGGAGCAGGAAAAAAAAAAAAAGAAAAAGAAAAGGGGACCAATGAGAGAGAGAGGGGGTCAAAGAGGGTGGGGGAAAAATGAGAGAGAGAGGGGGTCAAGGAAGAGCTTTCGCCTTGGTGCTTGGAACATTAGGTGGTTTCAACAGAGCAAAGACAGTAATAGTCCGCAACATGTCAATCAACAACAGCCACGACAATCTCCCTTCAAATTCTGGTAAGGTTTGGTAATTGATTTAATTTTATTTTTATTCAAACAATTAATTTAATTTTTATTACTTTTTTTTCCTTAAAATATTAGTCTCTTCTGAGAATTTAATTTTTTTTTAAATACAATTATTATACTTCAAAATATTAAAAACAACACTACTTCGTTTTTGACATAATGCACATAGTGATTGTATGAGATTTGAACCTACAATCTTAAAGTTATTAAGTCAATATTTTACCATTGAACTAATGGTTTAACTTGTCAAAATTATCCTTTGATAGTACAATTATTATATTTCAAAAATATTAATGTTACATTGTGTTTGGTTGAGGGATTTGAGAAGAGAAAGAGAAAATGTAGGTGAAATGTGAATAAAATATATATACATTTCACCTAATTTCATATACCTTTTTCATTTTTCTTTTCAAATTCCTTTACAAATCCTCTAACAAAAACACGGCGTTAATGAATTTGAAAAGGCAAAATAGAAAATTCATGTTATTTTAGTTCTTGAATTTTGAAAAAAAAAAAAAACTACATATTTTCGAAACAATGAAAAATATAATAAGATATTAATATTTTGGGACGGACAGAGTAAGTTATTTTATTTTTTGAATTAAAAAAAATAATGTGTTGGATAATGTGTGTGAATAACCAAGAGAAAGAGAGAATAACCAAGAGAGAAAGAGAGAATAACCAAGAGAGAGAGAGAGAGAGAGAGAGAGAGAGAGAGAAGTAAAATTCAGTCCAAGAAGAAGAAAATTAAGGGAAGAAAAGCTAGGAGGATCAAGAGAATGAAAAGAGAATCAACTAAACTTCTTGATATTTAAGTTTAAGGTATGAAATCATACTTAATGTTTGTAGAATCTTTACATTACACTTAGAAATTAAAGTTCAAGTTTTGTTGATAAATCACCTAAAAGCTGAAATTGAGAGATAATTAGGTTCAATTTAATGTAATTAAAAGGAAATTAGCAAGATGATGAAGAAAATGGAATTATGTTCAATTTATGGAAGTTAAACTTGGAATCTATTATGTTGAGTTTGATTTTTGTAGTCTTGCATGAATTTGAGTTCATTTCTACATGCATGAACAAATTCTACAAATTTTGATACACTAATTGTGCATGCATTAAAGATTTCTAAGAATTGATTCCATGTCTTAATGAAACAAGAACTAAATTTTGGAAACAATTATGAGTATATGAAGAATGAACTTAATTTTTATATTAAATGAATTTGGATGTAAATGGTTTTAAAATAATCAAGTTTTCTTAATTATCTAAGAGTTTGTATATTTTTAGGCAAGCCATGTCTAAAAGATTTATGGGTTTGAATTGGGTATGATATGGAGAAAATGAGTTAAAACTAAATTTGGACAATTGGAGCATGATTTTGAATAAATGATTTCTAATTGAGAGTGTTTACTAAATTATACAATGGTTCTCCATATTTGTGTACCAAAAATACAAGTTTTGAGGCTTTGAATATCAAATCTGAACTTCAATTACAATTCTGAAAGTTCTAGAATTCGCACTGGCTGCTCGAGCGAGGAAAGTCTCGCTCGAGCGTGAAAATCAAGTTCCCAGAAGTTTTTCCAAAATTTTACAGTCCGCTTGAGCGACCAATGTGGCGCTCGAGCGAGGATCCGATTTCCAGCGATTTTTGACTAACTTTTTTAAATGCATAATTGCATCCTCATGACATTCTAAGTATTCTTAGGCACCAATTGGACTCACATAGTCATGGAATAAACTAGAAACACATAAAGAGAGTTGAATTGAAATGAAATGAATATTGAATGGTGCTTCTATTGTGTTTTTGTTATGTGAATTACATAGGTGGGCATCCGAGGCCTTATATCGACTTAACCCACTGTGAGTAATAACTTTGTAAAGTTATGTTTAACTTGAATTATTTTCTGATGATATGAAATGATAAGTTTTCTGAAATGCTTTGTTTTGTATGAATGAATGATTGTCCAATTTTCTTTGAAACGTATTTGTGGTATCCTTAGCAGAGGCCCTCGCCCAGGGGACATAATACTGTGGCTTATGGTCATGAGGCCCTAGCCCGGGGGATAATACCGTGGCCCAGGCCCTCGCTCGGGGGAAACAATACCGTGGCCGATGTATGAGATATGTTACTCGGTACCGGAGGTTCTTTTATGGAACTTGATATGCTTGACCAAAGAGACATGTTTATGCTAATGGATGTACCACACATGATTTGAATATAAATAAGACTATGACTCTGTTCTGCTACCTGATTATGATTCTGATTTGCTATGACATTTGAAATTTGTTATGGGCATCATTCATTAAAATCCTTTACTCTGTTATTATTCACTGGGCTCTAGCTCACTGTATTATTTATGTATGTAGGTGATTAGGCGCGTGACTAGGCTTAGAGGCATTTGCCTGTGATCTATTTTTGTCAGCCAACCCATGTGCCTCTCGTGGAGGTTCCGGATATGTCAAGAAGTTTTGGCTATGTGATTAAAGTTTAAGTTTTGTTTCCTTATTTGGTTAAACAATTCTTTGTCTATTTTGTAAATAGGGCTAAGTCCCTTTTTGTCTAATCTGTATTTATATAATGACGTAAGGATGATGTGTATATATGTATATAAAAAGTTTAAAATTTTTTCTGTCTCATATAAGTCTGCACAGCTCAATGGACATTGTATATTTGTTATTTGCTTCCGCTAGCCCCTAATATTATGTTAAGTTGTCTCAGAGGCCTTCGGTAATCCTAGGATTACTGGCCGGTTACGGTGCTAAACCTATAGGGGCGGGTTTGGGTCGTGACAGAGTGGTATCAGAGCACGAGTTAATACCTCACACACGTGTCCATTGAGCTTTAGAATGTCTAGAGCAGATTTAAGTTTCATGCATATAGTAAGTATGTAAGAAGTTGTGCATTTGGTAATATGTATATACGTATATGTGATATGTTTATGTATTGAAACTAAGAAATTTGGAACTATTATGGAATTTTGATAATTATAAGGAATCTGGAATGTGTTTAATAAGCTTAGCAATGAGGTTAAAAACCAAGAATTATTGTGGAATTTGTAAAACAAGGAAATCATAATTTTTGACCAAAGCAATGGTGAGTACAAGTATGTTGATTTGTGGAAACATGGTGTTATAAGAAATTAGAACCTTTAATGGAAGCCATGAAGGTTATATGAGTTATATGTCAAATTAGACTATGAGAATATTTTGGAAATTGAGGACTTTGTTGATTCAATGGAATATGTGGAGTATGTGGAACTATGGTAATTGAGGATAAAAGAATTATTTGATATGTATGATGGTATATTTTGGCGGGAACCTAGTTTGTGGAATGTCAAACTGTAGAGTCTCATGCCTTTGTTGAATAACCTTGAAAGTCCGATTGGAATCACGTTTGGCCAACGAAGCTTCGGATCGGAAATTCTTGGTAAATTCCATGGGAATGAATAGGTTATCCTACCAATGCCCTTAGATGCTTGTATGTGTATGTCTCCTTGTATATGATATGTGTTTTGTGTTATATTCTAAGTCAGTTGATATTAACCTGTGTGTTATCAACCATCATTTTGTGTTTGAACCTTCTCTTCTATCATTAGGAAAAGACAGTGAAAAGTAATAACGATATGGAGATTGAGACTTTGGCAGAACAATTGGACAGAGTAGAAGAAGTACTTGAGAGAGTAAAGAAAGCTATGCAGCAGTGCTATGACAAACCACAAAACCAAAAGAAAAAGTTAGGTGTGAAGTCAAAGAAGGAACCAAAGGAAAAGACTAAGAAATTTGTCCTAGGAGAGTCAAGTAATTCTAAGCAAGGTAATAAGTTCTGTCCATTATGTTCAACATGTCACAAGCGACATAGGGGGTTGTGTCATCGACTTACCGGAGCATGTTTCAAGTGTGGGAAGATAGGGCATCTGGTAAAAGATTGTTCTAAAAGTCCTGGAGAAAACTCAAATGATTTACTGGTTAAAGGTTAGTACTTAACTGTAAATCAAGAATTTAGTAGGAATATTTTAAATGCATGTATAGAAATTTGAAGTTAAAATTTATATATGTGTGACGTTATTTGAATTAGTCCTAATCAATATTTGATAAAATTAGAACCCATCAATTTGGCTATTTGGAACTCAACCTGAGATTGCTAAAGGAAGTTAGACTTAAGTTAAATAAAAGATTAAACAATTTAAGCCAATAAAAATTTCCCTACTTAGAGTCTGAATAAGTATGACTCAATTTACTGAAACATATCGCTATGGGACCGTTTGGAAACATGGAAAGTGACAATTTTAGGACAAATTGACTTATAAATCTGAAAGGACCACCTTTTTCCCCCTAAAAAAAAAGAAAAAAGAAAAGAGAGAGACATAGTAATTTTCATATGTGAACAATAGTGACAGAAAACATGCCATAAGCAAATGACGAAGTTAGAATCCATTGCTTGGAGAATTGAGACTTGACTTGGAATTGTCAGAAGTAGAAGAATGAGATCAAGACTAAAAAATAAATAAATAAATAAAATTTTGACAACACGGGAGTTGATAACATTGAAGGAGAATCACTTGTAATTTACTTAAAGCTACAAAGACAAAATATAGACCTAATATATATATATATATATGGAAATTTCGTATCCAAATAATGGTTAAAAAGAATGATGATATGATCTTATAGACACATAATTGAATTTTGATTTTGAATCCTAACTTAGATAGCCTAACTCATTCTAAAGGAATTGAACTCTAGTGTTAAATGGAAGAAAGTTATTGTAATGAGAAATAAGAAATGAATTTCATTAGAATGACAATTGTATATTTCTTAATGGACCTTTGGAAACATAAGAATTTCAGTCGGCTAATTGTAAAGATTTGAGAAAGTTAAAAGTTTTGCCCTAAGTTACTGTCATGACCCGAACCCGTCCTTATGGGTTAAGGACATAACCGGCCAGTAATCAAGGGATTACCTACGGCCTCAAACCAAACCAAACACAATTCATCAGAGTAAAGGGGCCAAACGGAAGCAAACTTACAAATTGTCCATAGAGCTATGCTTACATGGCACATCATAACAATCTATATACGTACATGTTAATAACTCACGTCAAAATAAGTAATAACACAAAGTTCTGTACATACAAAATCATTAAGTCTAAGTCAGTCAAACCCAAAGTTTATATACAAAAGTAATCCAATGTTTTTGCCAATATAACAAAACCATATCAAAAGAGCAAAAGAGGTGAAGACAAGTCTCGTGTGTGAGACGTTTGGGCTGACTCTTCAAAACCTTGACTATTTCACACAAACTTCACTGAGGCTGGGTTTGGACCTCTCTTGGCTTACCTACAGACGCATGAATGAGCGTGAGCGAAAGCCCAGTGAATAATATCGAATAAAGAAGATACATTAGAACAATATACAACAGACGGCCTTGGGCCCAATTCATATTTCTATCTAATATATATAACATAGGTCAAGTGACTGCAGTTCCAAACACATCAAATGGCCTTGGGCCCAATTCATTCACATCTGACGGACTTTGGCCCAACCATTCCTGTCCGACGGCCTTTGGCCCAATCATTCGTGTCAAACGGCCTTTGGCCCATTCATTCATGCCATATGGCCTCTGGCCCATTCATTCGTGTCATACGGCCTTTGGCCCATTCATTCGTGTCATACGGCCTTTAGCCCATTCATTCGTGTCATATGGCCTTTGGCCCCATTCATTTGTGTCATACGGCCTCTGGCCCATTCATACATAACAAATATTTGTCCCAAATTCAATGTAACAAACTTATAAGACTTATATAGAAGTAAGCAATTGGACAAATAACATACTTCAGATATCTTTATTAAGATATTACTGACAGTGTTCTGCCTGTGGATTCACCCTTAAGCTCGACCCTACACATTACATAACACATAGGAGTCACAAACGATTCAATCCGTTCTTAATTCATGCATCCCTCTTAGGCTTCTTTCTTATCCTTTTAATTCATTTATGATGCTCAATGCATGCCTAAGAGTGCTTAGAAATGAAAGAGAACGGAAAACGAAACACAGAACACCTTTACGAAATTTCTGAAACAGCGGTCCCCGCTCGAGCGGACCCTCATGGTCTGCAAAAGTACTGGTTGCCTCATTTTTACACTCGAGCGTGAACTCGGACGCTCGAGCTGAAAGTCATTTTACATAGCTCCCGCTCGAGCGGACATCAATGTCTGCAAAAGTTCTGGGAGCTCGCATTTCATGCTCAAGCGGCACTTTTCCCGCTCGAGCGAACATGCCAAATTCTGGGTTTTCCAGAACTGTTCTTGAGGTTCAAATTCAACATTCAAAGGCTTTAAAGCTCGAATTAAGACACAAAAAATAGGGAAACACATTATATATCATGAGTATACAAGCAATATGAGGTCAATTGCTCAAAATCATAATCCAACCCTCAATTCATCACAACAAAACACATAGCTTCAAAGTTCAATTTCATTATACATATACCCTTACTCCATAAACTCCTTGAATTACACATGCATGCTCATTTTTTACTCCAATTCTCTTTTAAATGACACCAATGGTGTCTATAATCATGAAACTCAACAAAACCATGCTTGCATGTATGCTTCAATGTTCAATTTTTTATAATCAACATATTTCATGCTAGTTCATGCAAATTCATGGCAACTTTATGCATGCATGAACATACCAACTTCAATTCAAGCTCTAGATGATCATCTAACTTGAATTCACAAAGTTATAACTTCAAACTTATGAAATCATAACCAATTACTCACCTAGAAGCTTAAATCTTCCAAATTATGGTTAACTCTTGAGTTTATCTTCAAGATTCCAAGCCTCTTGATTAAACCTTCAATGTTGGCCCCTCTCTCTCACTCTAGCCGACTCTCTCTCTCTCTCTCCTTAGAGTAATCTCAACCAAATTGAATAAAAAGAGAGGAGTTGAGTGTAAATGACCCATTTTATAGGCTCTTTCTTAATCACATTTCCTTATTACTAATTAATTGAGCACTATACCATCAATTTAATCTATTTAATTTGATCCGAATCAATTTTCAATTTTCCATAGGCTCTAAAAATTACGCTAATCACAATGGCGTAGTCAATTTCAGTTTCTGTGGCCGATAGGGCCTTCAATTTAAATTCTAAAGCAGATAATCAAACAGATTTTCCTACGGTGAACAGATAGAAATTCAAAACCACATATATTCATATAAATGGCACTCAAAATCATATCAGACACATAATCACATTTGTAATTAAGATTAATTAGCATAATACGGAGCAGGGTTATCACAGTCTTCCCCTCTTTAGGAAGTTTGGTCCTCCAAACTTATTTTACCTTCGTTGGGAAACAAATGTGGATAGCGTAATCGCATTTCATCCTCTTTTTCCCATGTGGTATCCATCCCATAGTGTTCTTTCCATTCCACTTTCACCATTGGGATGGACTTGCTTCTCAATTGTTTCACTTGCCAGTCAATGATTCGTTCCGGCCATTCGGTGTACTCCATATTTTCACCAAGAGCTACCCGGTGATAATCAATCACATGAAACGGATCTCGAAGATAACCCCTCAACATTGATACATGAAACACATTATGGATTTGTTCGAATCCCGGTGGCAAAGCGACTCGATAAGTAACTAGACCAAGCCTTTCCAGAATTTGAAACGGCCCAATGTAACGGGGCGACAACTTACCCTTCTTTTCAAACCTGACTTGGCCTTTCATAGGAGTCACATGGATAAACACATGGTCACCAACCTCATACCCGAGAGGTCTTCTTCGAACATCTGCATAATTTTTTTGTCTGTCCTGAGTTGTTTTGAGCCTTTGCTGAATAGTTTCGATCTTCTCAGAAGTGTCTTACACAATTTCAGGCCCAAGTAAAGCTCTATCCCCGATTTCTATCCAACAAATTGGTGATCTACACCTTCTACCATACAAAGCCTCGTATGGTGCCATACCGATGCTGGAGTGGAAGCTGTTATTGTATGCAAATTCTGCTAGTGGCAAATAGTCTTCCCAACTCCCCTGAAAATCTAAGGTACACATTCTCAGCATATCCTCTAACGTCTGTATAGTCCATTCTGATTGCCCATCTGTCTGTGGATGGAATGCAGTACTAAACCTCAGTTCTGTCCCCATAGCTTTCTGCAAACTCTTCCACAATCTAGATACAAATTTCGGATCTCTATCCGACACAATAGATATCGGAACTCCGTGTAAACGGATAATCTCATCAACATATATAGTAGCTAGTCTATAAGCGTCAAATATAGTTCTAATAGGTAGAAAATGTGCAAATTTAGTCAGTCTATCAACTACAACCTAAATAGAATCCATACCTCGAGGAGTCCGAGGTAGACCAACAACAAAATCCATAGTCACATATTCCCACTTCCATTCAGGAATAGGGAGGGGTTGAAGTAGACCACCTAGTTTCTGATGTTCAGCTTTTACTTGTTGACACTGAAGGCACTTGGACACATATTCTGCAATTTCTTTCTTCATTTTAGGCCACCAATAGCTTTGTTTCAAATCCCAGTACATTTTGTTATTGCCCGGATGCATAACAAATATTGACTTGTGAGCTTCATCTAGAACTCTTTTCTTTAGTTTCGGAATATCTGGGACACACATTCGGTTTCGGAATCTCAACACTTCGCTTTTAATGCTGAATTCTGCTTTCGGACTTGTCTCAAATTCATCAATCACTTTCTTAAGGAACTCATCTTCTTTTTGTTTTTGTTTAATCTCATCAATGATTGTCGGTTCGGCTGAAATGACGGCTATCAGTCCTTCCTGTTCACACAATACCACTTCAATCTCGAACTTCTCAAAATCTTGCAAGATTCCCTTCTGGTCAGTGAGCAAACAAGCCAAATTCCCCACCGATTTTCTACTCAAGGCATCAGCAACGGTATTGGCTTTCCCAGGGTGATACTAGATTTCAAGATCATAGTCTTTTATCAATTCAAGCCATCTCCTCTGTCGCATGTTCAACTCCTTTTGCGTGAAGAAGTATTTCAGACTTTTGTGATCCGTGTAGACTTCACACCTTGCCCCATACAAATAGTGCCGCCAGATCTTCAAAGCAAAAACAACTGCGGCCAATTCTAAATCATGTGTTGGGTAGTTCTTCTTATGTGGCCTTAACTGCTGAGAGGCATAGGTAATTACCTTTCTGTTCTGCATTAATACACAGCCCAAACCTTTATAAGATGCATCACTGAAAATTACAAAGTTTTCCGTACCTGTGGGCAATGTCAATACTGGTGCAGTAGTCAATATCATTTTCAGTTCACGAAAAGCAGATTCTCTTTCGTCATTCCATTCAAACGGTTGCCCTTTACGTGTTAGTTGGGTAAGAGGCACAACTATTTTCGAAAAGTCTTTCACAAACCTCCTGTAGTACCCAGCTAAGCCCATAAAACTGCGGACTTCTGTTACATTTGTCGGCGTAGGCTAATGCACAATTGCTTCTATTTTCTATGGGTCCACTGAAATTCCTTCTTTGTTGATAACATGCCCTAAAAAGATAACTTCATCCAACCAAAATTCACATTTCTTTAGTTTGGCAAATAATTTCTTTTCTCTAAGTGTTTGCAAAATAGTCCTCAAATGTTGTTCATGTTCAAGTTTATTCTTCGAGTTTATCAAAATATTATCAATAAAAACCACAACAAATTCATCAAGGTAGGTCTTAAAAATTCGGTTCATTAAGTCCATAAGCAATTCTGGAGCATTAGTTACCCCAAATGGCATAACAAGAAATTCATAGTGGCCATACCTTGTTCGAAACGTGGTTTTCTCAACATCTTCTGCTTTCACTTTCAGCTGATGATACCCGGATCTCAAATCAATCTTGGAAAACACTTGTGATCCCTACAACTGGTCAAACAGGTCATCAATACGGGGTAAGGGATATTTATTCTTTATTGTTACCTTGTTCAGTTCTCGGTAGTCAATACACAAGCGTAAAGTTCCATCTTTCTTTTTCACAAATAACACCAGTGCACCCCATGGCGAAGTACTAGGTCGGATAAATCCTTTATCAAGTAGGTCCTATAACTGTTCTTTCAATTCTTTCATTTTAGCAGTAGCCATTCTGTAGGGAGTTTTAGAAATAGGTTGAGTGCTTGGCACAATTTCAATAGTAAACTCTATCTCCCTGTCCACCAATTCCCCTGGTAATTCATTTGGAAACACATTTGGAAATTCTCTAACAATAAGGATATTGTTCAATTCAACATTCACAGATTGTTCAGATAGCACATAACACCAATAACCCTGGCACCCATTCCTGATCAATTTACATGCTTTCATTGCAGATATTAAATAAGGTGGAAGTACTACCCCGTTACCCACAAACACAATTTCTTCCTGTTCTGGTGGTTTAAACACAACCCGTTTTGTTACACAATCAATGGTGGCGCAATATTTAGTTAACCAATCCATGCCCAGAATTATATCAAAGTGCCTAAAGTTCAAGGGCAACAAATCCACATACAGAATAGCATTCCCAATTCGCATGTCACAAAAACGATATATAGATTCACACAATACAGATTCCCCGGATGGAGCAGATACACATAGCAGATATGGCAATAATTCTAGAGGTCTACTCAGTCTAGATGCAAATGCACATGTTATGAAAGAGTGCGTTGATCTAGAGTCAATTAACACAAAAGCATCCTGATTACATATAGAAATAGTACTTGAGACAATTGCGTTAGCATTCCGTGTACCGCCCGGAACAAGCGTGAAAACTCTCCCTTGCCTCACGGTATCTCCGGTGGTAGTAGATCTCATAGTATTTCCTGGCTTTGGGATGGATGCTGTTGAGCTACCAGCTAATTTTCCACTATTTTGGTTACAATCTCTGGCCATGTGCCCTTGTTTACCACATTTAAAACAAGCTCCCGACACACGGTAATAAACCCCACAATGCCTTTTACTACAAATATTGCACATAGGAGATGTATCTCGGGAAGAATTCAAAGTACTTGAGGAGCCTGTGTTTTGCTTCTTTGAGAATTTCTTCTTCGAAAAGAAGCCCTATCTTTTGTTACCTTTCCAGTCAGCTGTTGGTTTAGTTTGTCTAGCTATGCTAGCTTCTGATATTATGGCCCGGTCTAGCACCCCAATATAGGTTTCCAGCTTCAGGACATTTACCCTTTCTAAAATATCACTTCAAAGCCCACCTTCAAATGTCTCGCCTTCTTGTAGTCGGTATCGATCACATGTGGTGCAAACCTGGCCAACTCAGTGAATTTGGCCTCATACTCAGCTACTGTCATGCTGTCTTGTTTAAGTTCCATGAACTCCGATACTTTCCTGTCACGGACACATTGAGGGAAGTACTTATCATGGAAAACTTCTAGGAATTTCGCCCAATCAATGTCTTTATGATTCTCACGCATTAACATCTACCATCTTCTTGCTTCGCCTTCTAGCATAAAGGTGGCAATAAGTACTTTCTGTGTCTCTGAACAAGGAAACACCTCAAACAGCTTTTCAATACCAAGAACCCACACCTTATCTTTTAATGGATCTAATCCCCCATGGAACTGTGGTGGTTTCATGTTCTTAAACTCTTTGGTGAGAGCTATTATTCGACCATCATTCTGTAAGTCTGGCACGGGTGGTGCCGGAGGTGGAGGTTGTGGTTGCTGCCACTGTTGTTGCTACTGTTGTTGTTGCCTCAATGTTTCTGCCATTTCCTGAATCAATCTTTCCATCCTATCCATTCTGGCAGTAGAGGACTCTTCTATTTCATCACCTCTTGTTCTCACCATCTGATTAGACTTGCATTATTCTCTATACAAAAGTTTCACAAGTATGCATATACCAAAGAGCATACATATTCACATAGTTCGTAATGCAAGTAAATCACAAATATATAGCACATAATCATTTATTTCAGAGCATTTAAACATAGTCTCAATGTTTACAAATCCCTACTTATCACATAATTGCATTCTAGATCTTTTCTAGATGCTTATTGCTCTTTTGGACAAGTGTGTGATTTATTAACTCGTGCACTGATACCACTCTGTCATGACCCGAACCCGCCCCTATGGGTTAAGGACATAACCGGCCAGTAATTAAGGGATTACCTACGGCCTCAAACCAAACCAAACATAACTCATCAGAGTAAAGGGGCCAAACGAAAGCAAACTTACAAATTGTCCATAGAGCTGTGCTTACATGGCACATCATAACAATCCATATACGTACATGTTAATAACTCACATTAAAATAAGTAATAACACAAAGTTCTGCACATACAGGATCATTAAGTCTAAGTCAGTCAAACCCAAAGTTTATATACAAAAGTAATCCAATGTTTTTGCCAATATAACAAAACCATATCAAAAGAGCAAAAGAGGCGAAGACAAGTCTCGTGCGTGAGACGTTTGGGTGACTCTTCAAAACCTTGACTGTTTCACACAAACTTCACTGAGATTGGGTTTGGACATCCCTTTGCTCACCTACAGACATATGAATGAGCGTGAACGAAAGCCCAGTGAATAATATCGAATAAAGAAGATACGCTAGAACAATATACAACAGACGGCCTTGGGCCCAATTCATATTTCTGTCTAATAATATATACATAGGTCAAGTGACTGTAGCTCTAAACACATCAAACGGCCTCGGGCCCAATTCATTCACATCCGACGGCCTTTGGCCCAACCGTTCCTGTCCGACGGCCTTTGGCCTAATCATTCGTGTCAAACGGCCTCTGGCCCATTCATTCGTGTCATACGGCCTCTGGCCCATTCATTCGTGTCATACGGCCTTTGGCCCATTCATTCATAACAAATATTTGTCCCCAATTCAATGTAACAAACTTATAAGACTTATATAGAAGTAAGCAATTGGACAAATAACATACTTTAGATATCTTTATTAAGATATTACTCACAATGTTCTGCTAGTGGATTCACCTTTGACCTCAACCCTACATATTACATAACACATATGGGTTACAAATGATTCAATCCGTTCTTAATTCATACATCCCTCTTAGGCTTCTTTTTTATCCTTTTAACTCATTTATGATGCTCAATGCATGCCTAAGAGTTCTTAGAAATGAAAGAGAAAGGAAAACGAAACACAGAACACCTTTACGAAATTTCTGAAACAGGGGTCCTCGCTCGAGCGTGGGTTCAGCCGCTTGAGCGGACCCTCATGGTCTGCAAAAGTACTGGTTGCCTCATTTTTACGCTCGAGTGTGAACTTAGATGCTCGAGCTAAAAGTCATTCTACATAGCTCCCCGCTCGAGCGTGAACTTCCTCGCTCGAGCGGACATCAATGTCTGCAAAAGTTCTAGGAGCTCGTATTTCACGCTCGAGCGGACATGCCAAATTCTGGGTTTTCCAGAACTGTTCTTGAGGTTCAAATTCAACATTCAAAGGCTTTAAAGCTCGAATTAAGGCACCAAAAATAGGGAAACACATTATATATCATGAGTATACAAGCAATATGAGGTCAATTGCTCAAAATCATAATCCAACCCTCAATTCATCACAACAAAACACATAGCTTCAAAGTTCAATTTCATTATACATATACCCTTACTCCATAAACTCCTTGAATTACATATGCATGCTCATTTTTTACTCCAATTCCCTTTTAAATGACACCAATGGTGTCTATAATCATGAAACTCAACAAAACCATGCTTGCATGTATGCTTCAATGTTCAATTTTTCATAATCAACATATTTCATGCTAGTTTATGCAAATTCATGGCAACTTTATGCATGCATGAACATACCAACTTCAATTCAAGCTCTAGATGATCATCTAACTTGAATTCACAAAGTTACAACTTCAAACTTATGAAATCAGAACCAATTACTCACCTAGAAGCTTAAATCTTCCAAATTATGGTTAACTCTTGAGTTTATCTTCAAGATTCCAAGCCTCTTGATCAAACCTTCAATGTTGGCCCCTTTCTCTCACTCTAGCCGACTCTCTCTCTCTCTCTCCTTAGAGTAATCTCAGCCAAATTAAATAAAAAGAGAGGAGTTAGGTGTAAATGACACCTTTTATAGGTTCTTTCTTAATCACATTTCCTTATTTATAATTAATTGAGCACTATATCATCAATTTAATCTATTTAATTTGATCTGAATCAATTTTCAATTAAATTTCACCGTAGACTCTAAAAATTACGCTAATCACAGTGGCGTAGTCAATTTCGGTTTCTGTGGCCGATAGGGCCTTCAATTTAAATTCTAAAGCAGATAATCAAATAGATTTTCCTACTGTGAATAGATAGAAATTCAAAACCACATATATTCATATAAATGGCACTCAAAATCATATCAAACACATAATCACATTCGTAATTAAGATTAATTAGCATAATACAGAGAAGGGTTATCACAGTTACCGTGTGTCCATTTATCAAAGTCAATGAATATATCTCTGTAGGTCTAAGAATTGAAATAAATATGAAGGCAATGTAATTTGAATTACTTGTATAAGTGTAATCTCAAGTAAATAAGGAAACTACTGACCGTATAAAACGTAGACCTGTTGTGAATCGAATCACCACTTTGAAATGATAGTATGTGAAAGATTGTCAAAACAGTAATTTTAATTTCACGGAAGTATGTAAAGTTCTGTTCTGATCTGCATGACTGTCTACTACTATATAAGTACAAGCCAACATCTGCTACTTGCAATAGACTCAATGAATTTCTGTGAAATATGCTTCTATTATGACTCTGATATGCTTCTGTTCTGAATCCGATGAGTCCCTCTATTTCAGAATTACTTATATTAATTGGTATCCAAGATGTCTGTTTAAAACTGAGGCCATTAATATGTGATTATATTTCCACATAATTCGGGATTTTCTATGATAGATTAGCACGTGAAACCTTAGTTGGAGATACTATATTATATGCAAATAATAATAATAATAATAATAAATAAATAAATAAAGAAAATAAATGTTTTTGGGTGTCCAATTGCCTCGCCATGTCAAGTTGGCAAATGTGGAAAAACATGAATGTTGGGTGCCCACTATCTCGCCGCATCAAGCTGGCAAAAGGTGGAACGTGATGAGAAATGTGTTGAGTCGGTAATAAGTGAATGACTCGTAAAGAACTAATGTTCTTGAATAGTGATGCATTGACTATTAAATTTAATTTGAAGAATCTAACATGTCAATAGCGAAATATTTTGATTTGTTTGAAAAATAAGGAGAATCATGAACATTCCTTAAAATAAATCTCCTACTATCGGAAGTTTATGAATTGTAGATTGATGAATTAAAGTATATAAGTTATGTGATTGACGTTAATAGAGACGATAATGAATCGCCAATTTGGGTTATTAACCATTAAGTGATTGGGAATAAATTCAATTTATGTGAAGAAAGTCCAATAAAAAAGAAGTTACCTAGGGGAGGAAATGAAGTGAGACTAAGTTATATGACTGATTTTTGGTACAAGTATCTTAAGTTTAGAGGACCAAACTTCCCAAGGGGGGAAGGCTGTGACGACCCAACTACGTATAATGATTAGAACTTAATAAATTAAGGAGATTTGAAACTTAATTGTTAATGATTCTAATTTAATCTGGGATTTAAGAAAAATTACGAAGGCTGATTCGTATGTGATTCTACTAAGGATTTATTTTAGAATTGGAAATTGAAAGCCTAAATGGCTCAAGATAGTACACATGGTGAATTGAATTATTAAATTTCGAGTATCGGACCGTATGAGAGTTTAATTAAATATTCAATTCGGATTTATAAAATAGAGATTTGATTAATTGAGTCCGAATTTGAGTTAATTAAGTTATGAGAATTGGGAATTAAGGTCATTATGAGTTAAATTTATTTGTGAGATATTCAATTGAGTATGTAATTTATTGGCAAAGATTTTGAAGTTTAATATGAAATTGAAGATCTTAATAATTTAAGAAACCAAAATTGAGGATGGAAATAAATTTAATTTGATATTTGGAGCTTTTTGGAAGTTTGATTAAAAATCTGATTCGGATTGATAAATTTATATATATTTAATTAGGCTCTAATGAAAGTCAATTAGACTAATTAAATTATGTGTGATTTGAGATTAGTTATAATTAACTAATTTTGTGTTAATCAAAATTTATTAAGATTAAGTGATGCTTAATTAAATTAATCCTAGACATAAATTAAATTACGGAACAAACTAGAATTGTGGGTGTGTGTAGAGAAATATGTGTGTGTGGAGAGAAATCTATGTGTGTGCATGTGAAGCGTTGTGTTGGAGCTCAAAGAAATGTGCAAGTGTGTGCACGTGTTACAAGGAGTGAACATGTGTGTGGTGTGTTGATAACCCTTAAGTCAACAAGTGTACATGCAGTCTTCCATATGTTCTGCTTGGCTGGGAAAGGGAGTAACAGAAAATGTGAATTCATGAGTGGAGAGAAAGAGAGAATAACCGAGAGAGAGAGAGAGAGAAGTAAAATTCAGTCCAAGAAGAAGAAAATTAAGGGAAGAAAAGCTAGGAGGATCAAGAGAATGAAAAGAGAATCAACTAAACTTCTTGATATTTAAGTTTAAGGTATGAAATCATACTTAATGTTTGTAGAATCTTTACATTACACTTAGAAATTAAAGTTCAAGTTTTGTAGATAAATCACCTAAAAGCTGAAATTGAGAGATAATTAGGTTCAATTTAATGTAATTAAAAGAAAATTAGCAAGATGATGAAGAAAATGGAATTATGTTCAATTTATGGAAGTTAAACTTGGAATCCATTACGCTGAGTTTGATTTTTTTAGTCTTGCATGAATTTGAGTTCATTTCTACATGCATGAACAAATTCTACAAATTTTGATACACTAATTGTGCATGCATTAAAGATTTCTAAGAATTGATTCCATGTCTTAATGAAACAAGAACTAAATTTTGGAAACAATTATGAGTATATGAAGAATGAACTTAATTTTTATATTAAATGAATTTTGATGTAAATGGTTTTAAAATAATCAAGTTTTCTTAATTATCTAAGAGTTTGTATATTTTTAGACAAGCCATGTCTAAAAGATTTATGGGTTTGAAATTGGGTTTGATGTGGAGAAAATGAGTTAAAACTAAATTTGGACAATTGGAGCATGATTTTGAATAAATGATTTCTAATTGAGAGTGTTTACTAAATTATACAATGGTTCTCCATATTTGTGTACCAAAAATACAAGTTTTGAGGTTTTGAATATCAAATTTGAACTTCAATTGCAATTCTAGAAATTCTAGAATTCGCACTGGCCGCTCGAGCGAGGAAAGTCTCGCTCGAGCGTGAAAATCAAGCTCCCAGAAGTTTTTTCAAAATTTTGCAGTCCGCTTGAGCGACCAATGTGGCGCTCAAGCGAGGATCCTATTTCCAGCGATTTTTGCTAACTCTTTTAAATGCATAATTGCATCCTCATGACATTCTAAGTATTCTTAGGCACCAATTGGACTCACATAGTCATGGAATAAACTAGAAACACATAAAGAGAGTTGAATTGAAATGAAATGAATATTGAATGGTGCTTCTATTGTGTTTTTGTTATGTGAATTATATAGGTAGGCATCCGAGGCCTTATATCGACTTAACCCACTACGAGTAATAACTTTGTAAAGTTGTGTTTAACTTGAATTATTTTCTGATGATATGAAATGATAAGTTTTCTGAAATGCTTTGTTTTGTATGAATGAATGATTATCCAATTTTCTTTGAAACGTATTTGTGGTATCTTTAGCAGAGGCCCTTGCCCAGGGGACATAATACTGTGGCTTATGGTCATGAGGCCCTAGCCCGGGGGATAATACCGTGGCCCAGGCCCTCGGCCGGGGGAAACAATACCGTGGCCAATGTATGAGATATGTTACCCGGTACCGGAGGTTCTTTTATGGAACTTGATATGCTTGACCAAAGAGACATGTTTATGCTAATGGATGTACCACACATGATTTGAATATGAATAAGACTATGAGTCTGTTCTACTACCTAATTATGATTCTGATTTGCTATGACATTTGAAATTTGTTATGGGTATTATTCATTAAAACCCTTTACTTTGTTATTATTCACTGGGCTATAGCTTACTATATTATTTATGTATGTAGGTGATCAGGCGCGTGACCAGGCTTAGAGGCATCTGCCTGGGATTTGTTTTTGTCAGCCAACCTATGTGCCTCCCGTGGAGGTTCCGGATATGTCGAGTGATTTTGGCTATGTGATTAAAGTTTAAGTTTTGTTTCTTTGTTTGGTTAAATAAGTCTTTGTCTATTTTGTAAATAGGGCTAAGTCCCTTTTTGTCTAATCTGTATTTATATAATGACGTAAGGATGATGTGTATATATGTATATAAAAAGTTTAAAATTTTTTCCGTCTCATATAAGTCTGCACAGCTCAATGGACGTTGTATATTTGTTATTTGCTTCTGCTAGCCCCTAATATTATGTTAATTTGTCTTAGAGGCCTTCGGTAATCCTAGGATTATTGGCCGGTTACGGTGCTAAACCTATAGAGGCAGGTTTGGGTCGTGACAACTATGGACTTCGTGGTCAAGCTGTCACAGTCAATCTGGAAGAACGATGCAATATGGGTTATAGTAGACCAATTGATGAAGTCGGCACATTTTCTACCAATCAAAATCACGTACTCCCTAAATAAGTTTGCCACATTATACATCAAGGAAATCATTCGATTACGTAGTACCCCAGTTTTGATCGTCTCTGACCGAGATCTCCGTTTCGTATCTCACTTCTGGAACAAATTACAAGAAGCTTTGGGAACAACATTGAAATTTAGCACTGCTTATCACCCGCAAACTGATGGTGTGATAACCCTGTTTCGTGTTATGCTAATTGATCTTAATTATGATTATGATTATGATTATATGCTTGATATGGTTTTTAGTGATAATTACATGATTATATGTGTTTTTGTATTTCTGTCTGTTCACCGTAGGAAAATCTGTTTGATTTTCGGTTTTAGGATTTAAATTAAAGGCTGTAGAGATATCAGAAACTGAAATTGACTACGCCATTGTGATTAGCATAATTTTTAGAGCCTACGGTAAAATTTAATTGAAAACTGATTCGGATCAAAGTAATTAGATTCATAATGATTAAACTAGAGCACCATTACTTAGTCCTAATCAAATTGATTAGCCAAGCCTATAAATAGGTCTATATACACTCAATTCCTTCCTTTGAGCTCCTTTTAGCTGAAATTACACTCTAGAGTGAGAGTGTGTGCAGATTGTAGAGAGAGAGAGGGAGCTTAAATTAGAGATTTGAGCTAAGAGCTTGGGAATTCGGAGGCTAGGCTCAAGAACTAGCTAGAATTTGGGAGATTGGAAGTCTTAGGTGAGTAAATTCATGAGTTTGAGTTTGTAATTTTGTGAATTCAAAATTAAATGGTAATCAAGAGCATGAATTGAATGGATTATGATGAGATTGAAGTCTATATGTACATGCATGTTTAGAATTTGCCACAAATTTGCATAATCTAGAATGAGGCATGATGAACATGAAGAATTGAGCACTAAATTTCACATGTATGCATAATTTTCATGAGTTTCATGATTATAAGCATCATTTGTGCCATTTAAAATAGAATTGGAGTCAAAAAAATTAAATGCATGCATGATTGATGAAAATATGGAGCTTGTATGAGGTTGAATGCATGAGTTTTGAAACTTATGAAGAGGATTCAAAATGATTTTTGGAAATGGACCATGATTTTGATTAATCGGTCTCATATTGCTTATGTCCTCATGTTATATAATGTGTTCCCATGTTTTTGAACCAAAAACATGAAGTTTGGGCCTTTGAACATCAAGATTGAGCTTCAAATTCAGTTCTGGAAATTCCAGAATTCGTCGGGTCCGCTCGAGCAGGGAAAGCGCCGCTCGAGCGTGAAATTCTAGGTCTTAGAACTTTTGTAGACATTGATGTCCGCTCGAGCGGAAAGAGTCACGTTCCAGCGCCAAGTCACCTGTTTTGACTCTCAGCTCGAGCGTTCGAAGTCACGCTCGAGCGCAAAAACGAGGTAACTAGTACTTTTGCAGACAAAAGGGGTCCGCTCGAGCGACAGAAGACGCGCTTGAGCAAAGAGCCCTGTTTTAGAAATTTTAAAAGGTTGTTTTGTGTTTCATTTTCCGTTCTCTTCCATTTCTAAGCACTCTTAGACATGCATTGAGCTTCGTATATGACCTAAAAGGTAAAGAAAGAAGCCTAAGATAAACAAATAGATTAAAGAACGAATTGAATTGTCCAATATGTGCTATGAATTGTGTAAGGCCAAGCACAAAGACGAATCCACCGGCAGAACACTGTGAGTAATATCTTAGTAAAGATATTTTGAAGTATGCTATTTTTCCAACTGCTTACTCCTATTTGAGTTTCATAAGTTTGATAATTTGAATTGTGGACAAATATTTGTTATGCCATATGATTGGATAAGGCCGCTTGACATGAATAATGGGCCAACGGCCATTTGACGTGAATGATCGGCCAAAGGCCATTTGATATGAATGATTGAGCCAAGGGCCGTTTGACACGAATGATTGGGCCAAAGGCCGTTTGACATGAATGATTGGGCCAAAGGCCGTTTGACAAAAATGATTTGGGCCCGAGGCTGTCTATTAAGAACAAAATGGGCCAGAGGCCGTTCGATATGCGTGGGCTTGAAGCCGTTTAATGTACCAGATAGAAACATGAATGGGCCCAAGACCGTTTGATATATTTGTTTCAAATTTCATTCATGTATCCTCTTTATTTGATATTATTCACTGGGCTTTCGCTCACTCTCTCATTCATCTGTATGTAGGTGAGCAAAGAGATGTCTAAACCTAGCCTCAGTGAAGTGTGTGAGGAAAGTCAAGTTTCGTGGAGTCAACCCGAATGTCTTACGCACGAGACACTGCTTTGTTCCTTTTAGTTTACTCTTTTGTTATCTTGGTGAATATGTCGCATCACCTTTGTATATAAGATTTTGGTTTGACTGACTATGACTTGAGTGTTCCTGTATGGACAAAATTATATGTGATCCTTCTTTTTGTGTGGGTTATTAATACACATATGTGAAATGTTATGATGTGCCATGTAAGCACAGCTCTATGGACAAATTTCTTTTAGGTTTGCTTCCGTTTTGGCCCTTTAACTCTGTTGAAATATGTTTAATTAGGTATGAGGCCGTAGGTAATCTCTTGATTACTTGCCGGTTATGACCTCAATCCATCGGGGCGGGTTCGGGTCATAACAGAGTGGTATTAGAGCACGAGTTAATAACTCACACACTTGTCCTAATGAGCAATAAGTATCTAGAAGAGATCTAGGATGCATTCATGTGATATGTATGAATTTGAAAGCATCGAGAACATGCTTAAATGCTTCAAGTGAATGATTATGTACTATATGTTTTGTGATTTACTTGCATTGCGAACTATTTGAATATGTGTGCTCTTTAGTATATGCATACTTGTGAATCTTTTGTATAAAGAATAATGCAAGTCTAATAAGATAGTAAGAACAAGAGGTGATAAAATAGAGGAGTCTTCTATTGCCAGCATGGATAGGATGGAAAGATTGATTCAGGAAATGACAGAAACATTAAGGCAACAACAGTGGCAATAACCACATCCTCCACCTCATCCAGTACCACCTGTCCAAGACCTTCAAAATGATAACCGAATAATAGCTCTCACCAAAGAGTTTAAGAAGATGAAACCGCCACAGTTTCATGGGGGATTGGATCCACTAAAGGCTAAAGCGTGGGTCCTCAGCATAGAAAAACTGTTTGAAGTGTTTCCTTGTCTAGAAACATAGAGGTACTTCCAGCCATTTTTACTCTTGAAGATGAGGCTAGAAGATGATGGATGTTAATGCGTGAAAACAATAAGGATATTGGTTGGGCACGATTTTTGGAGATTTTCTATGACAAATATTTTCCACAATGTGTCCGTGACAGGAAAGTGTCGGAATTCATGGAACTTAAACAAAACAGTATGACAGTAGCTGAGTATAAGGCCAAATTTACTGAATTGGCCAGATTTGCACCACATGTGGTCGATGACGACTACAAGAAAGTGAGGCATTTTGAAGGAGGGCTTCGAGATGACATCTTAGAAAAGGTGAATGTTTTTAAGCTGGAAACCTACATTGAAGTGCTAGATCGGGCCATAATATCAGAAGCTAACATAGCCAGACAGGCCAAATCAACAACTGACTAGAAATGAAGTAAAGACAGGGCTTCTTTTCAAAGAAGAAGTTTTCAAAGAAGCAAAATATAGGCTCCTCAAACACTTCGAATTCTTCCCGAGATTCATCCCCAATATGCAACTAATGTGGAAAAAGGCACCATGGGGTTTGTTACCGTATATCAGGGGCCTGTTTTAAGTGTGGTAAGATAGGGCACATGGCTAGGGATTGTAATCAGAACAGTGGAAAGTTCGCTGCTAGCTTAACTGCATCGATCCCAAAATCAGGAAATACTACGAAGCCTACTATCACTGGAGATACTGTGAGGCAATGAAAAGTTTTTGCACTCGTTCCAGGCGATACACGAAACACCGAAGCCGTTGTCTCAAGTATTATCTCTATATGTAATCAGGATGCTTTTGTGTTAATTGACTCCGGATCAACATATTTTTTCGTAACATATGCATTTGCATCTAGATTGAGTAGACCTCTAGAATCATTGCCATACTTGTTATGCGTATCTGCTCCATCCGGGGAATCTATGTTGTGTACATCTATATATCGATTTTGTGATATGTGTATTGGGAATGCTACCTTGTATGTAGACTTATTACCCCTGGACTTTAGACATTTTGATGTAATTTTGGGCATGGACTGGTTGACTAAATACTGTGCTACCATCAATTATGTAACGAAACAAGTTGTATCTAGACCTCCGGAACAAGAAGAAATTGTGTTTGCGGGTAACGGGGTAGTGCCTCCACCTTATTTGATATCTGCAATGAAAGCACGTAAATTGATCAGGAAATGGTGCTAGGGTTATTTGTGTTGTGTGCTATTTGAACAATCTGTGAATGTCAAATTGAACAGTATCCCTATTGTTAGTGAATTTCCAGATGTATTTCCAGATGAGTTGCCAGGGGAATTGGTAGATAGGGAGATAGAGTTTACTATTGAGATTATGCCAGACACTCAGCCTATTTTTAAAACTCCCTACAGAATGGCTACTGCTGAAATGAAAGAATTGAAAGAACAATTGCAAGACTTACTTGACAAAGGGTTTATTCAACCTAGTACTTCACCATGGGGTGCACCGGTGTTATTTGTGAAAAAGAAAGATGGAACCTTGCGCTTATCCATTGACTACCGAGAATTGAACAAGGTAACGATAAAGAATAAATATCCCTTACCTCGTATTGATGACTTGTTTGACCAGTTGCAGGGATCACAAGTGTTTTCCAAAATTGATTTGAGATCCGGGTACCACCAGTTGAAAGTAAAAGTAGAGGATGTTGAGAAAACTGCGTTTCAGATAAGGTATGGCCATTATGAATATCTTGTTATGCCATTTGGGGTGACTAATGCTCCTGCAGCATTTATGGACCTAATGAACCGAATCTTGAAGACTTACCTTGATGATTTTGTTGTGGCTTTTATTGATGATATCTTAATATATTCAAAGAGTAGACTTGAACACAAACACCACTTGAGAACTGTCTTGCAAACACTTAGAGAAAAGAAATTATTTGCTAAACTAAAGAAATGTGAATTTTGGTTGGATGAAGTTATTTTTTTAGGGCATGTCATCTATAGAGATGGGATTTCAGTGGAACCACAGAAGATAGAGGCAATTGTGAATTGGCCTACACCGACGAATGTAACAGAGGTCCGCAGTTTCATGGGCTTGGCTGGGTACTACAGAAGGTTTGTGAAAGATTTTTCAAAAATAGCTGTGCCTCTTACCGAACTGATATGCAAAGGGCAACCATATGAATGGAGTGACGAAAAAGAAGCTGCCCTTCAAGAACTGAAAACGAGACTAACCATCGTACCAGTGTTGACATTGCCCACAGGTATGAAAAATTTTGTGATTTTCAGTGATGCATCTTATAAGGGTCTGGGTTATGTGTTGATGCAGAATGGGCGAGTAATTGCTTATGCCTCTCGGCAGTTGAGGCCACTGTAGACCGCCCGAACTCCGCTCCACGCGCGAGGGCCTGAATTGTAGTTCTAGCTACTACAGTTCAGACTCCTGTCACGGTTCTGAATCTAATCTCACAAAGTGCAATGTAAGACTGATAAATCACCAAAGAGTCCAAATCCGGCAAATCGTTTTGGAAAATCGATTTTAATCAAAAGCACCAAACATGGACTGCTTTGCTAGATTTCAGAGTCGCTACCTAAATATTTTGTTTTTGGGAAATTTAGGAAACCCTGACTCGTGCCTAAGGCCACGTGTCCGTCATCACAAAAGTTGCCTCGGCTTGGGAACTTGGGTACGAGAGGGGAAGGTCCTGAAATGAGCACCCCCGCTCGTCCGATCAAAAATCAGCCTTTACTAACATGATATGTTGTTTTTGAAAACACATGCGTTCTTATTCCGGTTATTAATCTAGAATTACTATGTGATGCGCACAGCATACAAGTATGGACTCAATTGCAAGAATTGGAACAAAACATCTCATGTTTGTTTTTCGAAAATGGTTTGAAAGATGCTACCCTCAAGTAGGCTAAGACGCGAATTTGCCACCCTCAAGGGGGCTTAGAAAAACATGATTTGCCACTCTCAAGTGGGCTGAAAATGCACATTTTGATGAATTGTTCCAATTCAAGCAATGAAGCCTTCATCCATAGGCATTCAGACAGTTATAGCAGTTAAGCAAATAGTCTCATGGCAAGCATGCTATCATGGCAACCCTTACACATATGCAAGGATGCTAAAGCGTAAACACTCCCAGTGTACTCCAAGCCAAAACATAAGCTGGTTAGTAATCAATACATGATCCTAGCTATGTTAAGATGCCTGATGCAACACATGCAAAAATGCAACTAAGTAGGCTCGACTATTCTAAGATGGCATATGAATGCAACACTTTGATACACGTATTCAAGGAAGTGTATTAAAGTACAATGCAGTTTGTATGATGCACCGAGCCGAGTGCATGCAAGATAGATGAATGGATGCACACATGCAAGCATAAGGTATGCTAATCAAAATATGCCCTAAACTACCCATCGAAAGCTGATAAGTAAAAGGGAGAAAAAAATGGGGTTGGAAGACATGCATCACACACACGCACGCTTATTACAACAATGTGCCCTCTCGACGGAGGGTCCGAATAATAAGCTAACTAGCTAATCTAAGCTAATTAAACTAATTATTACAAAACGAAGCTAATTAACTAACAAGTTAACTAATTATTACAAAACAAATCGATTAGCTAAGCACGTCAACTAATTAAGTACAAAACCAAAGCATTAGCTATCTAAGCAAAGCAGCTAAGTAAAGCAGTAAGAAGAGGTCCTCGAGGCGAGGGGTGCATGCATGCTCGGTCGCCTCGTTCAGAAATCCATTACTATGCCCCAACTTGCCTCTATTTGCATTTGATTTCAGAACACTGCACAAACCTCTACATAGCTTCTACTCCAACATGGAGACCTCCAAGAGGGTTGCCGACCACTTAATGGTGTTGTAGACCACCTATAGACCACCTAAACATGCTGCAGACCAGAAAAAGTGGTCGGCCAGCTACTCACTTTTTTTGGTCTGCCGACCAGAAAATCCTGCCAAGCTCCAATTTGCTGCAACAGAGAACAAGAAGGGGCACAACAGTGTATTTGCAAGGTATATGTGCATAACCACCCTCCTTATCATTTCTTAAGCTCAAGGGAGTGCGATTCTTGACTCTCGGACCACCAACCAAGCATCGCAATGCACGATGGCCGAGAAGCCAAGTTTGCACAATTCAATGTCAATGAATGCACAAGTAACACATAAGAGCCTCCGCCTCTATCATGCATGATCAAGAGAGTCGGCGACCAAGAAATGAGGCGCGTTTCATCACTTCAAGTATGAAACGTGCCACATTCCTCATGTTTGGTTTGACGTCCAATCCAAACACAATGCAACACACATAACATGCCTATCTAACAAAGTTAATGTGGCATGCACAAGGTTCTAACATATGAACAATACGCTAAAGTATCAAAGCAAATAAAGAGCATCTATCAAGAGGCATGCAATACAATGCTCAATGGACTTAAACCAACTATGGACAGACCTCATGCATGCCAAGATAGTGGCCAAAACACTCCGAAATGATAGCATGAAAGGCAAGATAATGACGCTCATGTTATGGCTCATCAACTAGGCATAAGGGCACAACTCTTAAGAGCACTTAAAGAGTGAAAAACATGGGAGTGTGACCACACTAAGTTGCTCTGAAATATCATTCCAAATGATGCCATAACGAACAAATACCTCAAGCCAAGCATGCAAGATACCTCAAAACTCAAAACTAGCTAATGCACTTGCACCATAGGCATATCAAGCAAGCCCCGAAGGGCCAAGATGACTCAAAACAGTCCCAAGGTAGGTCAAAACAAGGCCAAAAAACATGCTTGAACATAGCCAACATATGCTAGAATAAAAGGCCAAAAGCATGATGCATGCAAGGCCAATGAGCATGATTACACTACACCTACCAAAACCAAGCATGAGATGGCTTCACCAACAAAAATCAGAGTTGTAACATGTTAAAATAACACCAAAAACATGTTGAGATGGTAGCCCAAAAGCTTAGGCAAGCATGCATACATATTGGCTCATGGACAAGGCATGAAGACACAACTCTCAAACACAATTAAAGAGTGATAAACATGAGAGTATGGCAAAGATATAAGCTCTGAAATACCATGCCAAATGATGCCAAGGTATGCAAACATCACAAGTATAGCATGGTAGGGGCCTCAAAACTCAAGACTAGTCAAGGCATTTGCACTATAGCTATACAAAACATGAGTCATATGACCAAGGCAGCCCAAAATAGTCCTAAAACATGCCAAATCAAAGGCAAAAATATGCTAAAACTAAGCCATAAAAAGATAGAAAAGCATGCTCACATGTTAGGCCACCTACTCATGCAAACAAGACACAAGAAGGGGAGGCCACCCCCTCCTATCTTGGACCTTAAAACATGGTTTTTGTCACTGAAAGACCTCTTATTTTCAGTGGTTTAACAGGCCAAAAAGTTTGGTTTAAAGGTGGTAAGGAGTTGCACAAAAGGCCTCACAAGCCAAGGAACAAAAAGGGAGAACAACCCCCAAACTCACCAAGCCTTAAACTACCATTCATACACCCTTAAAACAGAGTTTTTGATAGTCCAAAACCAGCCCCAAAATAGTAAAAAAAAACAATGGAAAATGGTGGTGAAGCAAGTGTGCAAAACAAGTACAAAATGGGAGAGTTATACCTCTTGAAGCCAAGCACACTTTAGAGCAACAAAACAAGCTTAAACCAAGCTAAAATCCTCTCCTTGAGCTCCAAGAAGGTCCAAAGTTATCTCAGCCCAAAGGTGGAGGTATTTGGTCAAGGATTGTTATGCAAAAGCTAAGGGCTTGTATGCAAACTAGAAGTGATTCCCCACTTGTATGCACAAGAGTGCAAGAGAGAGAGAATTCTAGAGAGAGACAGAGGTTTTTTTTAGAGAGAGGGGCTCCCAAATCTTCAAAAATTGCAAAATATGAGATATATCTTCCATATATAGCAATTCAAGAGCTTTGGGTGGGAAATATCTGAATTGCAAATATCTGAAGCAGTGTGTAACAACTGAAGAAGAAATATCTGGGAATTCTGGGCTTTCTGGGAATTTCTGGTCGACCGACCACTTCAACTGGTCGGTCAGCTACTTTTTCTGGTTTGTAAGGATCATTTCTGGTCGGCATATGGTCGGCATGCTCCATTTGTGGTCGGCATACTCTCTTAGTGGTCTGCAGCAAAAATTAGTCCTGGTTCCAAACTTGAAGCAAGCCTAACTTCTTCATTTGGATGCCTTTTCATGTCATTCTTATGTCCAGAATGAAGCCCCAGAAGTAAGATTTCCACTGGTGGTAGCCTTGCATCAAAATTCGAAGTGTGATAAGAGATATCTCTCTTTTAGTGAAGACTGCTCAGTTTCGGTCCAACCGGATTGATGCCTAATTTCAACCAGCTATATCTCCCTCATCCGGACACGGCTTTAGGAGATTCTTAAGTGCAAAATGAAGCCTCGGAAGTAAGCTTTCCAACGGTGGTGGCCTCATAGCTGAAATCCAAGTATTCAAAAGGATAGACCTGATTTAGCGAAGGCTGCTCGACTCTTTCTTAGCAATTCATGCCCATCTTCTTCTCCAACTTGGTTTCTTCCCTCTTCTCCTCTTTTCTTCAACTCCAAACCCCCAAACAAGATGTTTTTGAATATTTTTTGAAGACTTCACCTCTCTTTCATTCATTTCTACATTGTCCCTGCTCGGTTTACCGAAAAGCACAACATTTAACAAAATGCGAGCGTCGGAACATCGTAGGAACTTTGTTTCAAAAACTATTTTGAAAGAGAGGGTTTCAAGGTCTAAAATATATTCAAAATAGTTTTGGTCCAAAAAAGGGGTGTGAGGTTTGGATTTGATGCTCTTCTTGCTAAAGAAATCGACCCTTTGCATAGCATAGCCTGCATCACTAAGTAAGCAATTAGTAGTGCCCAAGTCTTAAGGGCAGTCAAAAATGGAGTGTCTACAGCCACATGAAAAGAACTACCCAACACATGACTTAGAATTGGCCGCAGTTGTATTTGCTTTGAAAATCTGGCGGCCCTACTTGTATGGGGCAAAGTGCGAAGTCTACACGGATCACAAAAGCCTAAAGTACTTCTTTACACAGAAAGAGTTAAACATGCGACAGAGAAGATGGCTTGAATTGATAAAAGATTATGATCTTCAGATTCAGTATCACCCCGGGAAAGCCAATACAGTTGCTAATGCCTTGAGCAGGAAATCGACGGGAAATTTAGCTTGCTTGCTTACTGAACGGAAAGAAATCTTACTAGATTTCAAGAGAACCGAGATTGAAGTTGTACTACATGAACAAACCGGGTTGATCGCCGCCATTTCAGTTGAACCAACAATAATTACTGAAATTAAGCAAAGGCAAAAAGAAGATGAGTTCCTCAATAAAGTGGTTGATGAATTTGAGACAAGTCCGAAAGTAGAGTTCAGCATTGAAAGCGAAGTGTTGAGATTTCGAAACCGAATGTGTGTCCCAGATGTTCCGGAACTAAAGAAGAGAATTCTAGATGAGGCCCACAAGTCAGCATTTGCTATGCATCCGGGCAATAACAAAATGTATCGGGATTTGAAGTAAAGCTATTGGTGGCCCAAAATAAAGAAAGAAATTGCAGAATATGTATCCAAATGTCTTCAATGTCAGCAGGTTAAAGCTGAACATCCGAAACTAGGTGGTCTACTTCAACCTCTCCCTATTCCGAAATGGAGGTGGGAGCATGTGACCATGGACTTTGTTTTGGTCTACATCGAACTCCGCGAGGTATGAATTCTATTTGGGTTATAGTTGATAAACTGACTAAGTTTGCACATTTTTTAACCGTTAGAACTACATTTGATGCTTATAGACTGGCTACTATATATGTTGATGAAATTGTTTGCCTACATGGAGTTCCGGTATCCATCGTCTCGGATAGAGATCCGAAATTTGTGTCTAGATTATGGAAAAGTTTGCAAAGAGCTATGGGAACAGAATTGAGATTCAGCACCGCGTTCCATCCACAGACAGACGAGCAATTAGAACGGACAATACAGACCTTAGAAGACATGCTAAGAATGTATGCCTTGGATTTTCAAGGGAGTTGGAAAGATTATTTGCCACTAGCAGAGTTTGTATACAATAACAGCTTCCACTCTAGCATCGGTATGGCACCATACGAGGCTTTGTATGGTAGAAAGTGTAGATCACCAATTTGTTGGATAGAGGTCGGAGATAGGGCCTTACTTGGGCCTGAAATTGTGCAAGACACTTCTGAGAAGATCAAAATTATTCAACAAAGGCTCAAGACGGCTCATAGTCAACAAAACAATTATGCAGATGTTCGAAGAAGACCTCTTGAGTATGAGGTTGGCGACCATGTATTTGTTCCAGTGACTCCAATGAAAAGCCAGTTGAGATTTGGAAAGAAAGGTAAATTGTCGCCCCATTACATTGGGCCATTTCAAATTCTGGAAAGGCTTGGCCCAGTTGCTTATCAAGTCGCCTTGCCAACGGGATTCGAACAAATGCACAATGTATTCCACGTGTCGATGTTAAGGGGTTATCTTCGAGATCCGTTTCATGTGATTGATTATCACCGGATAGCTCTTGATGAAAATATAGAATACGCAGAATGACTGGAACGAATCATTGACTAGCAGGTGAAACAGTTGAGAAGCAAGTCCATCCCGATGGTGAAAGTAGAATGGAAAGAACACTATGAGACGGGCACTACATGGGAAAAAGAGGATGAGATGCGACTACGCTATCTATATTTGTTTCCAGATGAAGGTAAAATAAGTTTGGAGGACCAAACTTCCTAAAGGGGGAAAAATTGTGATAATCCTGTTCCGTGTTATGCTAATTGATCTTAATTATGATTATGATTATATGCTTGATATGGTTTTGAGTGATAATTACATGATTATATGTGTTTTTGTATTTCTATCTGTTCACCGTAGGAAAATCTGTTTCATTTTCTGCTTTAGGATTTAAATTAAAGGCCGTAGAGATGTCAGAAACTGAAATTGACTACGCCATTGTGATTAGCGTAATTTTTAGAGCCTACGGTGAAATTTAATTGAAAATTGATTCGGATCAAAGTAATTAGATTCAGAATGATTAAACTAGAGCACCATTACTTAGTCCTAATCAAATTGATTAGCCAAGCCTATAAATAAGCCTATATACACTCAATTCCTTCATTTGAGCTCATCCTAGCTAAAATTACACTCTGGAGAGAGAGAGAGAGAGAGAGAGAGAGAGAGAGAGAGAGAGAGAGTGCCGATTGTAGAGAGAGAGAGAGGGAGCTCAAATTAGAGATTTGAGCTAAGAGCTTGGGAATTTGGAGGCTAGGCTCAAGAACTAGCTAGAATTTAGGAGATTGGAAATCTTAGGTGAGTAAATTCATGAGTTTGAGTTTGTAATTTTGTGAATTCAAAATTAAATGGTAATCAAGAGCATGAATTGAATTGATTATGATGAGATTGAAGTCTATATGTACATGCATGTTTAGAATTTGCCATAAATTTGCATAATCTAGCATGAGGCATGATGGACATGAAGAATTGAGCACTAAATTTCACATGCATGCATAATTTTCATGAGTTTCATGATTATAAGCATCATTTGTGCCATTTAAAATAGAATTGGAGTCAAAAAATTAAATGCATGCATGATTGATGAAAATATGGAGCTTGTATGAGGTTGAATGCATGAGTTTTGAAACTTATGAAGAGGATTCAAAATGATTTTTGGAAATGGACCATGATTTTGAACAATCGGTCTCATATTGCTTATGTCCTCATGTTATATAATGTGTTCCCATGTTTTTGAACCAAAAACATGAAGTTTAGGCCTTTGAACATCAAGATTGAGCTTCAAATTCAGTTCTGGAAATTCCAGAATTCGTCGAGTCCGCTCGAGCAGGGAAAGCGCCACTCGAGCGTGAAATTCTAGGTCTCAGAACTTTTGTAGACATTGATGTCCGCTCGAGCGGAAAGAGTCACGCTCGAGCGGAAAGAGTCACATGTTTTAACTCTTAGGTCAAGCGTCCGAAGTCTCTCGAGCGCAAAAATGAGGCAACCAGTACTTTTGCAGACAAAAGGGGTCCGCTCGAGCGGCAGAAGATGCGCTTGATCAAAGAGCCCTATTTTAGAAATTTTAAAAGGTTGTTTTGTGTTTCATTTTCCGTTCTCTTCCATTTCTAAGCACTCTTAGGCATGCCAGCTTTTGTATATGACCTAAAAGGTAAAGAAAAAATCCTAAGATAAACAAATAGATTAAAGAACGAATTGAATTGTTTGTGACCCAATATGTGTTATGAATTGTGTAGGGCCGAGCACAAAGACAAATCCGCTGGTAGAATACTGTGAGTAATATCCTAGTAAAGATATTTTGAAATATGCTATTTTTCCAACTGCTTACTCCTATTTGAGTTTCATAAGTTTGATAATTTGAATTGTGGACAAATATTTGTTATGCCATATGATTGGATAAGGCCGCTTGACATGAATAATGGGCCAAAGGTCGTTTGACATGAACGATGGGCCAAAGGCCATTTGACATGAATGATTGGGCCAAGGGCCATTTGACACGAATGATTGGGCTAAAGGCCGTTTGATGTGAATGATTGGGCCAAAGACCGTTTGACAAAAATGATTTGGGCCCGAGGCCGTCTATTAACAATGAAATGGGCTAGAGGCCGTTCGATATGCATGGGCTTGAAGCCGTTTAATGTACCAGATAGAAACATGAATGGACCCAAGACCGTTTGATATATCTGTTTCAAATTTCATTCATGTATCCTCTTTATTTGATATTATTCACTGGGCTTTCGCTCACTCTCTCATTCATCAGTATGTAGGTGAGCAAAGAAATATCCAAACCCAGCCTCGGTGAAGTGGAAAGTCAAGTTTTGTGGAGTCAACCCGAATGTCTCACACACGACATACTATTTTGTTCCTTTTGGTTTACTCTTTTGTTATCTTGGTGAATATGTCGCATCACCTTTGTATCTAAGATTTTGGTTTGACTGACTATCACTTGAGTGTTCCTGTATGGACAAAATTATATGTGATCCTTCTTTTTGTGTGGGTTATTAATACACATATGTGAAATGTTATGATGTGCCATGTAAGCACAACTTTATGGACAAATTTCTTTTAGGTTTTCTTCCGTTTTGGCCTCTTAACTCTGTTGAAATATGTTTAATCAGGTCTAAAGCCATAGGTAATCGCTTGATTACTGGCCAGTTATGACCTTAATCCATAGGGGCGAGTTCGGGTCATGACAGATGGACAATCCGAAAAAACAATCCAGACTTTTGAAGATATGTTACATGTCTGCATGCTAGACCTCAAGGGTACTTGGGATGAGCACCTACATTTAGTGGAATTCGCCTATAACAATAGTTACCAAACAAGCATTGGAATGGCACCATACGAAGCACTACATGGAAGGAGGTGTCGACCACCTCTGTGTTGGGCAGAAGTTGGAAACAGAAAGTTATTGGGCCCTTAAATTGTGCAAATAACGAGTGATAAAATCCAACTCATCCAACAGCGAATTTGCATTACCTAGAGTCGCCAGAAAAGTTATGCAGATAAACGAAGACAAGAATTGGAATTCCAAATAGGAGATCATGTTTTCCTAAAGATCTCACCAACAAGAGGGGTCATCCAATTTGGAAAGCGAGAAAAGTTAAAGCCACGTTACATCGGGTTATTCGAGATACTAGAAAGGATTGGTCCTGTGGCATATCGCCTTACACTGCCACATGAACTATCAAATGTCCACAATGTGGTTCATGTTTCGATGCTTCGATGGTATTTTCGAGATCTAGAGCATGTTATCGATTATGAGAACCTGAAAGTTCAAGAGGTCCTTTCTTATGAAGAACAACTGGTGCAGATTCTTGATTGTCGTGATCAGGTTCTCCGAAACAAGACTATACCTCTTGTAAAAGTTTTGTGGATAAATCATTGAGTCGAAGAAGCTATGTGGGAAACGGAGAGTCAAATGCAGACCAAATACCCACACCTCTTTGAAAACCAAGGTACGTCAAGTTTGAGGACAAACTTCTATTAGGAGGGAGCAATGTGACACCTTAAATATTTAATTAACACCACATTACTATCAAAAAATAAATAAATAAATAAATAATAAAATATATCTAATTAAATAGCTATACATGCTAAAGATGTAATTTAATTTGGCATTGGTTTATCAAAAATATGACGAATATATTTTACTTGGGGGCCAAGTTAACACAACAATTAATTTGAGAGGGTGTGCAAATTGCTGAAGGGATGAAAGTTGAGCCATCTATGCTGTCTAGCACTTAAGGATGGTGAGTCATCAACTTAGAGGCATCATTACAGGGTGATTCATCACCCAGGGTCATGTATATATAAAGGAGGGGGGCTGTGAAGTCAGTAAAGAACGAAAGGAAAAAAAGAGGAGGAGCAAGAGAACAGTCTTGAAAAGTCGTTAAAAATAGAAGGGAAATAGTAAGAATTAATAGTAAGGTGAGTTATATTAGACTTTGAGTTATCATAACATATTTTACTTATGTTTTGAATTATCATAATTTATTTTATACAAGTTATGTTTTATAACTTATATTTAGATTTCAAGTACGTTAATTATTTTCTGAACTCCATTTGCTTAAATTGAAATCCATGAATATGTTTGTTTAAATTTTAGAAATTATTTGACAATCATTATATAAATATTTCTTTTTTGTAAGTACCACCACGGGAATCCTAGGCTTTGGAGGACTTAAATAACCATTATCCTCTGATTGGTTACTTTGTGACATTCTGTTTGTCATGGATGCATTGACCTCTGTTTTGATTGTCACTCCAGTAATATCTGTTCTGTTCTGTTTTGTACCGTGGTTATGGTTATTTACTTACATAATTTTTGGATTTCAATTTATGCCACTTTGATAATTTGTTTATTCAAAGTAAGTTATGTTTAATGTTTTAGCATTAAATAACTATCCATGGTTATTTTTGAACCCTACGCTTTTCGTATAATATCACTCACTCTGCTACGTGCTTATAGCCATTACCCCTTTCAGATAATGAAATATAAGGAATGATTATGATCTCGTGTAGTGGACCAACACAGAACTTGTTGCCGACTTTTTAAATTTTTTTTTTTTTATTTTCTTACTTTCATTCGTTTTATTATCTATCACCGAATCATAATATAATAAAAACTGATGGATGAATTTCCTTTTTATTTAACTAGTAGGGTAGTTCATAAAATTAATTATCTATTTAATTATTTTCTCACTTTTATTTCACTTCTGCTTGCACCACTTAATTTGGTAAAATGAGAATTAATTAATAAATTACGATTCTAATTCTAAGTATTCAGGGATTAGGTCGTGACCCTTTGTGATGGTGACATTCGTAACACTTCTCTAATTTCAATCTGTACAACATATTACTCATTATATATGTGGTCTAGCAACTTTTCTTCTTCATTTGCTAGGTGTGGTTTGGAATCCAATTAAAAAAAGTGACATTTTAAAAAAAGTTCCGCTCTTTAGTTCATTTTAAAATTTTTTTTTTTAGTGATATATATTCTAATATTCTATGCCCACACGCCTTTGCATTTTGGATGGCCCAAAGAGAGCGGCAAGGTGATCGTAATTCCTTAGGCACTGCCAATCAATGTATTATATAAGGGAAAATGTGTTTTTAGAAAGAAACATTTTAGGAGCTCTAAACTTTTATTTTAAAATTATTAATTTTTTTTAATTTTAAAAAATTAAAAAAAAAATTTATTGACTAGTTTTTATTTAATTTTTAATTTGCAATCTCACGTCGGGAAAAGAAGAAAAAAAATAAATTGTTTCACTTACATAAAGTGAATTTTATGCTCCAATTTATATAAATTATTAAATTTTCTTAATTTTAAACAAGAAAATTCTCATTAACTAGTTTCTATTTAATTTTTATTTTACAATCCCACTTCAAGAAAAGAAAAAAAAAAGTGAATTGTTTCACTTATATAAAGTGAATTTTATACTCTCATTTATATAAGTAAAAGGAGATTTTTGGTGAGAAGGCTTATGATCAATATCTCATTCTAATATTTTTGATTTTTTTAATTTTAAACAATTAAGAAAATCCCGATTGGCTAACTTTTATTTTACAATTACACATAGATGTTTTGATTTTAAAAATAATTTTGTATGATATTTTAAAACTCTCATAATATCTCTCCTTAAAAGTATTCTTTTGTAAAATATATAGATATATTGATAATCTCGACGTCACTCTTACTGCTCCTTAATACAAAAATGATGAGATAATTATGATAATTTTAAATTTGTGTTGAAAACTTATAAATCATGGGATATATTATTATAATTTTAAATTTATATTGTGTCAATTTTAAACTTAAATTAATAGATTACTTTCCATATTTAGTGACAGTTTAAATTTTAATGAAATAAAATTTTAAAGCTTTTAATGAATTAATTTGTGTAAACTGGTTGGTCTTTTGACCTAACTGATTAAGCTAAACTATTTTTTGTTTAAATGATTTGCGGGTTTAACTGTGATTTTAGCGGTTTTACATGTTATGATAATTCTTTTTTACTCATTAAGTTTTAAAATTTCTTTAATTATTTCTTTTCAAAAACCAATATGACATTTTTTTAAAATTCATATATATATATATATATATATATTTTTTTTATTCTAAAATAGTGAAGTATTAGGACTATGTCATTTTTTTTTCTTTAATAAGAAAGCATAATTTTAATTATTAATTGTCAATATAACAATTTTAATCTATTTGTACTATATATTATAGTAAAAGAACATTTAAAACAAAATCCTTAAAATTTATATATAAAATTTTATTTATGAGGAACAAAATATAAAAAAATTAAATATAATTGTGATATTTTTAATAATAATATATTATTTTATGCCATGTACAACCCAAGTGATATGTTAGTAATAATTAAAGTGAAAGTGGAAGAACAACAATTAAATCTAATTCGTAAAAAAAAAAAAAAAAAAAAAAAAAAAAAAAAAAAAAAAAAAACAATTGAGTCCTGAAAAAGCTAGGGAAAAAAAAGGAGGAAGGTCATGAGAAGCTTCTCACCTGCCAAGTCCTTATTGGTCCAAAAAAAATAGAAAACAAAATAGAAAAAAAGGAAAATAAAGCCCAACAAAATAACATAATATATACAATGTATGGGTTGGGTTTCTTTCGTGTTGGTTTTCTCAATTTGAGAGAATGTTTTGGTTTTGCTGATCTATTTTGAGACCAACTTCAGTAATCTGAATTGTTCACTTTTTAAAACTCGTTGAGTAAAATATGTATACAAAAATCAAGATGATCGGATATCAGTATCTATATATTTGAATTAAATTTGTATTATAAAAATTGAATATCTATTCTTAAAATTATATATGTCATCTATTTTTTAAAAAATAAATATAATTCAAACATATAGTTACTAATGTCAAATCATTTGATTTTTTGCATAAATATTATTCAATGAGTTGTAAAAGATATACGGTTCAAATAACCAAAATCAATTTCAAAATGGTTCTACTATGTCCAAACGTCCTCTTAAATTAAGATGACAATTTGATAGTAGCCAAACCCTATGTATGTAGTAGTCTATGCCTAAATAGCCATTGATTGGGGAAAATTATTATTATTAGATTTTGTCACACGTTAAAATTTATTATAGATTAATTTAAGAGATCATCCCAGCACCCTACATAAGAAAGCAAAAAATAAATTTATTCACATATATTTTTTTTAATGAGTGAATAATACACAAAATATGATTGATTCTAAAATACAAATATATTTAAAAATGTATTGATTCTACATAAAATGATAAGTTCTATATTATCTTACACCAATCAAAAAATATATATTGTTCACACATACTTTGTGTGAATAAGATTGAACTTGTGATGGTAAAGGTTCCTAGGCGCTTTCTCTTTGTTTGTTTCGGCAAGGAAATACTTTTTGAATGGAAAGCATTTTTTATGAATTATTATTTTTTCCAGAAAACATTTTCATATATATTAGTTGCAACTATAAAATTAATCACTACAACAAAAAGCGCTTTTGGCGACTAAAACTTCAATTTTCGTCGCTAAAACTAGAAGAAATGGCGACTAAAATGGAATTAGTCGCCAAAATTGATAACTTTTCCTGACTAAAACAGTGTAGTCGCCAAATGTAAGTGTTTTAGCGACTAAAAGGCAGTTTAGTCGCCGAATGTAGGCTTTTTAGCGACTAAAGGTTGTTTAGTAGCCAAAACTCACAGTTTTTGGCGACTAAAATGATTTAGTAGCCAAATGTGACGGATTTGGCGACTAAATCTGAATTTCGTCGCCGATTACAGGTGTTTTGCCGACTAAAAACTGTTTCGTCGCCCAAAGATCAAGAATTGGCGACTAAAATTTAGTTTCGTCGCCCAAAGTAGAGGTTTTGGCGACTAAAATTTAGTTTAGTCGCTAAAAGTGCTATCCTTAGGCGAAATTGAATTCTTTTAGCGACAGAAAACAAATTAGTAGCCAAAAAATGAAGAATTGGCGACTAAAATTCAGATTTAGTCGCCGAAAGTACTATCATATTTTTTTTAGTAACTAATTTATTTTTTACATAAATAATATTAAATAAAAATAATTATTTTTATATATATAATTTTCTATTAATACCAGTAAAAATAGTATATAAATAATATATGTTGCAATAATAATCATGTGATATGGTAGTGGCGTAGTGGGGGACGAAGTGTTGGTACAAGTTCAGCGTGTTGGGACTGGGACGTTGCGGGCTCGATACCTGGGAGCAGAGGCAATTCTTTCTTTTTTTTTTTTTTGAAAAATGGTTTTGGCGACTAAAGAGTTTAGTCGCCGAAAGGTATGCGTTTTGGCGACGAAAAGTTTAGTCGCGGAAAGGTGTAAATAATAATAAAAAAAATCACTATTGGCGACTAAAAGTTTAGTCGCTAAATGTAAAGTTTCCAAAAATGGAATTGCATTTGGCGACAAATTGTTTCGTCGCTGAAGACATATATATTGGCGACTAAAAGTTTTTTAGTCGCCAAAGGCATCCGTGACCATATATTGGCGACAAGACGGGCGACTAAAATTTTTAGTCGGGAAAAGTGAAATTTCGACATTTGGCGACTAAAATAGGACCTTTGGCGACTAAAAATTTGGTCGCCAAAGGTGTTTTTTTTTTTGTAGTGAATATATTAGTCATAGTGTTAGTGATGATGATGAGGTGGTAGAGGGTGGTGGTGAAGTGGTGGAGGAGGTGGTTGCAATGGTGAGTTGTGGTAACGTGTTAGATAACGTTTTTCACTTTTAAAAGTAGAAAGGAGTTTGACCTTTTAAAAATAAAAAATAATTTTTGTCTAACAAATTTATTTTTTATTGACCACGAAAAAAGTTTTTTTTATTGTTTCGTTTTTTGAAAATTAGGACAACATATTTTGAAAATAATTTCTATTGGAACAAATGCATCATTTAATTCAAATTAAAGTAAAAGAAGTTCAACAACAAAAATTGAAATAGTTGGTCTTGAACCAAACTATATGTATAACGCTTTGTTTGTTTGGGAAGTTGGTTATTTAGTTGATTTTTTAAATTTTTTTGACTATTTTAGCTTGGCTAAAAAAGTTGTATTTTAGAAGATAATAATTATTATTATTATTATTTTTGCAATTGATTTGATGACTATGGGAGAAAAAGTAAAATGATTATAAATTGGATATAACATTTTGTCTTATTAACTATTTCAACCTATTAATAATCCTTCCCAAGCAAGACCTATGTGATAGTTTGACAAATAAAAAAATCATAATTTATATTAAGTAGGTTAATTTTTATTTCTTAATTATCTATCAATCCTAAGTTATCATGTTTCAGTGGTAAAAATTTTCATTACATGATTGATTTAGATCACTGTATAAGCAATGTGACATGATTCACAACAAAAAATTAAGGTTTTAGAAATCAAAATTTAGGGACTAAATTATTTTTTATGGACCAAATATTTTTGTTGTGAAAAGTGTAGTTATTTTATTTTTAGCAACAAAAATTAGACATTAATAATGAATTATTATCTTTTTGGGACCAAATTTTTTGTCTCAAAAAATAAACCATTTTAAAATCAAATTATTTTGTCCCTAAAAGTCTATTTATTAGTGACATTTTCAAAATTTTGTTGCTAAAAGCCTTATTTTAGACTTTTCGGGACGACCTTTTAACGACTATCCTCATGACGATAAAAATCAGTTCTTAAATGTCTTTTGCAACAAAATTTTCACTGTTAGAGATCAAAACATTTAGTCTCTAAAATTCTTATTTGTTGTAATGACACTACAACAAAAAAGAGTCTTTGGAGACGAAAACTAATGACGAAAATAAATTTTGTCACGAAAGACGTACCTTTTAGTGAAGAAAATAATATTTCGTCTCCAAATATACCATTTTTAGAGAGAAAAATAAAATTTCGTCACCAATCTACATATATAATAAAAAAATTAGGTGACGAAATTATTTTTCGTCATTATTTTTATTTTTTTGTCACTGAAGATTTTCCGCTTTTTTTTTGGATGGCGCCAAAATCTTGAGACTTTTGGTGAGGAAAAAATTAGTCACCAATTATAAAATTATTAATCATGAATATATTTTCATCACCAATAATTTTTAATATTTTTATATCATTTGGTGAGAAAACAGTTCCGTTGTCAATAATAATTTTGTCACCAATTTCAGAGGGAAAATTGAGCGGCAAAAGAAAACCCAAAATAGGCTCTACTAATTTTTTCGTTTGGCTTCTGAACATAGAATTTGTAAGCTGCAAAACCTAGTAGAAGAGAGGGAGAAGAGAGAGGGTGAGAAGAGAAGACAACTTCGACTTCGAACGGTGCTCTCCATTCGGTGGCGGCGACGATTGATTGTTCCATTCTTGAGGTATGTTCGAATTCCCTCTCTCTCTCTCTCTCTCTCTCTTACAATCACTCCATTTTTGAAATTTCCTCTTCAAAATTCCCAAACACGCCCTGTACTTTACAAACCCTTTCTCAATTTCTGATTTGATACTTGAATTTCATTATCTCCGAATATTTGTTTGGCTCTGTCATATATGTGTTTGCTATTTTTTATTAGGGTTTTATAACTGTTCTTTTGGATTCACATGTCTTGATTTTCTTCTTGTTAGGTTGATTTGTGCTATTAGGGACTTGTGAAAGCCAAATATTCGATTGGTGCTATATTACCAATTCTGGGTTTGCCTTGCTTTTTAGTGGGTTTGCTTCTTTGTTCGTGTTAATCTGATCTCACCTCTTGAAAATAGGCCTAAGGATTGAATTTGTGTCGAGAGAAGAAGATTATGTATTGGGGTTGTGGAATTTGGCCATTTACGCAGCTTCCATTGAACCATTGTTTGCTTATTTTCTGTAAAGAAGCTTGAATTTATTTTCCATTGAACCATTTTATTTGAATTTCGGTACTTAATTTCTTAACTTACTTAAGAACTCTTGCATGACCCACTAAAATTCTGATTAATTTGTTGCCTACATTATGCTTTTGGACTATTATTATTTTATTAAATTTAAAAAAATTACCATTATCAAAATGGCTTCTCAATTACAGGGCTTAGCTTGGTGATTTGAGTCTCATGAGCTGCATCCTCCTCCCCCTTCACTTAGGGGTATTTATGTGTATGTATGTTGTATACAATGTTTGGAGCTTAGCCAATATGTCACTAACTTAAAATGCTATATTTCATCTTTAGTTAAAAACATAATTGGGTCTCAATATGATTCATATAACTTGGAACAATTACTGTCCATTCATGTGAGCCATAATTGATTCATTATATTTCTAATGGGCATGCCTTTTTTGAAAAAATAAAAATATTCACAATTTGGTTTCTCAACAAGGAAATCAATATAAAAATATTCATAATGGGCATGCCTTTTCGTCACTAAAAATTCTATCGCTATTTTTAATGACGAAATATTTTGTCACCCAAAACAAATATAATAAAATTTTATTTAATTCTAGTGACGAAATGGACGTTATAGGTGACAAAATATTTAACATTTAGTGAAGAAATATTTCATCACCAAATACCAATAATAGATGACTAAATAAATTTTCGTCATCAGGTACTTTTAGTGACGACGAATTGATGACGAACGTGGTGACGAAATTATTTTGTCACAGATCAATTTGGTGACGAAAATTTCACTATTGGAGACGAAGTGATTTTGTCATTAAAGAACCATTTTGTTGTAGTGTGATTTTTTGAAATTGGAAAGCTTTTCATGGAAGAATGGTCACCAAAATTTCTATGGAGAGTTTTGCAACGTGCCAAGTCGTCATTGGTCCAAAAATAACATTCTATTTGGATGGAGGGGTTTGGTAAGAGAAGAAAAAAATGATGAGTGGGAAGCTCCTTCACTTGTTTGGATGGAAAAGTAGGTGAGAAATGATAAGAAATAATGAGAGATGGTGAGAAAAGGATTCTCACCAAACCTATGTTTTGTTTGGTTAAGAGATTTGAGAAGGGATTTGGAAAGGAAAATGGAAAAGGTAGATGAAATGTGAAAAAAATATACATACATTTCATATAGTTTCACACACCTTTTCCGTTTCCCTTTCCAAATTCCTCCACAAATCCCCCAACCAAACACAACGTAAAACTAGTGAGATTTGGTGATAAAAGAATTGGGTTTAATAAATTTTTCTAAAATACTAAAATTATCCTTATAAAAAAACATACCTTAGTAATATAGAAAGTTATTCTAGTAAAATGAAATACAATATTTTCTTTTCTTTTTTCTCTTATACTCTATCCAAATAAGATAGATGGGAAATCACATTCTCTTCTCTTTTATACATCCAAACATAATGGTGAGAAATTATAATAATTTATTTTTTTGTCTTATCTAGGTGAGAAACCACAATCATTTTTTTTCTCACCTCACAATCTAAACGAAGTGTAAATGAGAGCAGAAAAAATGAAAAAAATAAAATAAAAAGAAATATAATCTAGCAAAACATGTTAGTTTGAGCATTTCCAATGAGAGTAGGCATTTTACCTATCTAAACATTACTATAAAGCATACATTTTATTTTGCTTATCAATTGTTTCATGTTTTTACTCCAATCATACTTTTTATTTTAGCTATTTATCCAAATACTATTAACTTTATAGAATACCACATCAGCAACAAAGATGGAGAGAAATGATCTTAAATGATTAAATATATTTTGCTTAGCCTTGAAGGTTAGTTACATGTAACTAGTGAATGTGAGTTGAGCTAAAGTGCTTAATTATATGCATAGTGCATTGGAGTTGAAAAAAATAAATCATACTAGATATTTTAACTAACAAATATTATATGCCTAATGGGTTGGAAATGCTTTACATCCTTTAGCTTATTAGTTGTATAATAGTGTGAAATTGCAAATTTAATTCTTAAGAAAAACGGTTGAATACTCTCTGTGATGGTGACTGTAGTAGCATTTTTGGAGTTTAAGCATGTATAACCCATTATTCGTTACATTTGTTGCTTAGTGATTTCTTTTTTCCGTGTGGTTTGAGGTCCAGTTTAATTTTTTTGTCTTTAGTTTTATATATATATATATTTTATTTTATTTTTTTAAAATTCGTGTCATGTTTCCTTTTTCCCATCCATTTAATATACAAAAATTTGGAAAGTTTTAAAAAAAATAAAAATTAAAAAATTGAGAAAAAGTAAACTAAGGATAAAAATAAAATAAAAAGAATCTAACAGGCCCACGGGCCTTTGCTTTTGGATGGCCGAAAGAGAGCAACAAGGCAAGGGGTAGTTCCCCAGGCACTTTAATAATTAATAAAGAATAATTCGATGTATCTAATTTTATCTATTTTAAATTTACCCTAAATAAAATTATACGATTACAATTAAATTTGTATAATATAAGATTTATAAGTAGGATAAATCTAAATCACTATACAAATAATTTTAAATAATTTTTAGGTAGTTAAAATTAAATTTATAATATTACTGATTCGATAAAATGAAAGTTGGTGGACAAAAGTTGAACTCTAATTGGTCTTGAAAAAGTTTAAAAATAAAATAAATGAAAAAAAAGGTAAGGCAAAATTATGAGAAGCTTTTCACGTGCATTGGTCCAAAAAGAGACTTAAAAAAAAAAAAGAGAGGAAATAGAGTCCAACAAATATATGCAAAATAAAAAACACTAATTCTTGGTAGCTCGAGAGATTAAAGTCACAATTTGGCTCAAAATCTATTTGAACATCCACTTCATCAAACCAAAGCCACCTTAGCAATCCTTGTCATCTATAATTTTCATAAAATTATAAATTGACCCCCCCCCCAACAAAAAAAGTATACATAGTAAATAAAAATTATATTTTCAAATAAACTTAGAATTAGTAATTATATATTTTTAATTACAATACTTAGAGCTGAAATAAAAGATAGTTTAAATTACATTTCTGAATTAGAAAATGAGTTAAATAGATTAAATTCTCTTTTGACTATTGCCTCAAGACTATCTATAATAAATTATAGCCAAAGAATTGCTAGTATTAAAAATAAAATATCATTAGAAAAGGCAAGTGTAGATTATTAACGGAAATTATTACAAGAGTTAATATTAAATTAGATCCATCTCAAATTTGTATCAAAGCCCGGTTTCTCGGTCTTGTCAATAACTCTTACATGAGTTTTAAATATAGTGAAGAAGTAAAATCTGATAATTTAAATAATAATACTTCTTTACAAATAATAATAAAGAAGTAAAATCTGATAATTTAAATAATAATACTTCTTTACAAATAATAATAGAACAAAAAAATACCTTAATTAGGCTATTAAAAGAAATTAATGAAAAACTTAGAACTAATCAATTAGAAATAATAAACGAAATTAGACATTTTGTACAAAATCCGGAAAAAAAGTAGCCTTTTTTGAAGAAAAACAAAAAGAATTAGACTTATATCCCTATCCATATAAAGGAAGTAATCTAGAAGAGCCCTTTTAATGAAATAAAATACAAAATAATATTATAAATAGTTGAACTATTAGATATGGTAGATGAAGAAATAATAAAGGAAATAAATAATGAGAGAATAAAATTAGAAGAAGATATCTATAAACAATTAGGATTAATTAGTTTGGGAGAAATGGAACACATTCCCATTGAAGAATTAGAATAAATAATGGGAAATAATGACGCAGAAAAAGAAAAAGAAAATAATGTACTAGAAAATTTAGAAGACAAAGAAAAAGATAATGTCTTAGAAGAAGAAACGAATAACTTTTATGATATGGATATGATAGTAGTAAAACAAGAAGGAAGTAGCTCGTCTACCCCACCTAATCCAAATCATCCTGATTTTAGAAAATTTATCAAACAACAACTAGAAAATGATACCAAAAATTATGAATATAGAAAAAGAATAGGACATTATAGTTATCTAAATAGAGAGTCTTTTGCTAGAGAAACATCCAATTATGCTGATTTTGCCCCTAGAAATATCCATAGCAGCAACAGTTGGAGTGCGCAAAGTTTTCTAAATAATATTGAATATAGCCTTACGGGTATAGTAGCAAGCTGGTATGACAATCTAATAGAAAGTGACAAAGAAAAATTAACAACATAAACTACTCCGGAAGGTATGTTAAACATATTTGTAAAATAAATTGAAGAAGAATTCGTAGGAAAAGAGTGGGATGAAGATAAAAGAAAAAAAGAATGGATCAGGAAATTAAGTAACATAGAAATATGTAATATGAAATATATAGAAAATTATTTATGTGAATACTCCTATTATTATTATCAAATAGGTAGAAATAAAATTCATTTAACCATATTTTTTCATAAATTACCATATCTTATAAATGTTAATATAGAAAAAAAAAATATGAAAAATGGTTATAAGAATTAGAAGATGCCACAAGTGACACTTTGAGCCATAGAATTAAATATCTAAGAGATTGGATAAAGCAGGAATCCATGAAAATAAAGTAAAGAACAAAAATGAAAAAACAATATTTACATTGCTGACAAACATCTAATTCATGGGGATGTGAGCCTTTAAGAAGAAAAACATATAATAAGAAAAAAAAAACATTTTATAAAAGAAAAAGTTTTAATAAGCAAAGAGAGGGAAAATATTATAAAAAACTCTATAATTTCAAAATAAGAAGGTTTTTTAGAAAAAATAATTATTGTTCAAAAGGAAAAAAGACCTGTAAATGTTGGGCATGTGGAGAAATAGGCCACTTTGCTAATCAATGTAGAAATAAAAAGAATAATAAAATAATAGAAGCCTTATGAAGTATGGATTATGTGGAATTAGAAGAAGAAGAAGCTTTAGAATTAGCTTTAGGAAATAATAAAGGAATAATAGAATTAATTAAAGAAGAAATAGAAATAGAAGACGAAGGCTACAGAGACACCGGGGAAGAGTCAAATTTTATGATGACAGAAGAAATAAGTATAGAAAATTTGAGAGAAGAGCAATTTGTCATAGAAAATTCTCAAGAAAAGAAAATAGAAAAAGATTGGATATTACCAATAATACGAAAAAAAGAAATATATCAGAAATAAATATTCAAATTAAAAAGTAAATATATATGTGAAAGAATGGAAGGAGATATTGAAATTAAGGATTGTGAATATAAGATAGGAGAAATAAATTTAATAAATTATGAAAATATATTAAAGAATAATAAAGATAATAAATATAAATATTTGCATATAGAGAGTGTACAAATATAAATAACACCGTTATTTGACAAATGACAAGATATATATATATATATATATGTGCATTTTTGTGTGATATTAGACAACCAAATTTTGGAAGATCTATAATCAGTGGAATAAAAAGTAATCTATGTGAAGGACTATTATGTTTTAATTGCAGACCAGGATATTATATTAGCTTAAAAGATGGATTCATAAATAAATTTTTAACTCCAAAAATAAAAACCGCAGGAATCGATATGCATGAAACCACCTATCCATTAAGGATACTTTGGAAAATAATATACAAGTTAGGTAATACCATGGATCCTAAAATGCAACATAAAATTATAGAAGCAAATAAATTGGAACTTATGACTGGAATACCAATAGATATAATTACACCTAAAAGAATAAATCCTCATGAGATCAAGTTATGATGGATATCAAGTTTCAATAATCCTAAAAATATTACAAAAAGAAAAAGTATAGCTAAAATCGATAATACCAGAAATATTAAAATAAAAACTCCTAGCACAATAGAAAATAATGATGAAATGGATAACGTAAGCATATCGTCAGGAAGACATTCTATAGATAATTCTAGTAACAATCTAGAAGGAGTTCGGTTAGCAAAAGAATAATGGGATATAGAACTATTAGTGTGCTTGTATTGCATGCTTGTAGTGTAACGGTCCTTATAGGTTTGGTGTTTTAGGCATTAAACACCAACCTATTTGAGTTGATAACATCTATTTCAAGCTTTCCATACTTATGTTCATCTCTAATCATCTCTATACTTCTCTCATTTCTTAGCTTTTTCTTTGGTTTGAGAGTCGTTTCAAACCGATTGTTTGTTTAAGGTTGAGATAGAGATTGTTCTGCTTAATGGTTTAATCTCTTTGGAGGTTCATTACCAACGGCATGACATCTCTCTCATGCCCAAAACAACTCTTTGTTTGACACTTCTTTCCATTGGTGGACTTAATCTTCATTATTGGACTAAAAGGCTTAAGGAATGGAAAGGTAATTAAAAGAGGTATTCAAATGAGACTAAAATGGAACAAGATAATAAAATGGTTTGGCGTTCAATCGGACGTTAATTGAACCCATTAAGTCTTAAGTCATTTTATACTTGTTAGTGATGAAAACGGTTCAAGAGTCAACGTCACCCACTTCCCTTGATCAATATCATGATAGGGAGGGGATTTTGTTGGTCTTTTAGCTTCATTTATTAAGCTTTTGTCCCTTCCTTTATAGACCATCATGCAATGAGTTTGCATCGATTGATGGTTTGTAAACCGAGTCTATCCCTCCTTTGATCTGTTTGATGATAAGGAGAGGCATGGTGGACAAACATCCATTGAAAATACTCTGTTTGTGCTTTGCTTTATGTCTATTACAGCAGGGCAGTACCAAATATTATTGTACGGCCATCCACCTCTTTTGGCTGGTCGACCACCTTTTTCAGCCAGGCAGTACCATTTTCCTCACAAAACAGAGTAAAGGCTGAGATGAGAACAGTGCAATTTTTGGACCACGAAACAGAATCCTTTTGGCAGCAAAACAGAGGCATTCTCGGGGAGAAAAGCATGTGCATGCAGGGCCCGTTAACTTGTAGAATAGCTAGTTCACTTGGTGTTGTAATTAATTAGATTAATTAATTAATCTTTTGTTGTAATTATTTAATTAGCTAGAATAGTTAGTTAAATTCGGCATTGTAATATTTAGTTAACTAGCTTAGCTAATTTCAGTTATTCGGACCTTCCTGCGTGAGGGCAAATATGAAATAATGTGTGTATGTCTTCCAACCTCACGTCTTTCTCCCTTTTATCTATTTGCTTATGATGGACAATTTAGAGCATCATATCTCATTTAGCATTTCTCATAATTTGCATCCATTGTCTTGCATGCATTAGGCTTGGTGTATCATTCTAACTCACATTGTTATTTATTACTTATTTAAAAACGTGCTCAAACCGCATGCTATCAAATCGATTCACATGCCATGTTAGTAGCCGAGTCTATTTAAATCACATATTGCATGTGTTACATTAGTCAAGTTGCATTGATTAGGAGCATTCATTGCTTCTAACTATTTTATTTCTTTTGGCTTGCCCTGGAGTACTAGGTGAGGATTTATTGCTTTAACATATTGCATATACGTGGTTGTTGCTACGTCGAGCATGTTTTCCATGAGGCTAAGTGCTTAAGTGATATATCCGTTTGAATGCCTATGGATGAAGGCTAATTGCTCAAATTGGAATAATTTGATAAATGTACATATGAGATTAATTTTTTCAACTGGTACATATTCAAACAAATTTCAACACAAACATGAAATCAAAATGTTCCAATTTTTACAAATTAGTCTATACTTGTATGCATCACGTAGTAAAGTTAGCGTAATAATTGGAACAAGAGCATATAAGGTAAATAAGAATCATATCATGATTAGTAGAGGCTGATCTTTGATCAGGCGAGTGAGGTGCTCAATTCATGACCTTCCCCTCTCGTACCTAAGTTCCTGAGCCAAGACACTTTGGTGATGACGGATAAGTGGCCTTTAGCACGAGTCTTGGGTTTTCTAAATTTTCTAAAAATATTTAGGTGGCGACTTTGTATCTGGTAATTCAGTCCATTTTTGGCATTTTGATTCAAAATTGATTTTCTAAAAGATTTGCTAGATTTAGACTCATTAGTGTTTATCTATTTCACATTGCACTTGTGAAATTAGATTCAGAACCATGGAAGTCCAAATTGTAGGGCTAATCGTATTCGAAAGGAGCACGAAAAACAAGCTACAGTTTCTAGCGACTCTGCTGGGAAATTTAGAGAACTTAACTCGAACTTCATGATGTGAAATTTTATCTACACTTACATGTTATTTGTATTGCATTTGCATTGGTGCGCTTAAGTCACTATGTTTACCATATGTTATTCCTAGATGGTTTTCCGGAGGCTCGCCTAAAAATCTTACCAAAAGGCTGACCGATCGTGGGCTCTGCCATGTTGGGAACACAACCCTTGGATCTGGACTACCGTTGTACTGTTTGATCCTCCTTTCACTTCTCAGTGTTAGGTGTGAGAGGTATATTAGGTAGTCTTGCTAAGGTACCCCTCTTTGACCTTTAGCCTAGCTACATATAGTAAAGCCATAGTGACTGTTCCAAACTAAGACAAGATGCTCACCCATATTCAGGATTGCGTGAAACCGCTTGATTGAAGTAGTGAAACCCTAGTCCATGACAAAAACTATGACAAGGTAACTCTACCCCCTCATAGGGGTGTTTTGGCTCTCTTTTAATTGGTATGTGCTTTACAGTGTAATTGTACAAGAATGTTCATAATAGTGGCACAGTTGGTATCTGTTTTGGGGGCAGAATTTAGTAGGAGTACAGTCACTCAATTGTGATCATATCTGTTCTAGTGGAAATTGGGCTGAGGTTGTCTATTTTCTCTTTTGCAAGGTAGTCCTGGAGCCATAGCTTCAGAAGGCTCTGATATCCCCCAGGTACTCTGCACTCGTGTCGATAGACTTTGTCAAGTCAGAAATTTAGTTCAAAGGCAGCCAATGTTTGCTTCGCTTTCGCCGGTGGCAAGACGAATGAGGGCCAGACAGGGTTCACCAGTTCCACTGTTTCAACATTCATCAAATAGATCACTTTTGTTTAGCTTATCCCGGGCATCTACTCCTATCATGGCTCAATCTCTGACTAGAGGATTTACTGATCCGTCTTCAGCAAACAGTAAATTCGCTCCAGCAGGATATGACCCGACAAACTGAGGTCACTAATAGATTGCAACAACAACAACAACAGCCGACTACGGCTTCTGCTTGTCATGCACCTAACGTGGCTACTCCTATGCCAGGCACTGCTGCCAATACAGCTCAGGATCCACCGGGTGATCCTATTCCTCCAGTCTAGACAAATCCAATCTCGGTTCAAATGTTTAGAGCTCCAGTCGAGGCACCTTGCGAGTTTGAGTTTGACCCGACCCTACTCAAAGTCAACAAACTTGAAAAACTATTCAAGAAAAAGCAAGGGGTTAGCTCCATTCCGGATATTGAGGATAGATATACTGAATCCGCCATTACTTTGTCAGAGTGGTTCAAGATGCCACATATTGACCGCTTCGATGGCTTTGGAGATCCAATTGTGCATCTGTGCATGTTTTCTAATATCCTGCGACCAATGGGTTTGACTCGAGTTCAGAAGTTGTCATTATTCAACCGAACCATGTCTGGAATAGTTGCCATTTGGTATGCGAAATTGGAGGACTCTATGAAACAAAGCTGGCAGGAGTTGGCCGAATCCTTTGTTGCCCAATATTCTTACAAGACGCAGATCGAGGTCATAACTCGTGATCTTGAGGCAACGCGTCAGGAACCAAAGGAGGGCTTCTCAGAGTTTGTTATTCGATAGAGGGCAAATGCGGTTATGATGGCAAATAAACCTCCAGAGAAAGAGCAAGTCCGTATCATTGTTAAAAATCTTCATGAAAAGCTATTACAGAAAATGATAGTCCTCCCACTATTCAACTTTAAAGACCTCCATGAAATTGGGGTTCAAATCGAGGATGCCATCAGACAAGGGATCATTATGGAAGGTAATGAGCCTATGAGGAAGAATGTTGTTCGCGATTCCAATGCTACTATCAGTGGTAGCACAACTGTGAAATGCTCAGAAGTAAACACTGTCACCGCTCCCAGGGGAAACCATTTTCCTGATAATAGCCAAAAACTAACCACTTCAACTTGACCCCAAGCCCAAAATTTCCATCCTTTTTACATGAGTCTCTCTTAAGCCTTGAAGACGTTACTAGAAAAAGAGCACCTAGAGCTCCTAGAACCTTGACCCCTCCCAAATCCTCTTCTACCAAGATGTGACCCGGCTAAACACTGTGCTTATCATCAATAACCTGGTCATGATACAAACCGTTGCATCCGCCTCCATCATAAGATTCAGGTCTTATTGATGAAAAGATCATAACTCCATAAAAAAAACCTCATAAAAAAAACCTCAGGCCACCCCTAACCCATTATCTTCACACCTTAACTTAATCCATACACTACCATCCACCTACAACCCTAGCATATACATCATCCCAACCCATTTACCCAAGCCTAAGGTGTTCATTCCAGAAAGCATGAACTTCTGTATGATGGACGCACTTGAACCCCAATCATCTCAAACCCCATCAAATACACCGCAGACACTAATGGCCGAGCCTACCATTTCTGAGCCGATGAGCATGATTAAAGATCTTCGGAGAACTGCGGCAGATTTAGCCTTTGGGATCTTGGTTCCATCATCAACCACATCACATGCTAGGAATTTCAGGTCAAAACGCTCCCCAATCTTGGGGCAAGCTGCAATTGAAAAGGGCTAACCCAAAGCTATCTCAAGTCTAGGTGATGATATGTTAACAATGAATGGGCCTCGCTCCAATATAGTTACCCAATCCCTTGGCAAAGCTGAAGCAAGTGGCAAGCACAAGGGCAGGGCAAGTATCAATCCCCACGTACATCTTCAGTGGGCTATTGAGGCTTTGAAAGTCAAAAGGGCTGAACAAGCAGCAAGTGCTTGCAATTGTTACAAAAACTGTAGATGATACTTTTGTCGTTCAGGTTAAGGGTATTTTGAATTAGCAGGTAAGACAGGCGACACCTGCCAACCCCTCCGTCAATCCTTGCAGGACTAGTAATTGCACCTTTAATTCCCTTTTCATGACCTTGTCCAAAGCTTTCCATATCCTCGTGGGACAAGGCCATCTCAAATCCCTTGACCTTCGGCCTCTCTCTATCCTCTTCCAACCAAGTATAATGCTGTCAAGTACTACGCCTTCCATCAACAAACTAGCCATGACACTGACCGTTGTTTTCGTCTTCACCATGAAGTTCCAGATTTGATTGATAATAAGGTCATCACTCCACCAGTCATACAAAGTCTATTTGCGCCGGATCAATGAACTTAGAGGATAATGCGACTAGTTCTGTGATTGGGAATGAACCACCTGTTGATGGCGCTCATTTTACTTCGGGCATGGTGGATGACATGCACTGAGTTTAGCATTTTGGAAATGTTGTTTGTTTTACTTTTGGATTGGGTATTGAGTCAGTCTGATTGTATTGAGTCAATCTTGTTGTGTTAGAGTTAGGTGATTTCGGAGGTGTTATCTCGAACATCACTGCCTTATTTTGTTTGTCTTTTACACTATTTCTTTTGAGTCTGTTTCTCTCATTAAGCCAGTTGAGCCAGAAGATTTGAATGAAACGATAGTACTTTTCACCTACTTCTCTATACCTTTAAATCATTGCATTGACCAAAGTTTTTCAAAACTATTTCCAAAACTGTGGTGAAAACAAAGAAGAAGGAATTTCTTGGGATTTGTAAAATTTGATCAACTGAGAGGAAGAGAGGCCTGCTAAGCCCTTAATAAATGAGATCATGTTTATTAATGTAAGTACTGAGAAGGATCCTGGCTTGGTCCAGATTGGTTCTACATTGTCTTTAAAGGGGCACGAGCAACTAGTCGCTTTATTAAAAGATTTCAAAAATATTTTTGTGTGGTCCCACGAAGGCATGCTTGGAATTAATCTTGAGATTGTACAGCATAGGATCACTCTTGGCCTCAAGACTCAGCCCTTTGCTTTCGAAATCCTGATGCAGAATGTTCAAACGATCAACTGCAATACGAGGCTTGCATCGCCGAATTAGAAGAAACTCTTGAACTAGGGGCAATAAGGTCAGATGTGATCAAATGAAGCTTGCATAGCTGGATGAGAAGCAGCCCTTGAACTAAGGGAAAAAAAGTTCAGATATGCTCGAAGATTCAAAACTGGGTCATTTCTCAAACCAATGGAGACTGGCAAGAAAGCCAAATCCCAAAATTGAAGAAAAGAAAATTTATTATTGAATGACAATCAAGCTCCTATCTACAACACTAGGGGAAAATTCAGGCCCAATTGGATGGGTGCTTACATCATCAAGACTATTTGGTTAGGAACAACAGCCATTCTCGGGGATTTAGATGGCCTAGAGATCTCACAATCGATCAACATAGACAATTAAACTTTTCTATCCTTGAGAAGCTCGCTAGGCCGAAAACCCGGAAGGGCGACCTAGGCAAAAGTTAGAGTAAGAAAAAAAAAAAAAGGAAAAAATGAAAACAAAGAAAAGAAAAGAAAAGAAAAGAAAAAAGAAGAAGAAAGAAAAATGAAAAGAAAAGGTGGAGCTCGCAAGGTTGAAAACCTAAAAGGGCGGCCTTGGCAAAAGTTAGAGTGCAAAAAGAGAGTATTAATACCCGAGTCCACCTTACCCAGGAACTACGTAAGGCTTGATTCCTATCTTTGGGATATGTAGGCGACTTTATCCTAAAGTTCGGACCTTGTCATTTTCAGCTTGCTGGTCTAATCCATGTTGATTGGCTTGTTCAACTCAGCTATCCTATTCACGTCCAATTGGTTCATCTTCATTCAAAATCGAGTATCCTATTCCGTTAAAAGATTCAGCTGCAAGACAATTCACGTTCAGATCTGAGGTTGTGCATCTCAAGAGTTAATTCCACGTTGGTCGAGTAGTGGCCATTTGCAAAAACAGTTTTGAGGATTTTTGGTGAAGTTGTCTAATTTTCTTGAAAATTATTCCATTTTTTCAAAAAACTGGACCATTTCTTGGACCCAAAAAGGAAATTTTTCAGTGCTCATATCCTGATTTACATGATTTCAAAGCAGAAAGTCGAACAAGCATGTTAATCTAACTCTCATGTTGGTTAAAATTGTTTTAGCAGAAAGCCAAAAAAAAAATGATCAAAATAATGAACTAGGGGCATAGTTGAGTCGGGTTTTCTGTCTTTTTCCCATTATCAATGTACTCACCAGAAAGCGCACAACTGAAGTTAGCAGCAGGGGGCCAAGCGCTCTCTCGTCCTCTAAGCAGTGAAGTATCAAGCCAAGTGCGAAGTGCAAAATAGAAATGGAGCAGGGTATTCCACCCCCTCATCTGGACGGGTCTGATCACATCCAAATTAGCTAAGGGCAATGTCAACTGATGTCAGTTGCAGATCTACTGCACGTCCAATCGCACCATAACCCCTCTATGGGAAAGCTCACTAGTTATGAGCGAAAGAAAGAGAATCTAGCAGAGTACTAGGGATATGGGTCCACAACTTTCAACTTATCCAGCAACCACACCTGGGAAGGGATTAAAAATAAAATAAAATAAGGGAGATTAATGAATAGAGAGATGTGTGCTGAGAGAAAAAGTGAGGAAAGGGCTTTTCAGAGAAAAATAGATTGAGTGCCAAAGTGATGTGAGAATCATAGATAAGAAAGGGTGGGAAACAATACCTGGAGAAGCAATGGCTCCCCCCGTGAACCGAGAGGTCTCCCACCGATGGAAAACATCTAAGTGTTGTGTTTGTGGTTTTTGTTTGTTTTGAGTCTTGTTTTGAGTTGTTTAGATTTCAGTGAGTAGATACGTTTAGATGGTTTTTACTTTGTTCTTCCTTTGTTGAGTCATGGTGTACTGTGGTCAGTCGTAAGCTCAATACCTGGTTAAGAATTCATTCTTGGTTTCAATTTCAAAAATAAATCGCTTTGTGCTCAGAGTGCCATGCCATTTCCAACAGGATGTATAAAAGAGAATTCCTTCTTTCATAAATTGTAGGGTCCAACCTCGATCAACAGGCGGGGCAATAGAACAAGGATCTATCTGAAGCTATATACGTTCCGGACTACAAAGCAAAAGAAAAGAGGGAAAATTTGGAGCATCTTATTGTGTTTTAACTTCAGAAAATTCCGAGATTGCATTCCGGATGCACCTTCTCAGGCCTTGTCTTTTCTCCGGAGTATGAGTGTACCTTGACTTCAAGCTCAAGCTCAAGGTCAAGCTCAAGCTCAAGCCTGCTTCAAGTCACAATGGTGATCAAAAGTACTCTCCCTGAGCACCATTTCCCACCAAAGACGTCTTGCCGTGTTTCCAATGAGTTCTTAGGAGAGCAACTGCAATAGTGGAAACTAGAGTTCGAATGGCGATGCCTAGAACACAAAGGTTTGGAATTTCCAAAACTAATGTCTGATTTAAATACTGTATCCCCGGCTTGAAATCTATATGGCAGCCCCATAGGTTGAGGTAGCTTGTATGCACCTCAACTCTGGATACTGAACCAACCTAGTCAGTCACCCCATTTGGAGAATAGGAAAAGTTGTGATTGTGAGTTGAAGGTAAGAGTTCAAAGAACAGAAGAGGGAGATTCCCATCAGAGTAGAGCGGTTCATCGCCACTCACCCCATGAGGTGCTTTCTAAGGTGCCGCTTTGTTTGTTTACTGCATTTTCTAAGCATCATCCACTGTATACTACCATTACCTTTGTGCATCTATCGCACAATCACATCACCTTCGTGCATCTGTCGCACAATCACTGTCACCTTTTGGGCATCTATCGTATAATCTCATCGTACTTTGGGCATCTATCGCACAATCTCATGACTCTTTGCATCTATCATATCTTCACACTACCTCTTCTCATGATTTCAGCGTAGTTAGAGTGTTCCCTTCCTCACATGATTTCTACGTGTTTGGAATTTGTTCTTCTTCTGCTCATGATTTCAGCGTGGTCAGAGTGTTCTTTTCCTTACACCATTTTAGCGTGTTTGGAATTTATCTCAAGACGCATGAGATGCAACCCTGAGCGGTAGGACCTCTTCCCACGATTTCAGCGTGGTTTGAGTGTTCCATTCCTTATACGATTTCAACGTGTTTGGGATTTGTTCTTCCTCCTTCCACGATTCTAGCGTGGTTGGAAATTGTTACCCTATGCATCTACTCCATTATCCATCGCATCCATTACATCATACCATTTTATCATTGTAACGCCCTCAAAATAATACATAAAACCCATCATTTTAGACATGTATTGATATAAGAGAAATCAACCATTTCTATTCATCAGAGTAGTTCTTACAACAGTATTACATGTTAACAACAAAAACAAATGCCCTATGGGCTTACAGCTTTCCAAGTTAACACTTGGTTACACAAAAAAAAAAGTACTAACTCTATACAAAATAAGCCCTTGGCTTGATAAACATGTCATACAATCAATTAAATAAAAAGAGTCTTCAACTCTCATCATCATCCAAGCTATGTCCTTGGAGGTGGCATGCTACCTGTACCTGAAAATTATGTCCCATATAGGGTGAGTCAACGCCTAGTAGAGATATGCTAAACACAGTACGAGCAATAACTAAGACATTAGCAATTGATAAATGTTTAATTCCCATAAATCAATTCATAATCCATTTCCATTACATGACCACTATGTCCATGTTTCATTCCATTTTCCATTTCTTACCAAATTCACAATTCACAACAACGGCTCAGAACCTGGCCAACAACTTACATGAGACAGTGACTCATAATAAACGTTTCCCATTTTACATTAGATATGCATACTAGCTATATCAACATCTCAACAGATAAGCATACAAGCTATATCCACACTTTACGAAGATACACATTTCGGTGTTGTATCAACATAACATAGAATCACTTCTACACTTCACAATTGACAACGATATACATTTTAGTGCTATATCAAATCAATTCGAACACTTCCATAATCAACACTTGATACACATTGTAGTGTTGTATCAATGTCACACAAACATCCGGTTTAGACGTCCATCCCCTATCTTCCCCTAAATCGTGGAGTACATCCCCTATCTCCTCCCACACAACACATGTATATAAACATAGATCATATACAATCAATCAATACATAAAGTTAATGTATTATTCCGGTTGCTATATTCGATAGCATACTCAGTTGATTAGTTTTAGTTTGCCTAATCATCATGCAATGTCTACAATAATCAAAACTACCCTCCACCGGTAGCCCAAGCAATTATTTCTAAATAGATAATAAAAGCTCCAACAGATAAATTATCAATGTTTTCAAAAGTGAGCGATTAACAAATCCAACTCCACCATTCCACAATATAATGAGTCAATTTCATTATTTCCAACTCAATTCCATAAATCCACAACTTTTTCCAAATTAATTATACCAATTAATTGGTACAACAAATTAGGGTTTTCTACCCCTTTTTCCAATAACAACCCAATGGTCCATAAATCAACCACCAATAACAATATCATTATTTTGAAACTCAAAATACACATTTTAGAATCAAAATACAAAACTCTCTTTTAACATTTTGAAACCCTAAGTCCCAAAATTTACCCAACTTCAACACTTTATCAAAACAACCAAAAATCTATGTTAAGACCATAAGAGTGAGTAGGAATCTCTACCTCAAAAGTTGACACCCAACGAAGAAGATGAAGAAAAACAAAAATGCTCCAAATCCCGAGATTCTTGGATCAAAAGATAGCCCTCGACGATCAACAACCTTTTTGTAAAGGCCAAAGGTGAGGAAACAACTCCTACTAGATCAATACTTAGAGAGAAGGCAAGGTTCTAGAGAGAGAAGCTCAACAATGGAGTTTTGGAAAAGTAAGAGAGAGAAAAGGATGTGAAAAGTGATTCAAAAAGTGGAATCCCGAAGTTGATATAAAAATCGCCCCGCTCGAGCGTGGAAAACCCCGCTCGAGCGTCAAAAATCCCGCTCCAGCGGCGAATGCACACTCCCAGAACTTTTTGCTGAACCAGGTCCCCGCTCGAGCGTAAAACTCCCCGCTCGAGCGTCACACACAAACTCACGCTCGAGCGTCAAAACGCCCGCTCGAGCATCCAACACTGCAGAGGAAATACTGGAAGATGAAAAATCACGCTCAAGCGTCAAAACCCCCGCTCGAGCGGAGAAGCAACAACGAAGGGCCCGCTCGAGCGTCAAAAGCTCTGCTCGAGCGTGAAGGCAAAAATCTGGGCAACTGCTCTTGGTTTTTAAGTTCAACCAACCTGAAAACAAACCTGCCCAACACATCCTATAACTCAATTACAAGGTACGAAAGGATGCAAACAAGATATAAGCAACTACTAACATCCACGGAAACAAGTCCGGATCACTGTACACAAGAGGTAAAACCCGGGATCGCTATAACCTCCCCCCCTTAAAGAATTTCGTGCCCGAAATTAAACACAAGTTTTTCAAAAATAGGTTTTTCTCCATTCCCAACAATATTACAACATAATTTTAAACATTCCGACCCATTACCGGTCAATCTCATCTCTTGCCAAGAAGTAATTCACATCATATATAACAACCTGCATTATCAACATGCATTTCTCTTCCATTTTAACAATTTCATATCATAACTAATGTTCATGATACATTTCCAATTCTACAATACTTCAACATATGCAATGTTATATCAAACTTCCATTTTGAGGCAAGTTTCAAAAATACTTTCATTAAACCAAAACATAAACCATGTTTTACAACCTAAGATATATTCAATACTCTTAAGGTTCAACAATACAACAAAATATACAATACATGCTCAAACATCCACAAATAGATCCGGATATTTCTCTCGGACCTCCAACTCACGCTCCCAAGTGGCTTCCTTCACTCCGTGATGCTTCCACAAAACTTTTACCACGGGAATGGTCTTGCCTCGCAAGACTTGATCCCGCCTATCCAAGACCCGAACCGGTCTCTCCTCATACGAGGCATCCTCATCTACCTCCAAATCGGTCCAATCTAACACATGGGATGGATCTGACTCATACTTCCGAAGCATACTCACATGAAATACGTCATGCACCCCGGACAACTGCGGTGGCAAAGCCAAACGATAAGCAACTTCCCCAATCCTCTCAAGGATCTCAAAGGGACCAATAAACCGAGGGGATAACTTCCCACTCTTCCCAAACCTCATCAAACCTCGCCTAGGTGATATTTTCAAGAAAACATGATCACCTACCTCAAACGCCAAAGGCCTCCTCCTACGGTCGGCATAGCTCTTTTGGCGACTCTGGGCTGTAACAAGTCTCCTACGGATAAGCTCAACTTTCTCTGTCGTCTCCCTAACCAACTCCGGACCCAACAACGGTGCATCACCCACCTCGGCCCAACAAACTGGAGACCTACACGGTCGGCCTCAAACGGTGCCATACCGATACTAGACTAAAAGCTGTTGTTGTAGGCAAACTCCACCAAGGGTAAGTGCCTTTCCCATGTCCCACAAAAATCAAGGACACAACCTCAAAGCATATCCTCAAGGATCTGAATAGTACGCTCAGACTGCCCGTCAGTCTGAGGATGATAGGCCGTGCTAAGGTCAACTTAGTACCCAAGGCACTCTACAAACTCTGCCACAACCTGGTAGTAAAACGAGGATCTCTATCTGAGATGATCGTCACTGGGACCCCGTGTAACCTCACTATGTCCCGAATATACAAGTCGGCAAGATGATCTACTGAATCTCTCACGCGCATAGGGATGAAGTGCGCCGACTTAGTCAACCGGTCTATAACCACCCAAATAGCATCACTACCCTGCTGAGTCCTCGGAAGACCCACGACGAAGTCCATAGTGACATGCTCCCACTTCCACTCGGCAATAGGCAAGGGTTGCAACAAACCCGTTGGTCTTTGATGCTCGGCCTTCACTTGCTGACAAGTAAGGCACTTTGATACGAAAACCGCCACCATGCTCTGGCATCTTGGTGCCTCCCGGATGCACGCGCAAGGCATGAATGGTGAAACTCTCGGAGTACCTCCTCTCGGCAAGACTCCGGCACAAACAAACGGTCTCGGTATCTCACACTCAGGTCGGGATACACCGTCAAACCCTTCTTAACCTTCCTACTGGAGATTTTCTCTCGGAGGGATTCTATCTCAAGGTCACCTCTCTGTGCCTCTAACACTCTAGTCACAAGTGTAGGCTGTACAACAACAAAAAACAAAGCCGCAGCCTCAACGGATTCGCCAGAAGCAAATCAAACTCGCCAAGCCACCCCCAATATCCCTATTCCCTATAGCTATACAAGCTACATCACTAATGGATTTTCTACTAAGTGCATCGGCCACAACATTGGCCTTCCCCGGTGATAGTGCAACTCAAAATCATAGTCCTCAATGAACTCCATCCATCTTCTCTGCCTCAAGTTCAAGTCCTTCTGTGTAAACAGATAGTTCAAACTCTTATGGTCCGAGAACACCTCGAACTTCTCACCATATAGGTAATGCCTACAGATTTTCAAGGCAAAGATCACTGCTGCTAGCTCTAGGTCATGTGTAGGGTAGTTTTTCTCGTGAATTTTCAACTGACGTGAGCCATAGGCAACCACTTTCCCCTCATGCATCAACACACAACTCAAACCCTCTTGTGAGGCATCACAATAAACCGCATAACCCAACCCTCTCTCCGGAATAATCAAGACCGGAGCGTGGTCAATCTAACTTTCAGCTCTTGAAACGACTTTTCACAAGTCTCACTCATACGAATTTGACTCTTCCGAGTCAGTCTAGTCAACGGTGAAGCTAACCTGGAGAAATCCTTCACAACCGGCGGTAATACCCAGCTAATCCCAGAAAACTGCGGATCTCAAACACACTCTTAGGCTGTGCCCTCTTGCACTGCCTCTTCTTGGATGTATCAACAGACACCCCTTCCCCGGATACTACATGGCCTAAGAACTTGACTTCTCCTAGCCAGAACTCACACTTCCAAACTTGGCATACAGCTATGGGCTCTAAGCAACTCAAGCACCACTCTCAAGTGTTCCTTCGTGCTCCTCCTCCGAAGGCGAATAGATAAGAATGTCGTCCACGAAAATGACTACAAAACGATCTAGAATTCCGAAGATCCGGTTCATCAAATCATAAAAACTGCCGGTGCATTGGTGAGCCCAAATGGCATCACCAGAAACTCATAATGGCCATACCGCGTACGGAATGCCGTCTTCGGAATATCCTCCTCCCTGACCCTCAACTGGTGGTAACCCGATCTCAAGTCTATCTTAGAGAAACAACGGGAACCCTTCAACTGGTCAAAATCATCTATACGGGGCATAGGGTACTTATTCTTGACCGTAGCCCAATTCAACTTCCGGTAGTCTATACAAAGTCTCAAGGCACCATCTTTTTTTTTAGCAAAGAGGGCCGGTGCTCCCCACGGCGAAACACTAGGGCGAACAAAGCCCTTATCCAGCAACTCCTGGAGCTGAATCTTCAACTCACTCAACTCGGCTGGGGCAAAACGGTAAGGTGCCATAGAAATCGGCGCCGTGCGGGCACTAAATCAATGGAGAACTCAATCTCACGGTGAGGTGGCAAACGAGATCCTCGGGAAAACATCCGAATACTCACAAACCACCTCGGTAAAACAATCTGGGTCATCACACTCACCACTCAAAAAGCTAGCAAGTAGACCACTAAGCTCACTCCGCCCTCGCGGATCATACACCGGTGGCAACACACTACCAACCCGATCCCCAAATGAAAAAACTCCCGCTCAAGGTACAAACTGTGACCCTCTGGCGGTAGCACAATAACAGCCCGGTATGACGATAGCCAGTCCATACCCAAAATAACATCAAAAACCTTCATGGGCATAACTACAAAAGGGAACGGAAGCCGATGATCGGCGACCTCTATATCGCAACTCTACATCCGTGCTTCAAAATCAATTCACCCCCAATAGGTGATACAACACATATAGGAGATGCTAATTGTGCAACTCCAATTCCAAAACAGATGCAAATGCAGCAGATATAGAAACCCGTATCAATCAATACACTAGCAACCGAGTTGCAAAACAGAAAGGTACCTCTCACAACTGATGGATGGTACAAGTCCTGCGCGGTAACAGCATACACGCGCCCAGTAGCCCCTGATCCACCTGTCACCCCTCGGAGCATACGACTGCTGTACAGACTGGGACGATGAAGCCCCTGGTTGGCCCTCGAGGCCTGCACTGACTGAGCTGGCTGAAGACTCTGCCTCTGCCCAGATGCACTAGATGTGCACTCAACTGCGGGCAAAACCTCTTCAGGTGCCCGCCTGACCACACTGATAACAGAACAGTGGCTGACCCCTGCCCTGACTCTGGCTCTGCGGTCTAGCTGAAGATGAAGCAGCTCTCTGACCTCCTCCCCTCTGTGGGCAAACCGAAGCCTTGTGGCCCAGCTGACCACACTTGTAACATGTGAAATCCTGATTGCCTCTCCCGAGCCTGCACTCGCACTGGAAAGGTCGATCTAGCAAACACCACCCTGAGACTGCTGAGGGTTAGCACCCCTCTGTCTCCTACCATCACCCTGACCATCCTGGCTCCTTTGGAGCCCCTCTGTCCCTCCTCCTCCTGCATCATGATCTCCATATGGGCTGCCGCATCAACCAAGCGCCCATAGTCTCGGATCATAGACCACCAACTCTCATCTTGAGGCCGCGCCTCAACCTCTTCTCAAACTCGATACAGCGGCGTTCCTCGGACGCCACAAGTTCAGGTGCGAACCTGGACAAGCTAGTAAAAGCAGCCTCATACTCGGCCACTGAAGAACTCAACTGCAAAAGCTGGCAAAACTGATCTCTTAGCTTCTCTCTGACTGCTGAGATAAGAACTTCTCCTGGAAAGCACCCACAAAAGCCTCCCAAGTGCCATCCAAACGACCCTTCACGAATTTCCACCACTGACCCGCATCCCCTTCAGTTGGAAAGATGCCAAGGTCACTTTCAATGCTCCGTCCTCGATGCCAAGCATCTCGAACGTCTTACTCATCTGCTCCAACCACTCATCCGCCTTAAGTGGCTCCTTCGGATCCAACAAACTCATCCGGATTAGACCGAAGAACTCCCTCTTCAAGAAGGAAGGCCCTGCCTCAGCAACCTGGGCCTGCACTGGAGCCTGAACTGGATTCTCAGCTCTGAGAATACCCATAGACTCCCTCAAAGCATCGGCTATCCTCGGGCTAAAGCGCCCATAGCCTCCTGACCTGCTGGCTCGGCCACATTGGCCTGGCCAACCCCTCCTGCTGCGCCGGAATATCATCCGGTAAGGCATCTCCTGCCTCCTAGGCCTTCCTCGCCTACCACTCGTCCTCGTCCTGACATCCTAATAAAGGTAACAGAGAACGTTAGCACATTCACAAATGTGCCGAAGCTATAACACTCGCGTCTAATGCATGGACAACTGTAATTCACTCCGTAAGCACATAAACACATAAGCACTACGAATTTCATTTCCGGATAATGATAGTCCCGAGGCGTTGCTAGAGTTCGGTTAGAAACAGCATTGATCAAGTGCTTTTCCAACAAGACTCACAGAAACCCAAGGATCCAATCAACATCCTAGAAACTAAAATCCCATACCCAAATAGTCACATAAACATGTTATCACATAAACACATTACATTACACTTAAGTCTCTAACAAGCGAGACAAACCCATTGTGATACTAATCACTTCCCACGTACCCAAAGTATTCGATTGGTACGCTCTGATACCAAGTTGTAACGCCCTCAAAATAATAATAAAACCCATCATTTTAGACATGCATTGATTAAGAGAATCAACCATTCATTTCTATTCAGATAGTTCAGTTTCTTACAACAGTATTACATGTTAACAACAAAAGCAAATGCCCTACGGGCTTACAGCTTTCCAAGTTAACACTTGGTTACACAAAAGAAGAGTACTAACTCTATACAAAATAAGCCTTGGCTTGATAAACATGTAATACAATCAATTAAACAAAAAGAGTCTTCAACTCTCATCATCATCCAAGCTATGTCCTTGGAGGTGGCATGCTACTGTACCTGAAAATAATGTCCCATATAGGGTGAGCCAACGCCCAGTAGAGATATGCTAAACACAGTATGAGCAATAACTAAGACTTAGCAATTGATAAATGTTTAATTCCCATAAATCAATTCATAATCCATTTCCATTACATGACCACTATGTCCATGTTTCCTTCCATTTTCCATTTCTTACCAAATTCACAATTCACAACAAGGCTCAGAACCTGGCCAACAACTTAATGAGATTTGACTCAAATTAAACGTTTCGAAATTCATGATATGATACTAGCTATAATCAACATCTCAACGATAATAAGCATCAAGCTTTATCCACACTTGAAAGATACACATTTCGGTGCTGTATCAACATAACATAGAATCACTTCTACACTTCACAATTGATAACGATATACATTTTAGTGCTATATCAAATCAATTCGAACACTTCCATAATCAACACTTGATACACATTGTAGTGCTGTATCAATGTCACACAAAAATCCGGTTTAGAGGTCCATCCCCTATCTTCCCCTAAACCGTGGAGTACATCCCTATCTCTCCCACACAACACATGTATATAAACATAGATCATATACAATCAATCAATACATAAAGTTAATGTATTATTCCAGTCGCTATATTCGATAGCATACTCAATCGATTAGTTTTAGTTTGCCTAATCATCATGCATTGTCTACAACAATCAAAACTACCCTCCACCGGTAGCCCAAGCAATTATTTCTAAACAGATAATAAAAGCTCCAACAGATAAATTATCAATGTTTTCAAAGTGAGCGATTAACAAATCCAACTCCACCATTCACAATATAATGAGTCAATTTCATTATTTCCAACTCAATTCCATAAATCCAACTTTTCCAAATTAATTATACCATTTGGTACAACAAATTAGGGTTTTCTACCCCTTTTCCAATAACAACCCAATGGTCCATAAATCAACACCAACAACAATCATTATTTTGAAACTCAAAATACACATTTTAGAATCAAAATACAAAACCCTCTTTAACATTTTGAAACCTAAGTCCCAAAATTTACCCAACTTCAACACTTTATCAAAACAACCAAAAATCTATGTCAAGACCATAAGAGTGAGTAGGAATCCCTACCTTAAAAGTTGACACCCAACGAAGAAGATGAAGAAAAACGAAAATGCTCCAAATCCCGAGATTCTTGGATCAAAAGATAGCCCTCGACGATCAACAACCTTTCTGTAAAGGCCAAAGGTGAGGAAACAACTCCTACTAGATCAATACCTAGAGAGAAGGCAAGGTTCTAGAGAGAGAGGCTCAACAATGGAGTTTTGAAAAAGTAAGAGAGAGAAAAGGATGTGAAAAAGTGATTCAAAAAAGTGGAATCCCGAAGGTTGATATAAAAGTGCCCCGCTCGAGCGTGGAAAACCCGCTCGAGCGTCACTCACAGACTCCCGCTCGAGCGTCAAAATCCCGCTCGAGCGGCGGATGCACACTCCCAGAACTTTTTGCTGAACCAAGTCCCGCTCGAGCGTAAAACTCCCGCTCGAGCATCACACACAAACTCACGCTCGAGCGTCAAAACCCCGCGAGTGATCCAACACTGCAGAAGAAATACTGGAAGATGAAAATCACGCTCGAGCGTCAAAACTCCCGCTCGAGCGGAAAGCAACAACAAGGGCCCGCTCGAGCGTCAAAAGCTTCGCTCGAGCGTGAAGGCAAAAATCTGGGCAACTACTCTTGGTTTCTAAGTTCAACCAACCTGAAAAACCTGCCCAACACATCCTTAACTCAATTACAAGGTAGGAAAGGATGCAAACAAGATATAAGCAACTACTAACATCCACGGAAACAAGTCCGGATCACTGTACATAAGAGGTAAACCCGGGATCGCTATAACATCATCATGCTCATTTCCATGTTAGTTTAGTTTGGCATGTGCTTTACCTTTTCCTCGTTAAAACATGTTCTGTCATGTGTAAGTATCCATGTTGCGTTGAGACCAATATTGAGGGTGTCAACACCTTTTCTGTGTTAGACGTGGTTTGTTTTGTGTCCATGCCTTTTCTAGGTAAGACGTAGTTCGGCCTGCACCCCTTATTCACTTCATCCCTTGCATCCATTGCATTGTACTTTGTCTTGTTGCATTCAGCATTTAGGATCATTATCTTTCCCCAGTAGATCATTCCTCACTTATATCATACCACCTAATTGTTTGTATTCTTTCTACGAAAGACATAGTTTTGCATATGCTTGCACCCCTTTCACGTTGAAAGATGGTTCTGTTATGTGTAAGCACTCATGCTGCGTTGTGCCAGTATTGAGGGTGTAGGCACTTAGCCTGTGTTAGGCGCCGTTTGGCTTGTGCCCATGTCTTTTCTATATAAAACGTAGTTTGATTTACATCTCTGTTCCTTTATGATATTTGTGTGGTAAGCAATGCTTGTGGTTTGATTATATTTTTGCATTGCACTGTATATTATTTGTATCATGCCCCTGAACTACGCTGATTTGATTGCTTGTAACGGGATACGTAGGCAACCCTCAGGTTCAACCAACTACATCTGTATTTTGTTTGTTTGCCCAAGTCTTACAGCCTTGTCAAAATGGGTCGTCTTCGGGCTTTGACAATCACTTACGTCATTTCATGATTTTAAGCTCTGTCAAAGAGGGGCAATTGTAGACGCCCCATTTTTGACTGCTCCCTAGACTTGGGTGCCTCTGGTTGATCACTTGATGATGAAAGTTATGATATACAAATGTTCGATTTCTTTAACAAGAAGAGCTTCTAAATCCCAACCTTACACCCCATTTTGACCAAAACTATTTTAGACCTTAAAACCCCATTTTTCAAAATATTTTTCCAAATGTTTCTACGATGTTTCGAGACTCGTATTTCGCTTAAAATATTGTACTTTTCAGTAAACCGAGTAATGATAAAGTGAAAATAAATAAAAGGGAGGTGAACTATTTGAAAAATCTTTAAAACATCTTATTTATAGGTTTGGAGTTGAAGAAAATAGGTGGGGAGGGAAGAAAACTAGTTGGGGGAAAAAGTTGGGCATCAATCCGTTAGGATAGAAATGAGCAGTCTTCACTAAAATAGGCATATCTCTTTGCACACTTAGAATTTAGATGTAAGGCCACCTCCATTGGAAAGTATACTTTCGGGGCTTCAATTAGCTCAAGAATGACCTAAAACCGAGTCTGATGAGGGAGATATGCCCGTTTGAAGTCGTACCTGAAAGCAGATTTTTGTGTACGGCCGACCACTTTTTGTGTACGGCCGTACACTTACTTGGCTGGCCAGCCAGATGTCCCGAGAGGCAGATTTTTAAAACCAAGTGTCCCCACAAGTGGACAGCTGGCCAAAAGAAGTGGACGGCCGACCACTTATGTCAAAAATAGATATTTTGCCGCCAGTTGTGCCAGCTGTTCCCACAGATGCATACACTGCACCAGCTGTATGTATACTGATATTTTCGACTGAGGCACATGTTTTTTCTATATAGATGATCATCCTCTTAAATTTGGTTAGAAAAAATTATCAAAGGCCAAATACTTGCATAGCACTCTCTCTCTCTCTCTCTCTCTCTCTCTCTCTCTCTCTGTATTGCAACCTACACCTCTCTCTCATGTGACTACCCCACCAGGTGTCTCTTGTTCATAAATAAATCAACATATAGCCATGCCACCTACTTGTTTGTCTTTTATTTGTCTTCTAGTAACAATAAAATATAATATATAAAATATTGTATATTTATAGAATAGATTGAAATCCAGACTTTGAAGTCCACAAGGTGCCTATGTAAAGGCCTTGAGGGAGAGAAAATAGGGAGATATTACTTAGAGTATACTTGACACTAAGAAAGAAATCTGGTTCTCTGGCCTTCTTAGAGCAAACAATATTCTAGCAATCCAATAGTCTACAGACACCCATTTCCTTGTAAATCTTTGTTCAATAAATAAATAAAAAAAAATCATTTTTAGAAGAGTGTGTTATTACTGTATGTCAAGTTGTTGATCTTAGGTCTCCTGCATAACCAAAGAAGCAATTTATGAAGTTACAGTCTGAGGTAGGAAACGAAACAAATCTGTGTTGAACCTGATCTAAAGGAGGAATGGTTGAGGGTAGCTACCTCTATAAACTGGAAGCTTGCCAACGCCAGAACCCTATGCCCACTACGTTCAAGTGGCAGTCAAAATCTTCAGATACTGTTCTTATTTTGGAAACATAGTGGGCCTAAAATCAAAACATCTAAAACTTTTTCCTTTTTATGAGTTTTTATCACCATTTTTATATCCTAGACCTGTTGCTAGATCATAATCAAGTAATAATATTAATAGCAAATTGTCACAAACGGTGTAAATTGTTACAAAATCAACTAAATACCGATATTACTAAAGATATAGAAACTACAAGAAAAAGAGTTGATAAAATATTTCAAGAAATCATATATTATCAAGAACAACTAGGTTTAGTATCCTATAAATAAATAATAAATAAATAAATAAACAAATAAATATATATATATATATATATAAATATTTCCACATCATCAAGCCACATCATTTGAGCCACAAAAATTAGGACTACCAAGCATCACTGAATAAAAAATATATATCTAGTAGTCTAGGCTTACATGGCCATTGATTGTGGAAAACCATATTATTGGTTTTTTTTTTTGGTCACTTGTTAGAATTATTATTTTTGTACATATTAGGCCCTTGTTTGTTAATAGATTAAAATAGAGTCATTATAAATTGTTACATTATTTTGTTTATGATTTTATATATTTTTCATAAAAAAATAAAAAATCAATTAAAATATTTAATTTCTAAAAGAGTCCTAAATAGTGTAAGAGCTTTAGATTTTTCTTTAAATATGAAGGGCTATTTTGGTAATAACAAATAATCAAAACGTCATTATTAATATTTTATTTATATATTTTTTTACACATTTTTTGTATAAAAAATAAAAAAGTTAATTAAAATAGTAACTTTTCAAAACAATTCTAATTTTTATCATAAGTGGAAGGGCTTTTTATTTGATTTTTCTTTATAGACTAATTGTTTTTTGAGTTGAGCTTCTCATGTTTCTAAATTGTAAAATTTGGTGCTTACTCAAATTTTATGATAGAAATTTAGAATACCCATGTTGGTTTGATTTTTATTATGAGGAATGGTCATTTTTTCTGTCAAGAGAATGTCTTTTTTAGAGGCTACAAAACTATCATTCCATTTTATTTCCTGTCCCATTCCAGTCAACTCAAAACATCTGATTTCCTCCAGAAAATTGGGATCCTTAACAATAATGCTTCCATTCAATGCATTTTCTGCAAATCTGACCCTGAATTAGCCTGCCATGTCCTACTATTTTGCCCATTCTCTTGGAGGGTTTAGGCTGCAACATGATGCAGTGGTGGGGTTTCTAATGGGTGACACCAGGTTCAGTGGATAAGTTGTTTCATTGGTGGTTCTGGAGGCAAAATTCAAAGACTGGAAAGAAGAGCATGGAAGGCTTTGCCATTTATTGTTATTTGGTCACTTTGGAAACTGAGAAATGAGTGTATTTTCAATGGATTGCAGCCTGATTGTTCTGATTTGACTGAGCTTATAAAGACTGAGCTTATAAAGTTAAGACTTGCATTCTGGCTTAAAGCTACATTACAAGATGTTCATCTATTCTGTCGATGATTTGGTGTTCAATCTTAGACAGGTGAGGGATTGCATTTGATCTGTTTTAGCACTATGTTTTCTGTCATTTTTGGGGTGCTTGATGTAGTTATTTGCTGGGGTCTAGATTGCAATTTGGATGCCCTCTTGTTTTTTTGGTTTTCTGGCTTTTTTTTTTTTTTTTTTTTTTTTTGCCTGGTAAGTGCCTCATCAACCTGGGGGTTAAGCTAGCATAAGATTGTGTTTCCTATTCGGAGTCAACCTAGTTGGGATCGTCTAGTTTTTGCTATGATACATTTTGTCCTTCCTCGCTTTATTGGTGTTTGTGGTGTACTCTCTGTACTTTCCTTATTATCAATAAAGTGTTGGATTTATTTTCTGGTGTAGCCCAATAGCCTACATATTTTTTACATGTTTTATTTTTTTTTGGACTCCACAATTAGATAAAGCCAATATTTGAGATTAAGTTCAGTAATTAGAATTTTAATATAATTACTCTTCTAAGATAAGAAAGAAACCTTGATGGATAGGAATTCTTCTGATAGAGTTTATCTGGCCCTCTTCTCTCCTCTATATAAGGATAGGTGACTCCCCTTTCATGAGATGAGTATTTTTCCATCACTCTAAGTTCTATAGTCATCCTAATTAAGAGAGACAGAGAGAAGAAGGTGAGCCAAGAATTAAAGGTTCAACTATTAGGGGGTATTTTCTCAACTTCTCTAATTCTATGGCTGACAAAGGTATGTTTGTTTTATTCTTGAGTTGTATTGAATTCAAGATCCTACAAAATTCAATTTCGCATTATTACTATGGTTACATGCATGTTAATATTTACATGTGGTATCAGAGCCTTAATTTTGTGAATCAATACACCTTGAGATAATAATATATTTATGAATATTCTTATTATATTATAATTATAATTATTCATGATACTAAGTGTGGTCCCTTGCTTTTTTTTTTGATGTGTCCTTTGAGGCATAATTGTATGAAGCCAATTCACCTAGTAAGGTTGAAGAGGTGAGCAGGGCTATCGGCTCTAATAATGAGGGACCGAAATTGCATGATAAACGTGTAAGATGCATGCTTCGGTTTATTATTATTTTAGCATAAAATTTTTATAATCATTATATAATATGACACTAAATTGAGTGTAATATTTATATGCCTGCCATTATGACAAAGTGCATAGATTAGAGCAATTTGTTGAATCGTTCGGTCTATTAAATAAATATATATATTTGATTGTATTATGTTAGAGAATTATGTTTTTACCTTATCTAATTATGTACACTTATTGTCTATTATTGTTGATATTTATATATTTTCACGATTTGAATTTGATACCATGATATAATTTTATGACATTGAATATTAAATATTGAAGTGGTTAATTTATATTAGGTGCAATTCTTATTGACCATTATATGAGATATTCATGATTGTCATATTGCATAATTTGATAAATATATATTCATGTTCGTCCAGAGTTATTATTATTATTATATTGGTAATTGCAATGACATAAAAGAAATTGTAGAAATAATAAATAGTGATTTTATTAAAATAGTGATTGAATTAATGATAATTAAATAACTCAAATTAGTGAATAGAGAATATTGTTAGTTAGTTCCGTATTCATCGGTTTACTAATTCAGTAGCTGCCAAAGTGGCCTAGATTTGTAAAGCTTATAAATATAGAACTACATAAAAGAATTGTTAAAAGGGTAACATTAAGGTCAATAATATTCTCAATTGCAGTTATAATTAGGAAATTGAAACTAGCTTGAAGGAGAATCACTTTCAAAGAATTATGAACTGGATAGAGTAATGTAATTTATGTAATTTGACAGATTAGAATTGAATATCCAAAGGTAACATAACTAACTGAAAAGTTGCATAAATTATTTTAGACTTACATAAGTGATTCTTGACCAGTGGACAATAGATATACCTAAGTTCTGCCCAAAGGAAAGACTTATGTGATATCAATAATTCATCATTATAATTCTCAAAGCTTTAATATGTATATTGTTTATGCCTATTTCCGCGTTACTTATGAGACTTTGTGTTAATACCTCTTAAGATTTGTCAAAAAGATAGCTTACTATCTAAGGTGGTTGGACTTAGAAGGGAGGCTTTATTGACTCTTCTAGCCTTCTTGAGATCTTACTTGGTTATTGACCAAAGGACTCTTTAGTGACGTTATCCTAACCCTTAGAATACAATTTGGGGCATCATATGTTCTATCTTATTTCAGTTCCCACCTCATTGCACTCTCTTGCATTGGGCATCCCTCTACTTACTGGCACTGTTATGGCTAAATTGACAACAATGAAATATGATGGCAATCGAGGAGTTCAGGATCACATCCTCAATATGGCTGACAAAGCTGTAAAGCTTAAAACTTTAGAGATGTAAGTTTATGAAACTTTCCTCGTGCAGTTTATTCTCAACTCACTTCCATCACAGTTCGGCGCATTCAAAATTCACTATAACACCAATAAAGATAAGTGGAGTTTGAATAAGCTGACTAATATGTGTGTTTAGGAGGAAGTGAGGTTGAGGGAGAAAGGACGTCAAATTGCATTGGCTATAACTCATGGAGCTATAAAGAAAAAGAAACGTAATTTTGTAAAATCAAAGAAAAATCCACCCAAGAAAAAGAATGGGCCTAGGGAAGAAAATCAAGCTCAGAATGGTTTCACTATCAAGTGCTACTTTTGTGGCAAGAAGGGACATGTGAAAAAAGGCTACAGTAAGCAAAAGGCTTGGTTCGAAAAGAAATGTAAGAAATTTTTTTTTATTTGTTATGAATCAAATCTTGCTAATGTTTCTAACACTTGGTGGATTGACTCTGGGGCCATGACCCATATTACAAATTCCATGCAGGGATACCTCTCGACGAGAAAATCGAAGGAAAATGAAAGATTTGTCCATATGGGGAACCGTCTCAAAGCTGAAGTCGTAGTTGTAGGAACCTATCGACTGATCTTAGAGACGGGTCATCAGATGGATCTAGAAGACACTTTTTATGTTCCTTCAATTTCTAAGAATTTAGTTTCGTTATCCAAATTAGATCGTGTTGGATACTCAGTTTTATTTAGTCATAGAGAACTTAATTTAATGTTTAATTCAATAACGATTGGTTCTAGTAATTTATGTGATGGTTTATATAAAATTGCCTTAAATCATAAGTTTGCACAATCATTAGTAACTCTGCATTTGAATATTGGTATAAAAAGTGGTCTAATTAATGAAAAATCCTTAATCTTGTGGCATAGACGGTTGGGACATATCTCTAGAAATAGAATTGAAAAATTGATGAAGAATGAGATTTTGGAAAACCTAAACTTCACTAATTTTGAGAATATGTGTGGATTGCATTAAAGGAAAGCAAACCAAACACACCAAGAAAGGTGCTACAAGAAGTAATGAGATTCTTGAGATAATTCATACAGATATTTGCGGGCCACTCAATATCCCATGTCTTTGTGGTGAAAAATATTTCATCACATTTATAGATTATTTTTCATGTTATGGATATGTGTATCTAATTCATGAAAAGTCTAAGTTGTTGACATCATTGAGGTGTACATAACTGAAGTTGAGAGACAATTAGATAGAAAGGTTAAGATAGTGAGATCAGACAAGGATGGTGAGTATTATGGTAGATATGACGAGTCAGACCAAAATCCTGGCCCATTTGCCAAATTCTTAGAAAAAGAAAGGCATTCGTGCTCAATATACAATGCCTGGTATGCCAAACAGAATGGAGTTATAGAAAGGCGTAATCGTACACTTAATATATGGTTAGGAGTATGTTAAGTTACTTATTGTACCCATTTCACTGTGTGGTGGATTTAAAGACTGCAATATATATCTTAAATAGGGTTCCTAGTAAGGCGGTCCCAACAACTCCTTTTGAGTTGTGGACCGGTAGGAAACCTAGTTTGAGACCCTTACATTTTTGGGGTTGTCCAGCAGAGGCAAGAATCTTCAACCCACAAGAGAAAAAGGTGGACTCAAGAACAATATCTGGATATTTCATTGGTTATCTAGACAAGTCTAAAGGGTACAAATTTTATTGTCCTAATCACAGTATAGAATAGTGAGACTGGTATGCTAGATTCCTAGAGAATGGGTGAAATTAGTGGGAGTGAGAAAACAGAAGTGGTGAATTTCGAGGAATTAGGGTGGATGTGCCAACATTTGACCCTTATCAAAAAAATTGTTGTTCTCAGACTATTCCACAGGCTGAAGGAAACGAACATAATGAAAATCCTTTACCCCCTCATGTTTCACTACTTCATGAAGATACCACCATTGAAAATATTGTAGAACCACCACACCCAGCAATTCTGAGAACATCTTAGAAGGAAAGAAAGCCTGCCATTCCAGATGATTACATGGTGTATCTATAGGAATCTGATTTTGATATTGGGATTAACAAAGATCCAGTCTCATTTTCACAAGCCATGAATAGTGATGATTCTACTAAATGGATCAATGCTATAAATGAAAAGTTAAAATCCATGAAACAAAATGGTTTTTGGGATCTCGTCGAATTGCCTATAATTGTAAAAAGGTCGGGTATAAATGGGTCTTCAAAGACCAAGTGTGATGCTACTAAATGGATCAATGCTATAAATGAAAAGTTAAAATCCATGAAACAAAATGGTTTTTGGGATCTCGTCGAATTGCCTAATAATTGTAAAAAGGTCGGGTATAAATGGGTCTTCAAGACCAAGTGTGATGCAAAAGGAAATATCGAACGATTTAAAGCTAGACTTGTTGCCAAGGATTTTACTCAAAAAGAAGGCATAGACTATAAAGAGACCTTCTCTCCAGTATCTAAGAAAGACTCGCTTAGAATCATCCTAGCATTGGTAGCTCATTATGACTTAGAGTTGTATCAAATGGATATGAAAACTGGTTTTCTAAATGGGAATTTGAATGAAGAAATTTATATAGAGCAACCAGAAGGATTTGCAAAGAAAGTAAAGAACATTTAGCTTGCAAATTAAAGAAATCCATATATGGCCTTAAACAAGCTTCCAAGCAATGGTATTTAAGGTTTAATGATACCATTACCTCCTTCAGATTTAAGGAAAATACAGTTGATCAGTGCATATATTTGAAGGTTAGTGGGAGTAAGTTCATTATTTTGGTGCTATATGTGGATGACATTTTGTTAGATAGTAATGACCTTGGCTTATTGCATGAAACCGAGGATATCTCTCAAGAACTTTAAAATGGTCGATATGGGTGACGCAAACTATGTTATTGGCATAGAGATCTTTAGGGATTGATCTCGAAAATTGCTAGGACTATCTCAGAAAAAATATATTGATCGTGTTTTGGAAAGATTCAATATGCAGTTTTGTTTAGCCAGTGATGCACCTATCATGAAGGGTGATAAATGAAGTGAAAAACAATGTCCAAGGAATGACTTGGAAAGAAAACAAATGAAGGACATTCCATATGCATCAGCAGCAGGAAGCTTGATGCATGCCCATACATGTACTAGGCTAGATATTAGTTTTGCAGTTGGAATGTTGGGAAGATTCCAAAGTAATCCTGGAATGGAACATTGGAAAGCAGTGAAGAAGGTTATGAGATATCTTCAAGGAATAAAGGACTATATGCTCACCTATAGGAGATCAGAACAGTTGTTAATGATCGGATACTCAAACTCAGATTTTTCCGGTTGCCTTGATAGTAGAAAATCTACATTAGGTTTTGTTTTTCTACTAGCCAGTGGGGCAATTTCATGGAAGAGTGTAAAGCAGTCCACTATTGCTTTATCTACTATGGAGGCTAAGTTTGTGGCATGATTTGAGGCTACAAATCATGCTTTATGGTTGCGAAATTTCATCTCAGGACTTGGTGTTGTGGACTCAATTTCCAAGCCGCTAAAGATATATATAGTGACAATACCGTAGCAGTTTTATTCTGTAAGAATGTAAAGTACTCCAGTGGTTCCAAACACATGGAAGTAAAGTACTTAGTTGTTAGAGAAATAGTCCAGAAACAACAAGTGTTAATTGAAAACTTAAACACCTCTCTTATGATTGCTAATCCATTCCCACAGGGATTGCTACCAAAGACATACAAAGAGCATGTTATCAGGATGGGTCTTTTAAGCAACCCATGATATGTATGGTTAATCTTGAGTGCTTGTTTTTATTTGACAATATTTGCGCAATAATAATTTTGTTTCTATTTTTTCTGTTCTTAAAGTGTGTATACACATTAATTTGAATATTGATAAACAAGAAATGTCTTAACAAGACAAATTATAGGGACTTTTCAGGCAAATAATTACATATCTTGATAATGGACACAGTTGGTGATAGTTATCAATGGTGTGGTGCACAGAGTGAATATGACATAAATGTTATATATCCGCTATGACTCACATTTGTGATCTGAAGTAATCATAGTATTATAGTCTCTAATATATTTGAATTTATTGACTATTTTTAAAATTTCATAATCACATGTCAAAGTTTTTAGTGTTGAATCCAAGGAGTCAAAAATTTTATAAATTGCATATTTGAAGAAGAAAAAAAAAACTCATAGTTGCATCATAATCGGCTTAATGGGCCAAGTGGGAGAATGTTGGATTTATTTTCTAGTGTGGCCCAATAGCCTACATATCTTTTACATGTTTTATTTTTTTGGACTCCACAATTAGATAAAGCAAATATTTGAGATTAGGTCAGTAATTAGAATTTTAATATAATTACTCTTCTAAGATAAGAAGGAAACCTTGATGGATCTCCTCTATACAAGGATAGGTGACTCCCCTTTCATGAGATGAGTATTTTTTCCATCACTCTAAGTTCTAATAGGTCATCCTAATTAAGAAAGACAGAGAGGAGAAGATGAGCCAAGAATTAAAAGCTTAACTATTGGGGGTATTTTCTCAACTTCTCTAATTCTATGGCTAACAAAGTTATGTTCGTTTTATTCTTGAGTTGTATTGAATTCAAGACCCTACAAAATTCAATTCCGCATTATTATTATTACATGCATGTTAATATTTACATAAAGCTCTTTTTTTTGCTAATCAAAAAAAAAAAAAAATCCCCCTAGTAAAAAAATTGTAGTTAGATCTAGGTGGTGTAGCATTTTGGTGGTTTGGAACCACCCAACATGTTATTTCAGTCCCTTTGGCATGCTCATATGCTTGCCTTAGTTTGCTTCTTTGTTGCTTGGAGAGCATGTGTTTTGTATGCCCTATGTCTTGACCATTGTGCATGCCTTTGAATTCAAACCATTTAGATGCCATCTAAGTGGTCCTTTGGGCTTGATTTTGTGTGCTAAAACTCTGATTTTAGTTTGCTTAAGTCTTCCCATGTTAGGTCTTGCCAAGTGTAGTCCCAATGCCTCTTGGCTTGCTTCAAATACTTTGGGCCAATTGCATGCTTTTGTTTGTCTTGTGTGAGTTGGTTTGGCACCTCTTCTAACATGATTAAGAGCTTAACTTGCATGCTAATTGTTCATATTTGTGCCCTTTTAAATATGTTTAAAAGTTGCCCCATTATGCCTTAAGTATTGGACCATGAATGCTTGCATGTGTGTGTGCATTTTGGCCCTCACTTCCTTGCTTTTGGCCACTGATTTTAGCCTATTTGGAGTTGCCTAGTCATGTTTAAGTCCACCCCTTTGCTTGGTTTGCATGCTTGCCTTGTATGTGTGTTTGCATACTAGCATTCTTGTTTGCATCCCATGTTGCATACTAATTGACATGCTAGGATTGCACACATAGACATGCATGCCTTGTTCCTTGATCTAGTGATGGAATTGGGCCCCTTTACTTGTTTGGTTTGCATGCATTTGAAATTGAAAGTGCACACTCGATTCTTTAGGCCATCATGCATGGAAATGCGTGATTGGTGGCCCGAGAATCGATGCACATCCTCCCTTGAGTCATTAACATGATGGGAGTGTGATTGGTGGCATAAATAGCTTGAATTGCATTGCCATGCAAGATTTTGCCCTCTGCTGCTGTGAGTTGCAGGTTCTGCAGGAACTTATTGCCGGCCGGCAGTATTTAGTGCCGACCGGTAGTCAATCGATGGCCGGTGGATCTATTTTGTCGGATGGCTGCATTCCTAGTGCCGGTGGTAATTTTACTTAGCCGATGGGATCCCCCAGTATCCAGAGAGGCATTTCTGAGACTTTGGCAGTTTTCAGAGGAGCAAAGCAGGGAAACAGAGGCAGGCTAGGCATGGCAGTGCAATCCAAGCGGAATCCGAGCGCGCATGCATTGAGCCCTCGCCCCAAGGCGGTTTACTGTTTTTCTTAGCATGGTTAAATTTGTTAATTAATTAGGCGGTTTGTAATATTTAATTAGCTTGCGTAGTTAATTAATTGTATATTCTTTTGGTCCCTCCGGCGAGGGGCAAATCTGTAATAAGCGTGTGTGAGTGGTGTGTATGTCTTCCAACCCCCACTTCTTTCTTCTTCCCTTTTATTTACTTGCCTGCGATGGTTAGATTGGGGCACGTTTATTTTAGCATACCTTATGCAATGCATGCGTGCATCCATGCATTTGTCTAGCATGCACCGGGCTCGGTACATCATACAAACTGCATTGTATTTTCAATTCCAAATTGAAAACGTGATAATTGTAGCATTTCATATGCCATTTTAGGGTTAGCCGAGCCTACTCTAAACTGCAGTCTGTATGTGTTGCATTAGCCATTCTAACATGAACTAGGACATGCATGTTTGCTAACCAGTTTATTGTTTTGGCACGGAGTACGATGTAAGTATTTATGCTTTAGCATCTCGTATGCGTGTGAATGTTAACATGACAGCATGATTACCATGAGGCTAAATGCTTATATGAGATAAACTGTTTGAATGCCTGTGGGTGGAGGTTGGATTGCTTGAGTTGGAAAAACTCGTTGAAATCCGTGTTTTAGCCTACTTGCGAGTAGCAAATTCCAAAGCACTTTCAAAACAACGGATATGCAATGCTTGTTTCCAAATTAGGCAACCTAGTCTATACTTGTTTGTTGTGCGCATAACATAGTAATTCTAGGCTAATAATTGGTATAAGAACACATAACGTTTTCAAAATTGGATATCACGGTTAGTAGAGGCCGGTCTTCGGACCGGGCGAAAGGGGGTGCTCATAGCTGACCTTCCCCGATCGTACCCAAGCTCCCGACCAAGACCACTTTGGTGATGACGGACACGGGCCTTCGGCACCGAGTCAGGGTTTCCTAAATTTCCCATTTTAAAATATTTTAGGTGGCGACTCTGTATCTGGCAAAGCAGTCCATGTTTGGCACTTCTTTTCAAAAATCTGTTTTTCTCAAAAACGATTGCCGGATTTGGACTCTTTGGTTCAGATTACGAACCGTGACACGAATTGAGTCCGAACTGTAGAGCGAACCCAAGGACGCGTCTACAGTTTCTGGCGACTCTACTGGGGATTTTAGAGAGCTTGACTCGAACTCGTGATATCCTGTTTTGATTTCATTTATGTGTCTCTTTGCATTGCATGTGCATTGGTGCGCCTAGACATCGTGTTGGCCATCTGCTATTCCTGAGCGATTTGCTGGAGGCTGTCTTGTCAAGAATGACCATAAGGCTGACCGGTTGCGGGCTCTGCCAGTATGGGAACACAAACCCCGGTCTTACCGGGGCACCCTTTTTGACCATTCGACCTAGTGCATATTCGGATCCATAGTGACCATTCCAAACTAGGACAAGTTGCTTACCCGATATAGGTTGTTTGAAGCCGCTGTGTGCGTAGTGAAACCCTAGCTCCTGACAAAATAGGACAGGGAAACCCTACCCCAACATAGGGATGTATTGGCTCTCATTTATCTGCTATGTGCTTTTAGAGTGTATCTCTGCAGGGAACGCATATATCAATTTGCAAGTTTGAGCATCAGGCCCGAGGGCACTAGTATCAGTGTTGTTGAGAATCAGTTATGTCTGCGGGTATCAGTTCAGTTTTGAACAGTGATTCTGGGGAACAGTGATCAGTAGTAGAGTGCAGTTGTTCGGCTACACCCGTGTTTTGATGTTTGGGGCTGAAATACTGCTTGTTTTCCGTTTTAGTTCAGAGATTCAGAGAATCAATCCAGAACAGCTAGTGTCTTCTCCTCGCTGAGGCAGGACGTAGCATGACGCAGAATTCAGAAGAGTTCGTGGTCATGACGGCCGCGTTGGATCAAGGAATCACCCTACACAGTGAGGCTACTGTTGATATGCCGCATCCACCCAGATCGCCGGCTGCGCATCCAGTTTGGGCCCCTCAACTATATCAGGCTCGCGAGCCTACTACATTTGAACTAATGGGAATGATAGGTGATCTTCAAAGATCCGTGGCGGATCTCGCCTATGGGATGTCTGCTTCATCGCCAGCCGCACCGTATGCCGGGGCTTTGTACCCCAGGAGCCCCCCTGTTGGGACGAATAGTTATTGAACTCAGCCAACCGAGATGACCTCCAATTATGGCAACGACGCAGCAAACCAAATCCTAGATCAGGCTGAGGCCAGAGACAAAGGTAAATGAAAACAGATGCCGACCCTATCGAACAACTGCTGGGCAGTAGAGGCTTTGAAAGCCGCAGGGATGAACAAGCAACAGATATCTGCAGTTGTGACAAAAACTGTGGAGGATGCTTTTCCCCACTCCGCCTGAGGGCAGTTCCAGTCAATCAGAGAACCGGGATAGGCCCCGTCATGCCAAAACGGTTCTTCCCGCTCCCAGCCCCGCATCCAGAAAAGATCAGAAATCCAAGGCCGCACCCGCCGATCCGTTCGCTAGTGCATCTAGCAAGAGTGCTCAGGCTCCAAAGTACCTTCCTCGAGGGCGCCGAGTCTTCCATCCTCTATACATGCCTTTGTCTAGGGCACTTTTGATTTTGGCCAAAAGGGGCATCTTACACCTCTTGAGCCCCGACCCCTCCCGAAGAATCTCCCTGCTACGCACGATCCTCCTGCTCAGTACTGTGCGTACCATCAGCAGACAGGCCACCCTACTGACAATTGCTTCTTCCGCCTCCGTCATGAGGTGCAGGATTTGATTGACAACGAAGTTATCCTCCCGCCTACCTAGGCCAAGTCAGTCACTACAGAGTTCTTGGAATTTGAAGATACCGATAGTGCAAGCATGTAATCAGGAAGTGGACCACCTGCGGGCGGTACTTGACATATTTTTGAATGTGGCGTCTGGCACGCATTTTTGAGCATCTGCGGTTGCTAATTTTGTAAGCCCTGGCTTGGGTATTAGGGCAGGTCTTTTCTTTTGTTTTGAGTCTGTCGCTTTTCACTGAATGAGTCAGTCCCTCTTGTATAGTATACCAGGTGATTTCGGGGTTGTTGCCCCGGACGCCGTTTTGTCTTGTAATTACTCGCTTTTGGCTTTTGAGTCTGTCTCTGCCGAGGAGCCAGTTATACCCATAAATCCAAATGAAGCAGCTGTGGCCATCTCATTTTCATGCTTGCTTTCAGTAGGAGTTAGTTGTGCCAGAGGATGTGAATGGAACGACAGTACATACCACCTACTCTCTTGTGCCTTAAACATCGTTGTAATGACCTAAGCTTTTCATAAAACCCTTTTTCGAACACTGTGGTGATAAAAACAAAGAGGAAGGAATTCCTCGGGTTTTCAAAATTTTGATCATTTTGAGAGAACGATAGGCATGCTAAGCTTTTAACGAATGAAATCATGCTTGTCGGCGTGAGTACTGAGAAGGATCCTGGTTTGACCCAGACTGGTTCCACACTATCTTCTGCGCGAGCGATTTGTCGCTTTCTTAAAAACTTTCAAAAACAAAGTGTTTTGCGCGGTCTTGCGAAGACTTGTGTGGAACCGCTCTTGAGATTGTGCCGCCCAGGATCGCTCTCAGCCTCGAGACTCGACCCCTCATTTTTCAAAACCTTGGATTTGCATCCAGAATGTTCAAAAGTCAACTACAATGCGAGGCCTGTGCGGTCCGATTTGAAGTAGCCCCCGAACAGGAGGCACCAAGGTCGAGTCAAAAAGATTAGACCTTACCAGAGGAAGCTTGCAAAGCAACCGTGATGGATTCTTCTGCAAAGCATGGCAACAGCTGTTCGCCTAGATACAGAGAGGCTTCAATCTCAAAACCATTTGGCATGGGCTTGCTACACTTTTACCCTTTGAGAGGCTCGCTGGGCCGAAAACCCGAAAGGGCGATCCAGGCAAAAGTTAGAGCAAAGAAAAAAAAGAAAAAAGAAAAATACGAAAAGAACAAAAAAGGAAAGAAAAGAACAAAGAATATAAAAGAAAAGAAAAAAAAAAGAGAAGAAGAAAAAAAAAAGAAAAAGAAAAAGAAAAACATAGCTCGCAAGGTCGAAAACCCGCGTTGGGCACCTTGGCAAAAGTTAGAGCCTAAACAGTGAAGGTTAAAATACCCGAGTGTACCTTAACCGGAACTACGTAAGGCTTGATTCCCATGTTTGGGATACGTAGGCAACTTCATCTTGAAGTCCAGCCCCCAACGCTTCCATAGCGTCTCAGTCCATGTCATGGTTTTGATTACTTGCGCCTCCTCCGAATCTGATGTCTCGATTGCAGCAACCTGGAACTACGTGATTAGCTTCCTCTTGAAATCCAACCACCAACACCTTCCAGGTGACTGTGTCCATATATTGATTCAAACCGTCTTCGCCTCCTCTGCGTCCGGGGATCCGATCGTCATCAACGAGGACTGGCTTACAGAATGCCACGGCATCGTCCAAACAAGGGGCAACTTTCCGTTGCCATGCATTGCCATAAGTTGCCCTGAGTTGTCGTCCAAACCAGGGGCAACTTTCCGTTGCCATGTTCCCCCCCTTCAAGCAAGGGGCAATTTTCCATTATCTCCGATCCGAGGTTGCATGTCTCGAGGGTAAGTTCCACGCTCGTTGAGCGTTGATTGTTTGCAAAAAGTGTTTTTGAAAATTTTTACTGAAGTTGACTATTTTCTCGAAAACTATTTCATTTTTCAAAATTGGACCATGTTTGGATCCAAAAAGGAGAATTTTCAGTGCTCACAGCCTGATTCGCATGATTTTCAAATCAAAAATCGAACAAGTATGTTAATCCAACTCTCATTTTGATCAAAACTGTTTTAGGAAGAAAACAAAAAAATGGTCAAAGTGACGAACTAGGGGCACAATTGAGTCAGGTCTTCTGTCTTTCCCCCGTCAACATACTTGCCAGAAAGGCACTCTATCCACCAGAAGGAATAGCCGTGAGCTAACAGTGCTGGACGTGAACCTGCGACTTCCTATTCATCCATTAGTCACCCTGGGGAGGGATGAAAAAAATGAGAGAATAAAGAATAGAGAGGTGTAAGCGGAGAAAGAAGTGAGAAGAGGGCTTTGAGAGAAAACCGAGCCTGAGGGCCGAGTGATGTGAGTATCACAAATCAGAAAGGGTGGGAAGTACCCGGAGGAACTGGCTCCCCGAGATTCGAGGTCTCTCCTTGTGTAAACATGTCCGTGTGTCGTGTCCTTTGATTTGTCGGTCTCGGTTTTGGCTTTGAGTCTTTTCCGAGTGTGTCTCATTGTGTTTTGGTCGTGTGCCTTTTGTTTCTTTGTTTGAGTCCCTCCGCTGTGTTCTGTGGTAGGCTTGATACCCCGGTTGAAAACCCTTCTTTATTCCAAAAAAGTCGTTTGTGCTCAGGATGCTGTGCCATTCTCTACATTCGTGCGAAGCAAGAGAAGGAAAAGGAAAATTTGGGACATCCGAGTGTGTTTCAACTACGACCGTGTCAGCTTTTGTGGTTCGTCTCGTCAGATTGGGGCTGTTTGTTCAAGGTTTGTTGTGTGCGGAATGAACCGAGTGCTGCGTTATGGGCTGTATGCAAATCAATCCCCAGTAGAGCATGGGTTGTGTGTCCAGTTTGAGCAGTGGTTTGTATGAGTTGTTTGCTGTTAGTTGGTTGGTTATCCGATTATCATAGTGCAAGTGCTCAATTGCAAGTGTTCATTTTTCAGACAACAGATCAATATCATTTACATTTGAGGTGTAATATGATGCAATACAGTGCAAGGTATGGAATATACACAAATGTAAACACTCTTTTTCAGACAAAAAGTTTGTTTCATTTCATATCATCTTTTCAAGTACATAAGTTTTGGAAACAAAATCTGCCTGCGGCAGTACAAAGTACCCTAACTACTAACCAAAATGGGAAAATGCAAAAAGAGAAGAAAAACAGCAAAAATCTGTATCAAATGTCAAAATGGCTCCGGGGCCGTCAATCTGTCCTGGTCCTCTTCCTGGACGAAGGTCCAGGAGCGTCATCAACAGGGGCACCGCTAGGGGCATCGTCGTCTGAGCTCGAGTCCGAGCCATCACCGGTCTCCTCCGCCTCTGTCTCTGCCTCAGACTCATCATCCGGAACTGGAGCCCGCGAGCTGCTCCCGACATGAGTGCGCCCTCCTCTGGTGCGGGGATATGCTCTGCCATCCCAGGTAGAAATGGGAGGTCCAGCTGGAACGCCGCCCACCGGAGGAATCTGGAAGGGAGGCTGAAAAAGCATGAAAGGCAAATGCATCAGAATACTGTGAGCAGTAAATCAGTACAGAATACAGTATATGAGTACAGTGTGTGGATGCCGTGAGCAGTTTATCAGTACAGAATGCAGTGTATGAGTACAGTGTATGTATGTCGTGAGCAGTAAATCAGTATAGAATACAGTGTATGAGTACAGTGTGTGAATGATGTGAGCAGCGAATCAGTGCAGAATATAGTGTATGAGTGCAGTGTATGAGTGCCGTGAGCAGTGTATCAGTACAGAATGCAATATGTAAGTATCGTGTATCAGATGCCGTGAGCAGTTTATCAGATGTTGTGTTGTGCATCAGAATATGTAAAGCAGTTTGTGTATGGTTCGAGGCTGTGGTCAGAAAGAACATACCGGAATGCTGTAAAGGGCCAGGAGGTCGAATGTCCGCTGGAGCATCCCCATCATGGAGGCATTCATCTCCAATGACTGCCGGGTATACTCAGAAGACGCCTGCAAAAAGTATCAGATGCATCAATATTCTGCGGAATATCAAATAAACTGAAATGAAATGACTGTACAAAAATGCAGTAATACATACCGGAGGCAAGTCAGGGATACCGACAAACTCATGATCAGCCGGCGGAGAAGCAAAGGGGATCTGATAGGTCGCCACACCCTGCCCCCTGAAAGTCAATGCAGCAGGCAGAGCAGGCCAACCGGTCCCTCGTCCCCTCTGGACTCCGCCCCTGCCACGGACTCGAGCCCTCCTCGGCGCTCCCCCTCCAGCCCCGCTCCCACTCCAGCCGCTGGTGCCGCTGGTCTCTCTTTCTCCACCCGGTGGCCGCCACTCAGAGGTCACATAATAAAGGCCCGGACATACTCTGAGTAATCGCCCTCGCCTCGGAAATCGTCTGCCTCCCAGCCAATGGTGTAGTCCGCCATCAGCTCAGCAGTGAACCTCTCCGTATCCCGCATGTGCTCAGGAGGATGCACCGGGACTATCTGCTCAGGTAGGCCTAGGGTCTGACGCAAGAAACGCTCACCCAGGTACCAAGCCAGACAGACCGGGCCCTCGAGCAGAATCCGGTAACGTGAGGTCTCATCGGCACCAGCAAACCGATCCCTCATCATCGCTGGCAGTGGAGCCCACGGCGCCAGGTGATCTGGAAACGAAATACAGTTTGTTACCTACTGATATTGCAGATATACAGTGGAAAGGAAACCTAAATGAACTGCAAGTAAAACATACCTCGGCAGGGGTGATGGTGTCGAAGTAGCGGCGGAAGAAGCTAAAAGTCTCTCGGGGCCTCCGCACGCACCTCCCGTCGAAACGGCGTGAGAACGGGACGACCAGAGGGGTCTCTGCATCGGGTACAGGAGCGAGCCTAGGAAAGTAGGCGTAAACCCACAACTGCAAGATAAATACCAGTGCGTTTATCAGATAAAGCAGAATACAGAATAGAAAGCAGAAATAGCAGAGCCGTGTGTTGTGCAGTGTATTGTGCAGAGTGTACAGTGTGAGCAGTGTACAGTCAGTGTAAAGCAGAGTATGTGTGTGCCGTGTGTACAGTATACAGCAAGTGTAAAGCAGACTACAGTGTGTGCAGTGTGCAGAGTACAGAAAATAAAGGACGGAAATGAAAGGCAGAAAAGGAAATGTACCTCCCAAGCACGCCAGTAACCCCCGAGCAACTGTCCGCTGCCGTGGGAAGCCGAGCTCATATATCCATAGAGGGTGGCCAGAGCGGCACCACCCCAATCATAGTGTAAAATGTCCCTGACGTCCACCAGTGCGCTGAGAAGGCAGAGAGGCACGGTGTTCGCCCGGTCGGCGAAGATGGTCGTCCCGAATAAGAACATGAGGAAGCCGCGTGCATATCTCTCCACGGCCTCTAGGGTCATCGGAGCTGCATCAACGAGGAGGGGCTGGACCCGGAACTGCACCTCGAACCAGGAGTACCGGACAAAGCCGGGACGCGCGAGAGGCGGTGTCGCGCCAAGCAAGTAGACCTGAGCCGCGGTCCACTCATCCATGTCTATGTCAAAGGGGATCGGATCACCCCCTACCCCGATGCCGGTGAGCATCGAGAAATCGTAAGGGGTCATCGTCATGTCCCCAGCCGCAGAGAAGTGAAATGAATCGGTGGTGTCCCACCACCTCTCCACCAAAGCGGCAAGGAGAGGTCTGCATGTCGTAAGCCGGGAGAGTCCCCTGCAGAATGCGCCAAAGCCGGCCTGGTCTACGATGTGGCGAACTGCGTCGGGAAGCTCGGCGTACCACTCGCGAGCAGCGGTATTCCCATACCCGCGGATGGTATGGGAGTCTCCCTGTTTCCAAACAAATAATTGCGAGGCAATATAAAATGTACAGTCTTGAAGAAACAGTCAAAATCAGTGCAAATTTGGCATGCGTGCATATATTCAGATTCAAACAGATACCGGGTGCCGGTGTGTTTTAGTGAACTACAACGTATGATGCGTCAGCGTGTTTGAATGGTTCAGTGCAAATTCGGCATGCGAGCAAGTATATTCAGATTCAAATAGATACCGGGCGCCGGTGCCTACAGTGAAATACAACGTGTGATGCGTCGGCATGTGTAAGTGGTTTAGTGCAAATTTGGCATGCGTGCAAGTTTATCAGATTCAAACAGATACCGGGTGCCGGTGTACTTTTAGTGAACTACAACATATGATGCGTCAATGTGTTTATGTGGCTCGGTGCAAATATGGCATGCGTGCATATTTTCAGATTCAAACAGGTATCGGGTGTCGGTGTTTGCAGTGAAATACGGTGTGTGCCGTGGTTTGAGTGGTTCAAGGCTAGTGCAGTGTGTGCGCGTGTGAGTCCTAAACAGATAATCAGTTGCAAACGCGTTTGTAATCGACTACAATGTACAGTATATCAGTGTATCGAAACTAAGCAGTTAAAGAATACAACCAGCTATGACAATTGGCAGTTAAACATTCTACATTGCAGAAAGTAAAGCAGAGAAAGAAGGTTACCTCGGAAGCGCCGGAGGATAGATGAGAGGTAGGCTCGCGCAGCAAGAGCTCAGGGTCCAACGCCATGTCGAAGCTCCTGAACTGGCGTAGTCCGTCGGGTGACAGAACATGGATCGCCGGCCGGTAGGTCGCCGGGTCGAACGGGCGCTCACTCAAAGGTAGGAGCTCAACCCTGGGATCCATCTCGTGATCCGGGGGAGTCCCCCACGTGGAATGTCGTCGGCCATATCGAGAATGATGAGAAAAGGGTCGAGGAAGGAAAATCGGGTCGGAATACGAAGAGTCAACTGAAAAGTCAACCCCCGGGAGGGTGGAAAATGGCCGGAAAGGTTGGGATGGGAAAAAGGCATGGAAATGAAGAGGAAATCGAGGGAAACAAGTCCCAAAAAGGTGAAAATGGCAAAGGAGGTGCCGAAATGAAATTTTAATCGGTGGAAAATGTCCGAAACGCGATGAACTTCGCGAATCGAATGACGAAAAAGGCGCGAGAACGCAAAGAAATGAGGAAATGAGGAGAGGAAAAGAACTCCAGAGAGAGAGGGTGTGATTTTCGGCTAGAGAGAAAGTGAAGAATAGGGTTTAGAAACCCTATTTTAAAAGACCCGAGGCGAAAAGTCGAATCTGCCCCGACTCAGCAACTTTTTGCCGGTCGGCAACATTTTGTGCCGGCCGGTATAATATTGTGCCGATGTAATTCTTTTGTAGTCGGTGGATAGCCGGTGGCCTCCTAGCCCGGCCGGTGCTGTTCCCACAGCCTTGTTTAGGCAATATAAGTGGTTTTTGGTCTTCATAGCTCAAGAAAGTGCAAGAAAGTGTATCTCCGATGCTCAACCGGCCTCCGTTTTGACCTCGGACTGCGTCTTATGTACATGGCACTCAAATTCGTGCAAAGTTGTATCCTTTTGTATCCTTTTGTCTTTCACAAGATTCAAAAGCTGCCCCTCGTGCGTTGCGTGCATTCATCGTGTTGTCTGGTGCGTTATGTCGCACCGTCATGTGCATCCCTCATGCATTGTCATGCATTTTATTACAAGCGTTGTTATGCATTGTCATGCACCTCAATACATACATCGCCTCACACATCATTCGTGTTGTCATTGCTTCGCACATCATTTGTGTTGTCGTGCATCTCCTTGTTTTGCATTATCATGCATTTCAAACAAAAACGTGCGTTGTCGCGCACTCGAGTTCACTTGCATTGTTTTCCATTCCGTGTGGCACGTGTGTCACACTTGCATTGTTTTATATTTCGTGAGGCATGCATGTCCCACTTACATCTTCCATTCCGTGTGGCACGCGTGTCACACTTGCATTGTTTTATATTTCGCGAGGCATGCGTGTCTCACTTACGTTTTGCATTCTTTGAGGCATGCGTGTCTCGTTTGTTTCATTTGCATCATTTGCATCATTTTCCATTCCGTGTGGCATGCGTGTCACACTTGCATCGTTTATCATGTCCATTGGCACGTGTGCCTCCTCATTTCCATTTGCATGCGTGTCTCACTTGCATTGTGCATCTTCACACCGGTCTAGGAGACCTTAAATCCTTGGGAGGTGTAAGACCTTCATGCGCGTTATCCGAACGCACCGCGCTGTTTTGTGCATCTCATTTGCATTTAATATGCATTCCATCACGCCGGTCTAGGAGACCTTAAATCCTTGGGAGGTGTAAGACCTTCATACGCGTTATCCGAACGCACCGCGCTATTTTGCGCATCTCATTTGCATTTAATATGCATTCTATCATGCGATCTTGCGCATCGCACTGTCTTGTGCACCGCGTCTCAATTCATGCATTCCCCTTGGGTCTGGCGAGACCTTAAACACACCCGGTCTAGGAGACCTTAAATCCTCGGGAGGTGCAAGACCTTCGGTGCATTAAGGTGCACACCTCATTGCATTTGGCATGCGTCTCAAAAGCCGCGCGTTGGCGCGCATTTCAAAAACATCATGCATCATCTGCATTAAAAAAAAAACAACAAGAAAACATGCATTGTCATGCATTGCATCCCGGTCTAGGAGACCTTAAATCCTCTGAAGGTGCAATTCCTTTGGTGTTTGTCGTGCCCGAACGACTTCCGGTGGTCTGGTAAAGCCACCAGCCTGTGTTTGCGGTGAGTTCCTAGGAGACCAATGGGGACGGTGAAAACTAGAGTTTGAACGGCTTATGCCTAGAACACAAAGGTTCGGGATTTCCGAGACTAAAGTCTGGTTTAAATACCCAGAGGGTGTACCCTAGGCTTGAAATCTGTATGGAAGCCCCATAGGTTGAGGCAGCGTGTCTACGCCTCAGTTCTGGATACTGAACCAGCCTAGTATATCGCCATGTTGGGAGAATAGGGAAAACTGCAATCGCAGCCATTGCATAATCATGCATATGTCATGCACCATTGTAAATAATCATGCATATGTCATGCACCATTGTAAATAATCTTGCATATGTCATGCATCATTGTAAATAATCATGCATATGTCATGCACCATTGTAAATAATCTTGCATATGTCATGCATCATTGTAAATAATCTTGCATATGTCATGCATTTAAAAAAAAAACAAAAACAAAAAAAACACCATGCATATGTCATGCATTTCGTTGTAATATAGTGCATACGTCATGCATTTTCTGTAAACATCCCATCTATATTGCATTATAGTTTGCATGCACCCACTGCATTATCCACCCGCATTGTCGTGCATTCTTCACTTGCGTTGATGCGCATGTTTCGCTTCCACCCGCATTGTCGTGCATTCTTCACTTGCGTTGATGCGCATGTTCCGCTTCCACCCGCATTGTCGTGCATCCTTCACTTGCGTCGATACGCATGTTTCGCCTTCACTTATCCATTGTAAATATCCATTCCATTGCATATTGCATATTGCATTTTAGTTGCATGCGTCCACTGCATCATCTTCCATCTATGGTTTGCGCCTTTCCTTGTTGAACTTGGTCTGGTATGTGCTCTTACTTTTCACGTTGAAGCACAGTTCTGCATGTGTACGCGCCTATTCCTTGATGAACTTGGTTTGAGGGTGGCGGCACCTTTTCTGTGTTAGACATGGCTTGTACGTGTACATGCCTTTCCTAGGCAAAATACGGTTTGGCTACACGCCATATTCATTGTAGATATTACATTGTAGTGTAATTATTGCATCCGGCATTAGGATCATTGTTCTTTCCTCAGCGGGTCGCCACCCCACTTATGTCATTCCACCCAATACTTGTTCTTGTGTCCGTCTGCATCACTCATAGTTCAGACATCGTTCTATGGTAGACAGACTTGTTACTCCCATCAATCTATTTGACGTAAGTGCGTGGTTTCGAACCACTCATGATTGAATCATGATTCAATTGCTCTGCATTTTAGTTTGCATAGTTTCAATTGCATTGCATTATCATTTGCATTGTTTCAATTACATTGCATATCATTTTGCATTTCATCATTGCATTGTCATGCATGTTGCTAACAATATTGCACCTGTTAAGTTTGTTTTCTTTTCAGGCACGATATTGTATGTACGGTTCATTTGAGGCCGGTGTAACCGGACGAGCCGCACAGGTATTGTATCCTCCGAGTGAGACGTATTGAGAATTGCATAATTCTCTTACATCCTTTCTGCATTGTAGTGTAGATTGGCGTATGCTGGCTTAAAACTGTTGCATGTGTGCTTCATTACAGCTCTCGTTGCATGATCATAAGTTATGCTCGGCTTCTTGCATTTTCAGTTGCATTTCGCCCCTGCCTTCGGGTGCATATCTTGTTTGTCTTGCATGTTTGTCCAAGTCTTCGGCCTTGTCAAAAATGGGTCGTCTCTGGGCTTTGACATTCACTCCCGTCATTGTTATGACTTTCGAGTTCTGTCAAAGAGGGGCAACTGTAGACACCCCATTTTTGACCGTCCTCAAGACTTGGACGTCACCGTTTGAACGCCCGGTGATTATCCATATTTGTGTTCGTTTGGAGTTCCCGGAGTCCTCGGCTACGCGCCCTGCCTCAGGATCTCCGAACTCGACTGTTTTGTGTCTGGTTTTGCACCAAATACTTGTGTTTTGCCTTGGAGGGGCAGGGAATGCCTTGTGAGGCATCCCCACACACCACCGGCACTAGCTAGAGGCCACCGGCTGGTTTTTGTTGCCACCGGCAATGTACATTGCCGGTCGGCACTCTTTGTTGCCGGTCGGCAGTCATTTTTGTCAAAATGACATTTTTGGCTAGCCGACTACTGTTCATCTGCTTTTTGAGATATTTTAAGGCAGCTGTCTTGCATTGGCTTCCCCTCCATACACGTGTATGGAGGGATGCCCCTCTTGTTTGCTTACTAGTTAAGCATTACAAGATTGCCTCCTCTATAAGAAGAGGCCTTCTCTCCCTTGTTCTAGGGTTAGAAAAATTGGAGAGGAGAGGTAGAAGAGCTCTGGTTTTAGCTTTAGCACATATATCTATCCTATATCTATATCTCCCCCTCTTTGTTGCCTTGTGTGTGTTTTAGTCCATACTATTGCACACAAGCACCTAGTGCTTCACCTTCCTTGAGCTACTGAGGTTCTAAGGGCTTGTTCTTGATATTTTTGACTGGATTGGAGCTTAAGGAGGCAACAAGAGCACCCTTTGTGAAGAAGGTCAACAAGGGTAAGAAACTAGTCCTTTTTACCCCATTCTTGCATCCTATTTCTACCTATCTTAGAGCTGGTTTTTTGTTTAGTGTATAACATAAAAAAGTTCTGTTTTTAGGCCCTCTTGATAGTTTATTAAGAGTGTTTTGTGCTTTGGGGAAGTTTGACCCCTCTTAGGCCTTGTAAGGCCCTTGTTTTATGCCATTTTGTGCAAGTTTCGAGACTTTGGTGTTTGGGCCTCTTCACCACTGAAATCTTGAGGGATTTCAGTGGTGGAGATGGTGCCTTGAAGTCTCCAAAAGGGGAGGGCCACCCCCTCTCCTTGTTGTCCTTGAAAGGGACCATTTTTGGCCTCTTAAGGAAGCCTTTGTTCAAGTGTGTGTTGATCATGTCTAGGCTGCATTTCATGCTTATTATGCCATAATATAATCATGTTGCGTGTTGGTTTTGGAACTCCATTCATGTTTAGTGTAGTTGCCATGTAATGCCTTGTAATTCCCTTAACATGCTTTAGGTTGTTAGCCTTCATTCGAGCATGCTTTAGGCTTAGCCTTGTGAATGTTTTGTGCTTATTTTGCCATGCTTTAGGTCTGTCCATAGTTGTTCGGATCGATTTTGGCATGCTTAGTATAGCTCATTTGCATTTGTGGCTTGTCGGGCTTGTATGCCCCAAGTATGTGAATGTGTAGCATGTGTTGATTGCATCATTTTGGTGGTTTGGAACCACCCAACATGTTATTTCAGTCCCTTTGGCATGCTCATATGCTTGCCTTAGTTGCTTCTTTGTTGCTTTGAGAGCATGTGTTGTATGCCCTATGTCTTGACCATTGTGCATGCCTTTGAATTCAAACCATTTAGATGCCATCTAAGTGGTCCTTTGGGCTTGATTTTGTGTGCTAAAACTCTGATTTTAGTTGCTTAAGTCTTCCCATGTTAGGTCTTGCCAAGTGTAGTCCAATGCCTCTTGGCTTGCTTCAAATACTTGGGCCAATTGCATGCTTTTGTTTGTCTTGTGTGAGTTGGTTTGGCACCTCTTCTAACATGATTTAAGAGCTTAACTTGCATGCTAATTGTTCATATTTGTGCCCTTTTAAATATGTTTAAAAGTTGCCCCATTATGCCTTAAGTATTGGACCATGAATGCTTGCATGTGTGTGTGCATTTTGGCCCTCACTTCCTTGCTTTTGGCCACTGATTTTAGGCCTATTTGGAGTTGCCTAAGTCATGTTTAAGTCCACCCCTTTGCTTGGTTTGCATGCTTGCCTTGTATGTGTGTTTGCATACTAGCATTCTTGTTTGCATCCCATGTTGCATACTAATTGACATGCTTAGGATTGCACACATAGACATGCATGCCTTGTTCCTTGATCTAGTGATGGGAATTGGGCCCCTTTACTTGTTTGGTTTGCATGCATTTGAAATTGAAAGTGCACACTCGATTCTTTAGGCCATCATGCATGGAAATGCGTGATTGGTGGCCCGAGAATCGAGGCACATCCTCCCTTGAGTCATTAACATGATGGGGAGTGTGATTGGTGCATAAATAGCTTGAATTGCATTGCCATGCAAGATTTTGCCCTCTGCTGCTGTGAGTTGCAGGTTCTGCAGGAACTTATTGCAGGCCAGCAGTATTTAGTGCCGACCGGTAGTCAATAGATGGCCGGTGGATCTATTTTGTGCCGATGGCCGCATCCTAGTGCCGGTGGTAATTTTACTTAGCCGATGGGATCCCCCAGTATCCAGAGAGGCATTTCTGAGACTTTGGCAGTTTTCAGAGGAGCAAAGCAGGGAAAACAGAGGCAGGCTAGGCATGGCAGTGCAATTCCGAGCGAAATCCGAGCGCGCATGCATTGAGCCCTCGCCCCAAGGCGGTTTACTATTTTTCTTAGCATGGTTAATTTGTTAATTAATTAGGCGGTTTGTAATATTTAATTAGCTTGCGTAGTTAATTAAATTGTATATTCTTTTGGTCCCTCCGGGCGAGGGCAAATCTGTAATAAGCGTGTGTGAGTGGTGTGTATGTCTTCCGACCCCCACTTCTTTCTTTCCTTTTATTTACTTGCCTGCGATGGTTAGATTAGGGCACGTTTATTTTAGCATACCTTATGCAATGTATGCGTGCATCCATGCATTTGTCTAGCATGCACCGGGCTCGGTACATCATACAAACTGCATTGTATTTTCAATTCCAAATTGAAAACGTGATAATTGTAGCATTTCATATGTCATTTTAGGGTTAGCCGAGCCTACTCTAAACTGCATTTTCTATGTGTTGCATTAGCCATTCTAACATGAACTAGGACATGCATGTTTGCTAACCAGTTTATTGTTTTGGCACGGAGTACGATGTAAGTATTTTTGCTTTAGCATCTCGCATGCGTGTGAATGTTAACATGACAGCATGATTACCATGAGGCTAAATGCTTATATGAGATAAACTGTTTGAATGCCTGTGGGTGGAGGTTGGATTGCTTGAGTTGGAAAAACTCGTTGAAATCCGTGTTTTAGCCTACTTGCGAGTAGCAAATTCCAAAGCACTTTCAAAACAAACGGATATACAATGCTTGTTTCCAAATTAGGCAACCTAGTCTATACTTGTTTGCTGTGCGCATAACATAGTAATTCTAGGCTAATAATTGGTATAAGAACACATAACGTTTTCAAAATTGGATATCACGATTAGTAGAGGCTGGTCTTCGGACCGGGCGAAAGGGGGTGCTCATAGCTGACCTTCCCCGATCGTACCCAAGCTCCCGAGCCAAGACCACTTTGGTGATGACGGACACGTGGCCTTCGGCACCGAGTCAGGGTTTCCTAAATTTCCCATTTTAAAACATTTAGGTGGCGACTCTGTATCTGGCAAAGCAGTCCATGTTTGGCACTTCTTTTCAAAAATCTGTTTTCTCAAAAACGATTTGCCGGATTTGGACTCTTTGGTTCAGATTACGAACCGTGACACGAATTGAGTCCGAACTGTAGAGCGAAGCCCAAGGGCGCGTCTACACATGGGTTCGAGAAACCATCTTTTGTGTAACCAGGCTTAGCCCTTGGAATTTGTAAGCCTTTGAGGGCATTTTTTTTATTTATTTATTTTTTGACTGAATGTACTACATGCTATAGATTCAGGTGCTCGAAATCATTGAATGTATATTTGCATGTGGAACTATTTTGAACCCATCTCATGATCATGTAATGTAAGTGTTGGGAAAATTACTTCGGTTCATCATAGGGAGTTATGGATGTTATGTTATCATTATGTACCGTTAAGGAAACTACCATTGATTATTGTTTATTGTTACTGTGACAATAAAAATCTAGATAATAATAAAAAAAAATACCAATGTATAAAAAATATTAAATAAAATATAAATTTATAATACAAAATAAAATTTGAACCAACCACGACAAAATATTAGTTAAATGTTACTTTTATTGTATTTTTAGATTCAAAAAGCATTTATAATTTATATGGAACCTTTAATTTAAATTGTCATGAACTTAAATTAGTTGAGTCAAATCCTTATATTTTGGGTCTACCAATGCTATAAAAGCAAAAATTAATTTAGAGTAAGAATGAAAGTTTTCAACACAACTACAATAATACACAAACTTAGTGAATTAACGACAAAACAAATGGATATGAACCGAAATGACACCATACTGTGGGTTTGATGGAATAAGACTCTTAGAGAGTGGATTTACTAAAAAAGCTCATAATTTTTTTTTATATATAAATTCGGAAGAAATGTTAAAGACTCATAAATTCACCCAAAATGATATGGTAATAGAATTAGAGTCGACATCATTGAGTGTATAACAAATCAAAAAATATACATATCATACAACATAATTCCATCATATGTCTATTGATTTATTCTATTCAATTTCATATAACAATATTTTAATTTTTAAAAAATTATCAAAATACAAAACTTAAACATACTATAATAATAGCCCATGCTATGCATGGGCATGTGTAAACTAGTATCTATATATATGTGTGTTTAAACAACTAAGAAATTAATAAGCTTGACTTTATATAAAGGTTTCAGATACCAAACTTTTGATTCCTAAACAAAAAATTCATCTAAAAAATCGAATTTGATCATATATGGAATTTGTTATTAATAAAATACACAGCAGAAATGATTTTGATAATAATTTTTTAAAAGATAAATGTGATTTAATTATGTGACTATCGTTATTTGTTGATTTAATTTTGTATAGATTGTCTATAGCGATCCCGGTTTTGACCCGACACTTGTGGTAGTCCGGACTTGGGTTTATGGTTTTTGAATGTTGTCCATTGTCATTTCTCTTTATTCCTCATTAAATTTGGTTATTTGGACGTGTTGAGCGTGTTTGAAATAAGTTGGTTGCTTGGTTTTCAAATCTTGTGTTGCCTAGATTTTTGGTCTTCCGTTCGATCGGCCTTTCTTATGCTTGAGCGGGATTTGCAAACTCTCAGCACTTTGCACGTCTGCAAAAGTGCTGGACGAGTGTTTTCTACGCTCAAGCGGGTGGACGCTCAAGCGGCCCTTCTTGCGCTCAAGCAGTTTGTCTGTCTTTTGTAAAAGTACTGGATATGTGTATTCTGCGCTCGAGCGGGTCACTCTTGCGCTCGAGTGGAACAACTTGTTGTATCTGACGATCGAGCGTCAACTCTCGCGCTCCAGCGGACTGTGAATATATAAAATCGCGAAAATGACTTTTTACATCACTTTTTCATATCTTTTCTTCCAAAAACCCTAAAGTGAGACACTATCTCTCTAAAATACTCTCTCTCTACATTTTCTCCTAGATCCGTTGATCTCTCCGCCCTAGTATGTTTGGAAAAAGGGTAGAGCATCTTGGGAGCTTCACTTTGGTCCGATTGAAATTTGGCTTCGGCGTCATTGGAGTCTCGTGCTTGCTCTATTGGTCTTCTAAACTTGAGGTAGGAACTCTCTATACTTTAATATGGGTTTTAACTTGGTTATAGGTTATTATATGAAAATAGTGAGATTTGGGGGTGTTTTGAGCAAACCTAGGGTTTGGGTTCAAGTTTGAAAAGAGGAGTTTCTATGTGAGAGTTGTATAAATGATTATGGGGTTTGGGTATGAGGTTGTCTTGTGTCAAAATGGTTGATTTTGACCTTTGGGTTAATATTAGGAAAATGGGAAGCTTGCCCTAAAATATCTTGAATAATTATTTTGTATAAATAATGAAATTGGTATGAAAAATGTGAAATTAAGAGGATGTATACATGAATAGTGTTGTTGGATTTGCTTAATCACTCACCTATGGAAATTTGATGATTTATCTGTTATAAGGATTGTATATCTGTTTAGAGATAACTGCTTTGGGCTATCGGTGGAGGATAGTCATGATTGTTGTAGACATTGCATGTGTATTAGGCGAATTGAAACTAATCCTTTAACCATTATCATTGAATATGATTCTAAATGATATACATTGTATATGTATGATATTGGGGAGGAGAAAGGGAATGTACTCCATGTTTTGAGGAGAAGAAAGCGGATAGACTCTGTTGAACTAAGTTGGGCTGTGTGTCCAGAGTAAAAGTCCCAAAAACCATTTATATACATGGGTGCTGACTCCCGCGGACCCAATTTCCGTAAAATGGCAAATAGGAGTGAATGAATTGAAATGCGAGTTTGGCATAACATGGTTTTGGAAAAGGTTATAAAGATATTGTTGTAGGACAATGAAAATGTGCATCATACTCATATCCCGTTAATTCTCATATATTGTGTTAGATTGTTCCTACTGGGCTTTGGCTCACCCTACTTGGGAAACCATTTTCTTGTACTGGTGGCATGCTTCTTCTAAGGACGTAGTTTGGGAGGACCTAGGAGTTGAAGGCTCTTTTTGTTATTTTGTATTTAATGTTCGTACAAGCCTAGGGCTTTATGTGTACAAAGCTTATGACTCTCTAGGAGTTGAAGGCTCTTTTTGTTATTTTGTATTTAATGTTCGTACAAGCCTAGGGCTTTATGTGTACAAAGCTTATGACTCTCTTTTGTTGTAACCAAGCAATGTCTTAGACAGATGTAAGCCCGCAAGGCATTTATTTTGTTGATCGATAACTGGTATTACATGCTATAGATTCAGGATGAACATTTATGAATGTATACTGCATGTGTTATCCTTTGTAATACGAACTTTGATGAATGAAAGCATATTATCTCTATTATCCCTTGGCTTTAAGGATTGGTTTGACTGTAATATTTTGGGGACATGACAACTTGGTATCAAAGCGTACCGGGTTTGAATACCTTGGGTACGTGGGAAGTGGTTAATACCACAATAGATTTGTCGCGCTTGTTAGAGACGTAAGTATGGACGATATGTGTTTATATGATAACATGCTTATGTGATTATATGGGTATAGAATTAAATTTCTAGGATGCCGATTGAGTCCACGGGTTCCTAGACGTCCTGTTAGAAGAGCACTTGATCACTACTGTTTCTAATTGGAACTCTAGCAACGCCGCGGGACGGTCATTATCCGGAGATGAAATTTATATGTGTTTATATGAATACGTGCTTATGTGGAGTGAATTACTGTTGTCCATCGTATTAGGATCCGAGTGAGTTAGCTTCGGCACATTTGTAAATGTGCTAATTTCTTTTGTTATCTTTATTAGGATGTCAGGACGTGGACACAGTGGTAGGCGTGGTGGCCGGAGCATTGAGGGAATCCATGGACATTCTCAAGGCTGAGAATCAAGTCCAGGCCCAAGTAGCTGAGGTAGGGCCATCTTTTCTAAAGTGGGAGTTCTTCCAGTCGAATCCGGATGAGTTTTTAGGGGATCCCAAGGAGCCATTAAAAGAGGATAAGTAGCTACAGCAGATGGTGAAGACGTTTGAGATGCTCGGCATCAAAGACGGAGGTTTGAGAGTGACCTTGGAGTCCTTCCAGTTGAAGGGAGACGCGTCAATGATGGAAGTATAAGTGGGGGCGTATTGAAGCGACTTGGGAGGCCTTCGTCGACGCCTTCCAGGAGAAGTTTCTGCCTCTCGCGGTTAGAGAGAAGTTGAGAGACCAACTCAATAAGTTAGTGCAGTTGAACACAACTGTGGTAAAGCTCGAAGCCACCTTTACTAGCTTGTCTAGGTTTGCACCCGAGCTAGTGGTGACTGAGGAACGCCGTTGCTTGGAGTTAGAGCAGAGGTTGAGGACCAGGCTAATGTTTAAGGTGGCCGATTCGATGATTAGGGATTACAGATGCCTCGTGAAGGCAGCGGCTCATCTAGAGACCGTGATACAGTTAGAGGAGGAGAGGATAAAGGGCTCTAGGAGGAGCCAGGACACCCAAGGGGACAGTAAGAGGCATAGAGGTTCTAATCTCCAGCAATCCCAGGGAGCACAGTCGAGGTATACCTTTCCAGTACCAAGTTCGCGTTTTGGGAGAGGTGGTTAGGGGGAATTTCACTTGTTTAAAGTGTGGTCAGTTGAGCCACAAGTCTCCGGCTTGCCTGCAGAGATGGGGAGGGTAACGACTTGCACAGTCTTCAGTTCGTTCTCAGAGCCAGAGTTAGGGAAGAGGACAGCCACTCACTTGTTATCAATGTGGGCAGGCGGAGCACATGAAGAGTTTTATCCCACAGTTTGGTGGCACACCTGGTGCATCTAGTTTGAGGCAGAGACAGAGCCACCAGCCAGCTCAATCAGCACAGGCCTCGAGGGCCAATCAGGGAGCCTTTTCGGCTCAGTCAGTGCATCAGTCCTATGCTCTGGGGGTGAACAGGTAGATCAAAGGCCCCCAAGGCGTTTGTATGCTGTTACCACGCCAGATCTACTACCAGGGCCTTCTGTTGTGAGAGGTGCTTTCTTGTTTTGCAATTCAGTTGCTAATGTGTTAATTCATACGGGTGCATCCCATTCATTTATCTCATCTACATTTGCATCGGTTTTGGGATTAGAATTGGCTCAGTTAGCATCTTCTATTTGTGTGGTGTCACTTATTAGGAGTGAGATGGTTCTAAAGAAAAGGTGTCGGGGTTGTGATATAGAGGTTACCAATCGCCGACTTCTCTTTTTATTTGTATTGGTGGATATGTCTTGTTTTTGATGTTATATTGGGTATTGTGGGCTCACCTTTTTCCGCGCCCCCGCCTTTCTGAAATGGTTGAAAAGAAGGCCTCACAGTTCGGACTCCCGTGGTTCTGAATCTAATCTCACAAGTGCAATGTGAAATTGATAAACACTAAAGAGTCCAATCCGGAAAATCATTTTGGAAAATCGATTGTAAATCAAATAATGTCAAAATTGGACTGTTTTGCCAGATTACAGGGTCGTCACCTAAATATTTTATTTTTTGGGAAATTTAGGAAACCCTGACTCGTGTCAAAGGCCACGTGTCCGTCATCACCAAAGTTGTCTCTGCTCGGAAACTTAGGTCCAAGAGGGGAAGGTCCTGAAATGAGCACCCCCGCTCGTCTGATCAAAGATCGACCTTTACTAATCATGATATGTTCTTTTATAAACATTATGTGTTCTTATTCTGATTATTAGCTAACTTTACCACGTGATGCGTACAAGCAAGTATAGACTAAATCGCAAGAATTAGAACAATTCAACTCATGTTTTTTTCAGAAATGGTTTGAATTTTCCACCCTCAAGTGGGCTTAAAAACACGGATTTGCCATCAAACAAGATGGGCTTAAAATATGATTTGCCACTTCACAAAGTGGGCTTAAAAAAAACTCACATTCGTTGAATCGTTCCACTTCAAACAACAAGCCTTCATCCACAGGCATTCATGCAGTTTAGCATTTAAACACATAGCCTCATGGCAAGCATGCGAAACATGGCAATATGGCAATCACACTCATGCAAGGATGCTAAAGAGTAAAAGCTTACCGAGTACTCCAAGCCAAAACAAAAGCTAGTTAGAAAATGCATTAATAGGCTCGGCTACTAATATGACATATGATTGATTTGAACAACATGCGGTCAAACATGTATTCAAAGAAGTGTATTGAAATGACAATGCACTTTGAATGATGCGCCAAGCCTCGGTGCATGCAAGACAAAATGAATAGATGCAAACATGCAAGCATAAGGTATGCTAATTGAAAATGTCCTTAATCTAACCATCGAAAGCAGATAAATAAAAGGGAGAAAGACGTGGGGTTGGAAGACACGCACACACGCACACGCACTTATTACAACATTATGCCCTCGCGAAGGAGGGTTCGAATGAATAAGCTAACTAGCTACGCTAATTAAGCTAACTATTACAAACCAAAACTAATTAACTATTCTAGTTAACTAATTATTACAAACCGAATTGAATCACTAGCTATGCTAAGCTAATTAAAGCAATTAAAATAATTAACTATCTAAGCTAATTAAATAATTACAACACTTGAATGAATGAATTAGCTACTACTAACTAATTAAACAAAACAAGTAAATGGCTTCGAGGGCGAGGGACGCATGCATGCTCGGTTGGTTTCCTCTTGAAAATCCACCGCCTTGCCATCGGATGCCTCTGTTTGCACTCGCTTGAACACCAGCAGTGCTGCCAACTTCCAGAACACCTCTGCTCCAACTCATGAACACGCTTGTACAAAATTTCATTTATGGTCTGTCGGCTACCAATTGTGGCTTTCGGCTACCATTGGTGGCCGGTCGGCCACTACTGGTGGCCGGTTAGCCACCCCTTCCCTGAACTTTCCTTTTTTGTTACAACAGAGAGCAAACAGAGGCAAAACAACGTATTCTCAAGGAGTGTACGTACTGCTACCCTCCTTATCATCATACAAGCTCAAAGGAGTGTAGCTCTTGGCCTTCAAACCATCAACCAAGCATTTTCATGCATGATGGCCAAAGAACCAAGCTTGTACAAGTTTAATGAGTGCAAAACAAGACTCAACAAAACCACAACCCTAACATGTATGATCAAGGGTGATGGTGACTAAGAAAAATGGCACGTTCCATCACTTTGAGTATGAAACGTCCCATTCTTCTCGTGTTCGAATTAACGTCTAATCCGAACACATGCAATGCAACATGAAAGATGCTTATCTTGCCTCTTTTACTTGTCATGTTTTATTTACTCATTTTAAATTACCAATCCATTCTTTAATTGATTAGTCTTAAAGGTGAGCGTCCTCTAATAGAAAGAGGGCTTAAACCACAAGTGTCTTGAGCATGAAAGAGACCTCATGCCGTTGGCCAGTAGAAACCCTCAAAAGAGGATTAAAACCATTAAGCATAAGTGTCTCAATTTCACACTTAAGCCAACAAGGGGTTCAAAGCCCCTTTCAAAATAAATGAAGGAGTGAAGAATAGAGGGAGATTGCAGAGATTTCAGGGCTAAAATGGAGTGTAAAAAGATACTAAAACATGTAAGCAACTCATGCAATTCATGTTTAAAAGCCTAAAACATTAAGCTAGTGAAGCCTCTTTACATTACAACCACACAATACAAGCCTCAAAGGACCAAACCATCTCAAAACAGAGCTAAAACCAATCAAAATAGTAGCAAAAACATGCTGAGATGAAGGTACAAAATGCTAGAAAATCATGCTCACATGTTAAGCTATCTAGGCTTGCAAACAAAGCAAAAGGAGGGAAGGCTACCCCCTCCAATTTTGGACTTCAAAACCAAGTTTTTACCACTGAAATAACTCTGAATTTCAGTGATTTAAAGGCCAAAAAGTTTGATGTGAATATGCTAAAAGATGGTACAAAAGCTTACACAATAAAGCAACAAGAAGGGTGGACTACCCCTTTACACAAAATGACTTCAAACCATCATGTTAAGGCTCAAAAATCAGAGTTTTTTGTAGTTGAAAACCAGGCCAAAAACAATATAAAAAGATGGCAAAACAAGTAGTCAAAACAAAGCCTACAAGGTAAGTCTTATACCTCTTGAAGCACAGCACAAAACAGTCACAATTTCAGGCTCAAACCTCCTTCCAAGAGCTCAAAGTAGGCTCCAAGGGACCTCAACTCCAAGGTGGTCAAGTTTGGTTAAGAGCTAGTGTGCAAAGGTGTAGAGAAAACTAACTACAAAACACAAAACAAGAAGAGAGAGAGAGAGAGAGAGAGAAAATTTTGATCCAAAATGTCTAACCCTCCAAAATGGGGGAGGACACCCCCTATATATAGAAAAATAAGATTCAAGCTTGTATTCATCTCTCCATACACGTGTATAGAGATTCACTTCAACGAACAATAGCTGGCACCACTAGCAAACAAATATCTAAAAAAGGAAAAAAATGGTCGTCGGCCATCACCAGTGGCCGACTGGTCATCAATGTGACCGACCAGCCACCACTGATGGCCGGCAGGCACAAGCCATGGCCGATGGACTGTGGAGATGGCCGACAGGCCACCCTCTCCTCCAGACTTGAAACAACAAGCTATTGGTCCTCAACCAAGCACAAAACAGACAAGTTTAGAGGCTCAAAGACAAGGCACTCGGCCGAGAACTTTAGGCACTCAAAACGAACACGAGCGTACAAAATCATCGAGTGTTCAAATGATGACATCCAAGTCTTGAGGACGGTCAAAAATGGGGTGTCTACATGTATGGACTGGTTGTCTTCATACCGGGCTGTTATAGATTGCTACCGTCATAGGGTTACTGTATGTACCTTGAACAGGGATTATTTTCATTTCTTGAGGGACCGAGTTGGTAGAGTCTTATCACCAGTGTATGATCCGCGTGGGTGAAATGAGCTTAGTTGTCTTCTTGCTAGCTTCGTGAGTAGTGATTGTGATGAAGCCCAGGTTGAGCTGCCGAGGGTAGTTTGTGAATACCCAGATGTCTTTCCCGAGGATCTTACTAGTTTACCACCTCACTGAAAGATCGAGTTCTCTATTGATCTAGTGTCTGGCATGGCACCAGTTTCCATGGCACCGTATCAGTTCGCACCTGCTGAGTTGAGTGAGTTGAAGGTTCAACTCTAGGAATTGTTAGATAAGGGTTTCATCCTCCCTAGTACTTTGCCTTGGAGACCAGCTCTCTTTGCTAAAACGAAAGATGAAGCATTGCGACTTTGTATTAATTATTGAAAGTTGAATCGGCTAACTGTTAAGAACAAGTACCCAATGCCTCGTATAGATGATTTGTTTGATCAGTTGAAGGGGTCTTGTTGTTTCTCTAAGATAGATCTGAGATCGGGTTATCATCAGTTAAGAGTGAGGGAGGAGGACATCCCAAAGACGACATTCCATACGTAGTATGGCCATTACGAGTTCGTAGTGATGCCTTTTGGGCTGACCAATGCACCGGTTGTATTTATGGATTTGATGAACCAGATTTTCTGTGAGTTCCTAAACCATTTTGTAGTCGTCTTTGTGGATGACATCCTGATCTACTCACCTCTGAGATGAAACACGAGGAACACTTGCGGGTAGTACTTGAGTTACTTAGAGTTGTATGCTAAGTTTGGGAAATGTGAGTTCTGGTTGAAAGATGTTAAGTTCTTAGGCCATGTGGTATCTGGGAAATGGGTGACTATAGAATCATCCAAGATAGAGGCAGTTCAAGATTGGGGACAATCTAAGAATGCTTTCGAGATCCATAGTTTCTTGGGGTTGGCCGGATATTACCGCCGATTCGTAAAGGATTCTTCTAGACTATCCTCACCTTTGACTAGATTAACGAGGAAATGAGTTAAGTTTGTGTGGAGTGAGACCTACGAGAAATCATTTCAAGAACTTAAAGTTAAACTGACTATGCTCCTATTTTGATTATTTTGGAGAGGGGTTTAGGTTATTCGGTATATTGTGATGCCTCACGGGAAGGTTTGGGTTGTGTTTTGATACAAAGGGGGAAGGTAGTAGCATATGGCTCGCAATAGTTGAAAACACATGAGAGGAATTACCCTACTTACGACTTGGAGTTAGCAGTGGTGATCTTTGCCTTAAAGATTTGGAGGCACTATATGTATGGTGAGAAATTTGAGGTATTTTCAGATCATAAGAGTCTGAAGTATCTGTTTACACAGAAGAACTTGAATTTGAAGCAAAGGAGGTAGATGGAGTTCATAGAGGATTATGACTTCGAGCTGCATTATCATCCGGGGAAGGCTAATATTGTGGCCGATGTATTGAGTATGAAAGCTATTAGCAGCATAGCTTGTATTGCCATCCGGGAGATGTAGGGTGTTTTTGGGGAGTTTAACTTGCATCTGGGCGAGTCTGTTGAGTCTACAGCCTTATTCACGATAATTGCACAACCAACACTTGTGAATCGAGTGATAGAAGCACAGAGGAGTGACCTTGAGGTGGAATCCCTCCGGGAGAAAATCTCCAATAGGAAGGTAAAGATGGACCTGAATATGTATCCCGACCAGAATGTGAGATACCATGACCACTTGTTTGTACTGGAGTCTTGCAGAGAGGAAGTACTCCAAGAGTTCCACCATTCATGCCTTGCGGTGCATCCAGGAGGCACAAAGATGTATCACAACCTTGGTCGCCAGTTTTGGTGGAGGGGTATAAAGAAAGATGTGGCGGTGTTTGTATCGAGGTGCCTTACTTGTCAGCAAGTGAAGGTCGAACATCAGAAATCAGCAGGTTTGTTGCAACCCTTGCCTATAGTTGAGTGGAAATTGGAGCATGCTACGATGAATTTCGTTGTGGGTATTCCTAGAACTCAATGGATTAGTGATGCCATTTGGGTGGTAGTTGACCGGTTGACCAAGTCGGCGCACTTTATACCTATGCGTGTGAGTGACTCAGTAGATTTCCTTGCCGACTTGTATATTCGGGACATAGTGAGGTTGCACGAGGTCCTAGTAACGATTGTATCAAATAAAGATCCGCGTTATACAGCTCGATTGTGGCAGAGCTTACAGGTTGCCTTGGGCACTAGACTAATTTTTAGCACAGCGTATCATCCTCAGACTGACGGGCAGTCAAAGCGTACTATTCAGATTTTAGAGGATATGCTTCGGGGGTGTGTCCTTGATTTTAAGGATTTGTGGGAGAAGCACTTGCCCTTGGTAGATTTTGTTTATAATAATAGCTTCCAGTCGAGTATTGGCATGGCACCGTTTGAGGCCTTGTATGGTCGACCATGTAGATCTCCAGTGTGTTGGGCCAAGGTAGATGATGCACCTATGTTGGGCCCAGAGTTGGTCCAGGAAACGACGAAGAAGGTTATGCTTATCCATAAGAGGTTGATTACGGCCTAGAGTCGTCAGAAAAGTTATACCGACCGTAGGAGGAGACCCTTGTCTTTTGAGGTAGGGGATCATGTGTTCTTAAAAATATCACCTATGAGGGGTCTGATGAGGTTCAGAAAGAGTGGAAAGTTGTCCCCTCGATTCATCGGGCCTTTTGAGATCCTGGAACGGATCAGAGAGGTAGCTTACCGTTTGGCATTGCTGCTACAACTTTCCGGAGTCCATGATCTGTTTCATATTAGCATGCTTCGAAAGTATGAGCCGGATCCATCACATGTATTGGATTGAACCGACTTAGAGGTAGACGAGGATGTCTTGTATGAGGAGAGACCGATGAGAGTCTTGAATACCCGGGACCAAGTCTTGCGAGGTAAGACAATTCCTTTAGTAAAAGTATTGTGGAAACATCACGAGGTCGAGGAAGTGACTTGGGAGTGTGAATTGGAAGTTTGAGAGAAATATCCGGACTTGTTTGTTGATGCCTGAGCGTGTATTGAGATTTTAATTATGTTAATGAAATGTAATACCATTGTATATGTTTTAAATTATAAGAACATTGTATATGTTATGGGAGTTTGGAAACATGAATTCAATATAAGCGTTGTATATGTTTTAAGAATATGGAATATTGTGTGCGTCGTATCACTTTTGGGAGCATTGTATGTATATCGAGTAAAGTTTGGAAAAAGAATTTGGGTTTGATTTAAACATTGTAAATGTTTTGAGAATCGTAATTGGCACGCTTGATACTAGAACTTATGTATCGAGTTGGTAAGAAGGGATGACCGGTGAATGGGTCATGGTGATGGAATTGAATGATTATCATTGTCATAATTAGTTTTAACTGTGTTTTAAAACTTGATTTAAAATTTCGAGGACGAAATTCTTTAAGGGGGGAAGGTTATAGTAATTCCGGTTTTGACCCGACACTTGTTGTAGTTCGGACTCGGGTTTATGGTTTATGAATGTTGTCCATTGTCTTTTCTCTTTATTCCTCCTTAAATTTGGTTATTTGGATGTGTTAAGTGTGTTTGAAATAGGTTGGTTGCTTGGTTTTCAAACCTTGTGTTGCCCAGATTTTTGGTCCTCTGCTCGAGCGGCCCTTCTTGTGCTCGAGCGGGATTTGCAAACTCTCAATACTTTACACGTCTGCAAAAGTGCTAGACGAGTGTTTTCTACGCTCGAGCGGTGTTCCCTACACTCGAGCGGATAGGCACTCAAGCAGCTCTTCTTGCGCTTGAGCGATTTGTCTGTCATCTGCAAAAGTATTGAATGTGTGTATTTTAAGCTCAAGCGGGTCACTCTTGCGCTTGAGCGGAATAACTTGTTGTGTCTTACGCTCGAGCATCAACTCTCGCGCTCGAGCGGACTATGCGTATATTAGATGGCGAAAATGACTTTTTATATCACATTTTCATATCTTTTCTTCCAAAAACCCTAAAGTAAAACTCTCTCCCTCTCTCTCTAAAATACTCTCCCTCTCTCTCTCTACTTTTTCTCCTAAATCTGTTGATCTCTCCGCCCTAGTAACTTTGGAAAAAGGGTAGAGCATCTTGGGAGTTTCACTTTGGTTCGATTAAAATTTGGTTTCGGCATCGTTGGAGTCTCGTGCTTGCTCCATTGGTCTTTTAAAATTGAGGTAGGGACTCTCTACACTTTAATATGGGTTTTAACTTGGTTATAGGTTGTATGAAAATGTGAGATTTGAGAGTGTTTTGAGCAAACCTAGGGTTTGGGTTCAAGTTTGAAAAGAGGGGTTTCTATGTGGGAGTTGTATAAATGATTATGGGGTTTGGGTATGAGGTTATCTTGTGTCAAAATGGTTGATTTTGACCTTTGGGTTAATATTAGGAAAATGGGAAGCTTGCCCTAAATTATCTTGAATAATTATTTTGTATAAATAATGAAATTGGTATGAAAAATGTGAAATTGGGAGGATGTATACATAAATGGTGTTGTTGGATTTGCTTAATCACTCACCTATGGAAATTTGATGATTTATTTGTTATAGGGATTGTATATCTGTTTAGAGATAACTGCTTTGTGCTATCGGTGGAGGATAGTCATCATTGTTGTAGACATTTCATATGGATTAGGCGAATTGAAACTAATCTTTTAACCATTATCATTGAATATGATTCTGAATGATATACATTGTATATGTATGATATTGGGAAGGAGAAAGGGAATGTATTCCATGTTTTGAGGAGAAGAAAGCGGATGAACTCCGTTGAACTAAGTTGGCCTGTGTGTCCATGGTGAAAGTCCCAAAAACCATTTATATACATGGGTGCCGACTCCCGCGAATGAAATTTTCGTAAAATGGCAAATAGAAGTGTAGACACCCCATTTTTGACCGACCTTAAGACTCAGACGTCACCGATTGAGCGCTCGGTGATATTGCATATTGTGCTCGTTCAGAAGTTTCAGAGTCTCGGCTGCGAGCCTTGCCTCCGGACTTCCGGGCTCTTTCGTGTCTTGCCTCGGTTTGCGAACCAGACTCCATTTTCTCTATTTTCTCTTCCCGAAGGGAGGGAGAGGTCTCGTAGATCATCTCTCAGTGGCCGTAGGCTATGTTTCGTGGTCGTAGGCCATTTTTCCCGTTTGGAGCCCGATTTCCAGTTTTTCGGAGCCGACGGCCGTGTGCCTTGGTTCGGGACCGCTTAACCACCTTCGTTTGCTCCGGTTTTTGGTATACACCCCACCACCATCCATTCCAACAACTTGGGGCTATTTTTCAGAGCTTAGGAGCACCATTTCTCAGACCAAGAGCTGCTGGTCCATTGGTCTTCAAGGGTAAGCTTCTTTTCCCCTCTTTTTTGTTCCTATCTTGCTCTATATCTAAGCCTTGCTTGCAAGCATGTTTGGGCTCCGACCCAAACTGTAAATAGTCATATTTTGAGCTCCTTTTCATGTTTGATTAAGGACCTTTTGCTATTTGAGGTCTCCTACTATCACTTGCATCTTTAACTCTCTTTTAGGCCTATTTTTGCATGGTATTTTAAGCTTATTTGTGAGCTATTTCGTGGCTTGATGTAAACTGTAAAATGTCTTGTTTTGAGCCCCTCTTCAACTTTGTTGAAGGGCTCTCTTCGGTTTGAGGCCAGTAACTACCACTTGCCTCTTTATCTCTCTTTTAGGCCTATTTTGGGGGGAAAACTTGAATTTGAATTTCCCCCCTTTTCCTCCACTCTTTTGCCTATAAAACCAGCAGCTCCAGCTGCATTTTGAGGGGTTACAAAATTTGTTTAGAGCTTTTTACATACAATCCCCTCTCTCTCTCTCTCATCCAAGCTCTAAAACCCTAAGCTTCTTGCACTATTTACCCTACAACCCATAGCACCACACCTCCACACTCCATTCCAGCCCTTTGAAGCTGATTTCCAGAGGTTGAGAGCTCACAAACCTAGTCCAAAAGCTGCTAGAAGTTGGCTCTACAAGGGTAAGCTCCTATTCCTTCCTTTTTCACATTATTTTGTTCTATATTTTAGCTCCTTTTGCTAGCATTTTTGGGCTCCGACCCGAACTAGAAATAGTCATTTTTTGAGCTCATCTTCATGTTTGATCAAGGGTTTTTCTCTGTTTGAAGCCACCTGATACCCCTTCCCCTTTATCCCTCTTTTATGGCTATTTCTTGCATGATATGTCAGCCCTGTTTGTAAGCATTTTTGGGCTTCGAGCCAAACTGTAAAGTGCTTCATTTTGAGCCTCTCTTCAACTTTGTTGAAGGGATCTTCACTGTTTGAGGCCAGCTACTGCCTTTTGCTTTCTATCTCTCTTTTAAGCCTATTTTTGCATGGTATTTTAGTCTTATTTTTGAGCTGTTTTGGACTTGGTCATAAACTGTGAAATGTCTTGTTTTGAGCCTCTCTTAAACTTTGTTGAAGGGCTCTCCTCTGTTTGAGGCCAGAAGCTACCACTTGTCTCTTTATCCCTCTTTTAGGCCTTTTTCTTGCATGATAGTTTAGCCTCATTCTTGCATGATAGTTTAGCCTCACTTGTGTTTATTTTCGTGGCTTGATGTAAAATGTGAAGTGCCTTATTTTGAGCCCATCTTCAACTTTGTTGAAGAGCTCTTCACTGTTTGGGACCAGATTCTATCCCTTGCCTCCAATCTCTCTTTTAGGGCCATTTTTGCATGATAGATTATCCCTCTTTGTGTTTGTTTTTGAGACTTATTATAAACTGGAAAAAGTCTCCTTTTGACATCATTTTCATGTTTGATTGAGGCCACTTTACTGTTTGGAGTCATCTCCTTCCTTGCATGCCCTATTTCTTCATGTTTTGAGCCATACATGTGAGCATTTGCATTGGCCTTGTTTTGGCCTTCTAGCCACTGAAATCCAGTGGATTTTCAGTGGCTAAGACACTGTTTTGAGCCTCCAAATTAGAGGGGGGTAACCCGCTCTCTCATTCCCTTGTTTGGTGGTCATTTTGGCCTTCCAAAGGGACCCTATCTTGAATGCTTTGAAGTCACTTTCTAGGGTCAATTTGGTGAGTTTTGGGACTATCATATTTGATTTCTAGAGTTGTTTTGATCATGCTTCGTGTCTACCTTATATGTGCCTAATAACTCCTTGCATGGCCCTCTAAAGCAACTCATCATTTTTGCATGCCATGGTTGCATATCAGTGGTTATTTGGGCCTATTTTCACATGATTTATTCACTGATTTTTGATGGTTTGGTCAGATTCCATGTGCATCATGTACTTGCCATGTAAACCATGTTTGCTAGTCAAAATTGCATGCTATTTTAGTCCATCTTGCTAGCATCTTTTGGCCATGCTTTGAACTATAAATGTTCATGTTTTGGGACTTCCTTGACTCTGTCTTTATGCTTCATGATCAAATAATGCATGCTTTGTATAGCTATAAGTCATTCCATGTGCCTAATTCCTCGGTCACCGACACTCCGGATTATCCATGATGGAGTCTAGGCCTTGTTGTGTTTTCATGTGCATTCATTTCATATTGAGTCGTGCAATTCAACTCCTCGGCCATCATGCATCGAGATGCGTGATTGGTGGCACGAGGATCGAGGACTACACTCCCTGAAGAGTAGTCATGCATACATATGTGAAAATACTTTGCCATGCCCCTTTCTTGCTCTCTGTTGCAGCAAATCAAGAATCAGCAGCCTTCCGGAGTTTGGCACGCATCCCAAGAACAATTGCAAACAGAGGCAAACCGGGACATCGCAGTGGATTTCCGCACAAGGCAACTCAAGCATGCATCATTCATCATCCGGAGCAGAGCTGAGGCAGTCCCTGGCTTGCATGCCAATTCATTGCTTTCCTAGTTAAATTTGTTAATTAATTAGGGTTTTGTAATTATTTATTCGGGACTGTATTATTTATTTATTTGGGACTGTATATTATTTATTCGGACCCTCTGCGCGAGGGCACAACTGTAATAAGTGTGCGTGTGTGTGATGTATGTCTTCCAACCCCACGTCTTTCTCCCTTTTATTTACCAGCTTATGATGGTTAGATTAGGGCATGTTTCAATTAGCATACAGTATGATAGCATGATTGCATTCATTCATCTGTCTTGCATGCACCGGGCTCGGCGCATCATACTAACTGCATTTGTATTTCAATTCCAAGTTGAATACATGTTAGCTGTAGCATTTCATATGCCATCTTTAGAATAGCTGAGCCTATCTTAGTTGCATTTTGCATGTGTTGCATTAGGCATTTCTGTATAATTAGGATCATGCATGGATTTCTAATTAGCTTCTGTTTTGGCTTGGAGTACTCGGTAAGTTTTTATGCTTTAGCATCCTTGCATGTGTGTGAGTGACTGCCATGAATAGCATGCTTACCATGAGGCTAACTGCTTATGTAATATAACTGCCTGAATGCCTGTGGGTGAAGGTTGGGTTATTTGAATTGGAACAATTCATTAATTATGAGTTTTAAGCCCACTAGATAGTGGCAAAATCATGTTTTCTAAGCTCACCCGAGGGTGGCAAAATCTGCATTTTAAGCCTACTTGCGAGTAGCAAATCATCTTTCAAAAAACAAACATGAAATGTTTTGTTCCAATTCAGGCGACCCGGTCTATACTTGTATGCTGTGCGCATCACATAGTAAAGCTAGGCTAATAACCGGAATAAGAACACATAAGGTTTTCAAAACTCGATATCATGGTTAGTAGAGACCGATCTTTGATCGGGCGAGCGGGGGTGCTCACGAAGTGACCTTCCCCAATCGTACCCAAGTTCCCGAGCCGAGGCAACTTTGGTGATGACGGACACGTGGCCTTAGGCAACGAGTCAGGGTTTCCTAAATTTTCCCAAAAATAAAATATTTAGGTGGTGACTCTGTATCTGGCAAAGCAGTCCATGTTTGGCACTTCTTTCAAAAATCTGCTTTCTCAAAACGATTTGCCGGATTTGGACTCTTTGGTTCAGATTACGAACCGTGACAAAAATCGAATCCGAACTGTAGCGAGGTCCCCCGTGGACTTGTTACAAGAAGTGAATGAATCGAAATGCGAGTTCAAAATAACATGGTTTTGGAGAAAGTTATAAAGATATTGTTGTAGGACAATGAAAATGTGCATCATACTCATATCCCATTAATTCTCTTATATTGTGTTAGATTGTTCCTACTAGGCTTTGGCTTACCTTACTTGGGAAACCATTTTCAAGTACTGGTGACATGCTTCCTCCAAGGACGTAGCTTGGGAGGACCTACGAGCTGAAGGCCCTTTTTGCTATTTTGTATTTAATGTTCGTACAAGCCTAGGGCTTTATGTGTACAGAGCTTATGACTCTCTCTTTTGTTGTAACCAAGCGATGTCTTGGAAAGATGTAAGCTCGCAAGGCATTTATTTTGTTGATCAATAACTGGTATTACATGCTATAGAATCAGAATGAACATTTATGAATGTAAACTGCATGTGTTATCCTTTGTAATACGAACTTTGATGAATGAAAGCATATTATCTCTATTATCCCTTGGCATTAAGGATTGGTTTGACTGTAATATTTTGGAGACGTGACATTATCTTATTGAAAAATCATATAAAATGAATTATTTAGATTATCGAGTTGAAACCCATGGTAGATTTACTGAAACCCAACAATATGATCCAGTTAAGTAAATTGAAAAAAAATCTTCTATTTTTGGGACAGGATTGTGTCTTCTTGATTTTATCAATTGGACATCAATAAATTTTCTTTTTTGAGAAATTTATAAATAAATAAAAAAATCTCCAGATTTGATTTTTATAATAAGATAAATCTCAAATTTTTAATTTTATCAATTTAAATCTTAATATTTGATTGTTTGCAATCCAAATTATTTGTCTATTTTTATTAAATAAAATTGATAAAAAAAATTAAAATTTTAGTCATTAAACTCAATGAAAAAGAACATTTTAGACAACTTTTATACATTTTTGATACACTTACATTGATTTTAATGACTAAGATACTACTTTTTCATCAATTTTACTTAACAAAAATAAACAGATGATTTAGATTAAAAATAAATTGAAACATTAAGATTTAAATTGATAAAATTAAAACTTTATTTTATTATAAGACTCAAATTTTAAGATTTTTTTTGTAATTTATTATTATTATTATTATTATTGTTGTTGTTTTTGTTGTTGTTGTTGTTGTTGTTGTTATAGGGAAGCTAGAAATTTTTAATTGTTAGTGGATTGTATATATTAGCTGTAAAATACCAACTAGCTTTAATAATGTTGTTTCCTTAGTGCATGCTTTCCTGTTTCTTCTTTCGACCCCTTTTGGCCCTTTGTACCAACTCTCTCCTCTATAAAGGAGAGTCATCTGAAACATAGTGAACATACATTCAATATATCAATACACTCAATTTATTCTCTCTCTCTCTCTCTCTCTCTCTCTCTACCAACTATTGTTTCATGGTATCAGAGCGCGGTTCTACACTTCTGGCATTTTATGTTTTTGGTGCTTAGTCCCGTTCATAGTGGCACTACACCAACCTGCTCGGAATCACCTCACAATTCCAACGGCACCACCCTCGTCACCAGAAACACCATCACGCGCCACTTTTGTGTACGGCGCGTCTCAACTTCTGCCGCCACTCGCACACGCGCCCTCGCATGTTCCTCCGTTGCTTGCTCACGTCAACATCTGACGTCTGCCCTACGCTTGCGTGTGTGGCTCCTGCTGCTGTGCACCCGTGTGCGCCATTCTGCTCCCGTGTGTCGCGCGTGCGCCGTTCTGCTACGGTGCGCCGCACACCCCTCTTACTATTGTGCGCCACACTTCAATCTGCTATTGTGCGCCGCTAACATCATTTCACCCTCTGCTGACGTCATCTCTGCACAACAACCCCTTTCTCAACTATTTTCGACCTTTCGGACTTACTGGTACACTCTGTTTTACCTAATTTTGCTCCTACAGGTCTATTCCTATTTATTTAGCCTTACTCATGGATCGCCATGATGCCTCCCATCCGATTTCTATTCTTCTTAATGGTTCCAACTATGTTCTGTGGGCCTAAGCCATGTCTTCTTTCCTCAAAGGAAAGAAGCTCTAGCGCATTATCACCGGGGATGTGACCCAACCGGTGAAAGAAGTCGATGAAACTGCTGCTACATATAATGACCGACTTGATGATTGGGACAGTAAGAACTACCAGATCATTACTTGGCTTCGGAATACCTCTGTTCCCTCTATTAGTCTTTAGTTTGGTCATTTTCAGCTTGACTCTGTTACCACTCCTGCTAAAGACATTTGAGATTTTTTAAAAGAACGATACCAGACTACTGGTCTTGCCCATCAGTATCAACTTCACCGTCAGCAACAGTTGGTTCAATTTCTCATGGCTCTCACTCCCTATTTTGAGCCCATGCGTGCCTCTCTTCTTCATCGCCTTCCGTTGCCCACTCTTGAACAGGCTATTTCTGAGCTGTTATTTGAGGAAACTCGTCTTGGTACTCTCTAGACTCATCATGTGGACTCTAATCTTGCCACTCCTCAATCACGGCCCTCACCGACCCAGTGGTCCACTGCCTGCATCTATTATCAGAATTGAGGCCTTCCTTCTACTCATATTCTAGTTCATTGCCCTGTCAGATCCTGCCAATACTGCAACAAACTTGGTCCTGGTCATCTATAGTAGGATTGTTTTCGCAATCCATCACGGTCATCTTCCACTAGCTACTCCTCTCGTGGTGGCTCTTCCAAGAGGAGCTTTCATCGTCCCGGGAATCATTCTTTTCCCGCTCATCGCATTGCTGCTGCTGCCTCTGAGGATTTCTCTGAGTCTCCTATTTCGTCTACCCCTATTTTTTCTCAAACTGATGTTGAGGCCATGTTCAAACAGCTTCTCTCTACTTCTGGTACACCTCATCCTACTGCTTTGTCTGTGACTCCAGGTAACTCTTCTTGGTATTTTGACTCCGCCTGTTGTAATCATATGACTTCCAGCTCTACAATCTTCTCTTCCATCTCTCCCTCTACTCATATTCCCTCCATTCATACTGCTGATGGTTCTCTCATGTCTGTCAGTCATGTTGGTACTGTTTCCACATCTCATTTATCTTTACCTCAAGTTTATCATATCCCTGCTCTAACCTTAAACCTTATCTCTATTAGTCAATTATGTGAGCTTGGTCTAACTGTCACATTTTCTACTAATGGTTGTTTAGTGGAGGACCCTCAGACGGGACAGACTATTGGGATCGGCCGTAAGCATGGACGTCTCTATGAACTCATTCACCTTCATATTCCTGACTCCCCCCAGATCGCTGCTCCTGCATCTGCTTCCTCTTTGTCTCTTTTTCATCTTTGGCATTGTCGCTTAGGGCATATTTCTGTTAGTCACTTAAAGTCTTTGGTTTCTAGTGGTCAATTGGGTCATGCATTTATAGATACTTTTGATTGTATACCTTGTCAACTTGCAAAACAACATGTTTTATCATTTAATAAAAGTACTTTTGTTTCCCATGTACCTTTTGATCTCATACATTCGGATTTTTAGGGCCCCTCCCCTACTACTACCATAGGGAGATCTTGTTATTTTGTTGTTTTTATTGATGATTTTTCTCGGTTTACTTGGCTTTTTCTCATGAAAACTCGGTCTGAACTTAAACACCTTTATTATAGCTTTGCCAAAATAGTCCACACCCAATTTTCAAAGACCATTAAAATTTTTTACTCTAACAATGCTATGGAATATTGGGATACAGATTTCCTTTCCTTTCTTCAGAGTCATAGTACTCAGCCTCATCGTTCCTGTGCTGGCACATCCCAATAAAATGGCCGTACTAAACAAAAACATCGGCATATTCTTGACACTACTCGCGTTCTCCTTCTCTCTTCTTCTTACCCTGAAAACTTTTAGGGAGAAGCTGCCCTTACTGCTGTGTACACTATCAATTGTGTCCCTACCCCTGTCATCAATAATCAAACTCCCTTTGAATGTCTGCATGGCACTCCCCCTCCATATACCAATCTTCAAGTTTTTGGTTCTACCTACTTTGTTCTGCTTCAATCCCATGAACACACCAAGCTTGAACCTCATTCTCATCTTTGTTGCTTTCTTGGGTATGGGATTGAACATAAAGGCTTTCGCTGTTGGGATCCTCTCTCTAAGCGTCTTCGTATCTCCCGACATGTAGTTTTCTGGGAGCACAAAATATTTTTCTCCCTATCCTCCTTTCACTTACCCACACTCTCCACTTCTGTCATGTTTACTAATCCTTCCATAGATCTCTTCTCTAATGACTTTGATACAGGTTCCTCCTTCATCGAGACGCCCTTGTTGACCCCTGATCCCGTCCAGACTGAGCTCCATGGTGGTCCACCTCTCATTGCGCCTTCTAGTCTGTCTCCTCATTCTCCACCAGCCTTTCCCCCCACAGATCCTCCCACGGGTCGTCCACACCAGGTAACTCAACCACCTATTCATTTTCGTGATTATATTGTTGGGTCTGCTGCCTTCTCTACTTATGAACCTACCTCCTATCGTGAGGTTTGTACTAATCCTCTTTGGCAGTAAGCTATGACTGATGAACTCCAGGCTTTGGACGAAACTCATACTTGGGATGTTATTGATCTTTCTTCTAGCAAGACTGCGATTGGCTGCAAATGGGTATACAAAATCAAGACTCATTCTGATGGCTAGATTGAGAGCTACAAAGCTCGTCTTGTTGCCAAGGGTTTCAACCAGGAATATGGCATTGATTATGAGGAGACCTTCTTCCATGTTGCTCGGCTTACCTCTGTTCTTAGTTTGCTTGCTGTTGCTGCTGCTCGTCACCGGGAGCTCTTTCAGATGGATGTCAAAAATGCTTTCCTTAATGGTAATATTCTTGAGGAGGTCTACATGCAACCTCCCCCTAGGTCTACTTATCCAACTCATAAGATTTGCAAACCACAGCGTGCCCTCTATGGTCTCAAGCAAGCCCCTCAAGCTTGGTTTGCTAAGTTCAGTTCCACCATTCATGACTTCGGGTTCACTTCTAGCTCCTATGACTCTGCCTTATTTGTTCGGACTACTACTCATGGTACCACCATTCTTCTTCTTTATGTGGATGATATGATTATCACTGGTGATGATGCAGCTGGTATTCTTCGCCTCAAACGTTTTCTCCATCGTCAGGTTGAGATGAAGGACCTTAGTACTCTTAATTGCTTCTTAGGGCTTGAAATCTCCCATAATTCCACTGGTTACTATTTGTCCAAGGCCAAATATGCATCCGATCTTCTGGCACGTGTTGGTCTTACCGATTGCAAAACTAACTCTACTCCAATTGATCCTCAGATTCGTCTCAGTCCTCTCGATGGAGATCTTCTCTCTGATACTACTCTTTATCGCCAGTTAGTCGGTAGTCTCATCTGTCTCACTGTGACTCATCCTGATATTGCCTATGCTGTTCATCTTGTTAGTCAGTACATGTTGGCTCCTCGTACTCCACATTATACTGCTCTACTCCGCATACTTCGCTACCTCAAAGGCACTCTGTTCCATGGACTTCACTACTCTACTTCCTCCTCTTTTGACCTATGTGCCTTTTCTGATGCTAATTGGGCTGGGGATCCTACTGATCGACGCTCCACCACGGGTTTTTGTTTCTTCTTAAGAGATTCTCTTCTTACTTGGCGCAGCAAGAAACAATCCCCCACTGCTCGCTCTAGTACCAAAGCTGAATACCGAGCTCTTACTGACACTACTCAAGAACTTCTCTGGCTTCGATGGCTCCTTGCTGATATGGGTGTTTATTCTTCTAGTGCTACCTCTTTCTATTGTGACAATTAGAGTGCCATTCAGATTACTCACAATCATGTTTTCCATGATCGTACCAAGCATATTAAGATTGATTGTCATTTCATTTGACAGCATGTTACACATGGCACTGTTCTTCTTCTCCCTATTGCTTCTGCAGTTCAACCTGCTGATATTTTCACCAAGGCTCATCCTCCTGGTCACTTCAATGATCTCGTTTCCAAACTCAAGTTGGTTGATGCTTACCCTCCTTGAGTTTGCGGGGAGATATTAGTGGATTGTATATATTAACTATAAAATATCAACTAGCTTTAATAATGTTGTTTCCTTAGTGCATGATTTCCTGTTTAATACATAACTACAATCAATTTATTCTCTCTCTCTCTCTCTCTCTCTCTCTCTACCAACTATTGTTTCATTAAGTTTGATGGATCTACTTACCCAAAAAAAAGTTTGATGGATCAACCAACCCCAAGTTCTCTGTACCTGATGAGGCCATGTAACATCTTTTTGACTTGTGCAAACTTCCTAATAGGAAGGTCTTTTGTAGAGAAAGTTATTAATGGTCATCAAGTGATTATCTTTAGGTTAGAGGGACCGGCTTCTTTTCAGTTAGGAAATTTAACTCATTTTGAATCCTTTTAATAAGACTTTTAAAGAAAAGCATGCATATAAAAAATTAAATCAATTAAATATCAAAAATTAATCCATTGAATTACAATTGTCTCAAAAATTATTAGCGGAATACGAGAATTGGCTAAAATTATCACACAAGTTCGATGTATTATGTGTTCGTGTGCTCATCTGATTTTATTTGTAATCAATTCATCGTATTTATTATTTTTTGATTTATGTAAGAATTTAATGTCTAGTTATTAAAGGGCACATAAGTCACAAATGGTATTTGATTGCAATTTTTAATTATAATATATTTAGGTTTTTAAGCTTATTTGACATTTAAAAAAAAAAAAGAAAAGTAAGATTTTTTAAAATTATAATTTGTAATTTCTTTCAAATATTCTACGCGTGGTAGAAAAGAATAGGGTAAATTATATTTTGCACTCTTACATTTTACACCAAATCTGACTTTGGTCCTTACACATAAAATTGTAACAATCAACCCCTGCATTTTTGGTTAAATATCACTTTAGTCCCTACACATAAAATCATGACAATCAACCCCTGCACTTTTAGTTAAGTGTCAATTTTCCCTTCCCGTAACTCCATTATTTAAATCTTTAACAGAATCCAATCATGTAATAAGCATGTAACTACGAAATAAGAGCAAAAGAGAAAAATCATCCCAATTTCCCACCAGTATGTACTTTTGTCTCACATGATACACATGTGACAAGAAAATCGAGCTTTGAAATAATAATAAAAAAAAAGGCAGTTGAGAAATCGAAGAGAAACGAAGAGAAATAGACAAAAAACTGTGTTATTGTGAAAAATAGAGTTTCGTGATTTTAATTTTTGCAAAACCCTAGTTTTTCTCTTTAATCGTTCATAATTTGCGTATTATTTTAACGGAATACAGTCAAAATTCGATGTAAATTTTGGGACGAAATGTGTATAAACAAAAAAATTTGGGTGATTTTACTCGTTTGTCATCATTTTATAGTCATATGCTTGTTACATTATTGACTTCTGATAAAGACTTGTATAGTAGAATAACAAAATGATGATATTGACACTTGACCAGAAGTGCAGGGGTTGGCTGTCATGGTTTTTATGTGTAGGGATCAAAGTGAAATTTGATTAAAAGTACATAAATTGACTGTTATGATTTCATGTGTAAAGATCAAAATAAAATTTGATACAAAATACAAGAATTGCAAAGTATAATTTACCCAAAAGAAGATTATGAAATCATGTCTTAAATGTATTGCTTTCTGATAGTGGGTCACATGTATGGGAGCAACTCGAGAATTGATCATGGCAGTAAGGGTTAAATCAGAAATTTTGTTCAAGGGATAATATATGTACACTAAAAAAAGTTAAATTAGTTTTAGTAAATTACTAATTAAATTTTTTTACACAAACGTTGTGAAAAAAGTTTTGGGAATTGTGATTGTTAAAGTATTTTTTTTTATCCCAAACATCCCATATAGGATTTTAATTTTATTTGTATTAGATGATTGTTAAAATTTGAATTTTACGTAAGATCTATGAGAGAGTCTCGTGAATTGAATTGTAGGATTGAATCGAGAATTGTAAAATTCAACTTTCTATTAAAATAAGGTAAAAATATAAATCTTACATTATCCCAAAAGATCACACTTGCGATTCTACAATCACACCAATTTGAATTGTTTTGACAATTTAGAATTGTGTGATACCATAATGTAAAATGAAATTTTTGGAGTAATAGGTGTTCTATGCCATTTATTGAAATGTATAAGCATATTGGTCAATTTAGAAGTCTAATTTTTTTTTTGAAAAAAAAAAAAATTTGACTAAAGACAAAAATAAGTAAAAAAAAAATAACCATCAAATAAAAAAATCTCAAACATCTACAATAATAAGTATCAATTTATTATATATATCATTTTCAAACGTGCATCATAAGTTAACATTACACACCATCAAATTTAGAAATACCGATACTGCACACATAAACAAACATAAAAAACAACAACAACAACAATAGCAAAGTAATAGGTAGGATTTTTGAAAAGTGAGAACTCCAACAAATCTAAACCTTGTAAAATGTTGTCCATCCACGCACTTTCTTTGCCTCCAATTCTCTATATGATTTGTATGCTCATATCATTGTTGCCTGCTTGGCGAGGCGGTCCAGTAACACACCAAACATCGCCGTAATGGAAGTGAAAAATGGCACTAACAGAGATTTTAATTGATGCCCCGAATCTTTCAGGTCTTCAATGGTTGGATGCCCATAATCTTTCATTATTGATTCAATGTTTCCTTTTATGAACTTCCATATGGCTTCCCCCATTGCGGACAAAGTTGAAAGGATATGTTTCCCACCGCAGCTTTGGCTTCTCTAGTACATTCAAAAATTGTAGCATATGTCACAAATTGGTAACACAATAGTACAAAGACTTGTTTTGGGATGTAGGTTAAAAGTTAATTTTTTGTTTTTTCTGATTTTTTTTTTTTTAAAAAATGTATAAAAAGTGGAGAGATAATACGCAAAAAAGTCAAAAAATTGATTTTTAGCCAAGTTCCCAAAATAGGCCAAAATTAGTGTTGTACAAACAAACAAATTAATTGGGGCATATCACTTCTCTACCTTTTTTTTTTTTTTTAAAGTTAAAAAAGTACACTAAATAAGCAAATTCCAAACAATCCTAAATATTTCTTCAGTAATTATCTAACACATTACCTTTTTTAATTCAAAAAAAAAAAAAAAACTTACTCTGTCCATCCCAAAATATTAATCTTTTATTCTATTTTTAATTATTTTAAAATATTAGTTTTTTTTCAAAAATTAATAACTAAAATAACATAAATTTCCTATTTTGCCCTTTTAAATTCATTAACGCTGTGTTTGCTTAGAGGATTTGAGGAGGATTTGGAAAATATGTATGAAATTAAGTGAAATGTATATATATTTTATTCACATTCTAGCTACCTTTTCTCTTTCTCTATTCAAATCTCTCAACCAAACACAACATAACATTAATATTTTTGAAATGTAATAATTGTACTATCAAAGGATAATTTTGAAAAGTTAAACCATTGTTTCAATGGTAAAATATTGACCTAATAACTTTAAGATTATAGGTTCAAGTCTCGGGATAATCACTTTGTATATTATGTCAAAAGTTAGGTAGCGTTGTTTTTAATATTTTGAAGTATAATTATACTTAAAAAATAAATAAATTCTCAGAAGAGACTAATATTTTAAGACTGAAAGAGTAATAAAAATTAATTCAAATTGTTTTTTTTTTTTTTTTTTAACTGGTAAATCAATTGTTTGAATAAAAAAAAATAATTAAATCTATTGCCAAACCTTACCAGAATTTGAAGGGAGATTGTCGTGGCTGTTGTTGGTTAAAATGTTGCTGACTTTTGTCTTTCCTCGATTGAATCCATCTGATGTACCATCATGTGATTAGTCTTTGTACTATTACTTGAACGATGGATAAGATTTGGAGAAATATCAAATCAGTGTAATTTTATAAAAATAGTTATAAATTAAATAAGAAAATTAATAATTAATATATAATTATTTATATATATATGTAGTTATTTTTTTAAAATCCCATTGGTGTGCAATTACCCCATAAGATATTACGGATCATTTTGAAAATTAATTGTTTTAATTTTTTATAAAAAGACGAAAAAAATAAATTAATAAAAGTAATCTCAAATTCATGAAAAATGAACAAAATGTAATAGAAGGGATAAATTGGATCAATTTAGAAAATTGGATAACTTATTTGAATAAAAAAATTAGTTAGGAGCTTAATGAAGAAAAAAAAAAAAACCCAAGTCTAAGGAATTCTAATACATTTACTCTATAATATAAGTCTCTGCAGGTGTTGGATGAGTTTGGGTTCAAAACATATCGAAGAAAGGTCGAGCGGAAGGGACAGTTAGCTAGCTGCTGTAAGAATTTTTCCTAAATATGACTTAATGTGTAACAATTCAAATTTTTAATTATTCTGTCAAATTTATACTAATATTATTTAATCACAATTAGGAAATATACGATTTATTTTGTATTATTATGTGTAATTTTGTAAAATAATAAATTATTAAGAATTTAGGGGTCAAAGTATAAATAAATAACTAAGTTAAGCTTATCCATTGAATAGATTAGAGATAAGCTTGAATTAATGGCATATTAATAGAAATGCGACACGTGGCAGCCGTCTGGCTTGATGCCCACGGTACTCTTTCTATACAAAGGATGGGGAGTTGCTCAGGAAGGAAAACAAAAAGAAAGGGAAAGAAAGGAAAACTTAAAGAAAGGAAGGGGAAGAAAATACTAGAAGTGAAGAGGGTCTTTGGTAGTTAAAAGAAAGAATGAGATATTAATTTTAAGGTGAGTTATAATATACTTTTAGTCACCATAATATATTTTGCGTATGTTTTGACTTACCATATTTATTTTATACAAGTTATGTTTATAAATTATATTAATATTCTAATTACGTGGATTATTTTCATTTTAAGGTGAGTTATAATATACTTTTAGTCACCATAATATATTTTGCGTATGTTTTGACTTACCATAATTTATTTTATACAAGTTATGTTTTATAAATTATATTAATATTCTAATTACGTGGATTATTTTCTGTATCATATTTGCTTAAAATGAAACGCATGGATATGTTTGTTTAACTTTTAATGATTATTTGATTATGACCTTATATACAATTATGTTTTGTAAGAACCACCACAGGAGTCTCATGCCTTGGGGGACTTAAATAACCATTGGCCTCTGTTTGGTCACCTTGTGGCCCTCTATTATCATGGATCTATTTACCTCTGTTCTGTGTGGAGCAAAGTGTTGTGCGGAGATAAGTGTTACACTATTGTGGGAGCCACCTCTATAATCCGTACGAGCCACATATTGAATCCGTACATCTGTCCTGACTGTCACTCCTGTGACCTTTGTTCTGTTCTGTTCTGTACCGTGGTTATGGTTATTTATTTACATAATCTCAGTTTTGCTACTTAAATGATTATTTGTTCAGACTAAGTTATCTTAAATATTTTAATTACATAACTATCCATGGTTATTTTGTGTCCCTTATACTCTTGGTATAATATTTCTCACTCTGCCATGTGTTTATAGCTGTTTACCAATTTTTAGGAAACAATGCAATTCATAAATAGCTTTTGGAAAGTCGGGTTGCGGAATAGACACACACAATACTTTATGATATTTGTATATGTAATTATCAGCCTTTTTGGTCAATAAATTTTGTAATAAAAATAGAAACTCTGATGATTATTTTGATACCCTCACTTGAATATTGTTTCCGCTCGTGTTTATTAATTTGTTTAAGAATTGACCGGAGGTAACCTCAGTTACAGGCCATCACGATGGTTAATCGTTGGATACGGGAGCGGGTCGTGACATAATGTGGCGTATGCATCATTATACTAGATTCATCTCATTAAGCAAGATACATGTACATCAATTAGATGGTGACTAATTATTGATGAATGCACCTATGTATACATAATGTATAGAAGACTAATGGAGATAGTGTCAATGCATTGAATGTGATAGAATCATTATGAATGAATCTTAGAGATGCATTATGTATCTATTATGAATGTAGAAGATACATTAATATATCTAATGAGTTCATTAATATAGAAAATGTATTACGTATTATGAATGTAAAAGATACATTAATTTATTTAATAAAGTTCATTAAATGAATGGATTCTTTGATGGGAAGAATACTAGTATAAATAGTGTAAGGTCCCAAACCACACTCTCCATCACAAAACTCAAGTTGTCACCACAAGAAGGCTCCCATCGCCTAGAGAGAGAGAAGTGGTTTGAAGATCTTAGACAAGTAAAGAACTTGAAGATCAAGATCTTCTATTCAAGGTTTCTCTTTCTTAAAAAAGGATTTCATACTATCATGGATCAAGGTATATATACACTTATTTTGTATAGTAGAAATTCATATAGTTTTCATGTATAGAATTGAATCCTTAATGATTTTTAGTTTATGTTCCGCAAAGTTTTCAATTAGCTGCTTCTTGCTAGTTGTTCCTACACACAAACAAGGTGGGTTGGGGCTTAGGAGGTATTTTGAGCGCAAAAGTCCTCTTAATGCTCTAACGCCCACACCGGATATAGACCGAACTATCTCACGACCTTCTAGTTCTACGAACATAATTGTTCCATTATTATTATCAACAAAATATAACAACTCTTACCCCTTGCTCCAAGATAATCCACTGAACAAAGGAGATCTATAGCATAGTCATAGTATATTTCTATTAAAGCATATCTAGAATATATTACTTTCCATATTTGTTAGATTTTCATTATAGCGATTTTGGTTTAGACCGGACCCATTTAATGTTCTGGATCCAAGTTTCATTGTTGTATATGGTTGTTCGTGTCTTGTTTCTCCTTACTGCTTGAGTTTGGTTATTGGAGTGTCTTTGTTGCATTTGGAACAGGTTGGGAGTTAGTTTTTCAAAATGGTTTCTGCCCAAATTTTGGCTCGGTCGCTCGAGCGACACTTCTTGCGCTCGAGCAGTCTTTGAGAACTCTCAATACTTTTGCAACCTTGCAGAGATACTAGGAGTTGGCATTTTTCGTGTGAGCGTAACTTCTCGAACGATGTTCGCTCGAGTGATACTTCTTGAGCTCAAGTGGTAGTCTTCTGTCTGCCAAACTTCTGGAGTTTGTATTATTTGCTCGAGTGACAAACTTCTTCGCTCGAGCGGTCCAACTTGTTGTGTTTGGTCACTCGAGTGACACTTCTTGCGCTCGAGCGATCTGCGCGTATATCAGTTCGTAAAGTCACTTTTCTGAGTCACTTTATCACATCTCTCTCTCTCTCTCTCTCTCTCTCTCTCTCTAAAACTCATCTATTTCACTCTAATACACCTAGATCCACCAATCTTTTCACATGTGTCCTTTTGTTAAAAAGGTAGAACTTGACAAGGGCTTTGTTCTAATCGAGGCAAAGTAAATTTTCAGCGTCTTTGGGTTTTCTCCTCTATCTCTCTCTCTCTCTCTCTCTCTCTCTCTCTCTCTCTCTCTCTCTCTCTTGTCTTCTAAGCTTGAGGTAGGGATTCTTTGCACTTTCTATGAGTTTTACTTAGTTATTTACTATTTCTAAACAATATTGTGATTTATTGTGATTTGGGGATTTTTGAAGCAAATCTAAGATTTTTTGGTTAAAAATCAAAAGAGTGGTTTTCAAATGGATTCTTGGAAATAGTTATGGGATTGTAAATGAGGATGTGTTAAGATAAAATGATGTTTTTTTTATCCTTGAGATTGATTTATAAAAATAAAATAAAAAAAATTTAAAAAAATAAGGTTTTGTCCTAAATATCTCAAATGTTGAATCATATAAATAATGGAATTGATGTTGGAAACGTGGAATTGGATTGATATTGATGAGGATCGTGGAGTTGGATATGTATTATCACTCAGATCTTGAAATTTGAAAAGTTTATCTTTATGGAATTTATTTATCTGTTTGGAGATATCTATTTTAGGCTATCGGTGAAGGATAGTTATGATTGTTGTAGAAATTGCATGCGAATTAGGAGAATTGAAATTATTTTCTCATCCATTGCATTGAGCATTGTTGCATATTTGACACATTAAAAATGTTTATTATTTTGAGAAAAAGAGGTGAATAATTGATGAATCTGGGTAGGAGTGTGGTTACGTTGTTAAGTTGGCTTGTGTGTCCTTGGTGAAAGACCAAAAATCTGCACGGATGGGTGTCGAGCCTTCCAGTTAATACCGGTAAAAATGACAAATTGATAGTATTAGTATAGTCTACTTGCAAACACATACCTAAAGATTCACAGTCTTGTTTTCTATATAAAAGGAAATGATTTATGAATTGTATTATAACCTGGCATTGTATGGTTTTGAAAGAGATATAAAACGTTTTGGCATGAGCATTGAATATGCATTCACCTTATAGCTTTGTTAAGATTCATATACTGTGTTGGATTATTTCTACTGGGCTTTGGCACACCCTATGTGGGAAAAACCATTTTTAGATGCTGATGATATGCCTTCACCAAGGCAATAGCTTGGGAGGCCTTGGAGCAAGAGTTTCATTTTGTTTAATTGTTGTATCTAATTTTATACAAGCCCAAGGCTTTATTTGTATTGAGTTTAAACTCACTTTTGTTGTAAACAAGTGCCATCTTGGAAAGTTGTAAGCTTTTAGGGCATTTCTTAATTGTTTTAACTATATTTTTTATGTCTTTAACTTGTATCACATGCTATAGATTCAGGGTTATGACTTGTGAATGCATAATTGCATGTGCTACCTTTTGTAAAACGGAACCATATGAAAAAAGGGTATTTGTCCTCAGAGAATCATGTATATATATTATATATATATTGTTGTTATTTATTATTATTACAGGTGGTTTATTGTAATTACTTCGAGACGTTAAATTCATATTTCTATATGTTTCCTTATTCTCAGTGTTTCTTGATTAACACTCTATATAAGTCCTATATATAGATCACCTCTTATAATAGTTCAATACAACAATATAATATACAACATTATTTAATATATAGAGATTCTCTTCTCTCTCTCTCTCTCTCTCTCTCTCTCTCTCTCTATATACAATTATTTTAACATGATATCAGAGCTATAAGATCTGGCCTATCTTTCTGGTTCACAAGCGGGCGGCTAATTGATAACCTTGCCTTCGCTGCCCGTTGGAGTTTCAACACATACCTGTGTTCATCCCAATCTCCAACAACCACTCAACCACCATCTCCGCTACGGGCGTCAAATCTCAATCTTCCGCTCTTTCAATATAGATCTGAATTCGAATCAAAATTCATTTTTTTTTAATTTTTTCGTGCTTCCACACTCTCTCTTAGTTTCTCTTCCTTTCAACCTCAAATAGTTTTCTATCTTAAATATATGAGTTTGAGGAAGATAGTATCCCTATATCATGGTGAGCATGGCGATACACCATGTGAACCATCTAAGCTACTCCTTGACGCACTATTTAAGCCGCCCTTTGTGCATCCTTTCGTAAGCCGCACCCATGGCGCTATTTCATATATCACTGTTCAGTACCACGTCATAAGTTACGTGTATGTCACGTATACTGGTTCAACATCTGTTTATATTCAAATTCCTCTCAAGGCCCATCACATCAGTTGCATCCTAAGTTCCTTACCATGCTTTATCATTTACCCTAGCAGCGAATTCTTCTTCATTGCCAATAACAAGCCTTTTTCATTTGCCCCTAGCAGCAGACTCTTCTCAATCGCCCCTAGTAGACTCTTTCGTTTGCCCTAGCAGCAAACTCTCATTTATTTTTGTGTTGTTCTTCCAAACTCAAGTTAGTTTACCTAATTGAGTTTAGGGGGCTCACTACAAGAAAAAGCACCTTGGCGACTAAATTTTTAGTCGCCAAAAGTCCCGTTTTTAGTCGCCAAAAGTCGACTTTTTACTTTCCCCCCCGACTAATTTTTTTAGTCGCTAGTTTTGTCGCGTATAGATGGTCGGCAGAGGTATTGGCGACTAAAACTTTTTCAGTCGCCAAAAAGCAGCTCTTTCGCGACCAACTTTTAGTCGCCAATAGTGGATTTACACTTTTCAAAATCGTACATTTAGCGACTAATCCTTTAGTCGCCAATACTCACTAATCGCCGACTAATCCATTTAGTCGCCAAACTAAAGACTTTTGGCGACTAATAATTTTTAGTCGCCAAAGGTGCTTCCGTGAAAAAAAAAAAAACCAACTTTTTTGCTTGTTTTGAGAGTCACACGCGAACCTTCTACTTTCTAAACCTTTACCAACACACTCCCTCCACTATGCCACCACAAGATCACATGAATATATATGCAATATATATTATTTATATAGTATATTGACCCGTATTAATTTAAAACTATATATATAAATATAATTATTTTTATTCAATATTAATTTATGTAAAAAAATAAATTAATTATTAAAAAAAAAAAAGGAGCCACTTTTGGCGACTAAAGTTTTTTTTAGTCGCCAAAAACCTTAGTTTTGGCTACTACCAATAATTTAGTCGCTAAAAAAATTAATTTCCGTCTAAAAATAACCACTTTCGGCGACTAAACTGATTTTTAGTAGTCGCCAAAACCGCCACTTTTGCTGACTAACCTCAATTTTAGTCGCCAATTGTCCACTTTTAGCTACTAAAAATTTTTTAGTAGCCAAAAACCTTTACTTTTGGCTACAACATTTTTTTTTGTCGATAAAAACCTACAATCGGCGACCAAACCATTTTTTAGTCGCCAAAGCCTATACTTTTGGCTACTAATCTTTTTTTAGTCGCCAAAAACCTTCACCTTTGGCTACTAAAATTGTTTTAGTAGTCGCTAAAACCCATGTAATCAGCGACTAATCTGATTTTTAGTCGCCAATAAGTACAACATTTGGCTACTAAACTGTTTTAGTCGTCAAAAGTCTTCAGTTTTGGCTACTAATTCATTTTAGTCGCCAATTTGTCCTACTTTCAGTGACGAAATTTACATTTTTGATTGCCAAAACTGCTTTTTGTTGTAGTGGCTGTTAAAGCATATCTATAATATATTACTTTCTATATTTGTTATGTTTTTATGTTTGGGATAACTTTTTGGCTTTTTACGAAAAGATGTGCAAAAAGTAGAGAGAAAAGAGAATCTTTGACTTTTTGGTATGGGTTTGTTAGCTTTTTGGCTAATTTAGTAACTTTTTGACTTTTTGACTAAAAATGAAAGTTCCCAAACGAGGCCTATATAAGTCCTATATATAGGTCACCTCTTGTAATAGTCAATTATTCAATATACAGAGATTCTCTTCTCTTTTCTCTCTCTCTCTCTCTTCTCTCTCTCTCTCTCTCTCTCTCTCTCAATTATCTTAACAATTTCAATGCAATAAAGTTACGTAATGTTTTAGAGGGATCTTGTACCAAGAAATAGACCTTAGAAGCTAAAAAAGAGTAGCCTGAGCAATGCAATAATCGGAGTTCATTGATATTCATAACTTCAAATCTTTTTATTTTTTTCATAGTGCCAGTTAAAAATAAAAAAATAAGAAATTGACAATATATATCTAGAAAAATGTTTAAAAGTGCAGTCCCCCAAATAATTAATTGGAACAGGCTGACTCTTAAAAAATGTTCAAAAGTGATCAATTAGAGCAAATTGCCTGGAAATTTAATTTAACTATAGTGATGTTCTCTTGAGCTAATTAATCTTTTATGATACAAAAATGTACTTTTAAACATGTTTCAAAAATAGTGGTTTTGAACATTTTTTTGCCGAAGCAATTTGGTGAAATTTTTTCCTTGGAGGAGCTAATTGCATTTTCAAACATCTTTCAGGGGCCGAAGCAATTTGGTGAAATTTTTTCCTTGGAGGAGCTAATTGCATTTTCAAACATCTTTCAGGGAGTAATTTGTTCTTTTTATTTTTTAAAAGGTCGACTATAATATTAACAAATTATCAAAAAATTAAAAAATAAATGAGGAGAAAAGACAATAAATAGCTTTATTTATGCAAACCTGCCATCATCGATGTCAAAGCATTCATAATGGCGGGAACTCCGCAAAACGCCTCCCACATAGCCTTATTATTGACCGTTTCTCTGATCATTTCCTACATGCAAAGAAAAATAATAACAATAATAAATATAATTATTATTATAATGTGTAAACTTTAGGAGATCCTTGATTACGTGACCAACATAGAATTTGAACATAATGGAGGTAAATATATATTTGAGAAAGATTTATTAGAAAATTCTTTTTTAAGTGTTTTTTTTTTAAGTGTTTATATTTCATTTAATCCATAAGATATTCTTGTATTCTAATAAGTACTATAATTTGAATATCCTTTACAAATATTTTTTGAACAGTTAGCAATTTGGTGATGTGAACATTCATATTTTATAATGTGAATATTCACATTGACATGTTAACATTCACATTAACGATGTGAACATTCACATCACAGAATATTCACACTATAAATGTGAATATTATTAGGGTTATTTTGATAACTATGTCACTTATAAGACTTCTTGGAATATAAGAAAATAATGTGGATTAAATGGAATATAAGTAGGTAAAAAGGGATTTATGAAAAAGTGCCCTTATATTTTAATAAAACTTTTGAAAAAGAAATGTATAATTTTTTTATATTTTATTTTAATTATTTTAATATTATATTTAACTAGTCTTTTTGTAATTTATGATAAATATTTTAGAATTATTAGGTTTCTTAATTTGAATTGGGCTGAATAATTATTTCCTAATTTTAGATTTGGGTGTTGAACATTGTTTGGTCTCCAAGTATTAATTTATTATAAATATTATCTAAACCTTAAGGCAAAAGAAAGTGTTATTCAATAATATTCAAATATTTAATTTTTCTTATGGATTCAATGTTTTGTTTTTCTCATAGATTCGAGAGCTATTTTTGCCTACTAGAATGATATCTAATTCTTGTGTATTTCGTTGCGTCAAGTGATATTAGAGCATTGACTGGCCTGGTGTAGACCCCCTGAACTTCCTTCGCGCGCCCCCCTTTCGGAGAGGGCACGAATTGGTCGTCCTACTACTACAGTTCGGACTCCTGTCATGGTTCTGAATCTAATCTCACAAAGTGCAATGTAAGACTGATAAATCACCAAAAAGTTCAAATCCAACAAATCGTTTTGGAAAATCGATTTTAATCAAAAAGCGCCAAACATTGACTGCTTTGCCAGATTTCAGAGTCGCCACCTAAATATTTTATTTTTGGGAAATTTAGGAAACCCTGATTTGTGCCTAAGGCCATGTGTCCGTCATCACCAAAGTTGCCTCGGCTCGGGAACTTGGGTACAAGAGGGAAAGGTCTTGAAATGAGCACTCTCGCTTGCCCAATCAAAGATCGACCTCTACTAAACATGATATGTTGTTTTTGAAAACACATGTGTTTTTGTTTAATTATTAGCTAACTTACTATGTGATGCGCACAACACACAAGTATAGACTAAATCGCTCGATTTGGAACAAAACATCTCATGTTTGTTTTTCAAAAATGGTTTGAAGATGCCATTCGCAAGTAGGCTAAAGCGCGGATTTGCCACCCTCAAATAGGCTTTAAAATATGATGATTTGCCACTCTCAATTGGGTTTAAAACTCGCATTTGATGAATTGTCCCAATTCAAGCAATGAAGCCTTCATCCACAGGCATTCATACAGTTAAATCACTTAAGCAAATAGCGTCATGGCAAGCACGCTATCATGGCAATCACTTACACTCATGCAAGGATGCTAAAGCATAAACACTCACAGTGTACTCCGAACCAAAACAAAAGCTATGTTAGAAATCATGCATGATCCTAGCTTATGTTAAGATGCCTAATGTAACACATGCAAAAATACAACTAAGATAGGCTCGGCTATTCTAAGATGTCATGTGAATGCAACTTGATAACATGTATTCAAATTGGTATTGAAGTACAATGTAGTTTGTATGATGCGCCGAGCCCGGTGCATGCAAGACAAATGAATGATGCGCGCATGCAAAGCATAAGGTATGCTAATTGAAAATATGCCCTAAACTAACCATCAAAAGCTGGTAAATAAAAGGGAGAAAGAAATGGGGTTGGAAGACATACATCACACACACACACACTTATTACAACATTTTCCCTCTCGACGGAAGGTCCGAATAATAAGCTAACTAGCTAATCTAAGCTAATTAAACTAATTATTACAAAACGAAGCTAATTAACTAACAAGTTAACTAATTACAAACACAAATGAATAGCTAAGTGCATCAACTACTTAAGTACAGAACCAAATAGCTAACTAGCTAAGCAAAGCAGTTAAAAGGAGCCTGGAGCGAGAAGTGCATGCATGCTCGATCCGCTCGCTTAGAAATCCAATACTATGTCCCAACTTGCCTCTGTTTGCATTTGATTTCAGAACACTGCACAAACCTCCAGATAGCTTCTACTCCAACATGGAGACCCCCAAGAGGGTTGCTGACCAGAAAAGGGTGGTGTAGACCACCTGTAGACCACCTAAACATGCTGCAGACCATAAAAAGTGGTCGGCCAGCTACTTTTTCTGGTCTACCGACCAAAAATTTCTACCAAGCTCCAATTTGCTGCAACAGAGAACAAGAAGGGGCACCGCAGTGTATTTGCAAGGTATATAGGCACAACCACCCTCCCTATCATTTATCAAGCTCAAGGGAGTGTGGTTCTCGATTCTCGGACCACCAACCGAGCATCGCAATGCGCGATGGCCGAGAAGCCAAGTTTGCACAATTCAATGTCAATGAATGCACAAATAACACATAAGGGCCTTAAACTCTATCATGCATGATCAAGAGCGTCAGCGATCGAGAAATTAGGCACGTTTCATCACTTCAAGTATGAAACGCCCCTCGATTCTCGTGTTTGGATTAGCACCCGATCCAAACACAATGCAATGTAACAACATTCCAAACATAATGCAATGCAACATGAGCATGTCAAGTTAGAGTCCTTAAGCATGAAAGCTAGTGAAGGATGCAACACAAGGGCTATGCAATGCAATGCTCAATGGACCAAACCAACCCTAAACAAACCTCATGCACACCAAAACAGTGGCCAAAATACTCTGAAATGATAGCATGAAAAACAAGATAATGCATGCTCATGCATTGGCCCATCAACTAAGCATAAGAGCACAACTCTCAAACATGATTAAGAAGTGACAAACATGGAAGTGTGACAACACCATATGCTCTGAAATTAGGTGTGAAACGATGCCAAATCATCCAAACAACACAAGCATAGCATGCTAGAAGGCCTAAGGCACAAGGCTACCAAAAGGGACTACACAAGAGGAATGCAATACATGGTACAAATGATTGAACTGATTATAGACAGAGCTCAATTAGGTCAAAACAAAGACCAAAACATGCTGAGATGGGAGCTCAAAAGCCTAGGCATGCATGCATACAAGTTAGGCCATAAGTGAGGCACAAAGGGATAACCCTTAAAAGCACTCAAAGAGTGAAAGAAGTGAGAACATGACAATGCTATATGCTCTGAAATATCATTTTAAATGATGCCATATCATGCACATGTCACAAATGAAGCATGCTATGAGGCTCAAAGCTTGCAACTAGCATAGGCACTTGCACTATAGCTATACAAAGCAAGCCCCAAAAGGCCAAGAACACCTAAAACAGTCCTAGAGCATGCCAAAACAAAGCTAGAAACATGCTTGAACATAGCCAACACATGTTAGAATTAGAGGCATGAGGCATGGAGCATACTAGGCCAACAAAGGGAATTACACTACAAGTGTAAAAACCAAGCAAGAGGTGACTCTACTAACCAAAATCAAAGTTAAGGCATGTTAAATGATGACCAAAAACATGCTGAAATGGAACCAATACGTGCTAGAAAGGTGAGCTAAAACCTTAAGCATACAAGGCTAATTTGCAAGGATTACACTATAAGTGTATGAAGCATGCAAGGGGTAACTCAACCAAGCTAAAACAGAGGTATGCCATGTCAAAATAACACCAAAAACAAGTTGAGAACAAGCCAACACATGCTAGAAAAATATGCTCAAACATGAGGCCAATAAGGCAAGCAACCAAGATACAAGGAGAGGGGATGACCCCCTCCTATTTGGGACCTCAAAACTACCTTTCCAACACTGAAATTCCTCTAAGTTTCAGTAGTGAAAAGGCCAAAAGAAGGTGGTCCCCATAGCTTAAAAGGATGGCACAAAACAAAGCCAGACAAGGCACAAAAAGAGGGTAGACCACCCCCAACACCAAAGAAGCCTCAAACAAGCACTTTAAGCACCTAAAATAAGAACTTTTTGCAGTTGAAAGTTAGGCCTAAAATATATGCAAATAGGGCGAAGACTTAATCAAAAAACAAAGCTTTAAGGGGCTAGAAACTCACCCTTGAAGAACAACTTCAAAGCAGCAACTCCAGCAGCTTTTTTTTGGACCAAAAACAATCAAAAACCCTAAAACCAGCTTCAAGGTGCCTCAGCTCAAAGCAAAGGTGTTTTTCACTAGGTGTTTGTGTGCAAAAGTGTGAAGAAATGACACTTTTAAGCACAAATATAGAGAGAAAGGAAGAACTATAGAGATAGAAGTATATGTATAGCTCTATGCCAATTTCTGAACCTGAGACAAGAGGGAGGAGGCTCCCTCTTATAGAAATCCATGCCTTAAGCTTGTTAGACAAGCTAAAGGCTTCAAGCAATCCCTCCATAGTGTATGGAGAATGCTTTCTGTGCCCAACAGCTAGCAAGATAAATATATGCAGAAAATGCAGGAAAGGTGCAGACCAATTGAAGTGGTCGACCGACCACTCCCACTGGTCGACCGACTAGAAAAAGTGGTCTACAGGGACAAAAGTGGTCGGCAAGGGGGGAGAGGTGGTCAGCACAGAGAGAGAAAGGTGGTGGCATGGCTGCCGACCACTTTAGGTGGTCCACAGACCACCCACCCTAGCTGGCCGACCAGAGAACTGGCTGGCAAGGAAGAAAAGTGGTCTACAGGGGGAGAAACTGGTCTACACCCCTATTCCACCCTCCAGGCAAGGGAAAACAAGGTTTAGTTCAAACCCAAACCAAAAAGGAAGCAAGACAAGAGTCCGCAAGGCGAGGCACTCAGCCAGAAGCCCCGAAAACTAGTCTATGGGCACAAAAAATGGTCTACGAGAGGGAAAGGTGGTCTATGGCCACAAAAAGTGGTCTACAGACCTCTATTTCCCTCTAGGCAAAGGCAACAAGGCATGGTCCAAAAACTAGGCCAAGAGGAGAAAGTTAAGAGGTCCCGAGACAAGGCGTTCGGCCGAAGGCTTCGGAAACCGGAAACTAGCCTACAAGAGGGAAAAGTAGTCTACGACTACAAAAAGTGGCCTACAAACCTCTCTCTTCCTCCAGGCAAGGACAACAAGGCATGGTCCACAAACCAAGCCAAAACACAAAGAGTTCAGAGGCCCGGAGGCAAGGCACTCAGCCGAAAACTCCGAAAACTCGAAACGAGCACAAACATGCGCGATCATCGAGCGCTCAATCGCTGACGTCTGAGTCTTAAGGTCAGTCAAAAATGGGGTGTCTACAGTTGCCCCTCTTTGAGAGAACTCGAAAGTCAAGAAGTGACGGGAGTGAATGTCAAATCCCAGAGACGACCCATTTTTGACAAGGCCGAAGACTTAGACAAACAGGCAAGATAACAAAGAAATGCGCCCGCAGGCAAGGGCAAGATGCAAATGACGTGCACAATGCAGAACATAACTTATGATTATGCAAAGAGGGCTGTAATGAAGCATTTATGCAAAATAAATACAACAGTTTAAGCAAGCGAATAAGAAACAATAGTTTCACACATTCCAACAGAAATGATGTAAGAGAATTATACAATCTTAACTACGGCTCACGCAGGAAAGACTAAAAAGCGACTATCGGGAACACCCAAAGTCTCAAATGAAACACCTTCTAGCATATCAAACGCAAAAGGAGAAGGACAGTGCAAGAAAGTGCAGTCATCCAAACGTGTATCAAACACGAGAGGAGAAGGTACGTCCAAACGCATGTCAAACGCGAGTGGAGAAGGGTAGCAATCAAACTGAACCAGAACTTCTCTTGAATGAACCGTACATACAATATCGTCTAGTTTCACCAACGTCAAATGAACCGTACATACAATATCGTGTCTGCACAAAAGAGAGATTTTGACAAGTACAATGTAATAGGAACACATGATCAACGCTATATCAAGATACAATTCTAATACGAGATAAACGCGTACATATACAATGCAAGTGAAAGGGGTGCATAACAATGCAAGTGAAAAGTGCATAGTAATGCAAGTAGAACGTGCGTGACAATGCAAGTGAAAAAGTGCATGACAATGCAAGTAGCGTGCATAACAATACAAGTAAAACGTGCGTGACAACGCACGTGAAAAGGTGCATAACAATGCAAGTAGAACATGCGTGACAACGCAAGTGAAGAGTGCATAACAATGCAAGTAGAACATGCGTGACAACGCAAGTGAAAAGGTGCATAACAATGCAAGTAAAACGTGCGTGACAACGCAAGTGAAGAGTGCATAACAATGCAAATGGAACATACGTGACAACGCAAGTGAAAAGGTGCATAACAATGCAAGTAGAACGTGCGTGACAACGCAAGTGAAGAGTGCATAACAATGCAAGTAGAACGTGCGTGACAACGCAAATGAAAAGGTGCATAACAATGCAAGTAAAACGTGTGTGACACCGCAAGTGAAGAGTGCATAACAATGCAGGTAGAATAGTGCATAACAATGCAACTAGAGTGTGCATAACAATGCGACTGAAACGTGCATAACAATGCGAGAGAGGTGTGCATAACAATGCGACTGAAACGTGCATAACAATGTGAGTAGAGTGTGCATAGTAATGCGTTTTCAGTGCAACTTCAATAGCGTGTTTGAAGCAAAATGCCGAATATGGAAATACAAGCCTTAACGAGACCAATTCAAACGCAACCTCCGATTTACCTCTCGGAGGGGTCACAACATACTTAAAAAGGATACACCTTGCTCTTGACAAGTGACGATGAGCCGTGCATCGAAGACATGAATTGAAGTTCTCGCGGGACATTTCGAGTCGAAAATAGTGAACTTTTCTTGCCCTTTCTCGAGAGCCAAGGACTCCAACCAGTCTTAAAACACTCAGGGAGGGCAATGGGACCCTGAAGACCACCCAGGAGGGCTGCCGACCACCCAGACCAGCTGCAGACCACTTGTAGACCACCTAAGTGGTCGGTCGACCTAAAAAACTGGTCGGTCGACCAGTTTAACAAAATTGGGGCAGTTTGGTCTTTTGAGGTTCGGCCCTTTAAGTACACAACTGCAAAACATATTTGCTCACAAACACCGAAATCCACTCCTCTTCCTTCCTAGACCCCTTTCCCTCTTAGATCCAGGCTTTGCACCCGTTTTCCAACGCCCCACGCGAAGTTGAATCACTAAAATCTTTCTATTTCCTTCACTTTGAACTGATCATAATTTGTTTTCGGAGCTTCTTTCTCCATTTCACCACTTGAGATATGTTTCTCTCGAAGTTTAGCACCTTTTCCCGGGCTTTGACTTTCTTTGACTTTTTCTCTTCCCGAGAGTTGACTTTTGTTGACTTTTGGCAATTTTAGCTCTTTCGTTCATTTTTGCTCATTTTGCACCTTTTTTCAAATGGTTGACCACATCCCACACGATGGGGGTTCTCCGCGAGTAGAGGACGAGCCTGACATCATGTCATTGCTGCCCAGGATTCGGCCTTTCGACCCGGAGAGGTACCACCCTCAGGAGCACGTACTACCACCGAGCACTTTTCATCATTTCACGGATTTTGCGCGACGAGCACCAGCGGACTTGCTGCTACAGGAGCCGGAGTCTCACCTGTCTCACCACGCGCGCGAGGTGCGTACTGCACTTTTACATTTTCTGCGATGTATTTTGCATTTCTTGCACACTTCATGCTTTCGCTATGCATTTTATCTGCTTGTTCTGAACACATTTACATACACAGCACTTCTGTCCATCCTGAACACAACTCACACACAACATTCCGTTCATTCTGCACATGGCTCACACACAGCATTCTGCTTATTCTGCACACAACATTCTGTTCATTCTGCACATGGCTCACAAATAGCATTCTGCTTATTCTGAACACAACTTGCACATAGCATTCTGCTCATTCTGAACACAACTCATACTGTATTTCTGCTCATTCTGAACATAGGTAGCTTCTCGTTTTACCCGAGGATATGGATCGATTATTGCGAGTGAGTGGTATATGGAGCTACCAGACGATGTTCGACAGATCGTTGATGAGGCAGGGTTTGGCCCATTTTGCACGGGGTTGTCGCATTTTCCGACGAGTAGGACCCTCCTGGGCGCATTAGTAGAGAGATGGTGGGACACCACCAACTCCTTCCATTTTTCAGCTACTGGGGACATTACGATGACCCCGTATGACTTTACAATGTTGACAAGCCTCGACATGGGAGGTCGGCCGATCCAGTATGATTTAGATATGGGTGAGTGGGAGACAACCTGGACTTGTCTACTCAGAGCCCATCTGCCAATCTACCGATCATCAGGCATGGTTAGATACACCTGGTTCACAGAGCAGTACAGACGGACTGTGCCTGAGATTGTTGAGGCCACGGGGCAGTACGCCCGGGAATTCCTGATGTTCCTTCTCGGGACCACATTGTTCTTCGACAGGGGGAACACGGTCAAGCTATATCTTCTGAGTACTCTACTAGACCTATCACTAGTTCGGCACTTCGATTGGGGCGGCGCTGGCCTTACTACCCTTTACTGCTATGTGAGCGCGACCTCCCGCGAGCGTGGGAACATAGTAGGAGGCTATTGGAGAGCCTGGGAGGTACATTATGCCCTCTTGATTTTCATTTCTGCTCTACATTACCTGTACACTGCACACTCCGCATATTGCACACTCCGCATATTGCACACATTACATTCTGTACTCTACATTCTACACTCTGCATTCTGCATTTTCTGCACATTCTGTATTCTGATGGCCACTGTCTTGCTTTTCACAGCTGTGGATATGCGCATATTTCCCGGCGCTCGCCCTCGATCCGGAGGTCGAGGCACCACTCATGGTTCCGTATTCACATAGGTTTGAGGGTCGATGCCGGCCTAGACCCCGAGAGACTCTGCCATATCTCAGGCAGTATTTCGACACAGTACGGGTGACCGAGGTAATTCAGAACTCTCAGTTCTTCATGCTTTCAGCTTCGGTTCATCTTGTATATTTATGACAACTAATCAATTTATGCACTTGCTATCCACAGATCACCTGGCAGCCTTGGGTGGCGATGCCAGGATTTTCTCGATTCCAGTTTGCTGGGGCATGGGGCGCCTTCCGATACCGGATTTTGTTTGAGGAACCAGTCGGCAGAGCCTGGTTTCTCGGGGAGCACTTCATGCGCTAGACACTGGGTAATCCCGCTCTGGAGATCCCTTCACCGCCTCCATCAGATATGCGGACCACAGAGAGTCTCACTCCCCGAGAGGTTAGCGACCTTATGCAGGGTGCTGACGCAGTCCTTTTCTTGGAGGAGGGGGAGTACACGACATACCTTCACATACACCTGATGCCCCCGCTGACAGGTGTTCGTACCCCCATGAGGAGAGCTGCTGACATTCCTTCATCGAGCCGCGCCCGAGCTACAGACATTCCTTTGACTAGTAGGGCCAGCACATCGACATGTAGGACTAGAAAGATACCCTCCACTTGGCAGTGTGCTGGGTGGCCAGATCCTCCAACCGAGCTGACAGGCTGGCGGTATGGGACACCATACTAGATTCCGCTGGAGCCTGCATTGCCAGATCATCGATATGTCAGTGCCCCTGACTCAGCATCGGTATGCTCCACAGCTTTCATCTATCATTCAGATATTTAGGCATTCATTCATTCACTGATGACTTGAACTTGCATCTGCAGCCTCCCAAAGGATATGTTCAGGGGTTGCTCGAGGCGATGGCCTCACTCGAGGGTATGGTCTTGCATAGGGAGACGATACTGTACGCCTACGGCATTCCGGTACTTTTCAATTTCATTACATTTATCATGCTTCTGATGACATACCAAAGCTGAACACTTCACTACATTGATTCACTGTATGTATAGAGCACACCCGACACATCACATTCACATACTATATCTGCATGCACTCACTCTATGTACTATACTTGCATCTGATATACATACTCTGGCTGATGTATTCAAACTGCCTTTTCAGGTCACACCTCTACAACCCGGGCCACCCGGGCCTTCTCGAGTAGCAGGGAAAGGGATCCTGACACGCGGCCGGGGGAGACGTAGAGCGCCTGCCAGACATGACGACGAGTCCAGCTAGGAGGAGGAGTCAGCACACCCTCAGTCGGAGACATCCGCGGGCAGAGGTGATGACACTGGTTCAGGTTCTGAGGGCGGAGACAACGCCGAGGAGGATTCCGAGGATGGCGGCTCTGGTTCAGACGGAGGTGCCGATGGCGGTGGTGCAGAGGTTGCTCAGCCGAAGAGGGTGAAAAGGGCCTCTCGATCTTGAGCCAAACAGCACCGACTCAGGTGTTTTTCTTTGTTTTCTTTTTGCTAGTAGTTATAGCACATTGTACAGCGTTACGCAGTTTTACTTTCCTTAAAACTTGTACCATGTTGTAAAAAGAAAACATGATGAAATGATTCAAAAAGTGTTGCATTTGTATTCTACGCATCACATCGCATCATTTTACACAAAAATGAGATTTCGTGGAAATTGAACATCGTGTATTGCCAAGTCAGGTAGTGAACCAACGTAACAAAAAAAACAACTTAAAGAACAATTCGATAAACGAATTAGAACAACTCGATAAGCAAAGAGCAACAACTCGATAAACAAACTGTGACAACTCAATAATCAAAGAGCAACAACTCGATAACCAAAGAGTAACAACTCGATAAACAAAACTTAACAACTCGATAAGCAAATGCATCTTGGATAAACAAAGCGACAGGACGCATCCGAAGCAGAAATAAACTCAGACCTTCAGCATTCTCAACACATAGGAAGGCTAAGGACCCTCTGCTGGAGACAAGAAGCGGCTGTAGACCACTTTTTGCTCATTGCCGACCACCAAATAGCTTGCCAACCAGTTTTGTGGTCTGCAAACCAGAAAATGTGGTTGGTTGACCAAAAAAAGTGGTCGGCTGACCAGTGAGGCTGCGGACCTCCAGATTTTTGCCACTTGTCCTCTAAACAGTGCCTTATCCTCCATAAAGGTTCCAGCTTCGTGATTCCCTCATTCTAACTCAATTTTTGCACCAAATAGAGGCATTTCTTGTCCAAAATCTCACAAATTGGATTCCTAACTTGGATGGCTCGGAAAAGCTGAATTTTCGGGGCTTCGGAATAAATGCATTATTCACGCTGAGCTGCACCCCGCTGCGTTTTCCGTTCCTCCATGCCGCGGTAAGGTGTTGGAATCCGGTAACTCACGTTTTTAACTTTGGCGGACAAGAAATGTGTCCCACTTTTGAAGACTTCCAAGCTTTGATGGAGTCCGAACGCGATGAAGAGATCTTGCCCCAATTCCGCTTCGGCCACATCCAAGCCTTAGTATGGATGTGCAGGCTCACTTTGCATGACGCTTGGTCTTTGATTCATGATGGAGAACTGGACATCCCGAGCCTGATTCGTCGGTTTTCTAATGCCGGAGACCGCGGCGACCATCACTGGCAGGGTTTTCGGCAACATACGCTTTGCTTGTGCATGTTGTCCCATTTCTTGCTTGCCCCAAGCTCCGTTGGGTCTAGCATCTGTTTGATTGAGGTTGCCCAAGGCTTAAAAGAGGGCAAGAGCTGTATTGCCATGATGCTAGTTGAGACATTGATGGGTTTGGATGCTTTCCATCGCCGGGAGACAACTAGATTCGCGGGGAGTCCACTACTGCTGTAGGTAACGTTTCCCATCCCATCTCACATATATTTCTCACATCACTCGGCCCTCAGGCTCGGTTTTTCTCTCAAAACCTTTTTCTCACTTTTCTCTCCACGTACACCTCTTTATTCTTTAATCTCCCATTTTTCTTCCCTCCCCAGATATAGTTGATGGATAAGTTGAAAGTTGTGGACTCATGCCCAGCATATTCAGCTCGCGGCTATTTTTTCTGGCGAGGGATGGTGGTGCGAATGGATGTGAAGTCTATCCGCTGCCAACATTGCTTGGCGCTGCCCTTGGCTCAATCTGCTGGCGATGAGCTACAGCATGTCTCGCTAGCCCGGTATTCAGTTGATCGGCCTGACACATTGCGTCTTTTACTTCCCATTTCGAATCCGATGCCAATTTGGCCATGATCAGACTTGCCCGGAAGAGGGGATAGAGTACCCTATTGCATTTCCAGTCCGAGGCGCACAACTAGCTCGGTATGCCACAGCATGGAGAATGAGAGAGCTTTTGGCCCCCGCTCCCACTTTCAGTTGCACCCTCTCTGATGAGTGCATAGTTTGGCTTGATAAAGAGGCGCAGATTGGGCCTACTTTGGCATCAAAAGCTTCCACAAGCTCTGGGAGGGGACGCAGGAACACCTGTTATGCCCCGAATTTATTTGCTTTAATCAGTACTTTCAAGTTTTCTTTATAAATGTAATAAAAAGCAACTTCAATTTCTATTCAAGAGTAGGAGAACTTTGTACTGAAATCAATGCAATTGAAGGTTGTGGGTACTGAAAATTTTTCGTTTGGTCCAAAAATGGTCTAAGTCGTAAAAAGATTAATTTGAACAAAATCAACTTTTATTAAAACTTTTCAAAACCATTTTCGATATGAATCAAAACTGGACACGCCCGAGATCTATCACTGAGATGTACAACCCCGGATCCCAACAACTGGAAAGTTGCCCCTAGTCTAAATAGTACTGCACTGGAGATCATAACCGAGCTCTTGAATGTAGAATAGACAAAGATGACCAACATGATCACATGGACAAAGTTGATTTGGAAGTGTTTGTGGTTGGACTTCAGAATGAAGTTGCCTACGTATCCCGAAGATGGGAATCAAGCCTTACGTAGTTCGGCTCAGGTTCACTCGTGTATTAACTCTCTCCTTTTGCGCTCTAACTTTTGCCAAGGTCGCCCTTTCTGGGATTTCAACCTTGCGAGCTCAGTTTTTATTATTTCAAATTTTATGTGCTCTAACTTTTGCCTAGGTCGCCCTTTCGGGTTTTCGGCCTAACGAGCCACTCAGGGATAGTATTTCTTCAACTTGTCCATGTTGATCGGCTGGGAGAACTCTAGGCCATCTAGGTCCATTAGAACGACAGCTCCGCCCAACCAGATAGACTTGATGATGTAAAGGCCAGTCCAATTGGATCTGAACTTGCCCCTAGGGTCGTGGATGGGAGCTCGGTTGTCTTTGAGCACTAGATCCCCCTCTTTCAAATTCCTGGACTTAACCTTCTTGTTGAAAGCCTTGGCAATTCTTCGTTGATAACCCTGGACGTGATACAGTACTTTCAGCCTTCTTTCATCAAAGAGCATAAGTTCTTCGAACCTGCTTTGTTGCCAATCTGCCTCAGCTATCTAACACTCAGCCAATACCCGTAATGACGAAACCTCAACTTTGATAGGCAGAACAGCCTCTATCCCATAGACCAAGGCATACGGAGTTGCCCCAGTAGAAGTTTGAATTGAAGTCCGGTAGCCCCAAAGAGCAAATGGCAGCTTATCTAGCCAGTCCCTGTAGGTTTCCACCATCTTCTGCAGAATGTGCTTGATGTTCTTGTTGACGGCCTCAACTGCTCCGTTGGTTTGCGGCTGATATGTAGATGACTTATGAAAAGCCACGTTGTACTTCTCCAACAAGTCGATCACCTCTTTCTTGAAGTGGGAACCATTATCCGAAATAATCTCATTCGGGACCCCATAATGACAGATAATGTTGTTTCTGATGAACTTAGCAACATGCGATGCTTTCAACACTGCGTAAGATTAGGCCTCAACCCACTTCGTGAAGTAGTCTATCGCTACCAGAATATACTCATGCCCGTTGGATCCCTTCGGAGTGATAGCCCCAATTACATCAATCCTCCAGACTGAAAACGGCCATAGCGAAGTCATGTTGTACAGCTTCGACGGCAGACTGTTCATGCAGTTTGCATGGATCTGAAATTTGTGGCATCGCCGGACAAAGCCAATATAATCCTCCTCCATGGTTGACCAGTAATAACCCTGTCTAAGGATCTTCCTGGCTAGCATCACCCCGCTCATGTGTGCTCCGCACTCTCCTCCATGGATGGCCTCCATCAGGTGCTTGGATTCTTCAGCATCAACGCATAGCTTATGCATCCCGAGATGACCCATCTTATACATTTTACCCCCGCAGACGATGAACTGAGCAGCCATTCTTCGAATTGCCCTCTTGTCTTTGGCATTTGCCCTTGGTGGATAAGCTTCCTTTTCCAAGAAGTTCCAGATGTCGTAATACCAGGGATTCTCATCTTGTACCTCATCTATGGCAGCAATCAGCTCGTAGGCCGGCACGAATTTCTGTTCAACGATGATCGGACGCATCCGGACTCCGAAAGGGATGTCTATCATAGAAGATAGAGTTGCTAATGAATCAGCGAACCTGTTATTCTCTCTTAACAAATAAGCGAAATTCAGTTTCTCAAACCGAGGAATCAGAACGTCCAAGGTCTGGTGATAGATTCTGATTTTTTCTTCTTTAACTTTCCAATCTCCTTTAGCTTGAGATACAATAAGGTTCGAGTCCCCGATGACATCCAACCGTTTTGCCCCTAGTTCCAGGGCGCTTCTAGTCCAGCAATACATGCCTCATATTCTGCCTCATTGTTCGACACTTTGAACCGAAGTTTGAATGCTAGAGGTATACGGGAATTATCGGGTGCTATCAGCAACACCCCTATCCCATACCCGTATTGGTTTGACGCTCCGTCAGAGTACATCGTCCAACTCTCTTCTTTGACATGCAGAATGGCCTCATTTGGGAACAGATACTCAATTGCTTCATCCCCTTCAACTAGGTGGTCAGCTAGGAACTCCGCTACTGCTCTCCTTTTCACTGACTTGCGCGTCATGTACTTTAGATCAAATTTGGAAAGCAGAAGCAACCAACGGGCTAGCCTACCCGTAAGTGCTGGTTTCTCGAAGAGATATTTGATGGGGTCTAATCTCGAAACCAGTATTACAGAGTGAGCTAACAGGTAGTGCCTCAGCTTCCTGGTAGCCCATACCAAGGCCAGACAAGCCTTCTCGAGCGGAGTGTAGCAGGTCTCGTAATCCAGCATTTTCTTACTCAGGTAGTTGTAGACGTCCCCGAACGCCCCAGGAGGGTTAGGTCCCGTTCTGTTCATATTGGGGTCACCACAGTTCAAGGACTCAAATGTCACGGTTCTCAATCTTGAACCAAAGAGTCCAAATCCGGCAAATCGTTTTGAAAATAGATTTTTTGAAAGAAGTGCCAAACATGGACTGCTTTGCCAGATAACAGAGTCGCCACCTAAATATTTTTTAATGGGAAATTTAGGAAACCCTGACTCGTTGCCGAAGGCCACGTGTTCGTCATCACCAAAGTTGGCTCGGGAACTTGGGTACGATTGGGGAAGGTCACTTCGTGAGCACCCCCGCTCACCCGATCAAAGATCGGCCTCTACTAACCATGATAACTGCTTTTGAAAACATTGTATGCTCTTATTCCGATTATTAGCCTAGGCTACTATGTGATGCTCGCAGCAAACAAGTATAGACTGAGTCGCCCGAATTGGAACAAAATATTTCATGTTTGTTTGTTTGAAAATGGTTTGATGGTGCTACCCGCAGGTAGGCTAAGACGCGGATTTGCCACCCTCAGGTGGGCTTAGAAAACATGATTTTGCCACTATCTAGTGGGCTTAAAACAAACATTTGATGAATTGTCCCAATTCAAGTAACTCAACCTCCATCCACAGGCATTCAAGGCAGTTGTATCACATAAGCACATAGCCTCATGGTAAGCATGCTATCATGGCAACACTCACACGCATGCAAAGATACTAAAGCATAAAACTCACCGGGTACTCCAAGCCAAAACCGGAATTGATTAGAAATCATGCATGATCCTATTTATACAGAAATGCCTAATGCAACACATGCAAAGATGCAAACTATAGCAGGCTCGGCTATTCTAAACATGGCATATGAAATGCTACAACTATCATGTACTCAACTTGGAATTGAAATACAAATGCAGTTTGTATGATGCGCCGAGCCCGGTGCGTGCAAAACAGATGAATGATGCAACATGCTGTCATACTGTATGCTAATTGAAATATGCCCTATATCTAACCATCATAAGCGGGTAAATAAAAGGGAGAAAGACGTGGGGTTGGAAGACATACATCGCACTCACACACCCTTATTACAATTATGCCCTCGCGCAGAGGGTCCGAATAAATATACAGTCCGAGATATACAGTCCAAAATATTACAGTCCGAAATAACATACAGATTTCTAATTAATTAACAAATTAACTAATAAAGACTGTAAACTGGCATGCAAGCCAGGGGCTGCCTCGCTTCTGATGAATGATGTATGTTGGGCTGCCTTGCGCAGAAATCCACTGGAATGCCCGATTTAGCCTCTGTTTGCAGTGTTTCTTGAAATGCGTGCCCGACTCTGAAAAGTTGCTGATTCCTTATCTTGCTGCAACAGAGAGCAGGAAAAGGGCATAGCAATGTATTTCACAAATATATGCATGCCTCGATCCTCGTGCCACCAATCACGCATACCGATGCATGATGGCCGAGGAGTCGGATTGCACAACTCAATATAGGATGAATGCAGATGAACGCTATAACAAAACCTAACTCCATCATGGGTTATCCGGAATGTCAGTGACTGGGAATTGAGACCCGTTCCGTCACTCGGAGTACGAAACGTGCCTCGTTTCCCGTGCCCGGGCTAACTCCTATCCCGAACATGATGCAATATGCATGATATGCATGAAATGCAACTAATATACAGTTCTAGCATGCACAATGCTATGAGAATGAGGTGCCTCGAAATGCGTGCACACGGGCACGCATACTGAGGCGATGATGAAATGCAAATCGGATAAAACTGAAGTGCCTCGAAATGTGTGCCCACAGGCACGCACACCGAGGCGATGATATGAAGTGGAAATCGGATAAAACCGAAGTGCCTAGAAATGTGTGCCCACAGGCACGCACACCGAGGCGATGATATGAAGTGGAAATCGAATAAAACCGAAGTGCCTCGAAATGTGTGCCCACAGGCACGCACACCGAGGCGGTGACATACGCAATGCGATAAGACTAAAATGGCATACAGAATTCAGAATGGACTTATACCAACATGAGAGAGCCTCAGCCACACTCACACGGGAAGCCGTCGGATAAAAGTGAAGTGCCTCGAAATGCGTGCCCACGGGCGCGCAAACCGAGGCGATGCATTAAAGCATGAAATGACATACATGATGCAAATTGGGCTTATACCAACATGAGAGGGCCTCAGCCACACTCACACGGGAGGCCGTCGGATAAGAATGAAGTGCCTCGAAATGCGTGCCCACAGGCGCGCATACCGAGGCATGGCCCGAAGGCATGAAATAGCACGGGAAATGATATGCAAGTATGCAAACCAAATTTCAGCACCTAAATGAAAGGGAAAACAGTCCCGAAATGATACGAAATGACAACCGATGCATGAAATCATCCCGAAATGTGATTCTAAGTACCCGAAATGGCCTACGGCTATGCTAAACATGTAAAATTGATACATGAAAGCAAAAACAGTAGCAAGGCAGCCCAAAATATGGCATTTTTTCAGTACAAAGCAAGGCTAAATAACAACCACAAGCATGGCAAAAATAGCTTGCAAAAACGGGGAAAAAGAGAGGAATTACAAAGCAAGTAGTATATACAATGCTCAAACCAGAAAAATAAGTTCTACAAAATTGAAGAGGGGCCAAAAACATGCATATTTACAGTAGATGAGATCCTCTAATTCAGTGTGTAGTTATGCTCAAAATGGCATGCAAAAAATGAGCCAATAAGGGGCTACAACATGAGGTACCATAGGCAAGCATCAAACAACTTTGAACCCTTAACAAAAGATGAAGAATAGACAATTCTAAGACACTTTATAAGCCTGATAAAGGCTCAAATCAGTGGCTAAGCAAGCCTAAACAAACATGCAATTTTACGGTAAATTGAAGGATTACAAAACAAGTACCAAAACCAGTCATCAAATGGCCTAAGACCCTTAACAAAGAATGAATAATGGACCAAAATAAGGCACTCTCTAAGCCTGATGAAGGCTGAAATCCGAAGCATGGTGAGCTTAAAAATGCATGCAAAATGGGAGTGGAACAAGAATTCAAAGCAAGTGATATGTAGAGTAAGAAAACCAGGTTGAGCCCTTCTTCAATGTTGAAGAGGGGCTCAAAATAAGCACAATCACAGTATGTTTCATGCTCCAACTCAGATCAAAAATAGGTCAAAACAATCATGCAATTTTACGGTAAAATGGAAGCATTTCAAAGGAAGTGCATGACAGAGAAGCCAAACATGGTTGAGCCCTTCTTCAATATTGAAGAGGGGCTCAAAATAAGCCCACTCACAGTATATAGCATACTCGAAATCAGATCACTCAAAAGCTAAACAAAGCATGCAATTTAATGGCATAAAGAGTGATATTGAAGCAAGTGTATGAAGGAGACACCAAACAGGGTTGAGCCCTTCTACAAAGTTGTAGAGGGGCTCAAAATAAGCCCAAAACCAGTAGGGGTCAGAGCCCAAAAATGGAAGCAAATGGGGTAAAGAATTGACTCAAAAAAAATGCAAGAAAAGGGATTTAGGAACTTACCCTTGAAGATCCAACTATGGTGGCTTCTAGGCTTCAATTTGTTGACTCTTGGCCTCTGAAAATCACTTCCTTGCTACTGAAATGGAGTTGTTGATGGTAGAGCTTAGGGTTGGTGAAGGGTTGAGCTAGGAAGCTTGAAAGTTTTTAGGGTTTTTGAATAGGAAAATGGAGGTTTTGGGAGAGAGGGTCTTGAGATCAAAATTTCTAACCTAGGCAAAGGGCTGTCCAGCCCTTAAGTAAGCAAGAAAAGGTGTAAAAGGGGAGGGAAATGGAGGCAATCTTTCCCTCCCAAAATATCCCCCGGATGGGGAGATATTTTGAAAAAATATCTGGACAGCTGGAAGGAGCTGGAAAGCAGGAAGCTGGCCGGCCAGGTGGCTTTCTGCAAGGTGGCCGGCCGGCCACCCCACCTGGTCGGCCAGCCACTCAGCCTGGCCGGCCGGCCATGGTCAAAAATGGACAACAAAATTTCTGGCCGACCACTATGGATTGGTGTCCTCCCAAGTGTGTAGAATAAGGCCCCAAGGTTAGAATTTGGCAACACTGAAGCAGGAGCCACAACATAGAGCTTGAAGGAGAGGCTCAAAAATGAAATGCACAATTACTGGCCGACCACCAACTTTTAGGGTCCTCCCAGATGTGTAGAACAAGGTTCCAAGGTCGGAAATTGGCAACACTGAAGCAGGAGCCACAACATAGAGCTTGAAGGAGGGGCTCAAAAATGAAACTCACCATTGCTGGCCGACCATCACTTCTTAGGGTCCTCCCATGTGCCCTCATCACAAATATGTAGCTTTGGTTGGAAGAAGATGGGCCTAGGGTGTTCAACATTAGCCCGAAAGTGAGCAAAACGGGCGCCGGAGGAGCGAAACTGGTTATCTGGGATAATTGCTGGCCTCCTACCCTCCAGTGATCTTCCTAATGCTGAAACAGAGGTACCTGCCAAAATTGAACAAAAACAAATGAGAAATGAACGCTCGGGGCCCAAACCGCGCAGTTCGGGGTCCCGAAAATGGGCTGTAGGCACCGGAAGTGGTGTTCAGCAGCGAAGTGGGTATCGGAGGCCCCAGTGTTCCTCGAAATGATAAAACAGAGGTACCTGCCAAAACCGGAGAAAACCGATGCGAAATGAATGCTCGGGGGCCAAACCGCAAGGTTCGGGGCCCGAAAACCGGCTGCAGGCGCCGAAAGTGGCATCCAGCCACGAAGTGGGTATCCGCGACCCCAGGGTGCCTTGTTATGATGAACAGAGGTACATGCCAGGAACCGGAGGAATCGGAGACGGTTGGGCGGTCCCGAACCGAGGCACACGGCCTGACGGCTCCGAAAACCGGGAACCAGGCTCCGAAATGGGCAAAATGACCTACGGCCACGAAATGTAGCGCACGGCCACCGAGAGATAGTCTACAGGACTACTCCCTTCCCTCAGGAAAGAAAACAGAGAAAACCGAGTCTGGTTCGCAAACCGAGACAAGGCACAGAAGAGAATTCGGAAGTCCGGAGGCAGGGCACACGGCCGCGACTCTGAGACTTCTGAACGAGCACAGTATGCAACATCACCGAGCGCTCAACCGGTGACGTCTGAGTCTTAAGGTCGGTCAAAAATGGGGTGTCTACAGTAGTAGATAACCTTCTCCACTTTGTCCTCAGACTCTTGTGCAAGCATGCAACCCATTGTCGTTTCAGTCACTGATAGGTACAGAATCAACGGTTTCCCCGGCTCAGGCGGTGACAACACAGGTGGGTTCTATAAATATTGCTTGATCTGCTCGAAAGCAACTTGGCATCGGTCGTCCCATTGGAATTTCTTTCCTTTCTTCGGGAGACCAAACAGTGGTTCACAAGTCAAGGTTAATTTTGCAATAAATCGTCTTATGAATTGCACGTTACCCAGAAAGCCTCATACCTCCTTTTCAGTCCTTGGTGGTGGCGTTTCTAAGATGGCCTTGATTTTGGAAGGATCAACCTCGATACCCCTTTGTGTGATCAAGAACCCCAACATTTTCCCTGTTGTAACAACAAATGTACATTTCTGAGGATTCAACCGCAACCAATACTCTCTGATCCGTTGGAAGAATTTCTACAAGGCAGTGTAGTGGCCCTCTTTTTCCTTGGACTTGACAATCATGTCGTCCACGTACACCTCAACCTCTTTATGGATCATATTGTGCAAAATTGTGGTCGTAGCCCATTGATACATAGCCCTAGCATTCTTTAGCCCAAATGGCATCACCCTATAACAATAGGTTCCCCACAAGGTGGTAAAAGCAGTCTTCTCCCGGTCTTCGGGTGCGATCAAAATCTGATTGTAGCCTGAAAACCCATCCATGAACGAGAGCAGCGCATGCCCAGTAGTGAAGTCCACTAATTCGTCGATATACGGCAGAAGAAAGTCGTCCTTCCTATTGGCTTTGTTCAAATCCCTGAAGTCCACACATACCCGAATTCTGCCGTCCTTCTTCGGCACCGGAACTATATTGGCCAACCAAGTAGGGTATTTAGATACCAACAGGAACCCTGCGTCAATCTGCTTAGTGACCTCTTCTTTGATCTTCAGAGCCCAGTCCGGGCGGATCCTTCGAAGCTTCTGCTTAACAGGTCGGGCCTCTGGGTCAAGAGGGATCTAGTGCTGTACAATCTCAGGATCGATTCCAGGCATGTCTTCATAGGACCACGTGAAAACATCTTTGAAATCTTTTAATAAAGCGACTAAACGCTCGCGCTTCTCCGAAGACAACATGGACCCGATCTGGACCAGCCACGGGTCCTTCTCAACACCAACATTAATTATGGTGATTTCATCAACCAAGGGTTTTACAAACCTCTCCTACTCTTGATCAAGCAAATATTGCAAAACTAGAGGGATTTCTTCCTCATCGTTTTCATCAAAATTTTGAAAATCCTAATTAATACAATAAATTAAAGGCACAGAAAAGTACTCGGAAGCCACAGCCATACCATTCTCATTAATAACATCCAATCTGCCTGATTCCTCTATTACAACAGACTCAAAGGAAAAAGAAAAAGACGACCTGGACAGGACAGTGGCATCCGGGTTATCACCCCCAAGAATACCAGACTCAGACTCAGACGAGCTGGAACCTGATTCCGACTCCACAGACTCAGTGGAATCAAATTCCAGCTCACTACCTGACCTAGTGCTGCTCGATAAAAAGCCCTCCTCATATTGCCAGACGAGGGAGGGTGCGATGGATGCATCTAGAATTTTTGAAGATGGGCCCATAGCCGCTTCATTCCCGATCATGGAAACTGAGAAGTTATCCCCCAAGCACTCCGGTACGATATGAGGATCTGAGAGTAGACAAGCCAGTGCTACCCCCATCTCAATTTCTGTGCTCTCGGAATCCTCTTCCTTGCACTACTCAGCCTCAGCTGGTGGGTCTGTCTGCTCCTCGACAACATCATCCCCGGACAATTTCAAGTCAAAGAAAATCTCAAACCCCGGCAAGCGCCGCCTTTTTACATTTAGCCATGGCTCTAGAAAGCCGCAGAATGGGAAGTCTCCCCCCTCCCGGACAAAGCGTCCATTCAGGGTCCCTTGGATAGGCCGGTGCACCAAGTCATAAGGCTTCCCAGCTTGCTTTGCCCTGGCTCTTCCGGCCATCTCTCTTCCTTTCCTTACCCAATCTTCTTTGGTAGGCAGATAACCTAAGCCAAAGGTATGTGGGTTATGTGGCACTTCGGCCGATGTTGCAATGCCCTTCCGGCCACTTCGCCCTAATCCCATGCCGGGCATGTGCTGAAGCTTGTTCATAAGGTAGACAGACTGTGCGCTGACGTATAGCCCCTCATCAACAACTAGAATATTTTGTACAACCCAAGCCTCGGCTAGGGTGAATCTTGACAAAAACACATCCTCCGCACCATGCTCAATCTCCAGAACTAGTGTAGAAACCTCTGGCGGCGGATAGATTTAAGAATTCCCAAAAACGATTGCCACCCCCTTCCCGTGGGGGTACTTCAGCATTTGGTGTAAGGTGAAAGAGACAGCCTTCACCTGGTGTAGCCATGGCCGGCCTAGGAGTAGATTGAAGGTGGCAGGAACATCCAAGACATGAAAATCAATATCCTGTTGCCCCGAACCAACCTGAGTCCGAATCTGTACGGTCCCCATCACTTCTCAGCTGGTATTATCATAGGCCCGTATCACCTGGGCCGTAGGCACAAAATCCGTGGGCTTCAACCTGATAGCATATGTCGTTCTCGATGGACACATGTTGATAGCAGATCTTGTGTCAACAAGGACCACTGGTATCCATTTCTCTCTACACTTCATAGAGATGTAGAGTGGTTTGTTATGATCTGAGCCCTCAGGCAGCAGTTCCTTGTCAGTGAAGGTCAAGGTCGGGGAAGCTCCTCCCGAGAAAACCAACCCTACTAACTGCTCAGGAGTTGTATCGATTGAAAGTTTCACCTTGTCCATGGCAGAAAAGATAGCCTGTCTGTGAACTCTTGAGGCCATAAGCAGTCCCCAAATAAAGATGTCTGCTTGAATTTTCTTAAGTTGTTTCAGTACAGCCTCCTCCTCGAGCAGTTTTTCTTTCTGCCTCTCTGTTTCTTTGTCCTTCCCGAATGCCTCCGGTTGATCCAAGTGTGGGGGCTTGAAATACCGCCCACTCCTGGTCATATGGTCAACCTCCTCAACATACCAGGTGTCATCCGGTTGGTTCTGCCCCCAATCTTCGTCAATGTGGGCAAGACGTAAGTCGTCGTCTTCCTATCACATCCCGTCGGCAACCGACAGACAGCTGTCCGCTTTCATTATAATTGTTCTTGTGCTCACAGCACATTCTATCCCCGCAGGGGCTTTGGCCTTCCTAGCCCTCTCAAGATCCTCGATCTTTTCCTGCTCAAACTGCTTCAGTGCAACCTGCTGTTCAGCGTCTACTGTACTCAAACTGCCTGAATCCCGAGCAAAATTCTTAACACCGGTGCTCTCCAGCGATCCCTCCTGATTCTTGGCCATTCTGGCCACTGCTGATATCCCAGCTTCTGATTGCCCCCGTTCTGGCTGAAGTGCCTCAACAACATCTAGCTCATCGCTGAGCCACCCAGTATTCTCTGTGAATCCATCCAAGTCGAACCAGTTAATGTCCACATCCCCTGAGTCCTGCTCTTCAAGAACTGCAGATTTGCAATGTCCTCTTCCAACTCTGCTAGGTCATCTAGCCCCTGACTCGGTCCATCTTGCCGAACCACACTGATCTCTGCCCTAACCGACAACTCTACCCTCGGCTTAGCCTGGTCTGTTGATGTGATATAACCACTCGGGTTGTACGCAAAGCTCGCAGACCCCTCAGGCTCTGAATCATCATTCTCATCTGCCTCCAAAGTCATCCCGGTTCTGTCTTCAATAGTCACCACCACCGGTTCAGGTTGGGTTTGGGAGATGCTTAACATGCACAAGTCCGTGCTGTCTGTGATGAACACCTCAGGCTTGGGTAGGTGGAAGGGAGTGATATATATGCTTGGGTCATATGGAATGGCCGCAGTTTGGATTAGGTTGATGTGTTTGGGTGGTAGAGCTTGGTTATGTGGTTGGAGTGGGTTAGTGGTGACATTCGGCTTCTCTGGAGGCGCAATCACCTTATTGTCAATAAGATCCTGGATCTCATGACCTAGTCTATAGCACTGGTCGGTGTCGTAACCATGCTGTTGGTGAAAGGCACAGTATTTGGACGGGTTATGGGAGGAAGGAAGTTTGTCTGGTAATGGCCGCGGCTCCAGGGGCTTCAGATGCCCCTTTTTGATCAGGACCCTCAGGGCCGTTGACAGAGACATGTACAGTGGAGTAAAGGTTCTCTGGCCTCGGGGTAGATATCTGGCTGTTTGTGAGCTGGTTCCGGACGCACCGGTGAAGGGTGTAGCTGTAAGTGTTTTTGGAGTGGTGGTGCTGACCATGCCTACATCGGAAGTTCTGGCAGCTGCAGTACTACTCATGCCTGCATTCGAACTGTGGGTAAATGCCCTCTTGGGCTATTCTCTCTTGTGGTCAATCAGACCCTGCTACATGGCGTCCTCAATCTGTACCCCAATCTCATGTAAATCCGCAAAGGTGGGAAGGGGTAAGACGATCATCTTTTGCATCATCTTAGGTTGGAGGTTGCGCACAACCATCCGTATCTGGTCCTCGACCAGCCTGGTGGTCATCATAGAAGCTTTGGCTCTCCAATGGGTTACAAAGTCAGAGAAGCCCTCTTTTGGCTCTTGTCTCATTGTCTTGAGATCACGAGTTGTGATCTCGATCTGTGTGCTATATGAGTACTAGGCAATGAAGGCCTCAGCCATTTCTTCCCAACTTCTCTTGACAGAGTCCTCCAGCTTTGTGTACTAAATAGCCGCAACACCCGACAGGGTCCGACCGAAGAAGGAAAGCTTTTGCAATCTGGAAAGGCCCATTGGCCTTAGGATATCTGAGAACAACCGCAGGTGCACCATGGGATCCCCAGAATTGTCAAAACGGTCTATATGCGGCATCTTGAACCGGTCTGGCAAAGTCACCGCTGAATCGGTGTATCCATCCTCTATGTCCGGAATGGAATTAACGCCTTGAGCTTTTTTGAACAGCTTTTCTAACTTGCTCACTTTCAGCGTTGTTGGATCCACCTAAAATTCAAACAGTGAATCCATTAGATTAGTCGGTGCTTTGGACAGCTGAGGTAGGATTGGGGGTGGAACTGGCCCCGTTGGGACGTCCGTATTTTCCTGGACGTTTGCAGTCTCCCTGAGTGTTGGAACTCTAGGTGGGGGCGAGGGTGGATGCAAAGCAGATGCTCCGGCTTGTTGTGGTTGTTGTGGTTGCTGAAGTCTGGCGATCAGCTCTGTCTGTTGAGCCACAACTTCTGCCTGACGCGCGGCAAACTCTGCTTGGCGGGCAACATCCCACTGCATGGCTTGCATAGTCTCTTGGAGCTGATGCATCATGTCCTCCATGCTTGCCATAAGGTGCTGATCTGACTGAACAACAGGTATATCTCCCTCTGCGGTAGAAACGGAAACCTCAGCCCGACTACTCACTGGTGGGGTGGATAAGGACCACTGTTCTAGTAACCCCTGTACTAATGAACTGTGCCTAACTGACCTCCGTCTAGTAACCGGGGGTAATGAAAAGAACACTACTTGTCTGTCAACTAGATCCTCGGATCGATGAAGTCTTCGACCTCTGGTCCAGAGTGCTTGGGGAATATCTGCCTGGTCGGAAGCAATGATGCTAAACTACCTTGCAAAAAGATAAATAAAGCATAATAAGGAAACAATAAGCAAAAAAACAGACAGCACTTCGGGTTAAATTAAGACAACACACAGTTGGCATTTGTAAGCTAAACACACTGTTCTCAAACATTGATCACTGTTCCCAAATCACTGCCTCAAATCTGATACCCTCAGGTAAAACTGATTCCCCCAAATACTGATGCCCTCAGGTCTGATACCCAGACTTGCAAACTGATACATACAACCTGTAGAGACACACTCTGACAGCACATATCAAGCAAGTAAAAGCCAAAACACCCCTATGATGGGATAGGGTTTCCCTGTCCTATCTTGTCAGGAGCTAGGGTTTCACTACGCACGTAGCAGTTTCAAACAACCTACAATCGGGTAAGCAACATATCCTAGTTTGGAATGGTCACTATAGTTTCCGATACGCAACTAGGTCGAATGGTCAAAAAGGGTGCCTCGGTAAAAATTGAGGTTTGTGTTCCCATCGTGGCAGAGCCCGTAACCGGTCTGCCTTATGGTACGCTTTTCCAAGCAAGCCTCCGGCAAACCGTTTGGGAATAGCAAACGGCAAACACGGTGTCCTAGGCGCACCAATGCAAATACAATGCAAAGAAACACATAAGTGTAAACAAAACGACATATCATGAGTTCGAGTCAAGTTCTCTAAATCCCCAGCAGAATCGCCAGAAACTGTAGACCGCCCGAACTTCCTCCGCGCCCCCCCTTTCGGAAAGGGCGCGAATTGGTCGTCCTGCTACTACAGTTCGGACTCCTGTCATGGTTCTGAATCTAAAATCACAAAATGCAATGTAAGACTGATAAATCACCAAAAAGTCCAAATCCGGCAAATCGTTTTGGAAAATCGATTTTAATCAAAAAGCGCCAAACATGGAGTGCTTTGCCAGATTTCAGAGTCGCCACCTAAATATTTTGTTTTTGGGAAATTTAGGAAACCCTGACTTGTGCCTAAGGCCACGTGTCTGTCATCACCAAAGTTGCCTCAGCTCAGGAACTTGGGTACGAGAGGGGAAGGTCCTGAAATGAGCACCCCCACTCGCCCAATCAAAGATCGGCCTCTACTAAACATGATATGTTGTTTTTGAAAACACATGTGTTTTTGTTTGATTATTAGCTAACTTACTATGTGATGCGTACAACACACAAGTATAGACTAAATCGCTTGATTTGAGACAAAACATCTCATGTTTGTTTTTCGAAAATAATTTGAAGATGCTACTCGCAAGTAGGCTAAAGTGCAGATTTGCCACCCTCAAGTGGGCTTAAAACTCGCATTTGACGAATTGTCCAAATTCAAGCAATGAAGCCTTCATCCACAGGCATTTATGCAGTTAAATCACTTAAGCAAATAGCGTCATGGCAAGCATGCTATCATGGCAATCACTTACACTCATGCAAGGATGCTAAAGCATAAACACTCACAGTGTACTCCGAGCCAAAACAAAAGCTATGTTAGAAATTATGCATGATCCTAGCTTATGTTAAGATGCCTAATGCAACACATGCAAAAATGTAACTAAGATAGGCTCGGCTATTCTAAAATGTCATGTGAATGCAACTTGATAACATGTATTCAAATTGGTATTGAAGTACAATGCAGTTTGGATGATGCGCCAAGCCCGGTGCATGCAAGACAAATGAATGATGCACGTATGCAAAGCATAAGGTATGCTAATTGAAATATGCCCTAGACTAACCATCAAAAGCTAGTAAATAAAAGGGAGAAAGAAATGGGGTTGGAAGACATACATCACACACATGCACACTTATTACAACATTTGCCCTCTCGATGGAGGGTCCGAAAAATACACTAACTAGCTAATCTAAGCTAATTAAACTAATTATTACAAAACGAAGCTAATTAACTAACAAGTTAACTAATTACAAACACAAATGAATAGTTAAGTGCATCAACTACTTAAATACAGAACCAAATAGCTAACTAGCTAAGCAAAGTAGTTAAAAGGAGCCTCAGGGCGAGAAGTGCATGCATGCTCGATCACCTCGCTTGGAAATCCATTACTATGCCCCAACTTGCCTCTGTTTGCATTTGATTTCAGAACACTGCACAAACCTCCAGATAGCTTCTACTCCAACATGGAGACCTCCAGGAGGGTTGCCGACCAGAAAAGGATGGTGTAGACCACCTGTAGACCACCTAAACATGCTGCAGACCAGAAAAAGTGGTCGGCCAACTACTTTTTCTGGTCTGCCGACCAGAAATTTCTACCAAGCTCCAATTTGCTGCAACAGAGAACAAGAAGGGACACAGTAGTGTATTTGCAAGGTATGTAGGCACAACCACCCTCCCCATCATTTCTCAAGCTCAAGGAGTGCGGTTCTCGACTCTCGGGCCACCAACCGAGCAACGCAATGCACGATGGCTGAGAAGCCAAGTTTGCACAATTCAATGTTAATGAATGCACAAATAACACATAAGGGCCTTAAACTCTATCATGCATGATCAAGAGCGTCGGCGACTGAGAAATGAGGCACGTTTCATCACTTCAAGTATGAAACGCCCCTCGATTCTCGTGTTTGGATTAACACCCGATCCAAACACAATGCAATGTAACAACATTCCAAACATAATGCAATGCAACATGAGCATGTCAAGTTAGAGTCCTTAAGCATGAAAGCTAGTGAAGGATGCAACACAAGGGCTATGCAATGCAATGCTCAATGGACCAAACCAACCCTAAATAAACCTCATGCATACCAAAACAGTGGCCAAAATACTCTGAAGTGATGGCATGAAAAGCAAGATAATGCATGCTCATGCATTGGCCCATCAACTAAGCATAAGAGCACAACTCTCAAACATGATTAAGAAGTGACAAACATGGAAGTGTGACAACACCATATGCTCTGAAATCAGGTGTGAAACGATGCCAAATCATCCAAACAGCACAAGCATAGCATGCTAGAAGGCCTAAGGCACAAGGCTACCAAAAGGGACTGCACAAGAGGCATGCAATACATGGCACAAATGATTGAACCGATTATAGACAGAGCTCAATTAGGTCAAAACAAAGACCAAAACATGCTGAGATGGGAGCTCAAAAGCCTAGGCATGCATGCATACAAGTTAGGCCATAAGTGAGACACAAAGGGATAACCCTTAAAAGCACTCAAAGAGTGAAAGAAGTGAGAACATGGCAATGCTATATGCTCTGAAATATCATGTTAAATGATGTCAAATCATGCACATGTCACAAATGAAGCATGCTAGGAGGCTCAAAGCTTTCAACTAGCATAGGCACTTGCACTATAGCTATACAAAGCAAGCCCCAAAAGGCCAAGAACACCTGAAATAGTCCTAGAGCATGCCAAAACAAAGCTAGAAACATGCTTGAACATAGCCAACACATGTTAGAATTAGAGGCATGAGGCATGGAGCATACTAGGCCAATAAAGGAAATTACACTACAAGTGTAAGAACCAAGCAAGAGCTGACTCTACTAACTAAAATCAGAGTTAAGGCATGTTAAATAATGACCAAAAACATGCTGAAATGGAACCAATACATGCTAGAAAGGTGAGCTAAAACCTTAAGCATACAAGGCTAGTTTGCAAGGATTACACTACAAGTGTATGAAGCATGCAAGGGGTAACTCAACCAAGCTAAAACAAAGGTATGCCATGTCAAAATAACACCAAAAACAAGTTGAGAACAAGCCAACACTTGCTAGAAAAATATGCTCAAACATGAGGCCAATAAGGCAAGCAACCAAGATACAAGGAGAGGGGATGACCCCCTCCTATTTGGGACCTCAAAACTACCTTTCCACCATTGAAATTCCTCTGAGTTTCAGTGGTGAAAAGGCCAAGAGAAGGTGGTCCCAATAGCTTAAAAGGATGGCACAAAACAAAGCCAAACAAGGCATAAAAAGAGGGTAGACCACCCCCAACACCAAAGAAGCCTCAAACAAACACTTTAAGCACTTAAAATTAGAAATTTTTGCAGTTGAAAGTTAGGCCTAAAACATTATGCAAATAGGGCCAAAGACTTAATCAAAAACAAAGCTTTAAGGGGCTAAAAACTCACCCTTGAAGAACAACTTCAAAGAAGCAACTCCAGCAGCTTTTTTTGGACCAAAAACAATCCAAAAACCCCAAAACCAGCTTCAAGGTGCCTCAGCTCCAAAGCAAAGGTGTTTCACTAGGTGTTTGTGTGCAAAAGTGTGAAGAAATGGCACTTTTAAGCACAAATATAGAGAGAAAGGAAGAACTATAGAGATAGAAGTATATGTATAGCTCTATGCCAATTTCTAAACCTGAGACAAGAGGGAGAAGGCTCCCTCTTATAGAAATCCATGCCTTAAGCTTGTTAGACAAGCTAAAGGCTTCAAGCAATCCCTCCATAGTGTATGGAGGATGCTTTCTGTGCCCAACAGCTGGCAAGATAAATATCTACAGAAAATGCAAGAAAGGTGCCGACCAATTGAAGTGGTCGACCGACCAGAAAAAGTGGTCTGCAGGGACAAAAAGTGGTCGGCAAGGGGGGAGAGGTGGTCAGCACAGAGAGAGAAAGGTGGTGGCATGGCTGCCGACCACTTTAGGTGGTCCACAGACCACCCACCCTAGCTGGCCGACCAGAGAACTGGCTGGCAGGGAAGAAAAGTGGTCTACAGGGGGAGAAACTGGTCTACACCCCTATTCCACCCTCCAGGCAAGGGAAAACAAGGTTTAGTTCAAAACCAAACCAAAAAGGAAGCAAGATAAGAGTCCGCAAGGCGAGGCACTCAGCCGGAAGCCCTGAAAACTAGTCTATGGGCACAAAAAAAGGTCTACGAGAGGGAAAGGTGGTCTACGGCCACAAAAAGTGGTCTACAGATCTCTATTTCCCTCTAGACAAAGGCAACAAGGCATGGTCCAAAAACCAGGCCAAGAGGAGAAAGTTAAGAGGTCCTGAGACAAGGCGCTCGGCCGAAGGCTCCGAAAACCGGAAACTAGCCTACAAGAGGGGAAAGTAGTCTACGACTACAAAAAGTGGCCTACAGACCTCTCTCTCCCTCCAGGCAAGGGCAACAAGGCATGGCCCACGAGCCAAGCCAAAACAAAAAGAGTTCAGAGGCCCGGAGGCAAGGCACTCAGCCAAAAACTCCAGAAACTCAAAACGAGCACAAACATGCGCGATCATCGAGCGCTCAATCGATAACGTCTGAGTCTTAAGGTCGGTCAAAAATGGGGTGTCTACACCTGGCATCGATGGCATGCGATGATCATAGGGTGGAAACCATATGCGAATTGATTGAGGAATATCAGCTAGAGGTGCACGAATTTCGCAATGAGATTTGTAATCTAGTTGCCGAGTTGAGTTTTTAACTAAGAAGTCTAAAAGTTACTACAAGTTATCATATCATTCTCTATTATTTTATACGTTTTTTTATAAAAAGTCAAAAAATCAATTACACTAGTGAATCTCAAACAGGGCCTTAAATGAAAAGCAAAGTGATTAATAAAACAAATTGTTATACATAAAATCAATAATAATTTTTTTTAAAAATTTAAAATGAATATATCACAAGATACTAAGGAAAATTCAATTTTGTAAAGGGCTAAGGTTTATATGTATTTCGGAAAAAAAATTCCTCACTTATTGTCTTTAAACAGTGTGAGACTTTCTTGGAATATAAATTTGAAGGGATAATTTATGAGGCCGTGTTTATTTGTCAGAACCTAACGTAGACTCGAGATTGAATTAATAATTTAATAAAATATATAATTTGATGTTTGATTAAAAAAATAATATTTTCCACTCCATAATAATCTTTAGTGAATTTATTAATCACCTGTAATACTTGAGGGGAGGAGACATCAACAGCCACACAAAACAACTACTTGGAAAAAAATGTATAGGGGAAATGGAGAGAAGAGGGTGGAATCCGGTTCTGAGAAGAAGAAAGATGAGTAATCAAGCTGGTCGATTAAGGAAGAAATAGTTGGTCACTCTTTTTGTAGATGAAGTCCCGAAGTCCATGACTCCCAGAGATCTGTTTAAGCTTTTCAGCAAGTTTGGGGTTGTTAAGGATGTCTTCATACCAATGAAAAGGAGGAAAACAACAAGAACAAGATTTGGTTTTGTGAGATACAATTGTAAGGTAGCTGCAGAGGTGGCTATGCAAAAAGCTGATGGCTTATGGTGTGATAATAGGGCCTTGAAGGTGAAAATGGTGGAGTACAGTAAAGCTGATCAACATAGACAGATGTTAACTAATATAAGAGAGGTAGATATGCCGCAGAAGAAGCAATGGAATCCCATTCAACCTATGATGGGAAATAAAGGTAAGTCATATGCGGATGTTGTTCAAACAGGAGGTCATAATGGCGGAAAAATAGAAAAACAAAAAGTCTCTGTCAGAGCTGTTGAGGCTGGTAATGGGTGGCTGTATGACAGCTTGTTGGTGAAGCTCAAAGAATTTTTCTCTTTTCTTGATTTTAAAAAGGAGATGCAGAACAGAAATGTAAAGGGTGTTGAAGTTCGACAAGGAGGAGAAAAGTTAGTAATTTTATCATTTAGATCCCACCAACAGATGAAGGAAGAAAGAGCTCGAATTGGGGAGTGGATCTATGAGTGGAGTGATCAAGTCTCTGAATGGGACGAAAGACTTTGTATGGACCAAGAGAGATGTGTCTGGATTACTTGTATAGGTGTCCCTCTCAATCTTTGGAATCTAAAACCTTCAGAGATATTGGTACTGCATGGAGTGAAGTAGTTCAATACCATGAGGATACACTTGGGGGTAAGCACTTTCTGTTTGGCAAAGTCAGGATCATCAAAAAGCTTATGGAGCCCATAAATACGGTGATTAATTTAGTAGGAAATGTGAGGTCCTATCAAGTGCAAGTGTATGAAGAGCCATTAGTCAATATCTACCATTGTAATAATGATTATAGCTGCCAGAAAAATGAAGTATTGGAATCTAATATGCAAGCTGAGGTCGATTATTTATCCAAAAGCAGATGACAAGTTGGTGCTGCACATACTGAGGCCCCTGATAATGGAGAACAAGGTCAGGATGAAGATAAAGGTGGTTCAACTGCAAAGGAGGACAACGATGTGGATGTGGAAAAAAGTAATGAGGTGTCAAGTAATGGCAATCACACTGTGGAAAGGGTGGCAAATAGCATACTTGAAGGCAATAATTATGTGTCCTGTTCAGTTGCCAAAGAAATTGGCAGTGTTATAGGGAAAACAAACGTTGGGGACTGTCTTTTTGAAAAAGGAGTGGAACAGATAGTTGGCTCAAGAAAAGAGGTGCTTAGGACTGTTGAAGGAGTTGATGACCATGTGTGCACTAATGGGTTTATGCATAGTTTGAGTGGGATGGAGGGTGGTAGGCCCAATATCAATTTAGAAGTTGTACTAAATGGAGCTCAAGTTCAGCATATCAATAATGGGCCAAGATGGCAGGCCAGTTCGAATTTGAGCAAGTGTGTAGCCCAATCCCAGCCTATATATGTAAAAGGTAACTCAGCCCAGAAAGACAAACAAGAGAGGGATGGCCCATCGCAGAAGGCTACTGATAGAACAAGAAGGAGGATTGATTTAAAGATGAAAGGAGTTGAACAAAGGTAAGGAAAAAGAAAGAAGGATGCCCAGTCAAACCAGAAAGGGATTTTATTCAGTAACTACTTAAAAAGTGGGGTGATCCTTAGAGCGGCAGCAGCTGCTACTTCCCTATCCGTGGCTCAAAGTAGTAATTCCAGAAGAAGAAGATAGCTACTTTCCGAAGCTCAAGCTACAATTGCAGTGGGGAAAGAATTAGGGCTGAATTGTGAAGAAAAGGAAGACGAAGTAGTAGAAAGACTAATTGAGCTAGAAGAAAAAGATTTGGGACGAGTGGAAGGCGAGGATGGGATGGTTTAAGGTGTCGGAGCAAGGAGGAGAGTGGAGGCTGCGTTGATAGTTCTTATGAAGATCATGACATGGAATGTTAGGGGTCTCAAAAGACCTGAAAAAAGGAGTAAAATTAAAGTTTTGGTGAGGGATAGGAAAATCGATGTTTTGCTGCTTTAGGAGACAAAACAAGCCAGTGTTGATGTTAATTTTGTAAAATCCTTATGGCCAATGGAGGATATGGGTTATATGGAGGTTAATGCAGAAGGAACAGCTGGTGGCCTTCTTTGCATTTGGAATACCAACGTTTTTCAGTTGATTGATAGCTACAGTTCAAGGAATTTTATACTCCTTTCAGGTATATCTTCTCAATCTTTTCCTTGCGTTATATGTAATATATATGCTCCGAATGATATATTGAAGAGGAGGAAGTTATGGGAGTGTCTTGTTAATCTGAAACCTGCTTATCCCAATGCTTGGTGCCTGGGAGGTGATTTTAATGAGATTCGATTTATGAGTGAAAGGAAGGGGTGTTTAAGAAGGAAGAGGGGTATGAAAGATTTTAATAATTTTATAGAAATCCTGGAGATGACTGATTTACCTATGTAAGGAAGATTATTCACATGGTGTAATGCAATGGAGGGGGATAGGTGGAGTAGGATCGATAGGTTTTTGCTCGACCCTACGTGGCTGGAGAGGTATAAATTTAAACAATGGGGATTAGCTAGAGATATTTCTGATCATTGCTGAGTACTACTGATGGAGGATGAGAGAGATTGGGGGCCAAAACCTTTTAGGTTTATCAATGCCTGGACATCTCACCCTCAATTCAAGAATGAAGTTAAAAAGGTCTGGAAGGGGGCTCAGCTTTTGGGTTGGGCAAGTTTCAGACTCATACATAAATTGAGAATTTTGAGAGCACATCTGAGAAGGTGGAACATGGAGGTATTTGGTAATATTGATGATCAACTGAAAAAGGCTGCGAAGGAACTTCATGAATGGGACTTGAAAGCTGAATCAAGATCCTTGGTGAAATCTGAAATGCAAAGAAGAAGGGAGGTTAGAACTCAAGTGTGGCATCTCAGCAGAAGCAAGGAGAGATTGTGGCTGCAGAAGTCTAGAATGTCATGGGCCCAAAATGGTGATAAGAATACTAGACTATTCCACTTGATGGCAAGCTGTAGGCAGAGGGAAAATTTCTTAGATTCAGTGAAAGTAAATGGTGTTGTAGTGGAAGATCCAAGTATGATGAGACAAGAAGTGGGGAATCACTTCATTAGAGTGTATACTGAAAGTTGGAAGTGTAGGCCTAAGTTGGAAGGTCCCTTCCTAACTATAAGTCCTACAGATTCTGAGGGAGTCCTAGAGGCATAGTTTAGTGAAACAGAAATTTGGGCAGCTATACAAGATTGTGACGGAAATAAGGCGCCTGGTCCAGATGGCTTCAATTTGTTTTGCATTCAAAAATGTTGGTCCATAATGAAAGGAGAGTTTATCAAGTTGTTTGAAGAGTTTTACGGTAATGGGAAGATGGCTCGGGGTGTAAATAGCTCTTTTATTTCTTTGATCCCTAAAAAGGAGATCCCCACAGCCTTGTTTGAGTATAGACCTATTAGCTTGGTTAGCTCTATTTATAAAGTGGTGGCTAAAGTGTTATCTAGAAGACTCAATCAAGTGCTGCCTAAACTCATAGGAGAAGTTCAAACTGCCTTTCTTGGTGGCAGATGCATTCTTGATGGAGTTTTAATTGCAAATGAAGTGGTGGATTGGTGGAAAAAGTCAAAACAAAAAGGACTCATTCTTAAATTGGATTTCGAGAAAGCCTATGACTCAGTTAATTAGGAGCTTCTGCTGGCAATGATGCACAATTTTGGGTTTGGTCAAAGATGGATGGGGTGGATAAAGGAGTGTACCTCTACGCCAAGGATTTTAGTGCTTGTAAATGGGTCACCCACTATAGAATTTTCTCCTCAAAAGGGGTTGAGGCAAGGTGATCCACTATCACCTTTCCTATTTAATATAGTGGCTGAAGGCTTGAATATCCTTTTGGAGAGAGCAAAACAAAAGGGGATGATTAAAGGTGCTTTAGTGGGTCATCAAGGGTTACAAATTTCTCATTTACAATTTGCAGATGACACCATTATTTTTTGTGAAGCCACATGGGATAAACTCATTATGATCAAAAGAATTCTAAGGTGTTTTGAAGTGGTGTCAGGCCTAAAGATTAATTTCCATAAGAGTATGGTTAGTGGCATTGGTGTAGAAGAGGGGTTATCTAAAGAATTTGCTATAAAACTTAATTGCCTAAGTTAGAAATTACCTCTTACATATCTTGTTTTACCTTTAGGGGCAAATCCAAGGAGAAGCAGTACTTGGAAACCTGTGGTGGAAAAGTTTAAGAAGAAATTAGCATCTTGGAAGAGGAGATACTTGTCTTTTGCAGGTAGATTGACTCTAATTAAGTCCATATTGTCAAGTCTACCTATGTATTTCCTATCCATCTTTAAAATGCCTGTTGGTGTTGCTAAAACAATAGATAGGATTCAATCTAATTTTTTATGGGAAGGTTCTGACATTAAAAAGAAAATTCACTTAGTTAAATGGCAGGAGGTGTGTCAAAGTGCAGCTCAAGGGGGGTTAGGTGTGAGAAGGCTGAGCAATGTTAATGTGCGTTTAATGTTAAAATGGTGGTGGAGGTATGGAAGAGAGCATAAATCATTATGGAAACAGGTGGTCTGCTGCAGATTTGGTGGTTTTGGGGGTAGGTGGACTCCAGAACCAGTGACTGATGCCATGGGCTCTAAGGTATGGAAGGATATTGTATCTTTAGGCTCATCTCATAGTGTAGTGGAGGAGTTTTTTGCACAAAACTTTAAAATTGCCTTGGGAAATGGGGAAAGAATTCATTTTTGGTCGGATAGGTGGTTTAACAACACAAGGCTCAGGAATGAATTTCCTAGGTTATTTAGGCTATCAATTGAGAAGGAAGGCTCCTTGAAGTTTTTTTATCATCGAAAAGGGCTTGACAGTGATTGGAAGTTAGCATTTAGAAGACCACTTTTAGCTTGGAAGGAGGAGGAAGTTAAAAGGTTTAATGTATTTTTGTCAGAGGCACCAAACCTTAATCAGCTGACTGAGGATTCATGTTTGTGGTTGGCTAATACTTCAGGTGTTTTTTCTGTGGCTTCAGTTTGGAAAAAGATGCAGTCTCTTGGTGGGCCCATGTTTAGCATTTCAAAGTTTCTGTGGAGAAATTCAGTATAACAATCCCGGTTTTCCCTTCATTGTTTAATTGTGTTCCGGACTCGGTTCCATGGATGTTGGTCGTTGTATTATTCTCATTTCTATCCTCTACTCTTTATATATTTGAGTCTTTGGTTGTGTTGGGCAGGTTAGTTGTGTTTAGAAACCAAAAGTTGATGCCCAGATTTTGGCTTTCACGCTCGAGCGGGGCTTTTGACGCTCGAGCGGGCCCTTTGTTTTTGCTTCTCCGCTCGAGCGGGCATTTTGACGCTCGAGCGTGATTATTCATCTCCCAGTATTTTGTTCTGCAGGTCATCGGACGCTCGAGCGTCCACTTTCACGCTCGAGCGGGGACCATCGACTGCAAAACTTCTAGAAGTGTGCATCCAGCGCGCGAGCGGCGCTTTTGACGCTCGAGCGTAAGTTTGTGTCTGACGCTCGAGCGGGGCATTCCACGCTCGAGCATACCTGTTTGTATATCAGTCCGTGAAATCACTTTTTGGATCACTTTTTCGACTCTCTCTCTCTCTCTTACTTTCAAAACCCAAACTTGAGAGCCTCTCACTCTAGACTTCAACTTCTCTCTACAAAATCATCTAGATCAAGTGATCTTCTACCTTGGTCCCTTTATATAAAGTGTAGGGTTTGGCTTGCTCTTCCTTTTGATCCGAAAATTATTGGGTTTGGAGCACCTTCGAAATCCTTCATCTTCTCCATTTGGTCTCTCCATTTGAGGTAGGGATAACTATTCATATTTATAGTCTTTGACATAAACTTGTAGTCATTTTGATGTAATGTTGAAGTTGGGTAATTTTGGGGGTTAGGGTTTCAAAATATATATAAAGAGGGGTTTTGTTCTTTTGACTCATACATGTATATTTTGGGTCTTAAAATGAGGTCATTGATGTTTAATGAAAATATTTGAGCCTTTGGGTCAATGTTGAGAAAAGGGGGAGGAAAGCCCTAATTTGTTGTTATGAATTAATTTGTACAATTAATTTGGAAAGTTATGAAAATATGAAATTGAGTTGGAAATAATGAAATTAAGGAGTTATGAGAATGAATGGTGGAGTTGAATAAGTTAATCACTCACCTTTGGAAATATTGACAATTTATCTGTTGATGCATTTATTATCTATTTAGAAATAATTGCTTTGGGCTATTGGTGGAGGATAGTCTTGATTGTTGTAGACACTGTATGTTGATTAGGGAAAACTGAAACTAATCACGCTGAATATGTCATTGAATATGACAGTTGGAATGATACATTGAATATGTGTATTGATTAATCATTGTATATGATAAGTGTTTATATACATTGTATTGTGTGGGAGGAGATAGGGGATGTACTCCACGGTTTGGGAGGAGATAGGGGATGGACTCCTAAACCGGATATTATTTGGGAGGAGATAGGGGATGGACTCCATTGATACAGCAAATATGTGTATCTATTGTGAAGTATGGAAGTGTTTTAATATGACATTGATACAACAAATATGTATATCTATTGTGAAGTATGGAAGTGTTTTGATATGAGTTGTTATCCCATTTAAAAAGGGAAGTGCTTTAATATGAGTTGTAGTCTCATTAAATTGTTGGCCAGGTTCTGAGCCATGTTATGAATTGAAAATTTGATAAGTAAAGGAAAGTGGAATGAAATATGGACATATCTGTCATGGAATTGGATTGTGTTGTATGTTGGTTTGTATGAGTTAAACATTTATCAAATACTAATGTTTTAGTTATTACTCATATTATGTTTAGCATATCTCTACTGGGTGTTGGCTCACCCTATATGAGACATCATTTTCAGGTACAGGTGATATGCCGCCTCCAAGGATGTAGCTTGGGAGGTTGTAGAAGCTGAAGGCTTCCTTTTTGTGATTATTTTGTGTATTACATGTAAATCAAGCCAATGGCTTATTTTGTGTTTTGAGTTAGTACTCTCTTTTTGTAACCAAGTGTTGGCTTGGAAAGTTGTAAGCCCGTAGGGCATTTACTTTTGATGTCAACATGTAATACTTTTGTAATGAATACTCTGATAAATAGGATTATACTTTATTCTCTTAAGTTTATGGATGTCTTGAATGTATGATTTATGTGTTTATTTTGAGGGCGTTACATTCAGCACCTCCAAAGGCTCAGTTTTTAAGTTGGTTAGCTTGGAAAGGGAGATTGAAGACAAAAGACTTCATGAACAGGATTGGAGTCCGGTCTGCCAATGATAGTCTTCTATGTGTGTTCTGCAAGAAAGAGATGGAAACAATTAATCATGTGATGTTACTATGTCCAATAGTGTGGAGAATATGGTCTGTCTTGGTAAATTGGTGGGAGGTAAAGTGGGCAACTCCAGGTTCTGTGAAAGTGTTGCTGCAATGATGGTCTAGTATGAAATTGGAAAAGGAGTTAGAAATTTGGAAGGTTGTCCCTTTGGCCATGTTTTGGTCTTTGTGGAAATTAAGAAATGATTGTTTATTTAATAATGGCAAGGCTGATTTTGCAGAGATGGTGGAGCTTTTAAAAGTTAGAATTGCCTTATAGGTCAAGTCAAATGTTAAGGGGATCAATTACTCAGTGCATGATATTGTGGCAAACTTGAAACAGGTGAGAGGTTGTCTGGTATAGGAGGCATGATGCTAGATGCTGTTGTATGACAAGCTGCTATATGTTATTACTTTGAGGCAGGGGAAGAGGTGCTCTCCATATAAGTGCAGGTTGGATGCTGGTGCTCAGGATCTACTGGATGGTGCTCAGGCCTGCTAAATGGTGTTCAGGGCTGATGTTGGTGTACATGTTGTTGCTTTAAGGTCTGCAGAATGTGGTGTTCAGGGGAAGGGGTGCACACCATATAAGTGCAGGTCTGATGCTGTGATGCAGGGGAAGGGGTGTGTTTTTGCTGCTGATATAGCATAGTCAAAGGTAAAGCTGCTGCTGATATGGAGGTCTGATGCTGAATGGTCTGTTGAGCTGCTGCTGAATGGTGCTATGGTCTGCTGAATGGTCTGATGTTGGTGCTCAAGTCTGCTGACTATAGCATGTTTTTGCTGTTATGCTTAGGTCTACTGGATGGTGCTCAGGCCTGCTAAATGGTGTTCAGGGCTGATGTTGGTGTACATGTTGTTGCTTTGAGGTCTGCTGAACGTGGTGTTCAGGGGAAGGGGTGCACACCATATAAGTGCAGGTCTGATGCTGTGGTGCAGGGGAAGGGGTGTGTTTTTGCTGCTAATATAGCATACTTAAAGGTAAAGTTGCTGCTGATATAGCATAGCCAAAGGTAAAGCTGCTGCTGATATGGAGGTCTAATGTTGAATGGTCTGTTGAGCTGTTGCTGCTGCAGGTCTGATGCTGAATGGTCTGCTGAATGGTGCTATGTAGTGTACATGTTATTGCATGATTGTGAGGATTGGGATTGTTTTCTAGTTTTGGTTTGTCTGGTGAGGTGGTTTTGGGTATTTGTGGTTGGTTCCTCACCAACTCTTGATGGTGTGCTAGCATATGATTGGGCGGTCTTATTGGTGCCAACTTAGTTGGGATTGATTTGGCTCGCTATGATGCTGTTTGCACTCATTTTCTTTTTCCTTTATTGATGTATTAGTTTTTCCTCTTCATCAATAAAGTTTATTTTCTTTTGCTGATAAAAAAAAAAAAAATAGTCTTTAGTGGAAGACTACTGAATCTCAAGTGGGGGTGAGATACAAAAAAGAGAGATTAAGGAGAAGTTTAGATAAATTACTTAAATTTTGGTTTCAATTGTTTAAATTTCATTTTTTTTAAATTAAGTTTTTTGTTTTCTGTGTTTTTTTTTTTCATTGAATTTTATTTTAATATTTTAAATAATTTTTTTAGTTTTTAGATACACTTAATATAAATACAATTAAAAAGTATAATATTTGTAAAAAAATCTTTAAAACATTCACTAAATACCACCAAAAAAAAAAAACTAAAACTAAAATTTTAGTATTCTTGTATATTTATTGATTTTTTAAAATATTTTTTAAAAAATATTTTCCTTTTTTGGTAGATCTAGATTAGGTGCATTTAAAAAGTAAAAAATTTGCTTAAAATATTTTAAAAAATTCATTAAAAAAATAAGAAAAACAAAAAATTGAATTTAGAAAATTAGAACCAAACAAGATGAATAGGATTTTATTAATCTCATCTGGGAGGGGTAGCGGTGATGTTTCCTTGGCAGAGTGTTTAGGTCACAGGGTCTCCTTCTAAAGTTGCTTTCTTTGTATGGACAGCAGCTCTAGGGTGTATATTGACTATTGACAATCTGATTCGACGCAGGCACATTTTGGTTAGTTATTGTTGTATGTGTTGTGGCGATACCGAGTCGGTAGATCATCTGCTGCTTCATTCTTCTATAGCGACTAGGCTTTAGTCACTTCTTGTTGGTTTGTTTGGGTTGGTTTGGGTTCAGTCGGGCTCGGTAGTCGATGTTCTTCGGAGTTGGAGGGGGGCGAGAGTTGGGAGGCGTTGATGGAAGGTGTGGTTGCTTGCTGCCCAGTTCTTAATGTGATTGATTTAGTTGGAGTGTAATAGGCGTACTTTTCAAGGGACATCTCATTCGGTAGCTTGGTTGGAGAATAGGCACTTTTTTATTCTTCATGGTTGGGTTACAAAATCGGTGAATCCGGATGTGTTGGTCTTTATAAATTTTGTGGATAATTGGACTTTTTAGTTTTCTTAGTTTTTGCTTGATGTGGGCTGTAGTTTCTGTATTTTTTGTATCAGCTAGATATTTTTTTAATAATATCTATCCTTATTTATCAAAAAATAATAATAATAATAATTCTGGATCAATCCAAATAGTAGCTATGATATAAATTGAGAATTCCCATACTAATAGTCCTAAGAAAGTAGAAATGCTAATTTAATCTATTCAAACAAACATAATTTTACTATTTTTTAAATATAGCAACTAAAGGATTTATTGTATAACTTTTCGAGTTTAGGACCAAAAAAAAAATCATATCTTCGTAGGGTAAAAGTTGGTTTGTATAACAATACTGGTTAACCATTAAACTAATGGCCCTACAAATATCCTTTAGGATAGGGCTGAGTAAGGAATCCGTGAAATCCGTAGTCCGATCCAGTCCAGTCCAATCCGATAGGTTTGGATTAGTTTTTTGAATCCGCGGTTCGGTTCCGGATTGAAGAATTAAAAATCTGTAGTCCACGGATTGGTTCCGGATTGAACCTCACGGTTCCGGATTGGAACCGATCCGGGCCGTATACAAATAGTCTATATTTTTATTATACATCATCCCCAATAGTATCTTCTCTTATTCTATATAAAATCTAAACTCAAACCTAAAACCGTATAATATCTTCTTTTATTACTTTTGTTTGTTAGTTTTTAGTTTTAATTTGTAATGGTCTAAATACTTATGATCAAACCAGTTTTCTTATGGTTGTTTAAATTCTAGAACAGTATGTCATTATTATAGAAAAACATGTTGTTATTGTGGAACTAATATAGCGCTATGTTTATATTTTTATGAAATTAAAGTGTTATATATATATTTTTGTTATTTAATTATGTGAATCCGTGGTCCTAAACCGATCCAATCCGTATTTAAATGGATTGGTTCGGATTAGTTCCATGACTTAAACGGATTGGATTGGTTCCAATTTTTTAGGAGCCGTAGATAACGGATTGGTCCTGATTTTACCCCAATTCGATCCAATCCGGACCATGCTCACCCCTACTTTAGGACATGAGTCAAAAGTTAATCCAATGCAAAGTGAGATATGGACCTTGGCCAAGTGAAAGCAGTTTTGAGTGTTACAAAACATTAGTTACAAATACAATAAAATTAAGGTTGTGTTTGGTTCATAAGTTTGGTGAGAGATTTAAAAATAAAATAAAATAAAATAAAATAAAATAAAATATGAATAAAATAAAATTATATTTCACACCTAATACTGTTAAAATAAAAAATAAGACACCTGAGCATCTTCGCTTTCATCCATGTATCGATAAATATCATCATAAGAAATTGGAGTAGGTTGTCCACTTTCATCGGTGAAGGAAACCAGTGGACGTGAACCATCTTCTGATCCAGCTTTACCTTTCACATGGCTGTATGGAATGGGACGTATATGAGCAATCCAATCAAATAAACCATTGTAAAACAAAACTAAACTACACTTGAACATAAACATTTCTGGTACTCTGATAATATATATATACATATATATATCTCTCCATAAAATTGCATAATTTTATTATTGAGTCATAAATTATTTTAATTTTAGACTAAAGTTGTGTTTGTTTGGAGATTAGAGCATATGATTGGATTATGTATATTGGCCAATTTCAAATTCATGTTTAGATATTAAAGGAATCTCCAAATTAACAGTTATTCGAGACAATACATATCTTTATATGAAAGATAGTTGAATCTCATGAGACGTGAGATACAAAATAGTAGGATTAAAGACTCTTTCAATTTGGGGTTTTAAAAATCAAAATACCCTAAATTATTGTTATTGAATAGTGACATAAATATATATATATATATATATATATATTTCTTTAGGAAAATGTCTCGTAACTCAAATTTTGTGGCTCAAAAGTGACTCAAATGGCCAAAACGACGTCGTTTTGGCCATTTTTATGTTGTTCTGTACTCAAAACGACGTCGTTTTGGCCATTTGAGCCATTTTTTAGCCACAAAATTTGAGCTACGTAGCATTGCCGATTTCTTTATTAGGTAGAAATTTGTGGCTTATTATGATGCTTCTATTAAACATAATACCTATCATTTTTATCATAATATGCAAATATGTCACTACTACATAATTCTAAAAGTATAATCCATATCAACATTCTTGTCACATGATGATTTTACTAATCCTCTCTTAATTCAGAGACCATTCAAACGTGAGATAGAAATTAATCTAAGTGGATGTTTGGGAAGTTGCTGTTTTAGTAGGTTATTTTAATTTTGGCTATTTTGGTAGGCTAAAGTTTTTGTATTTGAGAAGATGATTGTAATTTTTTATAGTTAGATGTGATATTTGTAAGAGAAAAAATGAATTGATTATGAGTTTGATGTGACATTTTGTCTTATTGGCTATTTTAGCTTATTTTGTCCCCGTTTGGCAAGAGGCTATTTTAGCCAAAAAGTCAAAAAGTTACTAAAAAAGCCAAACAGCTAACAACCCATACCAAAAAGTCAAAGATTCCCTTTTCTCTCTACTTTTTGCACATCTTTTCGTAAAAAGCTAAAAAGTCATCCCAAACATACTAGTTTTTTTTACATCACATTTTAGCCAAATAGCCAAAAAGTTACTAAAAAAAAACTAAAAAAGGTTATTCCCAAACAAGAATGAATTGATTATGAGTTTGATGTGACATTTTGTCTTATTGGCTATTTTAACTTATTTTGTCTTTTAGTGTTATTTTAGTCAAAAAAAACTAAAAAAAAGTTATTCCCAAACACCCCCAAAATATGTTTTTTAGCCCAATAAGACAAAACTTATATCCAACTTATAATCGTTACATTCTTCCTCTCAAAAAAAAAAAAAAGCCAAAAGTCCTTCCTAAGCGAGATATTTTAAACCCAAGCTAAAATAGCCAGAAACACAAAAAAGTTAAAAAGCCAACCTACTTTCTAAACGAACCCTAAGATACATATTTTTTTATTATTTAATTTCTAACTTGTTATCGACCCAATAGACCAGTAAATCCAGGAGACCAATCCCACTGTCTATTGGCGGGGCTCAATTAAAGCCAGGTTTGTACTCGAGAGATTTTGAACTTGAAATTTTAATTGAAGAAACGTAATTCTAAAAAATTAATAATCTCCAGAATAATATAATAAAATATCAATGAATATTATCCCATGAAATCTAATGCAAGCAAACATATCCATGAAGTATAAAGTACAAATTGCATTAAAAATATATATATATGTTGATGCATATATGTTTATGCATTTCGTAGATAAGTGGGCAACAGAAAACTAAGCGTATACAAACTCAGAAAATGATTTTTCCTAAACAATTTTGTCTTTTTTCTGCACTAAGTTACCTTCGAAGGCTAGAAATGGCTGGTGTCACTTCGGCTTGAGAAGGAGGTTGAAGAATATAGGAAGGAAGTTGGATGAGTGCCATGGCTAGTTTAACTCTAAAGAAAATGTTGATGAAATTCACTATGAAATAACAAGAACACAACATATATGAGCATGTTTGTTTTGAGGGATAAGAGGGTGGGATTGGACTATTAGTCCCACCGGACTAATAGTCCATTGTTTGTTTGAAAAATTTTGCTCCGGACTAATAGTCCCCCGGGACTGTTAGTCCCACAAACATGGGACTATCCTATCCCATGGGGGGGTGGGATAGAAACCATGGGATTGGTATCCCATGGGATTATTTTGTAAAATGTTCATTTTACCCTCCATGCTATTACTTAGTAAACAATTAGAAAAGGGTAAAATAGTCTTTTGAACATTTATAAATTATTTTTTTAGTGTTGTTAATTTAAAACTATATATTAAATAAAAAATTTAAATTATAAATTATAAATTATAAATTTAATTTAATTAAAAATAATAAATTATAAATTATGGCCTTATAAATTAAATTTTTTTAGTGTTGTTAAAAAATTAAATTTACATATTAAATAAATTTTTTTTTTTAGTATTGTTAATTTAAAATTATATATTAAATAAAAAATATAAATTATAAATTAAATTTATTTAAAAATAATAAATTATAAATTATGGCCTTACAAATTAAATTTTTTTAGTGTTGTTGAAAATTTAATTTATATATTAAATAAAATTATTTTTTTATTGTCGTTATTTAAAATTATATATTAAATAAAAATATAAAATATAAATTATAAATTTAATTTAATTGAAAATAATAAATTAAAAATTGTGGCCTTATAAATTAATTTTTTTTAGTGTTGTTAAATTATAAATTATAGATTATAAGGGTGAAATAGTCTTTTGAACATTTATCCTTATCTAGCCCGTCTAACCAAACATTGGATTTACTAAAAATAGTCCAATCCAGACATCTAATCCCATGACTAAACAAACATAGGATACAAATCCAATCCAACCAAATAGTCCCGGGACAATGTATCCCGAGACTAACAGTCCGATGGATTACAATCCCCCCTTATCCAGTCCGTCCAAACAAACACATAAAGATGACAATTGGATGAGTGGATGGCCAAAAACATGTCGTCATGTCGTGCAACAATGGGAAAGAGTATAATATTGTGATGACTAAATTTTTGTATCAAATTTATTTATCAAAGCATGCGTATTTTTGTGTTAATACAAGTAATTCACATTTATTACTTTCTATTTTTTTTATATTATACTTCTTAATAACCAGTTTATATATTTTTTTGATCAGCTAGTAACCACTTTATATGTCAGCACTGTATTGATCAGTGCAGTGCTAATACATAAAGTGGTAGCATTACTCTAATACAATAGTCTCATGTTTTTTTAATGTATTGTATCAATGTATTAGTGAAATATAAAATGTCACAACATTGAATAATCAAATTTGATACCCAAAAAAAAAAATTTGAGAAAATTGGTGAAAATCTATTTTTATGAGCTTATATCACATGAGATCTAATGGTTGATTTTTTTATTATAAGGACACAATTAATGAAATCAATGAGAATTACATATTATTGTTTGAAATGATTTTTTTTTTCCTTTTACCTTTGACTTTGTACTTTTTTCTTCTCTATTTTCTCTCTCTATTCTCACATACTAATGTCATCAATCGCTGTCGGCAACTCACCAAAAAAGTTGTTGGCAATGGAAAGTCGTCAACATGGAAAAAGTCCCTACAAAAGTTGTAATTTGTATTTTTACCAATTACATTATGACATGTAATTTTTTATTAAAATTTTATAATGCACAATTAATGATATTAGAATAAAAATTTTCTCTTATGTGTAATTTCAATAAATATGAATAAAATCTAATTAATTATAAATTATTTTTACTACATAATTTAAATAAATTTTATATTATTATTTTAATTTAGAAATTAATTTTTAATTATTTATTTATAACTGGGCATAGCACAAATAATATATTAAGAGAATAGGTTTTTTTTTTTTTCCTTAGAGAGAGAGAGAGAGAGAGAGAACTGTGACCAGAGGGGTGGAAAGCCGCCCAAGCCGAGTCAAATTGAAATTTTGTGTCTGATTATTGGAGTGTAAAATTAAAAATTGTAGCTGACATAACTCGAGCTGAGTTCCAATATATATATAACCATGCTTTAAAGCAACTTGATTCTCACTTTGGTATGCTAAAATATCAAAATGTTATATTTGACGATTCTACTTCAATTGTGAAAATGATATATAGCCCCTCACCAGAGAGATAGAGAAAACAATTTGTTACCAGATTTTGACAATTGTTAAATTTTATATCAAATTTGGTAGAAAATTTAGCATTACTAAAATTTGGCAAGAGGAAAACTGAGTATTTTGTCAAATTTTGATAATCTATCTACTACTATGTGACCCGTGCTATACATGAGATAAAATAATATATTACTTACAAAGAAAAAAATTGATAGTTTTTATCATTTTTTCTCCGTAAATAAACATTTTATATATAATTTTAAGAGTTTTATAAAATTATGAAAAAGTAAGAGTTTAACAAAAAAATAATTTAATATCTTATCCAATTTTACAAAGTTCTTAAAATTCATTACTTTTTCTAGATCCAACTAACAAATTTTGTACCACCAAGGGACCATCCTAGTTGGTAAAGAAGTATGCTCATCTCTTTACTGGTCAGGGTTCGAACCCCTTACTATTCAAGTGGAAGTTCGACCGTTTACGTGGATCGGTTAGCTTCTCCCAGTTTGGCTTGTAAGGGTGGATCATAAGAGTCCTGCCTTGAGGGTGTTCTGGGTATCAAAAAAAAAAAAATGAAAAATTTTGTTACCCGATAGGTATTTTAAATTTTTTTAAATTCAAAAATCAAACTCAATATATAGATGCTTTAATTATTTTTTAAAGATTTTGATAGCTAGTAGATTTGATATGATTGTAATTATGTAATGTTTTACCAATGATTATCTTGTAGGTGTTATCTATTTATTTTTTAAAAATCCAAATCAACAAATTTAGCCATGAAATTGAATAAGATTTAAGAAGACCTTTTTTTATTGTCCCTAATATTATGATTTTAGAGGATAAAGGACATCAAAAAATTCACAGTAGCTTAGGTCTGTATCATGTTTATTGGACCAAAGCGTCATTCTCTCTCCACGATTGATAGAGAAAAATCTGGGTTAAATTTCTCTGTGTGATAGTCAGAGAAATTTATAAAACTGAAATTTCTTTGTCATTTTAGAGAATTTGTGAAAGCATCACCTCTTGTTTAGTTTATTTTTTCTGGCAAAAAACTTGAGCTAAATTTTTTTGTTATTGTAGTGAAATTTGTAACAACATTACCCATTGTTCCGTTGATTTTCTTTGCTTAAAACCTAGGTTAAATTTATCTTTGTGTGACGGCCAAAGAAAATTGAATTCAGTTGATTTTCTCTAGCTAAAAACATGGACTAAAATTCTCTTTCATGCTTATTTTCTCTGGCCATTACACATTTACTTAATATTTTCTTGTGCATTTGAATTTCACTGGCCACATTACGACTCCCTTGAGATATGAAATTTATTTGAGTTTGTGTTTGTTCATGTGTGTATGGAATTTCAATGACCACTTGCTCTTACTTAGTACTGTGAGATATGAAATTTCTCTGATCATTGCACACTTACTTAGTACTGTCTTATGCGTGTGTGGAATTCAGAAAAATTTAGAAATCAAATAAAAAAAACACAAAGAATTTCAAAATAGAAAATGTCCAGCTCATAAAATAACATGTCCAGAGAAAACTACACAATAGAAAAATTTACAAACTTAACAAAATAAAATATCTAACAGAGAAATTTCTCTTGGTTAAAATAACTACAATATTGAAGAACTTGTTCAATTCACAATATATAATTCAAAAAAAATTGCAAATCATACACATATTACAAACTAACCTTATAAACTTAAATTAACTTTCAAAATCACAAAAACAAAAACTTATTCAAATAAAAAAAATACAGAGAATCTTATTTGCTAACTATTCCACAAATTGCAATTAATTTTCTCAATCCATAAATCTAATCCAAAGAAATTTATAAATCATAAATATATCCAGAAAAATTACATCACTACTCCAATCACAAATAACATGTCTAGAGAAAATTAAAACTGACAGAAAACGAGATGAATTATCACGGAGAAATTTCAAAAATGAAGAATAAACAATATGTTTCCTACTGATTTGATCTACAACAAAATTTATAAACTACCAAACCCACCACCTTTTAATAAAAGCATTTGGTAATAATAAATTTAAACTTTATATTTAAATTATATCATGATGTGTTATATTGTGATGGATATGAGTCTGTTTAAAAGTGTCAATATTGAATCAAACATTAAAAATAAGGATAAACTACAAATAAGTCCTAATAATTGGATTTAATTCTAATTAAGTCCTATTGAAAATAAGTCATAATAAAATCGTCGCTAAAAATAATCTTTTGTGACGATTTTTACATATGTCGCTAAAAATTGACAATTAATTACTTTTTTTTGTCACGATTTGTATAAATTGTCTCTAAAACTTATAATTAGTGGCGTTTTCTTGTGACGAATTTTTCAAACTATCACTGAAAGTTAAAAATTAATGACTTTTTTTGTAACGATTTTTTTTAAACTGTCACTAAAACTTATAATTAGTGACAATTTTCAAACTATAGCTAAAAATTAATATTTAGTAATGTTGGGTAATAGTGTTTGATAATAAAAAATGTCATTAATTATCATAGGACATACTGAACAATAAGTTTACCTATTATGATATACACGTAAATCCCCCAACAATAACCTAAAAATTGGAACTGGGATGGACGTTGTGCTTATAAGGCACAACACCATGTTGTGAGCTTGTGAGAGCATTTTTTCAAATATATTTTGATGATTCAAACCGTTCATATTGTAGAGTTTGTTGAATAAATCATCTATGTAAAATATTAAGTTAATTAGACATATATAACCCACACTACAACACATAAGAGTTTAAGAGACCAAAAAAAAAAAAAGTAAAAAATTTGTTTGCAAAAGATATTTATGGACCAATTTTTATCGTCGTGAGGATACTCGCTAAAAAGTCGTTCTGAAAAATAAAAAATAAGACTTTTAGCGACAAAATTTTAAAAATGTCACTAATAGATCCATTTTTAAAGACAAAATAATTTGGTCTCAAAAATGTTTATTTTTTAAAACAAAAAATTTGAACCCAAAAAGATAATAATTCATCACTAATATCCAATTTTCGTTGCAAAAAAAAATATAATAACTACAATTTTCACAACGAAAATATTTAGTCCCTAAAAAATAATTTCATCCCTAAATTTTAGTCTCTAAAACCTTAATTTTTTGTATTGCCACAACAAGACCAGATTTATGTATAAAAAAATTTTAAAAATAGAAGGTTAGCATAAGTTTGATAAATTTTTTTCAAAATAATTATGGGTCTAATCATAGGTTACGATTGTCAGATTAATCTCACTTTTTATATGGATGATATATTCGACGAATTCTATAATATAAACGATTCAAATTATTAAAATAAAATCGAGACAAATTTTAATGGGTATGTCATAGCAAGATGCTATGACAGCACCCCAAGTCTCCTAGAAACTATGTTCGAATTGATTTTTATGCTAATTTTTAGCTCAAAATCATGTCATTAGATAATTATCGTGATACAAGCCTAATAATTCTTATATTAATAAATATTTTTCAAATAATAAATTTTTTGTAAATATTTTTGACTCCTTAATTTTTATATGCCACATGTATTTTTTAATTTTTAAAATAAATTTTTTATTAATATCTTTAAATAAATATTTTAAAATTATGCAAGACTAAAGTTATATTTTGAATTTCTTTTTAAAACATTTTAAATTTCAAATTAAATACGAATTAAATATGTTTGAATTTTTTTAAATATTTTCTATATAAATATTTTTAAAAAATATTTTTAAATTTTCAAATTATATAAGATTAAAGTTATATTTGAAATTTTATTTTAAAACATTTAAATTTTTAAAATTTCAAATTAAATGTGTTTTACATTTTTCTTTCTTTTTTTTTCTTTTTTGACTTTCTATATAAAAAAATTTTAATTTCAAATTTTTAAATAGATGGGTAAAATTAAATTATCGCAGTTTTTTGTCACATTTATAATATGACAAAATTTAAAACTTACCATGTTGATTATTTGAGTATTTAATAGAATAATAAGAGAAATATCAATAAAATGAAAAGAACTGATTGAAAATTACAAATATATTTTTATATTTTAAAATTCAAAAAATTAGAAAAAGGTCTCAATGAGACAATAACATTTTGCTTATATAATAATATAAATAGATAGATAGATAGATAGATAGATAGATAGATAGTATATATTATAGCAAATAGACCTTTTATTTGAAAGAACCCAAACTGAGTTTCAAATCATCAATCTAAATTTCTTGATTTTTCTAAAATTTAAATGTTAAAGAAACACAAATGGCATCAAATATTGGCCATCAAATTATGTCTATAATTATGTCTATAATATTGGCCCATCATATATAACTTATATTTAAAAGGAATTTCAAATGTAATTTTAATCTTATTAAGTATCTCTCTCTTAACTTTCACATATCATCTTTTTTTAAACTTATTTAAGTTTAATAAGCCATAAGTAATTGCACTAAACAGTACTCTTCCAAATTAAAATAAATTATAATAAACTCATTTAAATTGTGACAAATAGTCCCCATAATATATATGATAAGCATGATCATCAATCAAGAATGGAAATACATTTTGCATCTCTGCACTTGTATCAAATCTTACTTTGCCATTACATAAAAAATATAGTAACCATGTAGCCTTAACACATTGAAATCTGACAGTCAATCTTGCAAATAAAATTACTTTGGTCCCTATTATTAATTTTTAAAATCTTGACAGTAAAAATTGCATATTTTTTATAAAATCTCACTTTGTTCTCTATACAAGTGTCAATGTCTCTCTTTTGTTACTCTATTGTTTAAATTTTTAACAGAATCCAGTCATGTAACAAGAATGTGACTACGAAATGAGGGTAAGAGAGGAAAATCATCTCCGTTTTCTATCAATACATACTTTGTCCCAAAATGTATATCAAATTATGACTGTATTAGGTTAAAACAAAACGTAAATTATGAACGATTAAAAAGATGAACTAGAGATTTGCATAAATTGAAATCACAAAATTCGGTTTTTTCACTGTAACATAGTTTTCTATTTATTCATCTTTTTCTCTTCGATTTATGTGCTGCACTTTTTTATTTCAAAGGTTTATTTACCTCTTGGTTCCAATTTTCAGGATACAAACATATATATATATATATATATATTATTATAACTTTTACGTACTTATCATATAGGACAAAGTGAGTATTGGTGGGAAATAGAGATAATTTTATTCTCTTACTCTCATTTCGTAATTACATTTTTATCACATTCTGTTAAAGATTTAAAGAATGGAGTAATAGGAGGACATTAACACTTGTGTAAAGATCAAAGTGAGATTTGACCAAAAATACATGAATTAACTATCACGATTTCATGTGTGAGAGTCAAAGTGAGATGTGACCAAAAATATAAAGGATTGACTGTTATGATTTTATATGTATTGACTAAAATAAGATTTGATACAAAATGTAAAAATGCAAAGTGTAATTTATCCTTAATGAAAATACCATTGATTATTTCTGAAAACACCTCAGCGAAAGTTTGTTGCGTAGTTGAAGAAACTTGAAAGCAATGGGAGTTGACCATTACACTTCTATTTTTATTACAGACTGTTGGTGGGAGTGGGGTGTAAACCACTGTTGGTGATTCACAATGAGAAATTTAAAAATGAACCAAACTGAAATTAAATTGACTCACAACAATTTTGAAACAAATACAAAGCATGAACACACTCTTCTCTCTTTTTTTCTTTCTCCCACACTCTCTAAATTCTCAAAACATATAACTATATATAGATAAAACTAACAATGTGAATACAACAAATGCAACTACGGCTGAGGCGTGAATCGCAGCTATTGTTGACAAACTTGTTCTGCAGCCTTCATTTTTTGACAAACTTCATTGTAGACTTCACATGCCTACTCTTAGGCCGGTGGAAAAAACAAGCTATAGGTGAAGCAAGATTACTTCACAACATCCCCCTTAATCTTGATTCTCCATGCTGCTTCATTCCAAGCATTAACTTCATTCTGTTGAACAGATCATTTTTCAATGGCTTCGTGAAAATATCTGCAAGTGATCTTGGGATTTGCAAGGCAACAATTCCACCTCTTTATTTTTCACATGCTCTCGGATGAAATGATAGCGGGTATCAATATGCTTACTTCTTTCATGATAAACTGGGTTCTTTGCCAATGCAATTGCTGAGCGATTATCAACATAGATCTCAGTGGGTTTTTCTTGTGGAAATCCCAAATGCTTCAGCATGTTCCGTAACCATATTGCATGACACACAGCTGAGTTGGCTGCAACATACTCAGCTTCGCAAGTCGATAATGTCACAATGGCTTGCTTCTTGGATGACCATGTGAAAGCTGTATCTCCCATAAAGAAAGTAAACCCTGTAGTACTTTTCCGTTCATCCAAGTCACGTCCCCAGTCGCTATCTGAGTAGCCAACAAGACTGAAATTATCAGTTGGTTTATTGAATAAACCATCATCGACTGTACCTTTGATGTAGCGAAGAATCCTCTTTGCTGCATAAAGGTGTGACTGATCTGGTGTTTCCATATATCTGCTAATCAGTCCTACTCCATAGAGTATGTCTGGCCTGGTGCAAGTAAGATAGCGAAGACTTCCAACTAGGCTCTTGAAATAAGTTGGATCCACATCACCTGTCTTCGTACCTTTTCTGAGCTCCACTCCACTGTCTACAGGAGTGTTCACTGGATTGCAATTTTCCATTCCATATCTCTTGAGAATTTCCTTGGCATAACCACTTTGGGAAATAAAAATTCCATCTTTTCTTTGTGCCACTTCAATGCCGAGAAAATGAGCCATCAATCCAATATCTGTCATTTCAAATTCTTGGACCATGCTTCTTTTAAAGTCTTTGAACATGGCTGGATTGTTTCCGGTGAAGATTAGATCATCAACATAAAGACAAGCAAGCAACATGCTTCCATCAGCTTCCTTCTTCAAATATAGTGCGTGCTCATATGGACATTTTTCAAAACCATTGTCATGAAAATACTGATCAATTCTAGTATTCCATGCACGCGGAGCTTGCTTCAATCCATAAAGTGCTTTCTTCAATTTGTACACTTTGTCTTCATGCCTATTCTGAACATACCCCGAAGGTTGTTCAATATAGATTTCTTCTTCAAGGAAACCATTAAGAAATGCAGATTTCACATCAAGTTGATAAATCTGCCACTTGTGCTGGGCAGCCAAAGAAATCATTAGCCTGATAGTCTCCAATCGGGCAACTGGAGCAAACACCTCTCCATAGTCAATTCCAGCTCTCTGCTTGTAACCTTTTGCTACTAACCTTGCCTTGTAGCGTTGCACTTCGCCTTGTGCATTCCTCTTTGTCTTGTATACCCATTTCACTCCAATGGGTTTGTGCCCCTCTGGTAGACTGGTAAGCTTCCATGTGTCATTTTTCTCAATGGCATGAATTTCTTCATCCATTGCTTTCTTCCATTTATCTTCCTGGATGGCTTCTGAGAAGGTAAGTGGATCACTATCTGCGAGTAGGCAGAACAAATTCAGATCTGCTTCTTCTGTAGCTTCATATATTTCCTGCAAATTTCTCATTGGTCTTGGTTGTTTGAAAAAACTATCATCTGATGATGCTGATGATGATGATGATGCAGCACTTCTGTGAGAAACTGGCGATCTAGGTGCAGGAATTCTATGTGGAGGAGTTTGTGGCTCATCTTGAACTTCTCTTGTGATTTCAACAGGAGCTTTTGATGTTTCATCTTCAAGAATGAGTTCTGCATCTTTGACAACTTCATCTTGATTCCAGTTCCAAGCTTCTTCTTCTTCAAATATCACATCTCGACTCATGATCACTTTCTGGTAATGGGATTATACAACTTGTATCCCATTGTTCTATCTCCATATCCGACAAGGATACATTTTTCTCCCTTATCATCGAGCTTGGTTCTTCTTGCTTCTGGAATCTTGGTGTACGCAACACACCCAAATATTCTGAGATGGTTGACACTTGGCTTATGTGAACTCCAAGCTTCTTCTGGAGTCATAGAATGAAGACTCCTGGTTGGGCATCTATTTAGTAGATACACAGCACATGATACGGCTTCAGCCCAAAATTGCTTGGGCAGTCCCTTTCCTTTCAACATGCTTCTTGCCATATCTAAGATTGTGCGATTCTTCCTTTCAGCAACACCATTCAGCTGTGGCGTATAGGATGGTGTTGTTTGATGCTTGATTCCATGCTCTTTGCAATAATTCTCGAAAGCATCTGATGTATATTCTCCACCTTGATCTGATCGCAATGTCTTGATGTAGTAGCCGCTTTGCTTTTCTACAAAAGCTTTGAATTCTTTGAAGATGCTGAACACCTCCGACTTTCTTTTAAGAAAGTACACCCATGTCTTCCGGCTATAATCATCAATGAAGGTGAGAAAATATCTATTCTGTCCATTTGACATCGGCTTCAATGGACCACACACATCAGTGTGCACTAGCTCCAGCGGCTTTGTTGCTCTCCACTTCACTTCTTTGGCAAAGCTAGTTCTGTGATGCTTGCCAAGAATGCAGCTTTCACAGACTTCATTAGTATGAGCAATATGAGGGAGCCCTTTCACCATATTCTTGCTTGACAACAGCTTCAAGCTTCCAAAGTTGAGATGTCCAAACCTCAAATGCCATAGCCAGTCTTTGTCTTTGATGATGGCACTTAAACACTTCGCAGCATCATGTTGGATGTTCAATGCAAACATCCGATTCTTAGACATTCTCACCCGAACGATCAAATTACCATGATTGTCTTTGATGGTAAGATGACAATCTTTCATGCTGATGTCGTATCTTTTCTCTAGGAGTTGTCCCATACTCAAAATGTTGTTCTTCATGGCAGGAACATAATAAACATTGGAGATGTAATCATGATCTCCATTCTTGAGCTTGATCAAAATGTTACCTCTTCCTGTCACTAAAGTCTTTGAAGAATCACCAAATGAGACTTGTGCTTGTACATTCTCGTCAAGCTCAACAAACAACTCTCTTTTACCACACATGTGATTACTGGCTCCCGAATCTATATACCAAACATTGTTTTGGTTTTCAGTGTCTCCATGGTGGACAAACAGGACTGTAGGTCCAACTTTGTTTGTTTCCTGCTCGGCAAAATTTGCTTGCTCTCCGGTTTCTGTTGTTGCTCTACTTCGACATTCATTGCTGTAATGCCCGAACTTGTGGCACTGGTAACACTGAACATTACTTTTGTCAAAAACTGGTCGGTTGTTGTAACCACCTCCTCTGCCACTTGCTCTTCCTCTTGGAGCAAAGTGTGGTTGACTTCTTCCTCCTCTGGCTAGACCTCTTCCGCCTCTTCCTCGAAAACCAGAATTTCGGTTATTGTAACCACGACCTCTTCATCGGCTTCTTTGTGATGTCCCCCCTTGCTCATTTCTGTCATCTCTAAAAGACAGCTTTGATTGAAGAGCTTGCTCTAGAGAACTTGAGGAAGTCTTCTTGTTGATCCTTTGTTCATGAATCTCAAGTGTGCCCATCAACTCATCGGTGGTCATGGCACCGAGATCCTTGGACTCTTCTATTGCTACAACCACGTGCTCGAACTTGGAACTGAGTGATCGGAGAATCTTCTCTATCACTTGAAGAGATTCCATCTTCTCTCCATATCTTCTCATCTGATTAACAATGGTCAATGTTCTGTTAAAGTACTCAGAAATTGACTCATTCTCATTCATGTGCAACATCTCGAATTCGCCACGTAACACCTGGAGTCGAACTCTGATCGTCTTTTCAATTCCACGGTGTGAATTGCGAAGAATACTCTATGCCTCTTTAGAGGTTGTTGCTGCTGAAATCTTCTCAAAACTTGACTCATCAATGCCTTGATAGAGTAGATACAAGGCCTTTTTATCTCTCCTTCTTGAATCTTTTAACGCTGTCTTCTGAGTATCATTTAAAGTTCCTTCATCTGCGAGAGTAGCTGGCTCATCATATCCTCGATCCACTAACTCCCACAAATCTTGTGAGGCTAGTAGGACTTGCATTTGAATACTCCAATTTTCATAGTTCTCCTTGCTGAGTTTTGGAAACTGGGGCTGAAAGAAGTTGTTTGTGTTGGCCATTGGTTGTCTTTAAAAATCTGCAAATTTTCAGAATGAAATTTGCAAATTCTGACCGTACAAATGTGTCCGGAATATTCCAAATAGTTGGAAAGCACTATTGGATCACCCGAAACAGACTCTGAATGACTCAGATCAAGCCAAAATAAGTTGAACGGCACAGATCTGTGGCTACAACTTAGCTGCGGCACACCGGATTATTTTTCCATGCCCTGATGTCAGCGGCTGAGTCAACGGCTCGGTCAAACGCAGCTTGGCTCGGTCAGAGGCGGCTCGGTCACCGGCTTGACGGCTTTGGTCAGCGGCTCGGTGGCTCGGCTTGTCGACTAGAGTCAACGGCTTGATTAAAGGAGGCTCGGCTTGTGGCTAGGCTAGGATGACGTCGTCGGATGACGTCAGACTCTGGTGCGCGCATGTGGCGCGTGTTGCGTGTGAGTTCACGCGTCGTCTTCCTCTGGCAGCGCTGTAGACTCCCCATTTTTGACCGTCCTCAAGACTAGGACGTCACCGTTGGAACGCTCGGTGATTATCCATGTTTGTGTTCGTTTTGAGTTCCCGGAGGTCCCGGCTGCGCGTCGTGCCTCAGGACCTCTCAACTAGCTTGTTCTGTGCTTGGTTTTACACCAAGACTTGTGTGTTTTTGCATTTGAGGGTAGGGGGAGGCTTGTTAGCCATCCCTGAAGCCCACCGGCTGCCCCCACACCACACCGGCACTCCCTTTTGGCCATCGGCACTGTTTTCTCAAACACTTTGGCCGGTCGGCACTGTATGTTGCCGATCGGCACTTTTTTGTGCCGGTGACTGTTTTGGCCGGCCGGCATGCACCCTTTGAACCCCTGGGACATGGTGCATGCCAGCTGTGCCAGCTGGAATGCACCATCACATTCCCCCGTGCACAGGTGTGGCCATTTTGCACCCTTTGCACCCTTTAAGCTTCTAGAAGCTTGCACCTTTGGCCAAGCTTCTTGGAGAAGCTTGGCCAGCTGTCTTAGCTTCTCCAAGAAGCCAAGGCCCTTTTGCACCTCTTGCCCCTTTTCCTTTGCTTAGCCACTAAGTCTTGTGGCTTAGTCTTGGCCTATATAAGCACCATTCCTCTCCCTTTATTAGAGGTTAGCCATTTTCAACACAAAACCAGAGCTTCTATATCTATACATCTGTGTTGTACTCTCTCTCTCTATATCTCACTCTCTCTCATCCTTGTGTGTGTGTTTTGAGCCTAAATAGTGTGTTTTTACCTCACTTTTGCACCAATACACACACCATTACACCTTATTTCGAGATTGAGGGACTTGGAGGGTTGTTTGTTGTGATTTTGGACTGGTTTTGATCATTAGAGGAGGGCTGCACCACTTGTTCTTCAAGTGTTCTTCAAGGGTGAGCTAGTTACTTTAGTTTCCCCATTTTTGCAACTAGTTTTTACCTATCTTGCTTTGTGTTTTAGTCTTTGTGTATAACTAAAAAAAAAACTTGTTTTTTCTTGCTTAAGAACATTCATTAAGGTCACTTGGTGGTTTGAGTGAAAACTCACCCTCTTAGGCCTTGTTTGGCCTTTTTGGTGCTTCCTTTTTTAAGCCTTGTTTGCTTTGTTGCTTTTGTCTTCTCATCACTGAAAATCAGAGGGTTTTTAGTGTTGAGGAAAGTGTTTTGAAGTCTTGTAAAGGGGAGGGACACCCCCCCTCCCCTTTGTCCCTCTTTGGTCTTTACTTTGGCTCACATAGTAGCATGCATTTTTAGCCTTACATGCCTTCATTTCAGAGCTTATTTGGGTGTTTTGGATCATATATCATCTCTGTTTTGGTTGGTTTTGTGGTCCTTAGCATGCTTCTTATACTTGCTTTGTAATGCTCTAGTTTGCCTAGAAATGAGCCATGAGTTTAGGCCATGTTTCTTGCATGTATGAGCCTCACTTCATGAAGATGTTAGCATCATTTTGCCATGTCTAGAGGTGTAGGCCACTGATTTTGCCATGTTTGGTATGTTTGACAAAGTTGTTTTGCATTAAGGCTTGTTAGTCTTAGATATGAGTTCTTAGCATACATTGGTTAGGCTATTTTAGTGATTTGGAATCATCTAATATGCTATCTCAGTCCCTATGCCATGCTTATATGCCTCCATTATCATCTCTCCCATCTTTGAAATGTTGGTCTCTTATGCTTTAAAGTGAGCATTGTGCATGCTTGTATGTTTAGAGCATTTGGGCTGCCATATCAAGGGATTTGGGTGTGTCTTTGCATGCTAGAACTCTTTTTTTTATGTGCCTAATATATGCCATGAGTGGTCATGATAATGGTAGCAAGATGTTCTCTTTGTGCCTAGGTTTAAGCCCATTTGCTTGCATGTTTGCATGAGTGTTGGTCACTATTTTAGGCATGTTTTGCCACTGTTTTGGGGAGGTTTGAGGGCTGCCCCATTGTGGTCTAGTCCACCATCACATGCTTGCCTCATGTCTATTGCTTAATTGATTCATTAAGTGTTGTAGTATGTTGGTCTTATTGCTTGATTGGTCCATGTTTGCATGACATTTGCATCTTGTATACTCTTGCATTTTGCATGCTTAACATGGTAGTTGCATGACATTTGGTGTGCTTGCATCCTAATTCCCATGTTGCATCATTTGAGCTATGTTGCATACATGCATTTCATGGCTTGGTTTGGGGTTGTCAAACCAAGCATAAGGGTTGAGGGAAGTTCACACTCCAAGTGGTGCAACTTGTTTCAACTCTTGGTCCCCAAGGCCCTTGACCAACACATGATAAGGTCTTGGTTTCATTTGTGTGTTTGCATGCATTTTTACATTAAAATGCAATCTTGGTTCCTTAGGCTATCATGCACCAAGATGCATAGTTGATGGCCCAAGAACCAAGGGTCATGCTTCCTTGAGTCCCATGCATGATAGGGAGCATTGACCATGCTTACATTTGCTCTAAAATCCATATCATGCACTGTCTGCCTGCTGTTGCTGTCAAACTGTCCTCTGCAGGAATTTTGTGCCGACCGGCAGTATAGAGTGCCGACCGGCACTTTATGGGTAGCCGATAACCTCTCAAGCAGCCGGTGGTCATTTTACATGGCCGGTGGCCATTCCATCAGGCCGGTGGTGTACAGCAGCATACAAGGAAGGTGTTCTGGGACTTTGGCAATTTTTGGAGGGACAGGGCAGTAAGAACAGAGGCAGCAGTGTCATGATGCGGGTTTCCGGGCGAGTCGGATTCGAGCATGCATCATTCGCGCATCCCGAGGCAGGGCTGAGGCCCCTCTTTTTTTATATACTGAATTTAATTTGATAATTAGAAATTTCTGTAATAATTTATTTATTCTGTATTCGGACTGTATTATTTGGGACTGTATATTCTTTTGGTCCCTCCGTGTGAGGGCATAATTGTAATAAGTGTGGGTGAGTGGTTTGTATGTCTTCCAACCCCCACTTCTTTCTTCCCTTTTATTTACCTGCTTATGATGGTAGATTAGGGCACGTCTATTTTAGCATACCTTATGCAATGCATGCGTGCATCCATGCATTTGTCTAAACATGCACCGGGCTCGGTACATCATACAAACTGCATCGTACTTTCAATTCCAAATTGAATACGTGATAGTTGTAGCATTTCACGTGCCATTTTAGGGTTAGCCGAGCCTACTCTAAATTGCATCCTTGCCTGTGTTGCATTAGCCACTTAACATGACCTAGGGACATGCATGTCTGCTAACTAGTTTCTTGTTTTGGCACGGAGTACGATGTAAGTATTTTACGCTTTAGCATATCGCATGCGTGTGAATGTTGCCATGACAGTATGCTTACCATGCGGCTAAGTGCTTACATGAGATAAACTATTTGAATGCCTGTGGGTGGAGGTTGGGTTGCTTGAGTTGGAAAACTCATTGAAATCCGTATTTTAGCCTACTTGCGAGTAGCAAAACCCGAAACGCTTTCAAAACAAACGGATATGCAATGATTATTTCCAAATTAGGCAATCTAGTCTATACTTGTTTGTTGCGCGCATAACATAGTAATTCTAGGCTAATAACTGGAATAAGAGCATGTAATGTTTTCAAAATCGGATATCACGGTTAGTAGAGGCCGGTCTTCGAACCGGGCGAAAGGGGGTGCTCATAGCTGACCTTCCCCGATCGTACCCAAGCTCCCGAGCCAAGACATTTGGTGATGACGGACACGTGGCCTTCGGCACCGAGTCAGGGTTTCCTAAATTCCCCCATTAAAAAATATTTAGGTGGCGACTCTGTAATCTGGCAAAGCAGTCCATGTTCGGCACTACTTTTCAAAAAATCTGTTTTTTTCAAAACGATTTGCCAGAGTTGGACTCTTTGGTTCAAGATTTAGAACCATGACACAAACCGAGTCCGAACTGTAGCGAGGTCCCCCGCGGGCGTGTTACAGTTTCTGGCGACTCTGCTGGGGATTTTAGAGAGCTTGACTCGAACTCGTGATATCCTGTTTTGACTACGTTTATGTGTCTCTTTGCATTGCATTTGCATTGGTGCGCCTAGGACACCGTGTTGGCCATCTGCTATTCCTGAGCGGTTTGCCGGAGGCTTGTCTTGTCAAGGCATGTCCATAAGGCTGACCGGTTGCGGGCTCTGCCAGTATGGGAACACAAACCCCGGTTTTACCGGGGCACCCTTTTTGACCATTCGACCTAGTGCATATTCCATAGTGACCATTCCAAACTAGGACAGGTTGCTTACCCGATGTAGGTTGTTTGAAACCGCTGCGTGCGTAGTGAAACCCTAGCTCCTGACAAAATAGGACAGGGAAACCCTACCCCAACATAGGGGTGTATTGGCTCTCATTTACCTGCTATGTGCTTTCAGAGTGTATCTCTAAAGGAACACACATGTCAGTTTGCAAGATTGGGTATCCGGCCTGAGGGCACCAGTAACAGTATTTTGGGAAATCAGTTATCTGTGGGTACAAGATTCAGACTTGGGGGCAATGATTCAGAAACAGTGATCAGTATTTGAGGAACAGTGTATCCAGTTCACCTAATGTGTGTAATCCGAACCGTGTGTTGTATGTTTATCTTATGTTGTTGTGCTGTCCAATTGTCTGTTTATTTATACGCTCTATTTATCTTTTTACTAGGTAGTTGAGCACGATTGCTTCTAACCCAGTAGATACTCCCCAAGCACTCTGGACTAGAGGTCGTCGACTCCATCGATCTGAGGATCTGATAGACGGACAACCAGTGTACTGTTCACTACCCCCGGTTACTAGGCGGAGGTCAGTCAGACAGAGGACATAGCACAGCAGTCAGTTCAGAGGGCTTTATCTACCCCACCTGTGTTCAGTAGGGATCAGGGTTCCGTGTCACCAACAGAGAGAGAATATATACCGGTGATTCAACCAGAGCAGAATAGCATGGCTAGTTTAGAAGAGATGGTGCGCCACCTCCAAGAAAGCATGAAAATGATGCAGCAAGACGCCGTCCGTCAGGCAGATTTCGCCAGGCAACAGGCCACAGTTGTGAGGGAACAGGCAGAGACAATTGCCAGGCTAGAGCAGCAAACCGGAGCCTCTGCTTCGCAACAAGTTCCTCCTCCACCAGGAGCCCCAAATCTCGGAGAGACGACCAATGCTCAGAATGATACAGAACTTCCTACAGGACCACCCCCACCTCCAACCCTAAATCCAACCTCAGCTGTCAAAAACACCCACCAACCTACCGGACTCTCCCTTTGAGTTCGAGACTGATCCCACCGCACTAAAGTTGAGCAAGCTTGAAAAGCTGTTCAAGAGATCCCAAGGGGTCAAACTATCCCGACATTGAAGATGGATACACCGACGCAGCTGTGACGCTGCCCGACAGATTCAAAATGCCTCATATTGATCGATTTGACGGGTCCGGGGACCCATGGTGCACTTACGACTGTTTTCAGATGTCCTAAGACCAATGGGCCTCAGTAGGCTTCAGAAGTTGTCTTTATTTGGCCGGACCCTGTCGGGTGTGGCGGCCATATGGTATGCCAAGCTGGAAGATGATGTCAAGAGGAATTGGGACGAAATGACTGAGGCCTTCATCGCACAGTATTCGTATAATACACAGATTGAGATTACGACCCGTGATCTCGAGACGACTAGGCAAGAGCCTAAGGAGAGTTTTTCAGAGTTTGTAACCAGATGGAGGGCCAAGGCTTCGATGATGACCTTGAGGCCTACCGACAAAGACCAGATTCGGATGATTGTGCACAATCTTCAGCCGAAGTTGATGCAAAAGATGATAGTTCTCCCATTTCCTACTTTTTCTGACCTACATGAAATGGGGGTGCAGATTGAAGATGCCTTGAAGCAAGGCTTGATTGATAATGACCGGAAGCAACCCCGACGAACTTTCAATCGTGGTAGCAATGCAGGCCCGAGTGGCGCTACTACTACGAGAGCCACCGAAGTAAGCATGGTCACCGCCAACCCCCCTCCAAGAAATACGGCAGCTGCACCATTCTCCGGCGCGTCCGGAAGCAACCCACAAACAACCAAATACCCACCCAGAAACACCAGAACCTTCGCCCCACTATATATGCCCCTATCCAAAGCTCTGGGGGTTTTGATCAAAAAAGGGCACCTGAAGCCCCTGGAGCCGCGGCCCTTACCAGAAAAACTCCCTCCTACCCATAACCCGGCCAAATATTGTGCATTTCACCAACAGCACGGTCACGACACCGATCTGTGCTTCCGGTTGCGTCATGAGATCCAAGATCTCATCGACAATGGGGTGATTTTGCCTCCCGAAAACCCAATGTTACTACAAATCCCCTCCCCGCACATAACCAAGCTCCACCACCCAAAAGACTCAATTTCATCCATACTGGGACCGTGTCCTACGACCCTAGTATCTATATCACACCTACCCACCTGCCTAAACCAGAGGTGTTCCTCCCCGATTGCACCGACTTGTGCATGATGGACATCTCCATGACCCAATCTAAGCCAGCGGCGGTGACCGCCAAGAACAGGGGAAGGGAGATTCCAAAGGAGAAACAGGTTGTTGAGTCAGAGTCGCGGAATCTGGGAGTTTATGTGGGAAGACATATAGTCGAGTGACTACATTTCATCAAAAGGCCAAGATGGGCCCGAGTAGAATTGCCAACAGAGGGAGAGTTGTGTGTGATTCAAGGAGATAGTCTGGGACAGGAACAGATGATGTAACAGCTGTAGGGGAGGACCTGGCCGATCTCCAATTTTACAGTGACCAAGACCAGAGGATGCGGCAGTCGCGTGGTTCGATTATGAGAATTCGCGAAGTTAATTGGGTTGGTTGGACGATCAACCCGATGTGGTAGGAGAATTTCAGGGCAGAGCAGGGCCCAGCAGGGGCGAGAATATCAGCGTAACGGCCGGGAGGGTCGAAGAGCAGAACACATCGCCGGAGGGCGCCGGTGTCAAGAATTTCGCCCGAGATTGGAGTATTTTGAGTACGGGATGATTGAACAGTCAGTTATGTCGGAACAAGCAAGTTTTGAAGATTCCGAGAGAATCAGGAAGGCAAAGGCCCATGTGGGAGTTGAAACTGCTGTGTGCACAGGAACCGAGAATGTTGCGGGCATGTGGACGGAAGGTGCTGCGAGAGCGCAAAAACAGTCATACCAGAGGCCGGACAGGTGTCTGTCAGCTGCTGATGGAATGTGGTGGGAAGATGAAGACTATGTCTTGCCCACACGGACGAAGATTGGGGAATAACCAACCTGATACACTTGGTACCTTGGAGAGGTCGACCACATGACGCGGAGTGGGCGGTATTTCAAACCCCCACACTAGATCAGCCAGAGGCCTCGGGGAAGGATAGAGAGGCCGAGAAGCAAAAGGAGAAGCAGCTTGAGGAAGAAGCCGTACTCAAAAAGCTGAAAAAGATACAAGCAGACATCTCTATTTGGGGACTGCTCATGGCATCACGGTGCATAGAGAGGCTGTTTTATCAGCCATGGACAAAGCGAAGCTTTCAATAGAAACCACGCCAGAGCAGCTGGTGGGATTGGTCTTTCCGGGAGGAGGTTCCCCGACATTGACCTTTTCAGACAAAGAACTTCCGCCCGAGGGCATAAATCACAATAAACCCTCTACATCTCCGTGGAGTGTAGAAATAAGTGGATACCGGTGGTACTTGTTGATACCGGGTCTGCCATTAATGTCTGCCCAGCAAGGACAGCATATGCGATTGGCTTGAAAACCGTGGATTTTGTACCAACAGCCCAGGTCATCCGGGCATATGACAATACAAGTAGAGAAGTGATGGGAACGGTTAAAGTTCAGACAAAGGTTGGGCCGGGACAGCACGAGATAGATTTCCATGTCTTAGAGGTCCCTGCAACCTTCAATTTGCTTTTAGGGCGGCCGTGGCTGCATCAGGTGAAGGCAGTATCGTCTACTTTGCATCAAATGGTGAAATACCCCTACGGGAAGGGAGTAGCCATTGTCTTTGGGAATTCATCAATCCACCCACCACCAGAGGTATCCACGCCTGTTCTAGAGATCGAGCACGGCATGGAAGATGTGTTCATATCAGGTTTTACCTTGGCCGAGGCTCAGGTTGTACAGAATATCATGGCTACTAACGAAGGAATATACGTCAGTGCTCAAGCAGTGTATCTCATGAACAACTCCAATACATCCCCGGGATGGGATTAGGAAAGAGCGGCCGTAAGGGCATTGCAGCGTTGGCCGAAGTGCCGCACAACCCCCATACCTTCGGCTTGGGTTATCTGCCCACCAAGGAAGATTGGGTAAGAAAAGGAAAAGAGATGGCTGGAAGAGCCAAAGCAAAACAGATGGGGAAACCTTTTGAATTGATGCATCGGCCCATCCAGGGTACCCTGAACGGACGCTTCGTCCGGGAGGGAGGATTTTCCATTCTGTGGTTTTCCGGAGCCATGGCTGAACGCAGAAAGAAGCGCGTGCCGGGGTTCGAAATTTCTTTGACCTACAGTTATCTGGGGATGATGTTGTTGAAAAGCAGACAGACCCAACAGTCAAGTTTGAGCATAGCAAAGAATCGGAAGTCTGCGGACACAGAATTTGAAATGGGGGTAGCACTGGCATGTCTACTTTCAGATCCTTCGATCGACCAGTTGTGCTTGGGGGATAACTCCTCGGTGTCCATGATCGGAGATGAAACGGCTGCGGGCCCACCAGCAGCTATTTTGGATGCATCCATCGCACCCTCCCTCACCTGGCAGTACGAGGAGGGATTTTTGAGTCTAGCAGCACCGGGTCAGGTAGTGAGCCGGAATCTGATTCCACCGAGTCTTGTGAGTCGGAATCAGGTTCCAGCTCGTCTGAGTCTGAGTTCGGTATTCCTGGGGGTGATAACCCGGATGCCACAGTCCTGTCCAGGTCGTCTTTTTCTTTCTCTTTTGAGTCTGTTGTAACAGAAGAATTGGACGGTTCGGAAGTATCTAATGAGAATGAGGTGACTGTGGTTTCCGAGTACTTTTCTGTGCCTTTGGTTTATTGCTTAAATCAGGACTTTCAAAATTTTGATGAAAACGACGAGGACGAAATTCCTCCGGTTTTGCAACGACTAATTGAACAAGAGCAGGAGAGGTTTGTTAAACCCTTAATGGATGAAATCACTACCGTGAACATTGGTACTGAGAAGGACCCGCGGCTGGTCCAGATCGGGTCCACGTTGTCTTCGGAGGAACGCGAGCGCTTAGTCGCTTTATTAAAAGATTTCAAAGATGTTTTCGCGTGGTCCTACGAAGACATGCCTGGAATCGATCCTGAGATTGTACAGCACCGGATCCCTCTTGACCCCGAGGCCCGACCTGTCAAACAGAAGCTCAGAAGGATCCGCCCTGATTGGGCCATTAAAATCAAAGAAGAGGTCACCAAGCAGATTGACGCAGGCTTCCTGCTGGTATCCGAATACCCGACTTGGTTGGCCAACATTGTTCCAGTGCCGAAGAAGGATGGCAGAATCCGGGTATGTGTGGATTCAGGGATTTGAACAGAGCCAGTCCGAAGGATGACTTTCCCTTGCCGCATATCGACGAGTTGGTAGATTTCACAGCGGGGCATGCTTTGCTTCTCGTTCATGGATGGCTTTTCAGGCTATAATCAGATAGTAATGGCACCCGAAGACCGGGAGAAGACTGCTTTTACCACCCCGTGGGGTACATATTGCTACAGAGTGATGCCATTTGGGTTGAAGAACGCTGGGGCTACATATCAACGGGCTGCAACACAATATTACATGACATGATCCATAAAGAGGTCGAGGTGTATGTGGACGACATGATTGTCAAGTCCAAGGAAAGAGAGGGCCACTACATCGCCTTACAAAAGTTTTTCCAAAGGATCAGGGAATTTCGGCTGCGGCTGAATCCTCAGAAGTGTACATTCGGTGTTACAGCGGGAAAAATGCTGGGGTTTCTGATTACACAAAGGGGCATCGAAGTCGACCCTTCCAAAATCAAGGCCATCTTAGAAATGCCACCACCAATGACTGAAAAGGAGGTGCGAGGCTTTCTGGGTAAAGTGCAATTCATAAGACGGTTTATCTCTAAACTAACCTTAACTTGTGAACCACTTTTTGGTCTCCTGAAGAAAGGAAAGAAGTTCCAATGGGACGGCCGATGCCAAGCTGCATTTGAACAGATTAAAGAATATCTACAGAATCCCCCCGTGTTGTCACCACCAAAGCCGGGAAAACCGTTGATACTTGTACCTGTCAGTAACTGAAACTACAATGGGCTGCATGCTCGCACAAGAGTCGGAAGATAAAGTGGAAAGGGCCATCTACTATCTGAGCAAGAAGATGCTGGATTACGAGACCCGCTACACTCCGCTGGAGAAGGCTTGTTTGGCCTTGGTATGGGCTACCAGGAAGCTGCGGCACTACCTGTTAGCTCACTCTGTAATGTTGGTTTCACGACTTGATCCCATCAAATATCTTTTCGAGAAACCAGCGCTTACGGGTAGGCTAGCTCGTTGGTTGCTGTTGCTCTCCGAATTTGATCTCAAGTATGTGACGCGCAAGTCAGTAAAAGGAGAGCGGTAGCAGAGTTCCTTGCCGACCACCCGGTTGAAGGGGATGAAGCGGTTGAGTACCTGTTCCCAGATGAAGCCATTCTGCACATCGAAGATGAAACTTGGACGATGTACTTTGACGGAGCGTCAAATCAATACGGGTATGGGATAGGGGTGTTGCTGATAGCGCCTGACGATTCCCGTATCCCTTTAGCATTCAAGCTTCGGTTCAAAGTCTCGAACAATGAGGCAGAGTATGAGGCATGTATTGCCGGTCTAGAAGCTGCCCTAGAACTAGGGGCAAGACGATTGGACGTCATTGGGGATTCGAACCTAGTTGTGTCTCAAGCTAAAGGAGACTGGAAAGTCAAGGAGGAAAAGATGATAATTTACCACCAGACCTTGGATTTGTTAATTCCTCGGTTTGAGAAGCTAAGTTTCACTCACCTAGTAAGAGAGAACAACAGGTTCGCAGATTCGTTAGCAACTCTATCTTCCATGATAGACATCCCATCTGGGGTCCGGATGCGTCCAGTCATTATTGACCAGAAATTTGCACCTGCCTACGAGTCAATCTCTGCCATAGATGAAGTGCAGATAACAACCCTTGGTATTACGATATATGGAACTTCTTGGAAAAGGAGGCATATCCACCAGGGGCAAATGCCAAGGACAAAAGGGCAATCAGAAGAATGGCTGTTCAGTTTATCATCTGCGGGGGTAAGTTGTACAAAAGAGGTCATCTGGGAATGCACAAGCTGTGTGTGGAAGCCGAAGAGTCGAAGCGCCTGATGGAGGCCATCCATGGAGGAGAATGTGGGGCACATATGAATGGGGTGATGCTGGCACGAAAGATCCTCAGACAGGGCTACTACTGGTCTACCATGGAGGAAGATTGTATCGGCTTTGTTCGGCGATGCCACAAATGCCAGATTCACGCAAACCGCATGAACATCCCGCCGTCAAAGCTGTACAACATGACGTCGCCATGGCCATTTTCAGTTTGGGGGATCGATGTGATTGGAGCTGTTACTCCGAAGGGGTCGAATGGGCATGAGTTTATCTTGGTAGCAATAGATTACTTTACAAAGTGGGTCGAGGCCCAATCTTATGCCGTGTTGAAGGCTTCGCATGTCGCAAAGTTTATCAGAAACAACATTATCTGCCGTTATGGAGTCCCGAATGAGATCATTTCGGACAATGGTTCTCACTTCAAGAAGGAGGTGATTGATTTGTTGGAGAAATACAATGTGGCTTTTCATAAGTCGTCCACGTATCGGCCGCAGACCAACGGAGCAGTTGAGGCCGCCAACAAAAACATCAAACACATACTGCAGAAGATGGTGGAAACCTATCGGGACTGGCCAGATAAGTTGCCGTTTGCTCTGTGGGGCTACCGAACTTCAATTAGAACTTCTACCGGGGCGACTCCGTATTCCTTGGTATATGGGATGGAGGCCGTTCTACCTATAGAGATTGAGGTTCCGTCTCTACGAGTATTGGCTGAGTGTCAGATAGCCGAGGCAGATTGGCAGCAGAGCAGATTCGAGGAACTCATGCTCTTCGATGAAAGGAGATTAAAAGCACTGTACCATGTCCAAGGATATCAACGCAGAATCGCCCGGGCTTTTAACAAGAAAGTTAAGTCTAGGAATTTGAAGGAAGGAGATTTGGTGCTCAAAGACAACCGAGCTCCCATCCACGACCCAAGGGGCAAGTTCAGACCTAATTGGACTGGTCCCTATATCATCAAGTCTATCTGGTCAGGTGGAGCTGTAGTACTGATGGACCTAGATGGCCTAGAGTTCTCCCGACCGATCAACATGGACAAGTTGAAGAAATATTACCCCTGAGAGGCTCGCTAGGCCGAAAACCCGAAAGGGCGACCTAGGCAAAATTCAGAGCACAAAAAATTAGAAAGTATAAAAACTGAGCTCGCAAGGTTGAAAACCCGCAAAGGGCGGCCTTGGCAAAAGTTAGAGCGCAAAAGGAGAGTGAAAATACTCGAGTGAACCCAAGCCTGAACTACGTAAGGCTTGATTCCCATCTTTGGGATACGTAGGCAGCTTCATCCCGAAGTTCAGCCATAAACTTTCCCCCCGATCAACTTTGTCCATTTGATCATCTTGGTCATCTTTGCCCATCAGCATTTATCGCAATCTCCGGTACAGTGCTATTCAGACTAGGGGCAACTTTCCGTTGCCGTACAGTGCGCGGTACCATTCAAACAGGGGCAACTTTCCAGTTGCTAGGATCCGGGTTGTGCATCTCAGTGACAGATCTCAAGCGTGTCTAGTTCTGATCCATATCGAAAATAGTTTTGAAAAGTTTTAATAAAGTGACTTTGTTCAAATAAATCTTTTTACAACAAACCATTTCTGGACCAAAACGGAAAATTTTCAGTACCAACAACCTCAATTTCATTGATTTTCAAATAGAGTTCTCTTCTCTTGCATACAACGTGTTACAGTTTCTGGCGACTCTGTTGGGGATTTAGAGAGACTTGACTGAATGTGAAATTTTATTTACACTTATATGTTTCTTTGCATTGCATTTACATTTGTGTGCTTAAGTCACTGTGTTGCCATCTGCTATTCCTAGACGGTTTGCCGGAGGCTTGCCTAAAAGTTTGCCAAAAGGCTAACCAGTTGTGGGCTCTGCCATGATGGGAACACAACCCTTGGATCTAGACTACCGCTGTACCGTTTGATCTTCTTTTCACTTCTTAGTGTTAGGTGTGAGAGGTATATTAGGTAGTCATGCTGAGGTACCCTTTTGACCATTCGGCCTAGTTGCATATCGAAAAGCCATAGAGACTGTTCCAAACTAGGACAGGATGCTCACCCGAAATGCAGGATTGCGTGAAAATCGCTTTATTTGAATAGTGAATCCTAGTTCCTGACGAAACTAGGACAGGGTAACCCTACCCCCTCATAGGGAGTGTTTGGCTCTCACTTAACTGGTATGTGCTTTCAGAGTGTATCTCTACAGGAACACATGTCAGTTTGCAAGATTGGGTATCCGGCCTGAGGGCACCAGTAACAGTATTTTGGGAAATCAGTTATCTGTGGGTACAAGATTCAGACTTGGGGGCAATGATTCAGAAACAGTGATCAGTATTTGAGGAACAGTGTATCCAGTTCACCAGTAATGTGTGATAATAACGAACCGTGTGTTGTATGTTTATTTTATGTTGTTGTGCTGTCCAATTGTCTGTTTATTTATACGCTTTATTTATCTTTTTACTAGGTAGTTAAGCACGATTGCTTCTGACCCAGTAGATACTCCCCAAGCACTCTGGACTAGAGGTCGTCGACTCCATCGATCTGAGGATCTGATAGACGGACAACCAGTGTACTGTTCACTACCCCCGGTTACTAGGCGGAGGTCAGTCAGACAGAGGACATCAGCACAGCAGTCAGTTCAGAGGGCTTTATCTACCCCACCTGTGTTCAGTAGGGATCAGGGTTCCGTGTCACCAACAGAGAGAGAATATATACCGGTGATTCAACCAGAGCAGAATAGCATGGCTAGTTTAGAAGAGATGGTGCGCCACCTCCAAGAAAGCATGAAAATGATGCAGCAAGACGCTGTCCGACAGGCAGATTTGCCAGGCAACAGGCCACACTGGTGAAGGAACAGGCAGAGACAATTGCCAGGCTAGAGCAGCAAACCGGAGCCTCTGCTTCGCAACAAGTTCCTCCTCCACCAGGAGCCCCAATCTCGGAGAGACGACCAATGCTCAGAATGATACAGAACTTCCTACAGGACCACCCCTCCATCCTACCTCAAATCCCTCAGCTATCAAAAACACCCACTACCGGACTCTCCCTTTGAGTTCGAGACTGATCCCACCGCACTAAAGTTGAGCAAGCTTGAAAAGCTGTTCAAGAGATCCCAAGGGGTCAAAACTATCCCCGACATTGAAGATGGATACACCGACGCAGCTGTGACGCTGCCCGACAGATTCAAAATGCCTCATATTGATCGATTTGACGGGTCCGGGGACCCCATGGTGCACTTACGACTGTTTTCAGATGTCTAAAGCCAATGGGCCTCAGTAGGCTTCAGAAGTTGTCTTTATTTGGCCGGACCCTGTCGGGTGTGGCGGCCATATGGTATGCCAAGCTGGAAGATGATGTCAAGAGGAATTGGGACGAAATGGCTGAGGCCTTCATCGCACAGTATCGTATAATACACAGATTGAGATTACGACCCGTGATCTCGAGACGACTAGGCAAGAGCTAAGGAGAGTTTTTCAGAGTTTGTAACCAGATGGAGGGCCAAGGCTTCGATGATGACCTTGAGGCCTACGGACAAAGAGATTCGGATGATTGTGCGCAATCTTCAGCCGAAGTTGATGCAAAAGATGATAGTTGCTCTTCCACTTCTTTTTTCTGACCTACATGAAATGGGGGTGCAGATTGAAGATGCCTTTGAAGCAAGGCTTGATTGATAATGACCGGGAGCAACCCGACGAACTTTCAATCGTGGTAGCAATGCAGGCCCGAGTGGCGCTACTACTACGAGAGCCACCGAAGTAAGCATGGTCACCGCCAACCCCCTCCAAGAAATACGGCAGCTGCACCATTCTCCGGCGCGTCCGGAAGCAACCCACAAACAACCAAATACCCACCCAGAAACACCAGAACCTTCGCCCCACTATATATGCCCTATCCAAAGCTCTGGGGGTTTTGATCAAAAAGGGCACCTGAAGCCCCTGGAGCGCGGCCCTTACCAGAAAAACTCCCTCCTACCCATAACCGGCCAAATATTGTGCATTTCACCAACAGCACGGTCACGACACCGATCTATGCTTCCGGTTGCGTCATGAGATCCAAGATCTCATCGACAATGGGGTGATTTTGCCTCCCGAAAACCCAATGTTACTACAAATCCCCTCCCCGCACATAACCAAGCTCCACCACCCAAAGACTCAATTTCATCCATACTGGGACCGTGTCCTACGACCCTAGTATCTATATCACACCTACCCACCTGCCTAAACCAGAGGTGTTCCTCCCGATTGCACCGACTTGTGCATGATGGACATCTCCATGACCCAATCTAAGCCAGCGGCGGTGACCGCCAAGAGCAGGGGAAGGGAGATTCCAAAGGAGAAACAGGTTGTTGAGTCAGAGTCCGCGGAATCTGGGAGTTTGTTGGGAAGACATATAGTCCGAGTGACTACATTTCATCAAAGGCCAAGATGGGCCCGGAGTAGAATTGCCAACAGGGGGAGTTGTGTGTGATCCAAGGAGATAGTCTGGGACAGGGAACAGATGATGTAACAGCTGTAGGGGAGGACCTGGCCGATCTCCAATTTTACAGTGACCAAGACCCAGAGGATGCGGCAGTCGCATGGTTCGATTATGAGAATTCGGCAGAAGTTATTGGGTGGTTGGACGATCAACCCGATGTGGTAGGAGAATTTCAGGCAGAGCAGGGCCAGCAGGGGCGAGAATATCAGTAACGGCGGGAGGGTCGAAGAGCAGAACACATCGCCGAGGGCGCCGTGTCAAGAATTTCGCCCGAGATTGGAGTATTTTGAGTACGGGATTATTGAACAGTCAGTTATGTCGGAACAAGCAAGTTTTGAAGATTCCGAGAGAATCAGGAAGGCGAAGGCCCATGTGGGAGTTGAAACTGCTGTGTGCACAGGAACGAGAATACCGCGGGCATGTGGACGGAAGGTGCTGCGAGCGCAAAAACAGTCATACCAGGGCCGGACAGATGTCTGTCAGCTGCTGATGGAATGTGGTGGGAAGATGAACTTGTGTCTTGCTACGGACGAAGATTGGGGAATAACCAACCTGATAACACTTGGTACCTTGGAGAGGTCGACCACATGACGCGGAGTGGGCGGTATTTCAAACCCCCACACTTAGATCAGCCAGAGGCCTCGGGGAAGGATAGAGAGGCCGAGAAGCAAAAGGAGAAGCAGCTTGAGGAAGAAGCTGTACTCAAACAGCTGAAAAAGATACAAGCAGACATCTCTATTTGGGGACTGCTCATGGCATCACGGGTGCATAGAGAGGCTGTTTTATCAGCCATGGACAAAGCGAAGCTTTCAATAGAAACCACGCCAGAGCAGCTGGTGGGATTGGTCTTTCCGGGAGGAGGTTCCCCGACATTGACCTTTTCAGACAAAGAACTTCCGCCCGAGGGCATATCACAATAAACCCCTCTACATCTCCGTGGAGTGTAGAAATAAGTGGATACCGGTGGTACTTGTTGATACCGGGTCTGCCATCAATGTCTGCCCAGCAAGGACGGCATATGCGATTGGCTTGAAACCGTGGATTTTGTACCAACAGCCCAGGTCATCCGGGCATATGACAATACAAGTAGAGAAGTGATGGGAACAGTTAAAGTTCAGACAAAGGTTGGGCGGGGCAGCACGAGATAGATTTCCATGTCTTAGAGGTCCCTGCAACTTCAATTTGCTTTTAGGGCGGCGTGGCTGCATCAGGTGAAGGCAGTATCGTCTACTTTGCATCAAATGGTGAAATACCCCTAGGGAAGGGAGTAGCCATTGTCTTTGGGAATTCATCAATCCACCCACCACCAAGGTATCCACGCCTGTTCTAGAAATCGAGCATGGCATGGAAGATGTGTTCATATCAGGTTTTACCTTGGCCGAGGCTCAGGTTGTACAGAATATCATGGCCGCTAACGAAGGAATATACGTCAGTGCTCAAGCAGTGTACCTCATGAACAAACTCCAATACATCCCGGGATGGGATTAGGGAAGAGCGGCGTAAGGGCATTGCAGCGTTGGCCGAAGTGCCGCACAACCCCATACCTTCGGCTTGGGTTATCTGCCCACCAAGGAAGATTGGGTAAGAAAAGGAAAAGAGATGGAGGAAGAGCCAAAGCAAAACAGATGGGGAAACCTTTTGAATTGATGCATCGGCCCATCCAGGGTACCCTGAACGGACGCTTCGTCCGGGAGGGGAGAAGACTTTCCACCTTCTGTGCGATTTTCCTGAGCCATGGCGTGAATTCATGAAAGAGCGCTGTCCGGGTTTCGAAGATCTTTTTTGACCTACAGTCTGCATACTGGAGGATGATGTAGTTGAAAGGAGCCGACCAAGCATTGAGTTCTACGAGCATAGAAGAACAGTGCTGACAACAGGAATCTTGAATGGGGGTAGCACTGGTCATGTCTACTGCAGAATCCTGCGTGCTGACCAGTGGACTTGGAGGATAAACTCCTCTTCCTGATCGGGGAAAAGGGCGGTGACCAACCAGCAGCATTTTGGATGCTCTCGCACACCTCCCTCTACTGGCAGTCGGAGGAAGGGATTATCTAGTCGCAATCCGAGTCAGGGTGATAGCCGAGAATCTGATTCCCCTGAGTCTTGTGGTGGAATCAGGATTCCAGTCTTCTGAGTCTGAGTTGGTATTCTCGGGGGTGGTAACCCGGATCACAAGTCCTGTCTAGGTCGTCTTTCTTTCTCTTTTGAGTCTGTATAACCGAAGAATCCTGGACGGTTCGAATTCTAATGAGAATGGTACTGCTGTTTCGATGTACTTCTCTGTGCCGTTGGTTTATTGCTATTCCAGGATTTTCAAAATTTTGATGAAAACGAGGAAGAAATTCCTCAGTTTTGCAACGACTAACTTGAAATGAGCAGGAGAGAGTTTGTAAACCCTTATGCTGATGAAATCATCCTTAACTGTGGTACTGAGAAGACCGCGCTAGGTCCCAGTATCGGGTCCACGTTGTCTTCGGAGGAACGGCGAGCGCTTAGTCGCTTTAGTTAAAAGACTTTCAAAGATGTTTTCGCGTGGTCCTACGAAGACATGCCTGGAATCGATCTGTAGATTGTACAGCATCAGATCCCTCTTGACCCCTGAGGCCCGACGCTGTCAAAGCAGAAGCTTGCAGTAGAATCCGTCCAGATTGGGCGCATTAAAATCAAAGAAGAGGTCACCAAGCAGATTGACGCAGGCTTCTGTTCTTGTTAGTATCCTGAAGTATCCGACTTGGGTTGAGCCAACATTCGTTCCAATGCTCGAAAAGGATGGCAGAATCGGGTATGTGTGGATTTCAGGGATTTGAACAGAGCCAGTCCGAAGGATGACTTTCCCTTGCCGCATATCGACGAGTTGGTAGATTTCACAGCGGGGCATGCTTTGCTCTCGTTCATGGATGGCTTTTCAGGCTATAATCAGATAGTAATGGCACCCGAAGACCGGGAGAAGACTGCTTTTACCACCCGTGGGGTACATATTGCTACAGAGTGATGCCATTTGGGTTGAAGAACGCTGGGGCTACATATCAACGGGCTGCAACCAATATTACATGACATGATCCATAAAGAGGTCGAGGTGTATGTGGACGACATGATTGTCAAGTCCAAAGAAAGAGAGGGCCACTACACCGCCTTGCAAAAGTTTTTTCAAAGGATCAGGGAATTTCGGCTGCGGTTGAATCCTCAGAAGTGTACATTCGGTGTTACAGCGGGAAAATGTTGGGATTTCTGATTACACAAAGGGGCATCGAAGTCGACCCTTCCAAAATCAAGGCCATCTTAGAAATGCCACCACCAATGACTGAAAAGGAGGTGCGAGGCTTTCTGGGTAAAGTGCAATTCATAAGACGGTTTATCTCTAAACTAACCTTAACTTGTGAACCACTTTTTGGTCTCCTGAAGAAAGGAAAGAAGTTCCAATGGGACGGCCGATGCCAAGCTGCATTTGAACAGATTAAAGAATATCTACAGAATCCGTGTTGTCACCACCAAAGCCGGGAAACCGTTGATACTGTACCTGTCAGTAACTGAAACTACAATGGGCTGCATGCTCGCACAAGAGTCGGAAGATAAAGTGGAAAGGGCCATCTACTATCTGAGCAAGAAGATGCTGGATTACGAGACCCGCTACACTCCGCTGGAGAAGGCTTGTTTGGCCTTGGTATGGGCTACCAGGAAGCTGCGGCACTACCTGTTAGCTCACTCTGTAATGTTGGTTTCACGACTTGATCCCATCAAATATCTTTTCGAGAAACAGCGCTTACGGGTAGGCTAGCTCCATCGTATTTCAATTCCAAATTGAATACGTGATAGTTGTGCATTTCATGTGCCATGCTTAGGGTTAGCCGAGCCTACTCTAGATTACATCCTGTGTTGCATTAGCCACTTAACATGAACTAGGTCATGCATGTTTGCTAACCGGGTATTGTTTTTTTTGGCACGGAGTACGATGTAAGTATTTACGCTTTAGCATACCATGCGTGTGAATGCCATGACAGTATGCTTACCATGCGGCTAAATGCTTATGATAAACTGTTTGAATGCCTGTGGGTGGAGGTTGGATTGCGTGAGTTGGAACAATCATTGAAATCCGTATTTTAGCCTACTTGCGAGTAGCAAAAAACCAAACGTTTTTCGAGACAAAACGGATATGCAATGTTTATTTCCAAGTTAGGCAATCTAGTCTATACTTTTGTGTTGTGCGCATCACATAGTAATTCTAGGTTAATAATTGGAAAAGAACATAAAGTTTTCAAAAACGGATATCACGGTTAGTAGAGGCCGGTCTTCGGACCGGGCGAAAGGGGGTGCTCATAGCTGACCTTCCCCGATCGTACCCAAGCTCCCGAGCCAAGAACTTTGGTGATGACGGACACGTGGCCTTCGGCACCGAGTCAGGGTTTCCTAAATTCCCCATTTTAAAATATTTAGGTGGCGACTCTGTAATCTGGCAAAGCAGTCCATGTTTGGCACTACTTTTTCAAAAATCTGTTTTCTTCAAAACGATTTGCCAGAGTTGGACTCTTTGGTTCAGATTTAGAACCGCGACACAAAATCGAGAGTCCGAACTGTAGTAGCCGAGGTCCCCCGCGGACGTGCTACAGTGAGCCTTTACTCACTTTAGCATATCGCATGCGTGTGATTGTTGCCATGTCTAGCATGCTTGCCATGAGGCTAAATGCTTAAATGATAAACTGTTTTGAATGCCTGTGGATGAAGGCTAGTTGCTTGAATTGGAATAATTTGAGTAATGTTTACATGTGATCACTTTTTCAAGTGATACATATTCGAAACAATTTTGCAAACGAACATGAACCAAATATTCCAATTCTTGCAAATTAGTCTATACCTGTGTGTGTGCGCATCACATAGTAAGTTAGTCTAATAAACGGAACAAGAGCATATAATGTAAATAAAATTCATATCATGATTAGTAGAGGTCGATCTTTGATCAGGCGAGTGGGGTTGCTCAATTCATGACCTTCCCCCTCTTATACCTAAGTTCCCGAGCCGAGACAATCTTGGTGGTAACGGACACGTGGCCTTTGGCACGAGTCATGGGTTTCCTAAATTTTCTAAAAATATTTAGATAGCGACTTTGTATCTGGCAAAGCAGTCCATTTTTGACATTTTTTTATTCAAAATCGATTTTCCAAAAGATTTGCCAGATTTGGAGTCTTTGGCGTTTATCTATTTCACATTGCACTGGTGAGATCAGATTCAGAACCGTAGGAGTCCGATACTGTAGAGCTTATTCATCTTCTGAAAGGAGGCATGAAAAGTCGAGCTACAGTTTCTGGCGACTCTGTTGGGGATTTAGAGAATTTGACTTGAAATTCATGATGTGAAATTTTATTTACACTTATATGTTTCTTTGCATTGCATTTACATTTGTGTGCTTAAGTCACTGTGTTGCCATCTGCTATTCCTAGACGGTTTGCCGGAGGCTTGCCTAAAAGTTTGCCAAAAGGCTAACCAGTTGTGGGCTCTGCCATGATGGGAACACAACCCTTGGATCTAGACTACCGCTGTACCGTTTGATCTTCTTTTCACTTCTTAGTGTTAGGTGTGAGAGGTATATTAGGTAGTCATGCTGAGGTACCCTTTTGACCATTCGGCCTAGTTGCATATCGAAAAGCCATAGAGACTGTTCCAAACTAGGACAGGATGCTCACCCGAAATGCAGGATTGCGTGAAAATCGCTTTATTTGAATAGTGAATCCTAGTTCCTGACGAAACTAGGACAGGGTAACCCTACCCCCTCATAGGGATGTTTTGGCTCTCACTTAACTGGTATGTGCTTTACAGTGAAACTGTATAGGAATGTGCATATTAGTTGCGAGTTTGGTATCTGTTTTGGAGGCAGAATTCAGTGTTGAATGCAGTCCTACAGCTTTGATTACATCTGTATTGGTAACTGTAGACACCCCATTTTTGACCGTCCTCAAGACTTGGACGTCATCGTTTGAACACTCGATGATCATCCATACTCGTGTTTGTTTTGAGTTCCCGAAGGTCTCGGCTGCACGCCTTGCCTTAAGATCTCTCAACTTGTCTGTTTTGTGCTTGGTTGTGGACCAAGGAATTGTGTTTTGGCTTCTGAGGGAAAAGGGTGGCTTGTTGGCCATCCCTGCAACCCATCGGCTAAGGCATGATGCCATCAGCCATGTTTTCTTGCCATCAGCCATAAGTGTTGGCCGATCGGCACTCTTTTTGGTTGATCGACACTCTTTTTGGTCGATCGGCCATATTTTTGAGCCGAGACCTTTCCATCTGCTTTTTGTAGATATTTTGTGCCAACTGTGACAGTTGGTGAGCACAATTCTCATCTTCCATACACGTGTATGGAGGGATTGTATTCAAGACTCAAGCTTGTTGAACAAGCTTGAGAATTGAAATTCTATAAGAAGGGAGCCTCCCCTCCCTTTCCAGAGGTTCTGAGAATTTGATATACAAGTTATATATCTCTCTCTCTATATATTTCCTCTCTCTCTTCATATTTGCTCTTGTTTGTTCTCAAAAGTGTAAAATCTTCACACTATTGCACACAAACACCTACTAGAACACCATCCTTTGGTTGCTGAGGTCCTTAGGAGTTGGTGTTAGAGTTTTTGGACTAGTTTTGATTAGAGAAGAGTGCTGGAGTTGTGTTTTTGAAGGTGTTCTTCAATGGTGAGCAACTAACCTTTTAATCCCTCTTTCTTGCTTAAGCTTTTAGACCTACTTGCATATTGTTTTAAGCTTAACTGTAAACTATAAAAAGTTCTGATTTTTATGCTTGTGATGTTTGTTTAAGGTCACTTTTGTGTTGGGGTTAATTTACCTCCTCTTAGGCCTTGTTTGGCCTTGTTTTGTGCCTTTCTTTTTGAGCTTTGGGACCATCTTGTTTTGACCTTCTCACCACTGAAATCCAGAGGATTTTCAGTGGTGGAAAGGTGGTTTTGGAGTCTTGAATAGGAGAGGGACACCCCCTCTCCTTGTGTCTCATGTGCTAGTATAAATGGCTCATAATAGTAGCATGTTTACTTAGCATGTCTTGGTTCCATTTCAGTAACTTTTTGGTGTTATTTTAGCATGCTATACATCTGTCTAAAGTTGGTTTGATAGCCTCTTACATGCATCATGCACTTGTAGTGTAGTCCTCTTTATTGCCTTAACATGCATCTTGCATTTGGATCATCATTCTTGCATGTTTTGGCTCAACTCAAAGAAGCTTTTAGTCATGTTTTACCATACTTGAGCTCTGTTTCATGTTTTTTTAGTCATGCATGCACTGTTTTGTATAGCCTTGGTTCAATCTAGCTTGTTAGTTTTGAGTGTCTAAGTCATTAGCATGCATTGCTTAGACCATTTTCATGATTTGGCATCATTTCATATGTGATTTCAGTCCATGTAGTATAGCCATACACTTGCATTTGCCACCCTTTTGATGTTTTGAAGGTTTGGTGTTTTGTGCTTCAAAAATGGATCATTGTGCATGCCATCATACTTAGGCTTTGGGATGCCATCTCAGTGGGTTTTTGGGCTTATTTCGACATGCCATAGCTCTGATTTTTATTGGTTAAGTCATGCCATGTTTGGTTTTGATAGGTGTAGTGCAATCCCCTTTGTTGGCCTTACTTGCATCATGCCTTATGCCTTTCATGTCGACTTGTTTTGGCTTTGGTCCATGCATGTTTTAGACTCACTTTGGTATGCTTTGGGACTATTTTGGTTTGCTTAGGCATTTGCTTCATGTTTTGCATAGCCTTAGTGCAAGTCCCTTTGCTAACCTTGAGCTTCGAGCCTTTTAACATGCCATACTTGCATTGTTTGGTTGATTTGGCATCATCCCATGCTTAATTTCAGGGCCTATAGTGTTGTCACTTGTCCACACTTTTCACTCTTTAAGTGCTCTTAAGAGTCGGTGTCTTCATGCCTTAATTCTTGGGCCATTGGCATGCATGCTTGTCTTGTATTTCATGTCATTAATTCATCACTTTGGCCACTGATTTGGGCATGGCTGAGGTCTGCCCATTTTGGTTTAAGTCCATCTTCGCATGTTGTTGCATGCTTGTCACATTGCATGTTGTTGCATGCTTGCTAGTTTGCATGTTGTTGCATACTAGTCCATCTTTGCATATTGTTGCATACGTATCCATCTTGCATGTTGTTGCATACTTGTTAGATTACATATTGTCGCATGCTTGTTGTTGGCATTGTTGTTGTATGCTTATTACATTGTATGTTTGCATGTTTAGAGTACATTGCATATTTGCATGTTTGGTACATTGCATGTTTGCATGTTTAGGTTGCATTGCATTGTGCATGATTGTTACATTAACTTGTTTGCATGCTTAGGTTGCATCACATGGTTTGCATGCCATTAGCATTGCGTTTAATATGCTTGCATTGCATTGTATTTGGTTTGGGTGTTAAGCCAAACACGAGGGGCGAGGCACATTTCATACTTGAAGTGATGAAATGTACCTCAATTCTCGGTCGCCGATACTCTTGATCCAACATGATAGAGTTTAAGGCATTCATGTGTTTTTGTGCATTCATTCCATATTGATTTGTGCAATTCGGCCTCTTTGGCCATCATGCATCAAAATGCGTGATTGATGGCTCGAGAGCTGAGCACTACACTCCTTTGAGTCTCAAACATGATAAGGGGTGTAGTTGCACAACATTTTCTTGCAAATGTATTGTCGTTCCCTTGTTTGTACTCTGCTGCAGCAAAAGGAGCAATCTGTAGGAAGAGATGGCCGATCGGCTATCTGGAGTGCCGATCGGCTAACAAATTTTGGCCGATGGACTCATGAGTGGTCGATGACTCTTTTCCCTTGGCCGATGGCCATAAAATTTGGTCGATGGCCTCTCAGAGTATCCATGAGGTGGTTCAGAAGCATCACAGAGATTTTCATAGTTTTCAGAGGTGCAAAACAGTGCAAACAGAGGCAACATGAGGCATGGCAACGGATTTCCGAGCGAAGCCGACCGAGCATGCATATGCCCCTCTTCTCGAGGCCGCTTTAACTGTTTTGTAACTTAATTAATTTGCTTAATTAGTTGGAGTTTTGTAATAATTAATTAGCTAGGGTAGTTAATTAATTAGTTGATTTGTATTATTTATTCGGACCCTCCGTTGAGAGGGCGAATTTTGTAATAAGTGTGCGTGCGTGTGTGAATGTCTTCTAAACCCACGTCTTTCTCCCTTTTACTTATCCGCTTACGATGGTTAGTTTTAGGTCATGTTTCAATTAGCATTCCTATGCTAGCATGTTTGCATACATTCATTCGTATTGCATGCACCGGGCTCGGCGCATCATACTAACTGCATTGTATTTCAATTCCTATTTGAATACATGATTATTAAGTTGCATCTCATATGCCATTTTAGAATAGCCGAGCCTATTTCTAGTTGCATTTTGCATGTGTTGCATTAGCCATCTTAACATAGCTAGGATCATGCATTGATTACTAACTAGCTATTGTTTTGGCTCGGAGTACTAGGTAAGTGTTTATGCTTTAGCATCTTAAATGAGTGTGAGTGTTGCCATGACAGCATGCTTGCCATGAGGCTATTTGCTTAAGTGATATAACTGCCTGAATGCCTGTGGGTGAAGGTTAGATTACTTGAATTGGAACAATTCATCGAAATGCGAGTTTTAAGCCCACTTGAGAGTGGCAAAATCATGTTTTCTAAGCCCACTCGAGGGTGGCAAATCCATGTCTTAGCCTACTTGCGAGTAGCACCTTCAAACCATTTTTAAACAAACAAACATGAGATATTTTGTTCCAATTTAGGCGATCAAGTCTATACTTGTATGTTGTGCGCATCACATAGTAATTCTAGGCTAATAACCAGAATAAGAGCGCATGTGTTTTCAAAACAAAATATCATGTTAGTAAAGGCCGATCTTTGATCGGGCGAGCGGGGGTGCTCATTGCATGACCTTCCCCTCTCGTACCCAAGTTCCCGAGCCGAGGCAACTTTGGTGATGACAGACACGTGGCCTTAGGCACGAGTCAGGGTTTCCTAAATTTCCCAAAATAAAATATTTAGGTGGCGACTCTGTATCTAGTAAAGCAGTCCATGTTTGGCACTTCTTTATTAAAATCATTTTTCCAAAACGATTTGCCGGATTTGGACTCTTTGGTGATTTATCGATCTTGCATTGCACTTTGCGAGATTAGATTCAGAATCGTAACATTGAGTCCGAACTGTAGTAGCTAATGAACAAAACGAATTTCGCACCTTCGCGCGCGGAGCCGGGACGTTCGACCACGTCTACAGTAACATCATTAGCTGAGGTGCTGTGCAGTTTCTGATTACTGTTTTCTTTTTGCTTTATTTCTTTTGCTAAGTAGTTTATCACCATAGCTTCAGAAAGTTCGGATATCTCCCAAGTACTTTGGACTTGAGTCAGAAGGCTTTGCAAAGTCGAGGATCTTGTTCGAGGATAGCCCATGTTTACCTCACTCTCACCGGTTACAAGACGGAGGAGAATCAAGCAGAATTCACCAGTTCAGTTTTTACAGCAGTTACCCCTTAATTCACCTGTGTCCAGTCAGGTTCAGGGATAGTCTTCTACTTCTAGTCTAGCACGAGATCACTCGCCTATTTTGATGACACAGTATCCCCCAGTCAGTATGGACGAATTGATTCATCATCTACAGTAAACAGTTGAAACCCTACAACAAGATGCTGCCCGTCAAGCCGAGGTAATAAACAGGCTACAACAATAGCAACCACAGCTAGCTGCGGCCTCTACATCCCATATGCCTCCCACAAGTATCCCAACACCCGGAGCCACTACTTATACTGCCAATACCCAAGAGAATCAGGGTAATCTAGCAGAGCCGATTCTAGCACAAGCCTCCAAAACACCTGTTTATCAAACTGAGGCTCCATTTGAGTTTGAGGTTGACCCAACTGTACTCAAGGTCAATAAACTGGAGAAGTTATTCAAGAGAGCACAAGGTGTTAACTTCATCCCAGATATAGAGGACGGGTATACCGATTCTGCAGTAACATTGCCAAATCGGTTCAAAATGCCACACATCGATGGATTTGACGGCTTCCAAGACCCAATGGTTCACCTTCGGCTGTTTTCGGACATTTTGCGACCAATGGGCTTGACTAGACTACAAAAGTTGTCTCTCTTTAGTCGGACCATGTTAGGTATAGTGGCCATATGGTATGCCAAGTTAGAAGACTCTGTCAAGCAGAATTGGGAGGAGATGGCCGATGCGTTCATCACGCAGTACTTGTACAATACACAAATCGAGATCACAACTCGTGATCTTGAGGCAACACTCCAAGAACCGAACGAGGGCTTCTCAGAATTGGTGACAAGGTAGAGAGCTAAGGCCTCGATGATGACCACAAGGCCTTTTGAGAAGGATCAGATTAGGATGCTTTTCCGCAATCTGCACGTGAAGCTATTGCAAAAAATGACCGTCCTACCTCTGTTCACATTTATTGAACTCCATGAGATGGGGGTGTAAATCAAAGACGCCATGAAACAGGGGCTGATTACAGATAAGAAGGAGCCGGCAAAAAGGCCATTTGTACACAGTTCCAATGTTGCCGGGGATAGCACAGCTGTGAGGCCGTCAGATGTAAGTGTTGTCACTACAACCAAAACTACCGATCCCTTTGCCAACACGAGCTCACAAACACCCTCTAATCCTAACCGATCCCATAACCCTGTCTCAACCCATGAAGGTGCTAGTCAAAAAAGGGCACTTCAAACCATTAGAACCTCGCCCATTGCCTGATCCCTTTCTACCCAAACACAACCCCTCAAAATACTGCGCGTTTCACTAATAGCATGGTCATGATACCGACCAGTGCTTTTGATTACGTCATGAGATTCAGGATCTCATTGACAACAAGGTGATTGCTTCACCTCAAAAACCCAACGTAACCACAAATCCACTCCCAACCCATAATTAAATCCCCCTACCTCAAAATCTCAACTTGATCCATACACTGACCATCCCTTACAACCCCAGCGTATATATTATCCCTTCCCACCTACCAAGACCGACGGTGCTTATTCCTGAAGGTGCAGATTTGTGCATGATGGACACATCTGACCCCCAAACCAAGCCTATGGTGGTGACAATTGCAGTAGAAGGGAAGTCGACCTTGGAGGAAGGTATGAGTCCGTTGTCGAAGAATTCTGAGGATTTACCTAATGGGGTGTACGATCCAAGCTGCTACATTGTGCCAACTAATCAAATCAAGCCTGAAGTGGTGTTGCCAACCTTGGTAGAGGTTAATGTGGTTAGGGAAGATGGCCTGAGCCAGGGGTTAGATGATTTGGTAGAACTCAAGGAGGATTTAGACAACCTCCAGTTCTTTGACAAGCAGGATTAGGGGGATGTGCAGATTGGCTGGTTTGACTTAAACGGATCAACTGACAACTCTGGATGGCTAAGTGATGAGTCGGATAAGGAGGAAGGAATTGAAATAAAATCGGATGGAAAAGAAGTAGGGATCGCTGTAATGGCCAGAAGGGCCGATGAGAAGGAAAAGCTGCCGGAGAACGCTAGCATAGAAAATTCAGCTCAGGGATTGGGCGTTGTGAGCACTGCGGACACGGAACCAGAAGCTGCACTGAAGTAGTTTGAACGAGAGAGAATTGAAGACAACCAGAAAGCAGTGATGGCCCAACACCCTGTGGGGGATACCTATGATGTGAAGGTAATACAAATGGAGTCGGACAACTGTTTGTCGACTGTTGAAGGTGTATGGTGGGATGATGACGATCTGCATCTGGCCTACACCGACGAAGACTGGGGTGAGTGCCTTCCAGACAATACGTGGTATGCTGAAGAAATAGATCACATGACAAGAAGTGGGCGGTATTTTAAGCCACCGCACTTAGATCAAGCTGAGGCATCTGGAAAAGACAGAGAGGTCGAGAAACAGAAAGAGAAGCAGCTGGAAGAAGAGGCAGTGTTGAAACAGCTTAAGAAAATCTAAGCTGACATCTCAATCTAGGTTCTTCTCATGGACTCTCGAGTACATCGACAGGCAGTACTGTCAGCAATGGACAAGGCTAAATTGTCCATTGACACTACTCTCAAACAACTTGTGGGATTGGTCTTCCTAGGTAGCGTCAGGCCAACCCTAACCTTCTTTAACCAAGAACTGCCATCGGAGGGCTCAGCTCACAACAAATCCTTGTACATATCTGTGGAGTGTAGAGAGAAATGGGTACCGGTGGTGTTGGTAGATACCGGTTCGGCCATCAATGTCTGTCCTTCTCACACAGCTTATGCAATCGGCCTTAAACCAGTGGACTTTGTGCCCAAGTAATTTGGGCATAGGATAATACGAGCAGGGAGGTCATAGGCATGGTGCAAGTTAGAGTTCAAGTGGGCCCAATTCAGCAGGAGGTTGAGTTTTATGTCTTAGATGTGCCGGCTACTTCAATTTGCTGTTAGGGAGGCCCTGGTTGCATCATGTGAAAGTTGTCTCCTCCACTCTCCATCAAATGTTAAAGTACCCTCATGAGGGAGGAGTGGCGATTGTTTTTGGAAATTCATCCATTCACTCGCCGCTAAAGGTAACTACGCCAGTGTTGGAGATCACCTATGGTGAGGAGAATGTATTCCTCTCAGGCTTCACTCTGGTTGAAGTACAGGTAGTGCAGACCATTTTGGCCGCAGATGAGGGCATGTATGTTAGTGCCCAGGCTATCTATTTCATGAACAAACTACAGCATGTGCCAGGAATGGGGCTCGGAAGAAGTGGCCGGAAAGGTGTTGTAGCACTGACAAATGTGTCGCATAACCCACATGCCTTTGGTCTGGGCTATGTACCTACCAAAGAGGACTAGATTAGAAAAGGAGAAAAAATCAGAGGCAGAGCCAAGGTCAAGCAAGCTGGAAAACACTATGAGCTTATCCATAGGCCAATCCAAGGAACGCTGAATTACCGCTTTGTTCGGGAGGGAGAAGATTTCCCCTTTTGCGATTTTCCTGAGCCTTGGGTGAATTCCATGAAGCAGCGTGTCCCTGGGTTCGAGATCTTTTTTGACCTACAGCTGCATAACAGTGATGATGAGGAAAGGGCCGAACCAAGCATTGAAGCTAAACAGAGCATAAAAAGTGACTTAGACAACAGCGAACTTGGAGTAGGGGTAGCACTGTCTAGTCTCCTGACAAATCCTGCGGCTGACCCAGAGGACTTGGAGGATAAACTTACTATCTCCGTGATCGGGGAAAAATTGGGTGTGAACCCAACCAGCAGCATTTTGGATGCGTTAGAGGCACCATCTCTTATCTGGCAGTTGGAGGAAGGCTATCTGTCCAATTTCGAGTCGGGTGATAAGCTAGAATCTGATTCCCCTGAGTCTATGGGGTTGGGATCAGATTCCAGTTCTTCTGAGTCTGAGTTTGGTATTTTCGGGGGTGGTAACCCGTATATCAAAGTCCTGTCTAGGTCTTCATTCAACTTTTCTTTTGAGTCTATAACCGAAGACCTGGACCTTTTGAATGAGAATTCTGCTGATTCTGTGTACCTCTGTGCCGTTGGTTTATTGTATTGACCAGGATTTTCAAAATTTTAATGAAAATGAAGAGGAAGAAATTCCTCTAGTTTTGAAAAACTTGATTAATCGAGAGGATGAGAGGTTTGCTAAACCCTGTGCTGATGAAATCATTGCCATTAATGTGGGTACTGAGAAAGATCCGCGTCTAGTCCATATCGGGTCCACGTTGTCTTCGGAGGAGTGCGAGCGCTTAGTCGCTTTGTTAAAAGACTTTAAAGATGTTTTCACGTGGTCGTACGAAGACATGCCCGGAATCGATCTTAAGATTGTACAGCATCAGATCCCTCTTGACCCTGAGGCCCGAGCTGTAAAGCAGAAGTTGCGTAGAATCCGTCCAGATTGGGCGCTAAAAATCAAGGAAGAGGTCACCAAGCAGATTGAGGCAGGTTTCTTGTTAGTATCTGAGTATCCGACTTGGTTAGCCAACATCGTCCCAATGTCGAAAAAGGATGGTAGAATTCGAGTGTGTGTGGACTTCCAGGACTTGAACAGAGCTAGTCCGAATAATGACTTTCCTTTGCCACACATTGATGAGTTAGTGGACTTCACTGCGGGCCATTCATTGCTATCCTTTATGGATGGGTTTTTCGAGTACAACCAGATTCTGATGGTACCTGAGGACATGGAGAAAGCCACATTCACTACACCGTGGGGTACCTACTGCTATCGAGTTATGCCGTTTGGTTTGAAAAATACTGGAGCTACCTATCAGAGAGCTGCGACCACCATTCTACATGACATGATCCACAAAGAGGTCGAGGTGTATGTGAACGACATGATTGTCAAGTCTAAAGAAAGAGAGGGCCACTACACCGCCTTGAAGAAATTCTTTCAACGGATCAGAGAATACAAGTTGAGATTAAACCCGCAGAAATGCACCTTTAGTGTAACGGCAGGAAAAATGCTAGGCTTTTTGATCACACAGAGGGGCATTGAAGTAAATCCTTCCAAAATCAAGGCCATCCTAGAAATGCCTCAATGAGGTGCGAGACTTAATTCATATGACGGTTCATTTCCAAATTAACTTTGACTTGTGAACCACTATTTGGTCTCTTGAAGAAAGGGCAGAAATTCTGATGGGATGATTAATGTTAATTCACCTTTGAGCAGGTTAAGCAGTACCTCCAGAATCCGCCTCTGTTGTCGCCACCAGAGCCGGGGAAGCCTTTGATTCTATATTTGTCAGTGTCAGACACGACCATGGGATGCATGCTCGCTCAGGAATCTGAAGATAGGGTGGAGAAAGCCATCTACTACTTGAGCAAGAAAATGCTAGATTACGAGACTCGCTATACTCTATTGGAAAAAGCTTGCCTAGCCTTGGTATGGGCTACCAGGAAGTTGAGGTACTACTTGTTAGCTCACTCTATAATCCTAGTTTCGAGATTAGATCCCATCAAATATCTCTTTGAGAAACTAGTGCTTACGGGTAGACTAGCTCGTTGGTTGCTTCTTCTCTCCGAATTTGATCTCAAATATGTCACCTGTAAGTCGGTCAAGGGAAGAGCTATAGCGGAGTTCCTGGCAGACCACCTGGTAGAAGGAGATGAGGCAGTGCAATACTTATTCCTAGATGAAGCTATTTTGCAAGTTGAGGAGGAAACTTGGACAATGTACTTTAACGGAGCATCTAATCAGTATGGTTATAGGATAGGTGTGTTGCTGATAGCACCCGACGACTCCCATATACCCTTAGCCTTCAAACTCCGATTCAAGGTGTTCAATAATGAAACAGAATATGAAGCGTGTATTGCTGGGTTAGAAGATGCCCTGGAACTAGGGGCAAAAAGATTGGACGTTATCGGGGACTCGAACTTAGTTGTTTCTTAAGCGAATGGAGACTGGAAAATCAAAGAAGAAAATATGAAGGTTTACCATCAAACCTTGTACGTTCTGATTCCTAGGTTTGAAAAGCTGAATTTCACACATCTACTGAGAGAGAACAATAGGTTCCCTGATGCTTTAGCAACTCTATCTTCTATGGTAGACATCCCACTTGGAGTTTGGATGCGTCCGATTATCATCGAGTAGAAATACGAGTGGACTTATGAAACTATTGCCGCGATAGATAAAGTGTAAGAGAAAAACTCCTGGTACTACGATATTTGAAATTTCTTGGAAAATGAGACATATCCACCAGGGGCAAATTCCAAGGACAAAAAGGGAATACGGTGAATGGTCGTCCAATTTATCATCTGCGGGGGTAACCTGTATAAAAGAGGTCATCTGGGAATACACAAGTTGTGTGTCGAAGAAAAGGAATCAAAGCGCTTGATGGAGGCCATCCATGGAGGAAAGTGCAGAGCGTACATAAACGGGGTGATGCTAGCTCGGAAGATTCTCAGACAAGGTTGCTACTGGTCTACCATAGAGAAGGATTGTATTGGTTTTGTTTGGCAATGCCACAAATGCCAAATTCATGCCAATTGCATGAATATCCTGCCATCAAAACTGTACAACGTGACTTCGCCATGGCCTTTCTCAGTCTGGGGAATCGACATTATCGGTGCAGTCACGCCAAAAGGATCGAATGGACATGAATATATCTTGGAGGCGATTGATTATTTTACAAAATGGGTGGAAGCTCAGTCCTATACAGTGTTGAAGGCATCGCATGTGGCTAAGTTTATCAGAAACAATATCATTTGCCGATACGGAGTCCCAAACGAGATCATATTAGATAATGGCTCCCACTTCAAGAAAGAGGTGATAGACTTGTTGGAGAAATACAATGTGGCTTTTCATAAGTCATCTACATACAGGCCGCAAACTATTGAAGTTATTGAAGCTGCCAACAAGAACATCAAGAACATTTTGCAGAAGATGGTTGAGATCTACAGGGACTGGCTAGATAAATTGCTATTCGCGCTTTGGGGCTACAGAACTTTGATCCAGACGTTTACAGGGGCAACTCCTTATTCTCTCGTCTACGGGATGGAAGCCGTTTTGCTAATTGAAATAGAAGTCCTATCGCTGCGAGTTATGGCTGAGTGTCAGATAGTAGAGGCAGACTGGCAACAGAGCAGATTTGAGGAGTTAATGCTATTTGATGAAAAAAGGCTGAAAGTATTGTATCATGTTCAGGGCTACCAACGCAGAATTGCCAGGGCTTTTAACAAGAAAGTTAAGTCCCGGAATCTCAAAGAAGGAGACATGGTGCTGAAAAACAACCGAGCTCCCATTCATGACCCTAGGGGTAAGTTCAGACCCAATTGGATTGGTCCTTACATCATCAAAGCTATCTGGTCAGGTGGAGCAGTTATTCTCATGGACTTAGATGGCTTGGAATTTTTACAACCGATCAACATGGACAAGTTGAAGAAATACTATCCCTGAGAGGCTCGCTAGGTCAAAAATCTAAAAGGGCAACCTAGACAAAAGTTAGAGCATGAAAAATTAGAAATAAAGAAAAACTGAGCTCGCAAGGTTGAAAACCCTAAAGGGGCGACTTTGGCAAAAGTTAGAGCGCAAAAGGAGAGAGTTAATACTCGAGTGAACCAGAACCGAACTACGTAAGGCCTGATTCCCATCTTTGGAATACGTAGGCAACTTCATCTTGAAGTTCGGCGGTAACCATCTCCAACTCAACTGTCCTGTCCATTTTTCTGTTTAGGTCACCTTTGTCCATTATCTGTTAGTTTGATTGTGATCTTCATTCTGGGAAGAAGAGCTGGTTATAATGCAGAGCAGCAGTGGTATTCAATCAGAGGCATTTATGATCTTTTGATTCGGGGTTGTACATCTTAAGGATTAATTCTCTGCGTATCAAGTGGTGATCCTTTTTGAAAATGGTTTTGGAAAGTTTTAATAAAAGTTGATTTTGTTCAAAATTTTACCTTTTACAACTTAGACCATTTTTGGATCAAAAGGAAAATTTTTAGTGCTCATAACTTTAATTCTATTAATTTTAACATAAAGTTCTCCAACTCTTCGATACAAATCAAAGTTGCTTTTATTACATCATAAAACTTGAACAGAAAGGTCAAAGCAATAAACTAGGGGCATAGGTGAGTTAGGTGCTCTTGCATCCTCTGCTTGTGCTTGCGGAAGCTTCTAAAGCCAAAGTAGGCTCGACTTGTGCCTTATCCTCGAGCCAAGCCAAGCACTCGCCAGAAAAGGCATAACTGAAACTAGGGGCAGGGGCCAGAAGCTCTCTCATCCTCCAGGTAGTAAGGTACCTAGCTAAGTGTGAAGCACGAATCGGGAATGAAGTCGGGTATTCTACCCCTTCCTCTGGGCAGGTCTGATCATGCTCGAACTGACGTCTGAATTAAAAAAGGAAGTAGAACACGCAATGCGTGAGGCCGATCAACTGTATGCCAGGCTGTCGAGCTATGCTGTAACTCATCTCGGTCAGATTAAGCCAGGGGCAACGCCAAGCTATGTCGGTTGCAGACCTACTGCACACCCAGTTGCACCACCATCTATCGTTGGGAAAATCCATTAACTGGTGGCGGAAGAAATAAGCTCGAGCTGAGTACTCAGGCAAAAGCCCACTACCTTCAGCTTATCTATAAGCCACATCTGGAAAGGGATGAAAAATAAGAGAGATTAAAGAATAGAGAGATGTATATTGAGAGAAAAGTAAGAAAAGGGCTTTGAGAGAAAAATAGAGCATGAATCCCCGCGAACCTGGTAGTCCCTCGCCGATGAAAAACATCTAAGCCCATCAAGGTCTCGGTGAAATCCAAACCAATGTAACCCTTACCTTCTTTCAAACCTTGGGCTGCTTCGATCAACCGAATACTGGATCCGCCGAAACTAGGGGCAAGAAGGAAATGTACAAGCATGCATAAACAAAGGGCATGCTGTCAGAAACCTCGCCAGAGAAGGTCTCCTCTGTCACCGATGTCAAAAAATTGATGAACCAAGCTGGGTATATCTAGCTCTCCGTTGTGGGCCAAAGATCGAGCCTTGTGCAAAGTGAGCCCACACATCAGTCCTAAAGCTTGGGCATCGCCAAAACGGGGCTGAGGCATGATTTCTTTATTGCGCCGGGTTTCCATCAATGCCCGAAGTTCTTCAAGAGTTAGGCACATTTCTTGTGTTTCAAAGTGAAATACATGCATAATCGGATCCCAGCATCGGGCCACAACATGGAGGAACAAAAAGCAAAGCAGAGTGTGGCTCAACGAGAAAAGTATATTTATGTTGAAATCCTAGAAAATTTACATTTTCCGTGCAGTCTAAAGTAGCTATCTAATCCGTGAGCTTCTTGGCAAGGAATATCTCTATTTGTGGAAGAAATAGCAACTGAAATGAGGTTCTGGAGAAGAATTCACGAAGCAGAACCTTTTGTAGAAGATAAGGCTGTGAGTGAAAGCCAGTTGTCAACAATCTAGAGGTTCCTCACACTTGTGGCTGGCAGCTCTCTTTTTTGGCTTGCTGTCCACCTGTGTGCTGGGCAACGTTGGCAGCATGTGTTTTGTCTTGATCTTTGTGTGTTTTAAGGTCTTGTTTTGAGTCTTTTGTATTGGAGTTGTTTTTGCTTGATTTATCGCGTTGTATTTTGTATTTTGGTTGTTGGTCGGCTCATTACCTGATTAAGAACATTGTTTTAATCAAGCGCTCTCTTGGTAAATTCGATTCTATTTTCGTTCCATGTAAATATGGTGCTCACAATGCAAAAATAACAACACTTTTCATAAAAACTGCGAGATTTTATTCGGATCATGGTTTTTTCAAAAGAAGAGTACAAGTTTCAAAAGCAAAAAAAATAAAACCCATCTGAAGCTATACATGTGCTAATGCTACCAAACAAAAAAGAAACTAAGAAAAAAGTACAAAAGAAAAATCGGCGCCAGTCGCCTCAAGCTTGAGAGGCCCTCTTCGTCCTCTTCCTCGGAAGGGACTCGGGGGCACTATCTCCATTAGTACCACTGTCGGAATCAGGCTCTGAACCGAAGCCGGTATCATCTCCTCTCCCTGCCTCAGAGCCCATCTCTGCATCACCTCTATTCTCGGACCCCGAGCCAGCATCATTATCTCCACTCTCAAATGACTCAGTATGTCGACTCACTGCCTCCTCAAAGTCACTAGTCTCAGCATCATCGTCGCTCAAAATGGGCTCTGAAAGACTGCTCTGGCCTCGGGTGCCCCTATCCCTGCCTCGATCGTAACTCACATCTTGGCCATGAGCTGGGGCCTGTTTCTTTCTCCTCCTTGCTGTTAGAGGAGGTACTGCCGGTACTAGTGTTGCTGCTGCTGCCGTTGGTGCCCTCGGTATAGATGGAATCTGAAAAGAACAGTTGTCAACATATCATCTACAGTATGTGTATCAGATACAGGCATGGTATGCATAATAAATGTTATGTAGAAATTAGATACAGTATGAGTACAATGTGTGAGTACAATATGCCAATGCAGTGTATCATTGTAGTTTGGAAAGACTACAGTTGAAGTACCGATGGATCATGGAAACATGATAGCGTGATGCACAAACAGAGTTAGTAATGAAATGCATGCTGAACTGAAGGAAATTACCAGGATACCGTGGAGACCAAGCAACATCTCTCTTTTCTGCACCATGCTCATCAGAGAAGCGACTAGCTCGAGGAGGCTCTCTCTATACTCTATAGGTTCCTACAAGTGCGTTTGGGTAATCAATGTCTGTGATAAACATATCTGAAATGAAAATGTGGGGTACAAATTGTAAAGTGTGGTCCATACCTAAGACGTGCCTTGAACTCTGACATACTCGTGCCTAGCCTCTGCCGGCTCGATCAGAATCTGGTAAGCAGTCCCAGTCGGCTGCAAGCATGTGAGTGTAGTGGGAAGCTCTGACCAATAGGGTAGTCTGCTCAACGGGAAAAGCCCATCTAGTATGGGCCTTGGTCACCCGAGTCGTCTCGCTTGCCACAGAAGCCCCTACTCCCTCACCTGCGTGACGCCCATCAGAGGAGACATATGATGGATCTGAATGTATGTCGTGTAGTCGTCCTCTCCTTTGAAGAAGTCAATGTCTAGGCCTACCATGAACTGTATGACTACGTCAACTGGTAGGCTATCCACTGTCCTCATAGACACTGGGGGTGGCATCACAATGACTGGATCAAGCGAGCCCACAGTCTGGCATACAAATCTTTCACTCAAAAACCAAGCCCGGTAGTCTAGGCACTCCAGCAGAATCCGGAAGTGAGATGTGCCCCAAGCTCCCACATATTGGTCTCTCACCCCGGCCGGCATCGTTGCCCAGGGTTGCCACGTGATCTACAAACAGAGAATGTATAGATTGTTAGTTGCCGTCAGTTGCCAAAGTGTGAATCAGAGCAGTATTAAAGCAAAAATAACTGTGAGTTTCAAGTTACCTCATCGGCGACCACTGTATCGAAATAACGGTGAAGAAGATGAAGGTCTCACGACTCCGGCGCTGGCACCATTGTAAGTAAGAGACAATAGGGGGATTCCCTCTATAGGCTCTAGAGCGAGGGCCAGAAAATACACGTAAACCCATAACTGCAAGGAAATGGCAGTGGTTGTCAACAATGTCAATGGATATAGAAAGTGCAAAGCAAAAAGCAATGGTATGAACATATACAGAAAGTGCAAAGTAGAAAGCACAGGTGTTGAACAGATATAAAGCAGAAAATGTGAAGTAGAAAGTATAAGTGCAAAGAGGGAAGTGAAGTGCATACCTCCCTGGCTCGCCAGTAGCCTCCGACCTGCTCTCCTCTCATGCAGGAAGTGGAGCTCATGTAGCCGTAGAGGGTGGCGAGGCTAGCTCCGCCCCAGTTATAGAACCAAACCCAGGGTAAGGTCACCAGGGCGCTCAGCAGGTATAAACCTACGGTGTTTCATCTATTCGAGAACAAGGTGGTACCGAGGACAAACATCAGGAAGCCCCGGGTATACTGCTCCATCTCTTCTAGTGTCTCAGGCTCACTTCCGCGGAACTGCTCGGCAAACCAACTGTATCTCACCATGGCTGGTCTGTATAGTGGTGGGCATGTCCCCAGCAAGTGGATCCAAGCAGCCTCTCACTCACCCATGTCTGTGTTAAAGGGGATCGGATCACTCCCCACTCCCAAGCCTGTGAGCATGGCAAAGTCGTAGGGAGTCATTGTCATCTCCCAACAGTAAAGAGGTGGAAAGAATTGGTGGTGTCCCACTATCTCTCCACCAACGCTCTAAGAAGGGGGGGCTCGCTATGACGCGTGACAGTCCGGAGCAGAAAAGGCCGAAGCCAGCCTCATTGATCATATCATGGACCCCGGCAGGGAGCTCAGCATACCAGTCCCTCACCATCGTTGCTCCGTACCCCCTGTAGGCACAGAAGTCTCCCTGTGGCAAAAAAAAAGAGTGAATCAAGCAGCGATAAAAGAGTAATCAGATGAAAGGCAGTGCAAGAAATGTAGTTAAATGAAAGGCAGGAATGCATGGAAACAGAGTTCATACCTCAGTAGCGCTGGAAGAAAGATGGGAGTCTGGCTCCCTCAGTAAGTCCTTTGGTACGCTACGAGTGAAGTCACTGAAATGCCTGATGCCTCCAGGTGGTAATATATGTGTGCGGGGATGATATGTTGCCGGATCAAAGGGCCGCACCCTCAGTTGTAACGGCTCTGGGTCGAACTCTGGCGCGAACTCCGCCTCAAGGTTAGCCTCAATGTCCTCTGCCGCTCCGCCGGTCTCGGCAACTGCTAGCTCCTCTACCTCAGCTATAGGTGGAAACACAGGTGGAACCTTGGAAGGAGCTCCGTCGTGAGGCATATTGCCCACCATCTGGAAAATGGGTGAAAAGTATGTGAAATGTGAAGAAAATTTGGAGAAAATAGGGTAAACTTGGAAAAAGTCAACCCTAGGAGAGAGAAAATGGAAGAAAAAGTCAAAATCCGGGAAAGTTCACGAAACCTGAGAGAAACTTGAGGGGAACAAATCTAAAGTGTTGAAAATGCAGAAAAAGCGACGAAATCAAAATCTGATCGGTTCAAAGTGTAGAGAATCAAGAGGGTTTTACGAAAAAAGTTTGCATGGGGCGTTGGAAAATGCGTGTAAAGCGCAAATCTAGAGAGAAGATACACCTAGAGAGAGAGGGAGAGGGTTTTCGGATGTGTGGATGTGTGGAAATGAAGTATGGGGAGGTATACTTAAAGACCCACGCGTGAAAAGACCATATTGCCCCGAAACTGTCACGGGTGGCCGACAGGCCACATCTGTGGCCGGCAAGCTGAATTGGTGGCCAGCGTTCTTCCCTTGTAGTCGGCGTGTGGCCAGTGGCCCTTTTTTATGTCCTGATGCTGTTTTATGTCTCTGTTTTCCAAGAAGTATATAGAAGGTTCACTGGTGGGTCTAGATTAATTCTAAGGGAGTTCAAAACCGTGTTTTGGCACACAATGTTCCCTACTTGCCAACATGAACGAGGTGTATCCTTTTTGAAAATGTTGCAAAGACTCCGAGAGGTAAATCAAAGGTTGTCACCGAATATCGGTTTTATTCGTTTTGTCAAATTATGTATTTGTTCTCTTTTGTTGCATAGAATGTGCCTTTATACTTATGTTGCACGCGTGTCCTGCATCAGTCATGATTCTTGCATAGAATATGCTTTCAATGTTACATAGAATATGTTTTCAATTTTGCATAGAATATGCTTTTAATTTTGCATAGAATATGCTTTTAATTTTGCATAGAATATGCTTTTTGGTTCTTGCATAGAACATGCTTTCAATTAACATCGTACATTAGTTATCTCTCTTGCATGGAACATGCATTGTCAACATATTGCCTTGTAACCTTATTCACTTTGTGCATCTATCGCACTCGCTTACTTCATCATCTGTCGCACTTGTTCACTTTGTGTATCTATCGCACTTGTTCATTTCTTTTGTGCCTCGTGTTTTATCTCGGAACGTGTGAAACGCGAGCCCGAGTGATTTTTCTTCTATCTCAAGACGCGTGAAGTGCAGCTCTGGGCGTGTTTTATCTCGGGACGTGTGAAACGCGAGCTTGAGTAGTTTTTCTTCTATTTCAGGACGCGTAAAGCACGGCCCCGGGCATGTTTTATCTCGAGACGCATGAAACGCAAGCCCAAGCTATTTTTCTTCTATCTCAGGACGCGTGAAGCGCAGCCCTGGGCGTGTTTTATCTTGGGACACGTGAAACACGAACCCGAGCGGTTTCTCTTGTATCTTAGGACCCGTGAAGCTCAGCCTTGGGCGGGTTTTATCTCGGGACACGTGAATCGTGCCCCCGAGCAATTTTTCCTTTATCTCGAGACGCATGAAATGCGACCTTAAGCGGTTTTCATCTCGGGACACTTGAAACGCGACCCCAAGTAGTTTTCATTTCTTAGTTTCTCAAGACGCATGAAACACAACCCTAAGCAGTGTTTTCTTTCCTCGTCCTGCGTTTTTGCTTGGTTAGACTGTGTTTTGGATTTTTTTGCATGGAACATGTGTTGGTTTTAAGCTTGAAACTACTTATTCATATGTTTTTATCTTGCTTATTGCACCTGTTATTGCTTATTGCATCACCTTATATGATCATGAGTTTTCAAAATAGCCTGCTTCGCGAAGCGTGTGAGTCTAGTTTTCAAACGGATACGCTGGTTTGATTATTGCATCACCTTGCATGATCATGAGTTTTCATTTGCATCTTACCCCAGAACTACGCTGGTTTAATTCCTTGTAAACGGATACGTAGGTAACCTGCGAGTGCAACCATTTATTTCTGTCTTGATTGTTTGTCCTAGTCTTACGGCCTTGTCAAAATGGGTCGTCTTTGGGCTTTGACATTCACTCACGTCATTTCATGACTTCGAGTTCTGTCAAAGAAGGGCAACTGTAGACACCTTATTTTGACCTCCCTTACGACTTTGATGTCACCACTTGCACACCCAATGATGAATGTGTATATGCTTGTCGAGTGCTCGAAGTCCTCAACAGAATGCCACAACTTTAAGCCTTTCAAACCCTACACACTTGTTGCCTTATTTTTGGACCAAAACCAGAGATCTTCAAGCCTGCAACCTCTTGTGGCCTGCTAACCACTTTTATGGGCTGCCGGCCATTGATTTTGGCTGCCGACCACTGATGTGGCCTGCCGGCCACAAGTGTGCTTTGCAGATATTTTTCTACCAGCTGTGCTAGCTGTGCCAACTGTTGGCACAGATGCATACATCTTTTTATACGTGTATGTATTGATATTTCTGAGGGAGTTGCATGGTTTTCTATATATAGAAGGCCTCCCCTTCTATTTTCAAGGTTGGAATTTTTAGAGCAAAAATTTTCTCTCTCTCTCTCTCTTGTAATTTCTTAGCTTTTTTGCAACCTTTTACCTATACACTCTAAATCAAACCTCACCATATTTGAGTTAAGGTACCTTTGAGCCTAGTTTGAGCTCTTGAGGGTGTGTTTGCCTTGATTTGTTGCCTAGAATTGGTTCTCCTCTTCAAGAGGTATAAAGCTTTGTTTCTCTTGCTTTATTTACTCTTTTTCCTATTGTTTTTCCTTTGTTTTTGGGCCATATAAACTCTATATTTTTGGGTTGAAACTTATGGTTTAAGGCCTCAAAGGGTGGAGGGGTGGTTCACCCTTCTTTCTACTTTGTTCTTCTAGCCTTTACCCTTGTGTTTCCCATCTTTACACCATCTCTTTTTGAACTTTTAAACACTGATTTTCAAAGCTTTTTCAGTGACTAAAATGTTGTTTTGAAGTCCCAAAATTGGAAGGGTTAGCCTTCCCTCCTTGTGTTTGTTTACTAGCCTAGCATGCTCCATGTTTTAGCTTATTGTTCTAGTTATGTTTAGCTTAATTCTAGCATGTTTTAGGACTAATTTAGCATTGTTTTAGGATTATTTTTAGCTGCTTGTTGCATTTGAGCTTTGTATTGCATGCTTGTTGTGCAATTGTCCTCATAGGTTTGGTGGTGTAGGCCTTAGCCATCATCCTATTTGAGTTGATAGTGTTTATTTATGGCTTTCCTTACTTGTGATAATCTTTAATCACCTCTACAACCTCCCTCATTTCTTGGCTTTTGCTTTGCTTTTCTTTGAGAGTTGTTTCAAACCTATTGTTCTTTTAAGCTTGAGATTGAGGTTGTCATGCTTAATGGTTTAATCCCTTTTAGGGGTTCATTATCAACGGCATGACATATCTCTCATGCCTTAAGCAGACTCTTGATTTGACACTTCTCTCCTTTAGGCAACTTAAACTCACTTTTGGACTTAATGAACTAAAGAATGCTTGGTAATTTAAAATGGAGTAATAAAATTGGGGACTAAAAATGATACAAGATAATAACTTTGTTGGGTTCAATTGGACATTAATTGAACTCTTGAGTATTGAGTCGTTTCATACTCATGAGTGATGTAAACGGCTCAATATTTATTGTCAACTACTTCCCTCGATCATTCATGATAGGGAGGTGGTTTTGTTGCATTAATTGAACTTGCACATTTTTGGTTCATGAGCCATCATGTAATGAAATTGCATTCGTTGATGGTTTGTGAATCAAATTTTGCCACTCTTTTGAGCTGTTTAATTATAAGGAGGGGTGAGTTGTGCTAACAACCCCTGGGAATACCCTGCTCTTGCTTTGTTTACTCTCTATTATAGCAGGAAGAACCAGGCAACAGTGGTCGGCAGGCCACTTTTTGTGGCTGGCAGGCCATCACTTCTAACCTGCCGGCTGTAGACACCCCATTTTTGACCGCCCTTAAGACTTGGGCGTTGCTGATTGCTTACTTAGTGATGTAGGCTATGCTATGCAAAGGTTCGACTTCTTTGGCAAGGAGAACTCCAAATCCAAACCTCACACCCCATTGTTGGACCAAAAAGATTTTAGATCTTAAAACCCTCTCTTTCAAAATATTTTGAAAAAGGTTTTTGCGATGCTCTGAGGCTCACATTTCGTTAAATGTTGCGCTTTTCGGTAAACCGAGCAAGGACAAAGTGGAAATGAATGAAAGAGAGGTGAAATCTTTGAAAAATCTTTAAAACATCTTGTTTAGGGTTTTGGAGTTGAAGAAAAGAAGATGAGAGGGAAGAAACCAAGTTAGGGGAAAAGATGGGCATGAATTATTGAGAGAGAGTCAAGCAGCTGTCGCTAAATCGGGCCTATCCATCTATACACCTAGATTTAAGCTATGAGGCCACCACTGTTGGAAAGAAGACTTCCGGGGCTTCATTTTCACTTAAGAATCTCCTAAAGTCGAGTCCGGATGAGGGAGATATGGTTGGTTGAAGTTAGGCATCAATCCGATTGAGCCGTAAATGAGCAATCTTCACTAAAAGAGGATATCTCTTAGCACACTTGAAATTTTGATGCAAGGCTGCCACCATTGGAAAGCTTACTTCCGGGGCTTCAATTTGGACACAAGAATGACCTGAAAAGGAGTCCATATGAAGGAGTTATGCCCATTTGAAGTTGGACTTGCAGAGCAGAATGTCCTGTCGGCCACAAATGTGCATAGTCGGCCATGGAGATGGCCGGTCGGCCATCACAAGTAGCAGGTCGGCCCCAAAGATGGCCGGCCGGCCAAGAGTGACCCAAACTTAGAATTTTTGAAGATATTTCTCCTCCAGCTGTTTCCAGCTTGTGCCTCTCTTTTTGCTACATATGGATTCCATATCTATTGTTTTAGAGGGTTAGAACATTTTAAAAAGTTTGAGAGCTTCTCTCACTAAACTCCCTCTCTCTCTACAAAATTTTCAGAGCAAAATATCTGTCTCTCTCTCTTGCCATTTTGTGCATAACACAACTAGTTTGCCTAGGCATCCTTCATCAAAGTTGCATATCTATGGGCTGAGGTCCCTTGGAACTTATTTTTAGGCTGTTGGAAGGTCATTTGAGCCAACAAAGTGGCTGTTTTGCTACTGTGTTTCAAAGGTAATCACTCACCCCACTTTTAGCTTGTTTTGCATACTAGCTTTGCCATAGTTTTCAACTACTTTGGGGCTATTTTTGGGGTGGTGTTGAACTACAAAAACCTCTGTTTTTCCTTTGTTTTTCAGTCCTAAAAGTGTTGGTTTGAGCCTTGTTTGGCTAGGGGGTGTTTCCTTCATTTTGCTCATTGGCTTGTAAGGCCTTTTGAGCTATCTTTCAAGCTTTTCAAAAAACTTCTTTTTGGCCTTAAAACCACTGAATTCTAGAGGAATTTCAGTGGTAGAAAACTTATTTTGAGGTCCCAAATAGGAGGGGATAGCCTCCCTCCCTTGTCTCTCCATGCCATACCTTGTTAGCCTTGTAAAATAGCATCTTTTTGTGGCTTATGTTAGCTCTTTTCAAGCATGTTTTTGTGAATTTTAGGACCTGATATAACTCTGATTTTGGCTGGTTTGGTCACTTCTTGCTTGCATTTTGTACTTGTAGTGCAAATCGTGTTTACTAGCTTAATATGCTTGATGTTGTAGCCTATTATTTTAGCATGTATTGGTTCCATTCCAGCACATTTTTGATAATGTTTTGACATGCTTTAGGACTATTTTGAGTGGTCTTGGTCATATGAGCCATGCTTTGTATAGCTATAGTGCAAGTGCCTTCAATAGCTTTGAGTTTTGAGGTACCTTGCATGCTTGGCTTGAGGTATTTGCATGTTTTGGCATCATTTGGCATGTTATTTCAGAGCATATTTCATTACCACACTCTCACATTTTCCACTCCTTCAATGTGTTTGAGATTTGTGTCTTCATGCCTTGTTTGTGAGCCAATGTGTATGCATGCTTGTATAAGCTTTTGGGCTCCCTCTTCAGCATGTTTTGGCCGTTGTTTTGGCATGGTTGAGCTCTGTCCAGAGCTGGTTTAGTTGTTTAAGCTTAGTATTGCATGCTCATTGTGTATTGCTCTTTACTAGCCTTGTGCTTTAGGGCCTCTTGCATGCTATACTTGTGTTGTTTGAGTGATATGGCATCATTTAACACATAATTTCAGAGCATATAGCCTTGTTATACTCTCATGTTTATCACTCTTTCAATGCGTTTGAGGGTTGAGCTTTGTGCTTTGCTTGCGATCCATGAGTTGAGCATGCTTTTCTTGCTTCTTGTGTTTAAGTTTCAGCACATTTTGGCCATTGTTTGGGCATGCATGAGGTCTGTTTGGGTTGATTTAAGTCCATTGAGCACGATATTGCATGCCTCTTGCATGATGCTCTTTACTTGCTTTGATGCTTTAGCCTCCAAACAAGCCATGCATGCATTGCTTATATGATGAAACCTCATGAGTGCCACTCTAACATTGTTAGATAGCATGTTATTTGCATGTGTGATGCATTACATGTGTTTGGATCGGACGTTGATCCAAACACGAGAAACGAGGGGCGCTTCATATTTGAAGTGATGAAACGCGCCTCATTTCTTCGTCGCCGTCCCGCTTGATTATGCATGATGGGGCGGAGGCCTCTCGAGTCCTATGTGTTATTTGTGCATTTATCAACATTGTGCAAGCTTGACTCTTTGGCCATCATGCATCGAAATGCGCAATTGGTGGCTTGAAAGCCGAGCACTATACTCCTTTGAGCTTGAGACATAATAAAAAGTGTGGTTGCACACACATTTCCTTGCAAATACACTGCCATGCCTCTGTTTGTGCTCTGTTGCAGCAAAAGGAGAAATTGCAGGAAGTAGTGGCCGACCAGCCATCAAAGCTGCCGACCGGCACCAAGGCTGCCGATCGGCTATCAAAAGTGGCCGATGGCCATCAACTTTGGCCGATGACCACCCCTCTTGGCCGACCATCCCTCAGCATGTTCCTAAGGTGGATCAGAATCATTCTGGAAGTTGGCATAATTTTCAGAAGTACAGAAGTGTGCAAACAGAGGCATCTTGAGGCAAGGCGGTGGATTTCCGGGAGGACGCGACCGAGCATGCATGCCTCCCTCGCCCGCGAGGCCATTTTACCGCTTTACTAGCTAGTTGTATTTAATTGCATGTTTTGTAATTAATTAGTTTAATTTGTGTTGTAATAATTAGTTTAATTAGCGTAGCTAGTTAGCTTATTATTCGGACCCTCCGTTGAGAGGGCAAATGTTGTAATAAGTATGCGTGTGTGTGTGAATGTCTTCCAACCCCACGTCTTTCTCCCTTTTATTTACCAGCTTTTGATGGTTAGTTTTAGGGCATGTGCCGGCTACCTGTGCAAAATCCAGCAGTGTACTTTTGAAGCAGAACAAAATTGGTCTTGAAGTGGAAAAACAGTGTAAGTGTTCTACTGTGCAAGAGAGGTATTTGGTAGCAAAACAGTGGCCTTCTTCGGGTAGAAATGCATTCATGCATGAACCCTTCCTCGATCCTTGGGATCTGTGAAGTGATGTTAATATTAATGTTGTGCTTGAAGTAGTGGCTTTGTAATAACTAATTCGTTTCGTATTGTAATTATTTAATTAGCTAGAGTAGTTAACTAATTATTTTATTCAGTTTGTAATAATTAGCTAAGTAGTTTAGTTAAATTATTCGTTTGGGTTTGTAATAGTTAATTAATTAGCTTAGTTTTAATTAGTTATCTAGTTTATTCATTCGGACCCTCCTGTGTGAGGGCGCAATGTTTTAATAATGTGTATGTCTTCTAACCCCACGTCTTTCTCCCTTTTATTTACCTACTTATGATGGTTAGATGAAGGCATCATGTTTTGTTTAGCATTCTCCATGTTTGTATCCACTTGTATTGCATGCACCGAGGCTCGGTTCATTATTCTAACTTGAATTGTTAGTTAAACATTCTTTGAATACGTGTTTAGACCACATGCTATTTAAATGATTCATATACTATATTAGTAGCCGAGCTTAGTAATTGCATATCGCATGTGTTGCATTAGTCATGTTGCATAGTTAGGATCATGCATTTTTCTAATTCTTTCATCTTTTTGGCTTGGAGTACTAAGTGAGCCTTTACTCGCTTTAGCATGTTGCATGCGTGTGATTGTTGCCATATCTAGCATGCTTACCATGAGGATAAATGCTTAAATGAATAAACTGTTTTGAATGCCTATGGATGAAGGCTAGTTACTTGAATTGGAATAATTTGAGTAATGTTTACATGCGATCACTTTTTCAAGTGATACATATTTAAAATAATTTTGCAAACAAACATGAACCAAATATTCCAATTCTTGCAAATTAGTCTATACCTGTGTGTGTGCGCATCACATAGTAAGTTAGTCTAATAATCGAAACAAAAGCATATAATGTAAATAAAATTCACTTCATGATTAATAGAGGCCGATCTTTGATTAGGTGAGCGGGGGTGCTCAATTCATGACCTTCCCCTCTCGTACCTAAGTTCTCGAGCCGAGATAATCTTGGTGATGATAGACACGTGGCCTTGGCACGAGTCATGGGTTTCCTAAATTTCCCAAAAATATTTATGTGGCGACTCTGTCTCTGGCAAAGCAGTCCATTTTTGACATTTTTTTATCCAAAATCGATTTTTCAAAAGATTTGCCATATTTGGACTCTTTGGTGTTTATCTATTTCACATTACACTTGTGAGATCAGATTCAGAATCGCAGGAGTCCAATATTGTAGGGCTTATTCGTCTTCCGAAAAGGGGCACTAAAAGTCAAGCTACACTAGTTAGTTTTCTGGTATTTGAATGTTTAACCATATTAACACCAATTAATTTCATATTAGGATGCATGTGCTTATTTAGACATGTCTGTTGTTTGCAGGTGAGTCTGGGTCAGCTTGTTGCTGATGATCACAAGATTATTATATTGAGAGTAAAGGATATGGCTGCAGGTGATCACATGGATTTGACGGGCAACGACAGTGGTCGTGATTCATGTGGCCAAATTGAGGTGGAGGGTGTAAGGTGAGATGAGATGTTAAAGTAGGGATTGCTGATGGCAGTAGCAGGAGTAGTGAATATGGTGGTGATGTGCCTACCACATCGATCATGTGTAGACAAAGTAGCATGTTAAGACCAAATGTATTATGTGTTTGGGAGTAGTTGGGTGCGCCAATTGGCACGTCAAAACCCATTGGTGGAATGGATGACCGATCGGTCGGATGTAAGCGAGTTGCGACGAACATTCATGAGTTTGGAATGCATAACATTGACAAAGATGAACTTATATCAAAGTTAGAGGAAGAAGTTGCTACTTTGAAGAGGAAGAATGAGATGCAATCAATATATCTGGTTGGAGGGTTTGAGAGTGTTTTGAGGGTGAAAGACGAAGAGAAAAAGAGACTTGCATTGGAAAATGCTGAGTTGCGAAGAACTGTAACCATTCTCGAAGAGCAGTTGGCAGATCAAGTGGTGCATAATGTCACGCAGTGGTTCAATGGAGGGGATATGGGTCATGAGGGTATTGTGGGTGGAATGAGTGGCTGTGGGGACAACGCACGTGGAGGGCAACAACGCAGCACGTTAGAATGTCCGGACATTGTGTTGGATGCCTCTCTCGTATCGTTTGTCCTTGCAGCATTCCACCATATTGAGAGTGGCGTTGCCGCAAATGTTGTTCAGTGTGCCAAACTTGAAGTGGTAGTTGTTTGTCCATTAATGGCTGAAAGTGGGTGGGCATCTGGTGGTCCGAACTCGTTCGTGCGTAAGATTAAAGTGAAGGTTAGGAAAAATTTACAATTGCTAGAATTTGAATATCTGGAATTGCGGGTGCGGCAATGGAAGGTGAACAGTGAAGGGTGTATGTTCCCTCCCAACATTGCCGGTAGTAGTATGAAGCATGTCATCTGCGAGAAAGTGATTGATGTTGACAGCGTGAACCACCTAAAGAAGTTACTTTCGCCGCATTGTGAGTAGCTTGAACCACCTTCATAGACACCTTTACAATGCATACATAATTCAAAGATTTACATAGAGCCTTAATATCTAATAAGACAGTTTTAATATGCCAATCAACATCATTAACATTGTTTAGTTGTCTCATTAGCTCTTGACTATCAGTCTGAACCTGTATTACTTTAACACGACTTTGGATGCACCATTGTAAAGATTCAAAACATGCTCGAGCTTCCATTGAAAGGGCTAAAGGTGCATAAAATGATATTGGGAGAACTGCACGCAGGTAGGAGAAAGGGGGGAAAAAAAAAATTACCAACACATGAGGGATGCAAGTGAGACTTGCACCTCTACAATCTTTCATTTGCACCCCATCACAGACACACTTGTACCCCTCGTGTGTTAGTAATTTGTTTCCCCTTCTCTTACCTACACGTAGTTTCCCCAATGATATTTGGTGCTTGACCATCTGATTGTCTTTATTGTTTAGTCCTACCTATGTTGCTCCAGCTTGCCTTGTATCAATTCTTCAAGCTCCGTCAATCAACAACCTATCAATGCATGTTTCTGGGATCCAATGTACATTATTAGTAATTATAAATTTATCATGTCCATTAAATTCCGCAGTTCGTAACACATGGTCATGGCTGTCCGTTAACTCCTTGACTGTATTCCTATGGGTGGACCAATCTAGTGAAGAGACAAATTGAATGACCGAGGATGGGTCCTCAATTGTTTGATTAAATGCTGCCCTATTTCGGTGGATCCAAATTCCCTACAGAATTTTAACAGATTCCACAATAATAGAATCATTTGGTGTCTCCTGAAACCATTGGTTGAGGTAACCCTAGGTGGTATGAATTTTAGAGCCATAAGTAGTCAAAATCTTTTTGAATCTTTTTGGATTGATTTATTTTACTTTCATACATTACTGTGCTTAACAAAAGATTTGTGTTGAAGTAGATGTAAGACAATTACATTGTCGTTAGAAATATATCATACCCTAGTATTCATTATTTGCGTACTTTAAGAAAGGAAAGGGTTATTGTAGTGTAGGCCAGCCAACATGGAAGTTGACTACAGAGGTGGTGGTATTGTTATGACTTGCACTTTTTAACAAAGGGTTTGGCTATGTGAACATAAATTTTACTGTCCATAGAGAGGAACCATCATAAAAGAAAGGGTTATTATTGGGTTAGTGTCTACCATAGAAGTGTTGGGTTATTATTGGGTTAGCGTCTACCATAGAAGTGTTGTGATCTTACATATTTTAACAAAGGGCTTATGGTATCTTTTGGTATTACTTATAAGTTAGTTTTTATAAAAGCTAAATCTGTACAAACCTTCAACCTCGGCGTAAAAGGTTGTCATAGCATTGAATTAGAAGTTGTTATATTCAATGGATTTCTTTTCAGCTATTGAATTTTGTCACAAAATAAGAGAAAATAAAAAGCGCAAGAGTACTCAAAAAGTTTAAATCTAATTCATACACTTTATTTTACAATAGTAAAGAACTTTGCAGATGGCATATTTCAAGTTTTGTAACATTATAGTAAAGCAAATCCTAATATTATATATATATATATATATATATAGTCTTGCACTTTGAATAAAATGAGCAACTAGTCCCCAATGACTTCAATGGTTGCCAAGTCTAGTAGACATGCTTGGCTCCTAACTAGGGTTGTTCAATTATTTAGGCCTCAATATCATCAATCAAACTTCATCAATATTTTTCCCAGTTTTTGTTTGTTGAAAAAAAAAAAAAAGAAAAAGAAAAAAACTTCATCAATCTTTAATATATCGATGACAGAAAGAAACTAAATACAGAAAGGAATACAAAATATGCATAAATAAATGAAATTTTACAAAATTTGTCAAATCTTGTCCATTTGTATACATTTTGTGTTCGATTCCGTGATCGATTTCTGTGTTTGTACCTGCCACTTTAATTGTTCAATTTTCTTCATCTCCCAAACCATGAACAGCAGTAAGAGTAGGAGGAATAGAACCAGGAGAGTTAGAAGAGAGTGAAAGTCTTTCTAAGCGGCGAAGAACGACTTCCAAGATTAAGGCGGTGACGGTGAGCATGAGGCGAAAAACTACATCGTCATCGGTGCACATAGAGGAAGAGGAGTTAACCTCTTCAATTTCCCAGTGCTTCAGCAATTTTCAATAGCATTGGTCTTATGCTTATGCTTATGGTTATCTTTATCCCACACCCACACATTGGAGTTCTTCCTGTATTCCTCCTCATTATTTCTCTTCTTGGAGATGTCCTTTGGCAGCTCCCTTTGTTTAAAATAAATAAATAAAAAATGAGATAAGTATAATATATATATATTTTTGGTTCTCGTGATTTTAATTTAAACAATTTAAATCATAAACTTTCAATTTTGTTACAATATGGTTTCAACATCATGCGCTATTGATATTTTGAACAGAAAAGTATCACTTATAAAAAAGCTAGATAGATCAAAGTAAAATTTAAAAGAACTTATAGTGGCTACAAGTGTAATTTACTTGATTTGAATTTTACTTGAGTCCTTTAAGTGACGAAGGAATCACATTATAACAAAATTAATAATATAAAAGTCAAATTATTTATAGCGATCCCGGTTTTCCCTCCATTGAGTATTGTATTCCGGACTTGGTTCCATAGATGTGGGTTGTTGTATTTAGCTTGTTTCTGTCCTTCAATACTTTGTATTTGAGTTATAGGATGTTTTGGGCAGGTTCGTTTCAGGTTGGTTGTGATTGGAAGCATATGGTTGCTGTCCAGTTTTTAGCCTCTTCGCTCGAGCCAGGACTTTGTCGCTCGAGCGAGCCTTATGTTGTTGCTTCTTCGCTCGAGTGAGGGTTTGTATGCTCGAGCGAGCTTTTCGTGTCTTCAGGTTTTGTTCAGACACAGCCTTGGCTCGAGCGAGCTGTTCTTCGCTCGAGTGAGCGAGCTGTAGGTTTTGGGCTTTTTCGCTCGAGCGTGCTTCTGGGTTGCAAACCTGAAGCTTCGTGTTGTTCGCTCGAGCAAGGCTTTGTGCGCTCGAGCGAGGTTTCTTTGTGTCTGGTCGCTCGAGCGACCACTCCTTCGCTCGAGCGAGGAACGTATATATCAGTTCGCAGCAGCAGTTTCTTCTTCACTTTTTGATTTCCCTTTTGTCTCAAAACCCTAGATTCGACTCTCTCTCTCTCTACACTCACCTTCTCTCTAATTGATCTAGTTCTTGGGTGTTCCTACCCTAATCTCTTTGTAAGAAAGATAGAGGGTTGCGTGGGCTTCGTTTTGATCCGAAAAACTTTGGGATTGGAGCACTTCCGAGTTTGGCTCTTCTTCCCCTTGGGTTGTCCATTTGAGGTAGGGATTCTCCTTGTTCTTTTTCAATACTCCGTCTATAGATAGGCATGTGGTAGTTTTGTATTGCATGAAAATCATATCATGTTGATTTTCTTTGAAAACCATGTGAGGGAACCTAGGGTTGGTTGTTTGAGAATGATTATTTTATCATTGACAGTTCTTTGGGCTAATTGGAGTGTAAATTAGCATGTTATTGTGGAAAGAAGAAAAAGCCCTAAATTATGTTTTGATTTGGTAAATTAAAATGGAGGGTAGTTGATCAATGTTTGTAAGTCTCTATTGTAAATATGAGTTGGGTGAAGGTGTTAATACCTAAGGGATTAACTATGGCTTTGGGGTTGTTTTGAAATGAATGTATTGAATCGAGTCAGGTTATGGCTTTATAATGAGTGGAATTGGTTTTGTGAAATGAAAAAGGGGTTTTGGAATTGGAAAATCCTGGAAGTTGATCTTGGAAATGGGAAATGAAATGTTAACTCTATGTGAGTTTCAGAAAATAAATATGAGAATTGAATTATTGTATCATGAGTGTTGAATAAACACATTTGGGGGTTTTACCCTTACCTATCGTACTAGTGTCGTTGTTGGGTTTAAGATCTCATGAGAGTTGAGTCTTTATTATAGGTGTATTAAAATCATGCATCTAGAGGTTTTGTCCTTGGTCATCGGTGAAGGATGACATGGTTGTGTTGAATTGTCGTGTATGCATTACACCTGTGTTGATTGAACATTGTATGTAATGAAGTGCTATGATACATTATATATGTATAATTGTTAGGGAGGAGATAGGTGATGTACTCCAGTGTGTGGGAGGAGATAGGGGATGTACTCCACACACCTATGTGTTCATATACTTTAACACATTGCTTATGTATCTTGAATAGTTTATGTGTATGTATTACACTTGTGAATTATGTTCTGTTGTATTGTGATTATTGGTGTTGTACACCGCGCTTATAATCAGAGGTACCGTTACCTTCCAACTAGCGCCTGGAGAACTGACTGCGCTGAGAATCTAAGGTACCACACCCTTCCAGCTAGTGCCTGGTAAAATGGCATACCGTTGTGAGAGTTGTATCCTTGGCTTACTGTGCATATAGCCGGTAGAGTAGAGTTTTATTGTTTTTGTCTCAGTGTATCTGAGTATATCATGGATTGTGATGGTTACAGCTTTGGAGGGCCGAGTTGCCTCATTTGTTGATTATATACATGTTGATGATTTGTTATCTCCCTTTTATTAAAGGCATGCATGTATAGATATGAATGTATTAGGAACAAACCAAAATGCCATTGTGAGATTTTGGGAAAGTGTGAAGGAAAATTGGGTATTTGAAAGTATGTTTTGAAAAAGGGAAAATCTGTTGTAAGTATGGAAAATGGGAGAAAGGTAGTGGGCTTAGTGAAATTGTTTTCTAAGATGTTGTTATTGTTATAAAAGTTTGGGAACCAGGGATAATGAAAAGAAAAGAAAGATGAGTCGCTTATAGCATATCAAGAACATACTTATGTATATTTTTGTATAAACTGCCACATTAGTATTCTAGTATGAGATTGAGCATTCATGATCATAGCTATCTGTAAGTTGTTATTGTTGAGGATCATGTTGAGATCCCTACTGGACTATATGTTCATCCCACGTTCTTAAATCTTTTTCAGGTGATAGTCAGGATGTGCTACGAGATTTGGATCTTCTTATTTGTTGGCCACAGGGCCTCTTTTGTGTTGGCGGAGTGCCATTGTTGTAAAAGGGTTACACCCTTCTTTTGGTTCTTTAATGATTGTAAGCCTACGGGCAGTTTATTTAGAATGCTCATGTTGTGTGTAATTTGCAATCGAATGAGAGAATTACTATTTAATTCTACTAGTCGAATATTTGAGTTTATTTCCGCATGTTGTCTCTGAACTTGAAGTGAATTAATGGATTTGGTAATGATTTCGAGTAATAAAAAGTGGGGCGTGTCAACTTGGTATCAGAGCGAGCTGGGTTTGAATACTTGGGCTCGTGGGAGGTGGTTTTTACCACAGTGGGTTTACTACGTATGGTGAGGACGTTGCATATAGATAACATGAATGTTAGGACGTATGTGTTGCATTTATGTGAGCATGGGATTAAGCTTCCCTGGATAGTATTTCATAGCCGGTGCACTTGCTTTGAGGTCCTCTTGGAAACACGCCTGATCAACGTGGTTTCTGATAGGAATTCCTTGAGAGTTCCGGGATGAGTGGCTATCTTTGTGGACTTGATTCGATTATGTATTTACATGTTTAGATGTTTATATGCAATAGAGATGTATGTTTTAAGACTAAGTGTGTCTTGTGACTTAATAGTAGCAAGTGTGTGCCTCGGAGAAGGCTATTGTGTTGTGCACTAAGCGTGGTTTTGTTCTTTGGATTTTATAGGATTTCTACACGAGGGAGTAGAGGTCGGGTGAGTAGTAGGAGTGCCGGGAGAGGCACAGCAGTTCCTTTAACAACCGCTGTTGCAGCATCGACTGTCGGCGAGGACGTTGCACGCGAGATTGTGAGAGTAGTGCAGGACGCCCTAGCTCGCACTGAGGGTGGCAGCGGGCTTGCCCTCAAGCTTACTAAGGAGTTTTTTCGCTCCAGCCCACCAGAGTTTGTGGGGGAGGCCAAACCGTTGGAGGTAGAGAGTTAGTTAGAGCAGATTACCAAGACTCTTGATATGCTCAGAGTCGAAGATGAGGAGTTGAGGGTTTCTTTGGCGACTTTTCAAGTGAGGGGAGACACGAGTTATTGGTGAAAGTATGTTACGAATACTGTAAGTGGCACGTGGGTTGCTTTTACCGAGGCCTTTTGGGCCAAGTATTTCCTTCCTTCTGCTTGGGAAAGGTTGAGGGAACAGTTTGTTCAGTTGCGTCAGGATGATACTCCTGTGGCACAGTTTGAGATGTGGTTTACCAGTTTGTCAAGGTTTGCTCCAGAGTTGGTGGCAACAGAGAAGCGTCGTTGTTATGAGTTTGAAAGTCGATTGTGTTTCGGTATTCGGGAGAAGGTAGCTGGATCCTTTTGGAAGGATTATTATAGTCTAGTCGAGGCAGCGGCCCATGTGGAGGCCATGGTTGTGAGTGCTGATCGGGTTAAGGAGGAGGCCATCTCGGTAACTCCTACGGTTCATAAGCACTCTAGGCTCAGTAAGGAGTGGAGGCGAAAACATGCTCCGTCCCAGGCTAAATCCTTTTCTTCGCCAGGGGTTTCAGACTCTTCTGTTGAGAGGTCCAGGGAGGTTCAGATTTCAGACCAGTCTCAGAGTAGGGGGTCTGTTGGTTGTTTTGTTTGTGGTCAGCTGGGCCATGTTAGGCGTTTATGCCCTCTGCGGGTGAACTCTTCGAGTGTTTCAAAACCTAGTCAGACTCAGTTGTACCCGTCCAGTCAGGGACGTTATCGGTACCAGAAACGTGCAGGCCAGGCTTCGAGAGCCTCGCGAGGGGCGACTTATTAGCTAACCCTATAGTACTACCCTGGAGGGGGACTTTTGTATTGTTGACCAGTGATGTAATATGTGAATCATTTTGTTGTTGACCGGTGTATTGTTGGATGCTGAGGCATCATGATTATGTAGTGCTTTTGTATGCATGTTGTTGTTTGTTTAATCCTCATATATTGGGGCATGCATGGAATCTCGAACCTTCTTTTATTTATATTGAGAAGCTGTCAATGGGATCGATGATCCTAGTATTGTTGTATACTTGGTACTGAATTATGAGATAGTTATGTGATGGTCTATGAGCCTTGTTCAATTTAAAAGTTATGTGTTGAGAACGGGGAATCCGTAGGTGAATGTGATTGGTTTGATGGTTTTGAGAGTTGTGTGGTATTGGCAAAGTTATATGAGATTTGAATTTCGGGATAGCAGGAATGGTACCGGTATATCGTTTAGTGTCTTGGGTTTTGCTAATTAGTGAACTCGTTGTGATCCCATCAGTCATGTATGTGGGTAGTGTTCGTATTGCGACTTGTTATCGGTTGGTGATTATGTGTGGGTGAGATGAGCTAGTGGTGTTATTGGTTTTTAGGTATGGTTTGTGAGTAGGAGGAGAATTTCATGAGTGGATGTTGGCAGCATTCTTTGAAAGGAAGAATAGATTGTGTTCCCGGGTAATGAGAGTATTATTGATCAAAATTGTCTTTCGTGTTCGGGTTTGTGTGATTGGGGTTGACCATGTCGGTCTTAATTACAATTATAAGTGATGTGGGTAGGCCCATAAAGGCCATAACCCACTATGAACAACCCAAGCCTACCACTTAGGGCCCAATACATAACCCAACTGATAAGGCCCAGCACCATCTGGAAATCAACATGGCATGAAAGACCAATGATATTCAGACACGTGGCAGGTAAAGGGCAAGCCACATTAGCAGACAAAGATCTGCAAAGTTATTGCCACTGCACATCGCCATTAATGCAGCCCCTCACTGCATTTATTACGACAACATCTCTCCGTCGGGACAGCACGCCCTCACCCTGAACAAGGTAAGCTACAACATAGACTTTTGGCCAAGGTGACAGGTCGGAAGGGACAACGAAATGATTACCAAAGGATATAAGCAAATGTTGAAGACAAGAAGAATGTTAAGCTTTCTATCTCTAATTCATCTCTACACTCTACTTCTCTCTCTAACTTGCTCGTCAGAGGGTTCGCTGGGGGACTCCCCGTTCCCCGTTGAACTCGTGTGCAGGTTCACCAGGAGCTTGATGATTTAGATACCGGTTGGAGAAGCGTGGACCAGTCCGATCCATTCCACCTAGAACCCGTTATATCATAACTGTATCATCAGTTGGCGCCGTCTGTGGGAACGCTTTGCTCCGCGCGCCAGTTGTGCTCATTGTCGTCGGAGACCCTGTTCCAATAATCCTTTCCTGCTACCCATCGAAGTGTATGGTCACGACTAGATCCATGGCTTCTCACCAAAATGCTGCCGACCATCAAGCCGACCCCCCCAATCCAAACAACCCACCATAGTATTTCATCGAGCTTACCAACAGCATCAACCGCATGGCCGAGCAAATCCAAGCCCTGATAAATGCTCTACTCTAAAGAAAATTTCCTATGCCCCCTCCACCACCTCCCGATGTTCCGCCCAACCAAGAGTGAGCCCCAAGCCATACTATCCCGCAGCCCTATCCACCCAACTTGGAAGGCTTGCAACCTCCTCCTCCTAATATAAATACACTACCCCGACCCCCGCATCCATCGACCCTGGCACCAGCCCCTGAAGGGGAAGCCAGTAGCGTCTAACCCCCACTGCCTTCCAGTGGTGATAACATCCCTCTCTGGGACGCCGAACTCCGAGCCATGAAGCTCCAATTCCAAGGGGTCATGCAGAACATCCAGTATAAACCCTCTACCACAGCAAACTCATCATTTGTTGCTTCCATCCGGGATAAACCTCTACCTCTCAAGTTCAAAATGCCCACTATCGACTCTTTTGATGGTACGACAGACCCAGTCGACCATCTGGAGACCTACAGAACCCTCATCATTCTCCATGCATTCCTTGATGAGATCATGTGTCGAGCTTTCCCCGTGACACTGAAGAGGTCAGCTCGGCTGTGGTTCAGCTAGTTACCAGCAGACTCCATCTCCACTTTCCAGCATCTCAATGACTCTTTCCTCAGTCATTTTATTGGAGCCCAGTGCCAATGCCGTCCGGCAACCTAACTCCTCAACATCCGCCAGACCGAGGGAGAGTCCCTGCACAGTTTTGTTACCCGCTTCAACACCGAAGCCTTACAGGTGGCGAAAAACGACAATAAGGTCATCCTTACAGCTTTCATGGCCGGACTACGGTCGTCTGACTTCCTCTTCTCCCTCTCTAAAAACCCCCGACCTCCGTGGCAGCCCTACTCTCCAAAGCTCAAAAATACATGAACGCAGAAGATTCCCTAGCCGCTCGCCAAGACCCTACAGCAAAAAACCCGACCCCCCGAGAAAAACGAAAAGACTCAGAAACCAAAAACACCTAATACTATAACCCGACAACCCACTATACCGACCGACCCCTCAGAGCTGACCGGATGGCACTAGCCCGACCGCCCGGTCGGTTCGAACGATACACACCGCTCAATTCTCCCATGGAACAAGTCCTCAATCAGATCCAGCGGGACTACCCCCTCAAATGGCCCCAACCATCACGAACCCCTTCCAATCGGAAAGACCAGTCCAAATATTGCCGCTTTCACTAGGACCATGGCCATAATACCGATGACTGCGTCAACCTCAAAGATCAGGTCGAGACCTTAATACGTCAGGGACGTCTTATCCGGTTCATGGACACCCGCCCTCAGTAAAGGCAAAGGACTGAGCCCCTCAGAAACAACCGCCGGCGTACCCCTCCTCGGCAGCTCGCCCAACCCAACCAAGGCCATGATCGCCCTCCACAGCAACCTCGGCCGCAAGGTAATCCCCCCTCCCCCACCTGTTGGAGAAATCAAAGTTATTTCGGGTGACCTTGCTTGTGGGGGACCATCCCGCTCGGCTCAGAAAGCAGAACTCAGAAAGATAAGGCAGGGCTCAGACAAAGCAATTGCCACAGTGGACCAACCCTCCAAGCAGCCCAAGCAGTGGACCGAGCCTATCACTTTCACGGACGCCGACTGCACAGGCATTCATTACCCTCATGATGACCCTCTCGTCATTTCTGCCCTCCTCTCCAATTACAAGGTCAGACGAGTTCTCATCGACAATGGCAGCTCTTCAGACATCATCTTCCTCAACTGCTTTCGCCAGCTCAAGATTGGGGAGGAAAGTCTGTCTCCTCTCCAAACCCCTTTGGTCGGTTTCACTGGTGACCGGGTGACCTCCATCGGCTCCATTGATCTTCCTCTCACAATCGGCGAGTACCCACGGCAGACCACAAAGTTGCTCACCTTCCTTGTTGTCGACTGCCCCTCCGCCTACAACATCATCCTCGGCCGCACCGCCCTAAATGCTTTTCAAACTATCACATCAACTTACCACCTTGCCATTAAGTTCCCCACCGATCTGGGGGTCGGGACAGTGAGGGGAGAGCAGACAGTTGCCAGGGAGTGTTATGTCGCCTCACTCAAAGAAGTCAAGCTGAAGGAGGCAATGATCATTGAAGGGCTTGACGTCCGAGATGAGGACGAGCTGGTCAGAGGGAAGCCTGTGGAGGAGCTCGTTGAGGTTCCCATTGACCCTACCAACTCGACGAAAACCGCCAAAATCGGCAGCCAACTATCCCCCGAAGCTAAGGCTGACCTTTCTGCCCTCCTGATCGAGCACAACGATGTATTCGCCTGGACCCACTCAGACATGTCGGGTATTAACCCCTCATTCATAACCCATCGCCTCAGCATTGAACCCCATTTCCAACCTTACCGCCAGAAGCAGCGCATTTTTCATCTGGAGCGTAACACTCTCATTGCCACAGAGGTCGACAAGCTCCTTGAGGCCCAATTCATCAAAAACATGGACTACCCTAGATGGTTGTCAAACGTCGTCCTGGTCCGTAAGAACAATGGTAAATGGCGACTCTGTGTCGACTACTCCGACCTCAACCAAGCTTGCCCCAAAGACAATTATCCTCTCCCCCGCACAGATCTGCTGGTTGACGCCACGGCCGGTCATCAAATGCTCAGCTTCATGGACGCCTTCTCTGGGTACAACCAAATTCTGATGCACCCATCTGATCGTGAACACACCTCTTTCATTACCGACTGAGGTACCTACCATTACCGTGTGATGCCGTTTGGACTGAAAAATGCTGGGGCCACCTACCAACGGTTGGTCAATGCTGTTTTCCATCATCAAATAGGTCGGAATATGGAAGTATATGCTGACGACATGCTAGTCAAGAGCAAACTCTCCGCTGATCACCTGACCGACCTATGAGAGACCTTCGCCACCTTACGAAAGTACCAAATGAAGCTTAACCCGGAGAAGTGTGCCTTCGGCGTAGGATCTGGGAAGTTTTTGGGTTTCATGGTCAGTCAGCGGGGCATTGAAGCCAACCCTGAAAAGATCAAGGCCTTGATTGAAATGCAGTCACCCAGAACGGTTAAGGAGGTTCAAAGACTCACTGGCCGAGTCGCCGCCCTCAACCGCTTCATTTCCTGTGCAACGGATAAGTGCCTCCCCTTCTTCAAAGTTCTTCGGCAAACTTTTGAATGGACGACCGAATCCGAAGAGGCTTTTCAGCAGTTGAAGCAGTGCATGGCCAATCCCCCCTCCTTTCACAGACACTCACGGGCGAACCACTTTTCCTCTATTTAGTGGTGTCAAGCACCGTAGTCAGTGCCGCTCTTATCAGGGAAGACGTCTTTGTCCAACGGCTAGTCTACTACATCAGCCGGGCTCTCAGGAGAGCGGAGCAGAATTACCCACTGTTAGAAAAATTGTCCTTGGCCTTGGTCACCGCCTCCAGATGACTATGTCCTTACTTCCAAGCCCATTCCATAGTGGTCCTCACCGACCAACCCTTGAAGAAGGTAATGTAACAATCAGAACTCTCCGGCAGACTCATGCAGTGGTCAGTGGAACTCAGCCAGTTTGACATCTCCTACCGGCCTCGAACAGCGATTAAGGGGCAGGCTGTTGCCGATTTCATCCTGGAATTCACTAATCCTACCCCAACCACGGCCCCTCCACCACCATCAACCCCTACCGACCTAGAAGACCCTCACTCTTGGACTCTAAACGTCGACGGATCATCCCGCAGGGAAGGCAGTGGGACTGGCCTCATTCTCACCGCCCCTGAGGGTGGTTATTTCAAATGTGCTCTCCGTTTCTTGTTCGATGCCAGTAACAATGAGGCCGAATACGAGGCATTGATAGCAGGTCTCCGCCTAGCTAGGGATATTGGTGTCAGCCACATCTGGGTGTTCAGCAACTCCTAGCTCATTGTCGGACAAATTACGGGGGAATTCGATGCCAAGGAGGACACAATGCGGGCTTACCGGGATATAGCACTCCCCCTTGTCCGCCTCTTCAATACCTTCCACATCAAACACATCCCTCGGGTGGAAAACTCTAAGGCGGATGAGATGGCTCAATTGGCTTCTGCAGACCAGTCCGACCTCAGCCATGGTGTCTGCCTCGACTACCTAGCCCACCCTGCCATTACCCCCGACCAGCAAGAAGTCCATTTCCTCTAAAATGAACCTATCCCTTGGGCATCCGACATCTTTCTATTTTTGACAATGGGAGAGCTACTAGAGCACAAACAACAGGCTGCCAAAGTCAGGGCCCGGTCGTCCAATTACATTCTCGTCGATGGTCTTTTGTACAAGAGGGGCTTTTCACGCCCATACCTCAGATGCCTCAATCCTGCTCAGGCGACTTACGTGATGAGAAAAATCCATGAAGGCGTATGTGGCAATCATTCCGGTGGCAGGTCCCTAGCCCACAAAATACTTCGCACTGGTTATTTCTAGCCTACTCTCAATCAAGATGTGACAGATTTTGTGCTCAAATGTGACAAGTGCCAACGTTTTGTCAACATCCCCCACGCCCCTCCTACAGAATTGATCACACTCTGTAGTCCCTACCCCTTCGCCAAATGGGGGATCGACCTGGTTGGCCCATTGCCCACTGGACGAGGCCAAACCAAATTCGCCATTGTCGCCATCGATTACTTCACCAAATGGGTCAAAGCAGAACCCCTTGCCACCATTACCGAGCGAAACACAACCAAATTCATCTGGCAGTCAATCGTCTGCCGATTTGGCATCCCTCAAGCCATCGTCTCTGACAACGGCAAACAATTTGACAATGCCAAATTCAGGAAATTCTGTGCAGATGTAGACGTCCCCGAAACGCCCCGGGAGGTGTTAAGTCCCGTTCTGTTCATATTGGGGTCACTACAGTTCAAGGGCTCAAATGTCACGGTTCTTAATCTTGAACCAAAGAGTCCAAATCCGGCAAATCGTTTTGGAAAACAGATTTTTGAAAGAAGTGCCAAACATGGACTGCTTTGCCAGATAACAGAGTCGCCACCTAAATATTTTTTAATGGGAAATTTAGGAAACCCTGACTTGGTGCCAAAGGCCACGTGTCCGTCATCACCAAAGTTGGCTCGGGAACTTGGGTACGATTGGGGAAGGTCACATCGTGAGCACCCCGCTCGCCCGGTCAAAAACCGGCCTCTACTAACCATGATATCTGTTTTTGAAAACCTTGTATGCTCTTATTCCGATTATTAGCCTAGGTTACTATGTGATGCTCGCAGCAAACAAGTATAGACTGGGCCGCCTGAATTGGAACGAAACATTTCATGTTTGTTTGTTTGAAAATGGTTTGATGGTGCTACCCGCAGGTAGGCTAAGACGTGGATTTGCCACCCTCAGGTGGGCTTAGAAAACATGATTTTGCCACTATCTAGTGGGCTTAAAACAAACAGTTAATGAATTGCTCCAATTCAGATAACTCAACCTCCACCCCAGGCATTCAGGCAGTTATATCACATAAGCATATAGCCTCATGGCAAGCATGCTGTCATGGCAACACTCACACGCATGCAAGGATGCTAAAGCATAAAACTCACCTAGTACTCCAAGCCAAAACAGGAACCGATTAGAAATCATGCATGGATCCTAAGTATACAGAATGCCTAATGCAACACATGCAAAATGCAACTATAGCAGGCTCGGCTATTCTAAACATGGCATATGAAATGCTACAACTAACACGTATTCAATTTGGAATTGAAATACAAATGCAGTTTGTATGATGCGCCGAGCCCGGTGCGTGCAAAACAGATGAATGATGCAAGCATGCTGTCATACTGTATGCTAATTGAAATATGCCCTATATCTAACCATCGTAAGCGGATAAATAAAAGGGAGAAAGACGTGGGGTTGGAAGACATACATCACACTCACCCACACTTATTATAGTTATGCCCTCGCGCAGAGGGTCCGAATAAATAATAATACAGTCCGAAATAAAAGAATATTACAGATTTCTAAGTAATTAGCAATTAAACTAAGAAAGCTGTAAATTGGTTTGCAAGCCGGGGGCTGCCTCGCTTCTGATGAATGATGTATGCTGGACTGCCTTTGCGCGGAAATCCACTGGGATGCCCGATTCAGCCTCTGTTCGCAGTGTTTCTTGAAATGCGTACCCGACTCTGAAAAGTTGCTGATCCTCTATTTTGCTGCAACAGAGAGCAGGAAAAGGGCATAGCAATGTATTTCACAAATATATGCATGCCTCGATCCTCGTGCCACCAATCACGCATACCGATGCATGATGGCCGAGGAATCGGATTGCACAACTCACTATAGAATGAATGCATGAATGCTACAATGAAAACCTAACTCCATCATGGGTTATCCGGAGTGTCGGTGACTTGGGAATTGAGACCCGTTTCGTCACTCGGAGTACGAAACGTGCCTCGTTTCCCGTGCCCGGGCTAACTCCTATCCCGAACACAATGCAATATGCATGATATGCATGAAATGCAACTAAGATACAGCCTAGTATATACAATGCTATGAAAAATGGGATGAAAATGAGACGCCTCGAAAAGCGTGCACGCGGGCACGCAAACCGAGGCGATGATGTGAAATGCAAATCGGATAAAACCGAAGTGCCTCGAAATGTGTGCCCACGGGCACGCACACCGAGGCGATGATATGAATTGGAAATCGGATAAAACTGAAGTGCCTCGAAATGTGTGCCCACAGGCACGCACACCGAGGCGATGATATGAAGTGGAAATCGGATAAAACCGAAGTGCCTCGAAATGTGTGCCCACAGGCACGCACACCGAGGCGATGATGTGAAATGCAAATCGGATAAAACCGAAGTGCCTCGAAATGTGTGCCCACGGGCACGCACACCGAGGCGATGATATGAATTGGAAATCGGATAAAACCGAAGTGCCTCGAAATGTGTGCCCACAGGCACGCACACCGAGGCGATGATAAAATGGAAATCGGATAAAACCGAAGTGCCTCGAAATGTGTGCCCACAGGCACACACACCGAGGCAATGATGAAATGGAAATCGGATAAAACCGAAGTGCCTCGAAATGTGTGCCCACAGGCACGCACACCGAGGCGATGATATGAAGTGGAAATCGGATAAAACCGAAGTGCCTCGAAATGTGTGCCCACAGGCACGCACACCGAGGCGATTATGTGATGGAATGAAATGGCATACGGAATGCTATGATGGGCTTACACCAACATGGGAGAGCCTCAGCTCACTCACATAGGAGGCCGTCGGATAAGAATGAAGAGCCTCGAAATGCGTGCCCACAGGCACGTAAACCGAGACAATGATAAAATGAGATGGAAATGCAAATTGGGCTTATACTGACATGAGTGGACCTCAGCCACACTCACATCAGATGCCGTCGGATAAAACAGAGGTGCCGAAGCGCGTGCCCACGGGCACGCAAACCGAGGCGTGGCCCGAAGGCATGAAATAGCACGGGAAATGACATGCAAGCATGCAAACCAAATTTCAGCACCTAAATGAAAGGGAAAACAGTCCCGAAATGACAACTGATGCATGAAATCATCCCGAAATGCGATTCTAAGTACCCGAAATGGCCTACGGCTATGCTAAACATGCAAAATTGATACATGACAGCAAAAACAGTAGCAAGGCAGCCCCAAATATGGCATTTTTTTAGTACAAAGCAAGGCTAAATAACAACCACAAGCATGGCAAAAATAGCTTGCAAAAACGGGGAAAAAGAGAGGAATTACAAAGCAAGTAGTATATACAATGCTCAAACCAGAAAAAACAGTTCTACAAAATTGAATAGGGGCCAAAAAATGCATATTTACAGTAGATGAGATCCTCTAATTCAGTGTGTAGATATGCTCAAAATGGCATGCAAAAATGAGCCAATAAGGGGCTACAACATGAGGTACCATAGGCAAGCATCAAACAACTTTAAACCCTTACAAAGAAGATGAATAATAGACAATTCTAAGACACTTTCTAAGCCTGATGAAGACTCAAATCAGTGGCTAAGAAAGCCTAAACAAACATGCAATTTTACGGTAAATTGAAGGATTACAAAACAAGTACCAAAACCAGTCATCAAATGGCCTAAGACCCTTAACGAAGAATGAATAATGGACCAAAATAAGGCACTCTCTAAGCCTGATGAAGGCTGAAATCCGAAGCATGGTGAGCTTAAAAATGCATGCAAAATGAGAGTGGAACAAGAATTCAAAGCAAGTGATATGTAGAACAAGAAAACCAGGTTGAGCCCTTCTTCAATGTTGAAGAGGGGCTCAAAATAAGCACAATCACAGTATGTTGCATGCTCCAATTCAGATCACAAATAGGTCAAAACAATCATGCAATTTTACGGTAAAATGGAAGCATTTCAAAGGAAGTGCATGACAGAGAAGCCAAACATGGTTGAGCCCTTCTTCAATGTTGAAGAGGGGCTCAACATAAGCCCACTAACAGTTTACATCAGTCTCGAAATCAGATCACTCATAAGGCAAATAAAGCATGCAAATTAATGGCCTAAAGAGTGATATTGAAGGAAGTGTATGAAGGAGACACCAAACAGGGTTGAGCCCTTCTACAAAGTTGTAGAGGGGCTCAAAATAAGCCCAAAACTAGTAGGGGTCGGAGCCCAAAACAAAAAGGAAATAGGGTAAAGAAATGGCTCAAGAAAATGCAAGAAAAAGGGACTTAGGAACTTACCCTTGAAGACAAGTCTTTTGCCTCTTCTTGCCTTGATGAAAGTTGCTTCTAAGCCTCTGAAAAAGCCTTCTTTGTTGCTGGAATGGAGCTGTTGATGATGGTGCTTGGAGTTGATGAAGAATTAGCCTAGGAACTCAAAGGTTTTTCAAGGTTTTGGCTATGGAAATGGAGGCTATGGAAGAGGGCTCTTGAGAGAAAATGTCCAACCTCAACCAAGGAGGAGGCTATGCCTTCAAATAGGGAAGAAAAGGTGTAAAAGGGGAGGGAATTGCATCCAAGCATTCCCTCTCAAAATATCCCCCGGATGGGGGAGATATTTCAAGAAAATATCCGGACAGCTGTAAAGAGCTGGAAAGCAGAAAGCTGGCCGGCCAGGTAAATTTCTGGGAGGTGGCCGGCCGGCCACCCCACCTGGTCGGCCAGCCACTCACCCTGGCCGGCCGGCCATGGCCCAAAAATGAAGATGAAAATTGCTGGCCGACCACCATGCAAAGGTGTCATCCCATGTGTGTAGAATAAGGCCCCAAGGTCGGAATCTGGCAACACTGAAGCAGGAGCCACAACATAGGACTTGAAGGAGAGGCTCAAAAATGAAATCAAGAATTGCTGGCCGACACCAACTTTTAGGGTCCTCCCAGATGTGTAGAACAAGGTTCCAAGGTCGGAAATTGGCAACACTGAAGCAGGAGCCACAACATAGAGCTTGAAGGAGGGGCTCAAAAATGAAACTCACCATTGCTGGCCGACCATCACTTCTTAGGGTCCTCCCATGTGCCCTCATCACAAATATGTAGCTTTGGTTGGAAGAAGATGGGCCTAGGGTGTTCAACATTGGCCCGGAAGTGAGCAAAACGGGCGCCGGAGGAGCGAAACTGGTTATCTGGGATAATTGCTGGCCTCCTACCCTCCAGTGATCTTCCTAATGCTGAAACAGAGGTACCTGCCAAAATTGAACAAAAAAAAATGAGAAATGAACGCTCGGGGCCCAAACCGCGCAGTTCGGGGTCCCGAAAATGGGCTGTAGGCACCGGAAGTGGTGTTCAGCAGCGAAGTGGGTATCTGAGACCCCAGGGTTTCTCGGTATGACAAAACAGAGGTACCTGCCAAAAACTGGAGAAATCCGATGCGAAATGAAAGTTCGGGGGCCAAACCGCGAGGTTCGGGGCCCGAAAACCGGCTATAAGCACCGAAAGTGGCATACGGCCACGAAGTGGGCATCAGGGGCCCCAGTGTGCCTTGTTATGATAAAACAGAGGTATTAGCCAAGAACCGGAGAAATCGGAGATGGTTGGGCGGTCCCGAGCCGAGGCACACGGCCTGACGGCCCCGAAAACCGGGAACCGGGCTCCGAAATGGGCAAAATGACCTACGGCCACGAAAAGTAGCTCACGGCCACCGGGAGATAGTCTACAGGACCACTCCCTTCCCTCAGGAAAGAAAACAGAGAAAACCGAGCCTGGTTCGCAAACCGAGACAAGGCACAGAAGAGGATTCGGAAGTTCGGAGGCAGGGCGCGCGGCCGCGATTCTGGGGCTTCTGAACGAGCACAGTATGCAACATCACCGAGCGCTCAACCGGTGACGTCTGAGTCTTAAGGTCGGTCAAAAATGGGGTGTCTACAGCAGAGCTCCAAATCCAGCCATGTTTCTCCTCCCCAGGCCATCCCCAAGTCAATGGCCAAGTTGAGGTCACCAACCGTTCTCTCCTCAAGATTATTAAAACTAAGCTGGAAGCTGCTAAGGGACTCTGGGCTGAGAAGTTGCCAAATGTCCTCTGGGCTTACCGCACTACCGCTCGAACTCCCACTGGGGAGACCCCTTTTCGCTTAACATACGGCGCAGAGGCGGTCATCCTAGTAGAGATCGGTCTTCCTACCCCGAGGGTTCTACATCCGAATCCAGAACTAACTGAAGAGCTGCGTCGAGCAGACCTAGACCTGATTGAAGAGCTCCAAGAAACAACTGCAGTCAGATGGGCGTCATACCAACAGAAAATGAGAACACATTACAACCGCAGAGTCTGACCAAGGGAGTTCACCGTGGGGGACCTTGTTTTGCGAGAAGTAAATCTTGCCACCAAAAATCCGACTGAGGGCAAACTGGCAGCCAAATAGGAGGGACCTTACGTTGTGAAAACCAGACCACGTTCGGGCACTTACCGACTTCAGGACATGGAAGGTCGAGACCTCCCCCATCCTTGGAACGCTGAACATTTGAAGCGCTATTTTCAATAAAAGTTGTATTTTTATCTCGTCCAAATTGTTGTATGTTCTTTTTGACAATCTATGTTCTCATCTTCTCCTCATATAGTGTAAATTTATGACCCCAGGGGCCACACTTTGTATGACAGCAAGCTTATATCTCAGTTATCTGTGGTATTCCAATAACGCTTTCATTGCAGCCTCAACCAGATTGAGCATGAAGAGCTCGGCCAGACCGAGTCACTCAAAGCCTCAGCCAGACTGAGCATAAAAAGCCTCAACCCGACTGAGTATGAAGAGCTCGGCGAGACCAAGTCACTCAAAGCCTCTGCCAGACTGAGCATACAAAGCCTCAGCCAAACTGAGCATGTAGAACCTCGCCAGACTGAGTTACTTCAAGCCCCAGTCACTCGGCATTGAATTTTTACAAGTTAAAATTCACTCTGCATTGAGTTTTTCCTACATTCACTCTGCATTGAATTGTTACAAGTTCAAATTCACTCTGCATTGAGTTTTTCCTACATTCACTCTGCATTGAATTGTTACAAGTTCAAATTCACTCTGCATTGAGTTTTTCCTGCATTCACTCTACATTGAATTGTTACAAGTTCAAATTCACTATGCATTGAGTTTTTCCTGCATTCACTCTGCATTGAATTGTTACAAGTTAAAATTCACTCTACATTGAGTTTTTCCTACATTCACTCTGCATTGAATTGTTACAAGTTAAAATTCACTCTGCATTGAGTCTTTCTCACATTCACTCTACATTGAATTTTTCTTACAAGTTAGACTTCACTTAACATTGAGTTTTCCTTACATTTTACACTTCACACTGATTTATACATAAGCCTTATACAAGTCGCCATTCTCATTCATTTCAGATGTGCAAACAAAAGCAGTAGCATGAAAACAAGACTCAAAATTTTATTTATTCACAAACTTATACATAAGTTTCTTACAATCATTCAAAAGCAGAAGCCAAAATTCAAAAGTTAAAAAAAAAAAAAAAAAAAAAAACCTAAGTACAGGTCTTATTCACACCAGTCACTCCTCCTCACTTGACACAAGGTCTTCTTCTTCAATGCCCTCATCTAGGGGGGTTTGGGCCACGTCGTCTTCTTCAATCCTTACACCACTAAGGTCCAAGTCTGGGAACAGTTCTTCTACCTTTTGTTTAAACATCTTCCAGCCACTGTCCTAGAACTCAGCCATTTCGTGTTTGTAGAAGTCCGACCGCTGGAAGCTCTTAATAACTTCTGCTTCAGTCCTGTCTCCAGCGGTCGTTCCCGACGGGCCCGCCCCCCCAGACACCTCCCTTGCCAAATTGCTGGCGACCGCGGCATCGACTGCCATCTGAAATTCAGCAGACCCCTTGAATTGCTCTACTGCTGCAACGCACAGATCGGGGTATGCTGCCCTTTCAGAGGCTGCCTTGGTTCTTTTTTCCTCCAACTCCTTCTGCAATCTTGCCTTCTCCTCCATCGCCTTAACACGCTCATCCTCCAGCTCCTTCTGCAGCCCAGCGATCTTCACGTCTGCTTCATCCTTCTCTTTGATCTGCTGGGCACGCAGCTCTTCATTGTTCACCATGGCCTCTTCAAAACGATCATTGGCGACCGTGCAGGCATTTTTAGCCTCTTCCAACTTCTTCTGCTCGCCAACCAGTTGGAATTCGAGCGACACTACCTTGCGGCGTTCGTCCTCTATCTCCAACTTGGTCGCGAGCAGCTCAGCATGGACTCGCGCGGCCACATTGCGCTGCACGATCGCCAGTACCTCCATCTTCTTGGCCTTTTCAGCCTCTTCGAACCCCTTTGCATAAATGCTCCGTGCGGTCCTCCTCCACCCCGCAGTTTCACTCCTCAAACTTGCAAGTTGGGCCTTCGCCTCCTCCAACTTGGTCTTCCCAGTCGCCGCCTTTCTCAGCAGAGCTCTTGCTAAGGTGGTCACCTCCATTTGGGCGGAGCACAACCCCCTCAGCAGCTCAGCCTCATTGAGCCTGGCCACCTAGTGCACCGCTGCGTCGTCCACAATCCCCACAAGGCGATCTGCAGCCGCCCTGGTTGGGCCTTCTTCTCTTTCTAGCCACCCAGCCACTGCACGAGCGTGGTAGATGGCAGTCGTCAGCCTGGCCCCTTCTCTTTGGGGCGCAAGGCCTCCCTTTGGCTGATGCTCCATCACTTCCTTAGGACCGGCTGACCCACTTTCCACTGGCACTTTAGGCATGGCACTCAGGTGCTCTTCTTCCTCCTGGCCTCCTTGGCCTTTGTCCCCTTCCATGTCTGGGGCCACCACACTTTCTGGGGTCACCTCCACTCCCTTCTCCCTTATTGCGGTCGACTCCTCCACCATGGGGGTAACCTCCTCCCTAACCCTCACCCTCTTCAACCCAAGCTCACCTGAGACCCCCTCAGGGCGAACCCTCATTTTCTTCTTCTTCTTCTTCTTCAAACCCTCCGCCTCCATGTTTTCCCTTTCCTTCACCGGATCCACGGGGGGCGGTTGTAGCTCAAAACTACCCAAGTCTTTTTCCGCCAGTGGCTTGGGGCGTGGTCGGATTCTCTCCCTCGCGACCGGTTTTGGTGGTGGGCCTAACTCCACCTCCTTGAATTTTTGGGCTCTAGCAAAAATGGTCCGATCTTCCGCCTCCTGCGCTTTTCATCTTGCCTCTAGTTCTTCCGGTGCCAGATCTCCACCGGTCGGTTGAGGGCCCAATCCTACGACAAACAAGGCGGACGGTTGGACGAGCTCATCCCACTTGACGCCCTCCTTCTCCCTCCAGGCCTTCACCTTTTTCACCCTCTCCTCCGCTGTGGTCCCCAGCTTTGGCTCCACAGACTTGGTAGGCACTCTCCACACTGTGCACACGCCCACTCCCCCGTTCGTAGACACGTAGAACCACCGTGACCTCCATTCCTTAATTGATGACGGCAACCCCGCCACCAGACCCCTCCCTGCCGCTGCCTGCAACGTAACCCAAGTTTCTTGCTGGCCTAAGGCCTTGTAGCACGCAAAAAACTCGTCTACCGTCATAGCCGCCCCCTCATTCACTTTCGGCCACGCACTTGCACAGGCCAGTACAATCTTCCACGCATTAGGCATTAGTTGACCTGGCGCCACTTCCAGTCTGTTTAAGACATCCACTACTACTTGCGGAAGTGGCAACCTCAACCCACCCTTCAACGCCTCCTCATAGAGGACAAACTCCCCCGGCCGGCCGTCGGACGGCCTCTCCGTTGGTGTTGGTAGCATCAATTCTATTTCTGCGGGAACCTGGTATTTTTTGCGCATACCCTCCAACTCCCCCGCAGTAACAGTCGACTTGTTGGCCTTCGTATGCCAGTGATCTGGCTCAGCCTGGTTGATTAGCTTCGGAGCCGCCATCAATGTCAACGAACGCAGCGGTCCCGCCGGCCCCCCTACTCTCTCCACTTGCCTCTCCCTCCTATATTGTTCCGCCAGGTCAATCGCGTCATCATCCCCTAGGGGATCAACTCTTGCAGTGGTTGCTTCCTTTTGTGCCATCTCTCTCGTATATCTTCGAATAGCTTCGGATGCGGGCACAAGAAAATTCAAGAAGTGTTGCCGGGGCGTATTGTTAGCAACGAAGGAGTTTAGGTTTGGAATGTTTTGATGTTTTGCACAAAGATAGGTGAAGCGAATAATCCCAAAGGCCCAAGGTTTGCCCGTATTCCAAGGGTCCCTATTAAATTTCGCCAGTTTGAAAATTTTTCAAAGCATCGCCAAAACTGTCCTTTCAACACCCTGTAATAACCTATCGTTTCACTTCTGGCCCAATGCCTAGCCTCCCCCACCACGAGATGCTGCCACGTGTACGACCATGATCCACGTGTACGACCAGGTCGGCCCTTCTCAGGGTCGGTCCCTCCATTCGTTTACCCTCCGCGGTCGGCCCTCCTTACGGTCGGTCCCTCCACTCGTTTACCCTCCACGGTCGGCCCTCCTCACAGTCGGTCCCTCCACTTGGCCACTTTTGGTTGGTCGTTCCTTTCCCTTGACCTTCCACCCCCATCTTCCTCATTATTCCCTTTATTGGACTAAAGCTACACTTGGGAATGGGGGACTACTGACGTGGGTAGGCCCATAAAGGCCATAACCCACTATGAACAACCCAAGCCTACCACTTAGGGCCCAATACATAACCCAACTGATAAGGCCTAGCACCATCTGGAAATCAACATGGCTTGAAGGACCAATGATATTCAGACACGTGGCAGGCAAAGGGCAAGCCACATCAGCAGACAAAGATCTGCAAAGTTATTGCCACTGCATATCGCCATTAATGCAGCCCCTCACTGCATTTATTACGACAACACCTCTCCGTCGGGAAAGTACGCCCTCACCCTGAACAAGGTAAGCTACAACATAGACTTTTGGCCAAGGTGACAGGTCGAAAGGGACAATGAAATGATTACCAAAGGATATAAGCAAACGTTGAAGACAAGAAGAAGGTTAAGCTTTCTATCTCTAATTCATCTCTGCACTCTACTTCTCTCTCTAACTTGCTCGTTGGAGGGTTCGCTGGGGGATTCCCCGTTCCCCGTTGAACTCGTGTGCAGGTTCACCAGGAGCTTGACGATTTAGATACCGGTTGGAGAAGCGTGGACCAGTCCGATCCATTCCACCTGGAACCCATTATATCATAACTGTATCATCAATAAGTAATTTTTTTTAATGAAAATGTGCATATGACGTCATGTGTTATATTTTTATAGGAAAAATTATGAATTTGTTCAATTGAATGAGTTAATGCCAATTAATTCAATGATTATTTTTCTTCAAAAACTCTAATTGGCATTACCAATCAAACAAAATTGATACAAAATTTAAAATTAAGAATTAAAATTTGAACTTAGGGATCAAAATAAAATAAGGGGGAAAATACAGAGACTATTGACATAATTTGCCAAAAAATAACTGGGTGTTACTAAGACTATGTTTGGTGCATAGATTTGGGAAAAGATTTCAAAAGAGAAATGGAAAATGTGTGGAACGTAGTTATATTTCATTCATATTTCACTTATCTTTTCAAATACAACCTAATAGATTTTGTCAAATCTTATCTATTTATATGAATTATGTCTGGAATTCGTATTTAATTTATGTGTGCATAGCATTTTTGTAAATTTTTTAAAAAAAAAAGAAAAAAAGAAGAGTTAAATGAAGATAGAAAAGGACCTTAAATGTTTCTTCGTTGGCACTTGTTTGCCTACTAAGTTGCAGATTTCCTCCACTTTCCAATGACATAAATCTGTGTATATATGAAATGCCAGACCCAAATCATTATTAAAAAAAAAAAAAAACATTAATATGACACATCACATATTATTTGCTAGACAAATTTTACGTTCTCCGGGTGCAATATTTTGCAAGTTAAAAGTTAAAAATACTATTTCTCTTGCTTTTTAATAATTTTTTTTTTCCCAACCTAGTTAAATTATTTTTATTTCATAAGTTGTTAATAAAAAAGTTGATAATTAGAAAAGAAAAGTAAAAAATACCTATCTCTTAGTTTCCAAATAGGGCCTATTTAATTCAACATTTCTAAAATTGAAATATAACAATCAGAAGTATAAACTAAAGCCATTCGCCCCTAGCTTCTCGATGATAATTATTTTAAAATTTGTTTAAGCTATTTATGGCCCAGGCTTACATAGACTTCCAAAAAAATGAGGTTTTTTATTTTTATTTTTATTCATTATTTATTATTTATAAGCAACCTATACGTTGCACCAAATAGAGATATAAACAATTTTTTTAAATTTATTTAAGTTAATTTTACTTACAAACTCCAAAATATATATATGTATAAAAAAATTATAAGCCATTTAAATAAATTATATAAAAAAACCCCATAGTAAACACTGTCACACAAAATTCTTAAAAAAGAAAAAAACAATTCCTAATAATTTCAAATAAGTTGTACCAAACAAGGGGATAATAACCACTTAATCTTCAATTAAACCAGGCATGGACTCTTGGATTTCGAGATCGGAGGGAGCTTGGACAAGAACATTAGAGGCCGGTTGATAGTGTGAGTGTGCTGCCAATGATGGCAACGGTGACCGCGACGACATTGGCTATCCTGATGGCGAGGTGACATGGTAGTATGCGCATGTGTTGCTCTCCATCTTCTACACTGTAATCTAATCAACAGTTACCGACACTACAACATTTTCTTAGTTTAGTGACATTTGAAAGTGCCACAAAACTATTGGTTTAATGACATTTTTTAGTCTTGTGGCATTTTGAACAAGTGTCATTTGTATCCGTGCCACGGTAGATACTAGTGTTACGGTAGATACTTGCAAGTGCCACTACACCATCATGGCTAAAAACTTTCAATGACATTTTGATGTCATGGTAGATATTATTTGTGGCACTATCAAGCGCCATTAAAAAAAGAGTTAGTGACACTTATAAGTGTCATTACACCATCAAGACTAAAACCTATTCGTGACGCTATCAAGTGCCATTCGTGACGATAATTCGTTGTAGAACAATTTAATCCCTCTTGCGGAGACTCGAACCGCCAACCTCCCGCACCATAAACCTTATACACCACACTCTTCCCACTACACCTCTATAGCACCACATGATTATATATGTAACATATATTATTTATATAGTACATACATTCATATTAATATAAAAGTATATGTATAAACATAATTATTTTATTGAACATAATTTATGTAAAATAAACTATTTACTAGCAAAATAAAAAAAGACTACTTTTGGCGACTAAAAATATTTTTTAGTCGCCAATTCTATACTTTTGGCTACTAATTGTTTTTTAGTTGCTAAAACACTTAACTTTTGCCGACCAAAATCGGATTTGGTCGCCAAAGATACACTTTCAGCTACCAAAATTTTGATCGCCAAAAAATTTAATTCCCGCCTTAGGATTTTAGTTCTCCCGCACTAAAAATTACCACTTTTGGCGACTAAACTTATTTTTTAGTCGCCAATTGTAGACTTTTGGCTACTAAAATTTTTTAGTCACCAAAAAGCTTTACTTTTGGCTACTAATACTTTTTTGGTCGCTGAAAGCTATACTTTCAGCGACCAAATTTTTTTTTGTCAAGAAATTTAGTCGCCGATTGTGCTTTTTCCTGTAGTGTATATTGAGTTTAATTTATTTATTTTTAATTATTTACTGCATTTTAAAAATTTAGAAAATATATTGGCATTTTTTGTTTTTTCAAAAATGTCATTATAAGCTTGGAAAGTTTTTGGTTTAGTGGCATTTCTCAAAATGCTATAAAATATTTGTTTCTGACACTTTTCACATAAGTGCCATAAAAAGTAATTTGCACTTACCTAGTGTCCTGACATTTTTTAAAAAATGCCATTGCTACTAAAGTTTAGTGGCATCCGTTGGTAAATGTCACGAACATAATTTTTTGTGCCATTATTTTATAAAATGCCATAAAATAATGTGACATTTCTTTATTAAAATGCCACTAGAGCCTTATATGTTTGTGGTTTTGTGGCATTTTTCTAAAACATTTAATGCCAATTTTTATTTTTGTGGCATTTTCCAAAAACATGCCACTAGTGCAGTGTCACTAAAGTGTAAATTTGTTGTAGTGACATTTTTGTTGTAGTGAAGTGACACTTTTTTTAATTGAAATGCCACTAGAGCCTTGTATGTTTGTGGCTCTATGACATTTTTCTAAAAAATGCCACCAAATATTCTTTTTATGATATTTTTTAAGAACATGCCACTAGTATGGTGTCACTAAAATGTGTTTTTGTTGTAGTGCGAATACCGAGTTATAAATAAAAAAATATATCACAAGAGAAATAAGCTAAAAGAAGAAAGAATAACAAGAGAGAGAGAGAGAGCCACCTCAATTTTGTATCTAGTTGATGCAAGATATGATAAGGTATACCGTATTTATATAGCAACAACAGTGCCAAATGGAAAGAAAAAATACAGAATAAGATACAAATGTGTCGTAGAAGGAAAAAACATGTACCATTTTGCGTGATTTAAGGGTGGGAGACACCTATATTCGTACCGAGGCTTGAACACGGATGATGTGACAAAGCTACTCTGCCAAGGCCAGTTTACATTAAAACAATTGTTTTTAACCTCTTCTATTCCATTAATTTTTATATATCGAAAACACTCATCTTATTAATAATGTGAATGATTAAAATGTTTCCATCACCATCAATCATGATCATCTCTACTTTGAAAGCGTCTCTCTCTCAAATTTGGATATGAGAAAAGTTAGGGATCATGAAAATTTTTTCATGAAAATGATCATGAAAATTTATGATTCTTGGATTACCTTGATTAGTGTGTGGTGATTTATTCTAAATGTAATCCAAAGGTCACAAAGTTTTCATGATTGTTTTCATGAAAGATTTTTTATGATACTTAGTATTGCTGTTTGGATATTTGAGATCCGTTGCAAAGTCCGCCTCTTCTAAAAGTTGGTGAAATTGTTCACACCGTGGTTGGTGTGGCTCAGGCTCATCTAAATTGCGTACTCATTTTTTTAACGAAAATTTCCACTACCCTTTTTTTTTTTTTTTTTACATACCTAAATTTACTAAATTATATAACACCTATCATTTGTAAGTATGCATCACTATCACATTATTATAAAAGTAAATTCTATATAAAAAGTTTTAATATTTTTACATTTTCCTTGTATAACAAGACACAAGGGAGTTCATGAACCACAAAACTTGATGCCAACATAAGAAATAGAGAAAATTGTGTGTATGTATATATTTGAGGAACTATCAAATAAATAAGGAATATAAAGTAATTGTATGTAAGTGAATAGTTGTTATTTTGCATTCAATACATGTTTCACTTGTATTTTATTAATCTATATTTATTTTTTATTTATCTGATATTTGATTTCCCAATAATTTTTTAGCGATTAAAGAGTAAGTTCCCGTTACAAGTTAAGGTTTTGATAAAGAGTTTTACTCTCAGACACTGAAAAGATGAGCTGACAACTAAGGCTATGTTTGAAAGGTCTTATAAGCTGACTTATAAATTTATTTTGCTTTAAAACAAAAAATTATAAGTCATTTGGCATGTTAATTTTTTGCAAAGAAAAAGAAAGAGAAAAAAAAATTAGCAACTAAATTGGACTCCCTATATATATAGAATAATAAATAAATATTGAGGCCAAGCTTCTCATTCACACATTTTATTTTGTGGATTCTTAAATATGAAGTATCTACTAAAAATCCATATTTGATTTGATAATCGTAATCACAAGATTTTATTATATTTATCTATAAATAAATAAATAAAAAACAAAAAATATAGTCTAGAAAATATATCATTTATTTTTATAAAAAAAATATGATGAAATTATGTACAATTATAATATTAATCTTTTTCTTTTTTATGAATAATTTATACAGAGACGAACAAAAGAGTGAGTTGTGGTAACACTATAGGAAAAGATGGCTATGGCAACGCTTCTTTTATGGCATTTATGAAAAACGTCATTATAGATTATTTAAATACAACGTTTTTAAAAACGTTGTATCAGATCTCAGTAAAACGGCACTGTTTGGGTCAACTTGTGAACACCGTTCAATACTCCGTCCCTTTCAAAACGTCTCTCCCTAAGTCTCACTTTCAGTCTCCCTCTCAGTCTCACTTTCTAAACTCAGACTCTCTCTCGCTCAGAAACCCTTTCGATTTGAAGCTCAAAAACCCCCACTCTCACTGATTTGAAACGCTCGATTTCAAACAATCTTTCTCGCTCGATTTCAAACACTTTCTCTCGCTAGATTTAGAATGTTATAAATCTGCTACTAACATATATATAAGGTACTCAGTACCTTATTGAAGCATGTTACATTTAAATTATAAATTATAAGACATAGCTAATTGATTAGGTATTCATAGATTATAGATTAGCTATGAATACTATAATTTATTGATTTAATGATTAGGTCTAATTTATAAATTATAAATCTATAGTAACATTAAATCTATAATTTAGTGAAAGCTTCTTGTTTGATTCCATTTACCTTTTTTTGCTGCCAAATCTACAAGTCAAGGACTGTATTTTTATGAATTCTGAATTTGAGCATATGAAGTGGAAGTGTCATTGAAACAATTTTGAATCTAGATTGATGATGTTATTGAATTCATATGGCCCAATGGAAGCAAGTTACATTTAACGGCACTAGTTATGAATAATTTTATTGGTGGCTAATTACTAATTAACAATTGTAGACACAAATGAAAGACTTGGGGCACAATCCAATGCTACAGATGAAGAAATTATCACACAGGTTCTAGGGTTTGAGCGACCTGGTTGTGTTCGAACATATGGATTGGGTCCTTCCCCGACAGATGTCTTTGGAGGCGGATATAGGCAATCGCAAGAACAAACTCGTATCATCCAAACGCAAGTCCAAGAGCAACTTAACCAATATAAAGCACAAATGGAGATGCAAATGAAGGAGATGATGGATGCTATGCTTAATCAATAGAAAGTACAAATGGAGATGCAAAGCACAATCCAAGCTCAACAAGCACGAATAGAGCAATTGGAGTCTCAACAGGCCATGGGTGAGCCTGTTGCACCAGCTGCTACACATGTGCATTCACAACAACAATCCCATGCATACACCTCATCGTTTAATTGTCATCGTTTGTCCGAGGAAGTGAGTAATAGTTAATTATGAAATTTTCATATGACATTTTATTCATGTTATTTGTTCTTATCAAATGCAGGTTCACATATCAAAGAAAGAAAAGAAGAAGTGGATATGACAAACTCAGGTTCATTCTAAACCATTTTAGTTGGATTTGCTTCCTCCTTCTCACTTATTTGTTGATTGGCTTCAGATTCAGTCTAGTTAGTTGAGTTCTATGATGTGCATTGTTAATTATTACTTCTCATCTGAGGATTTGGTTATGCACTTATTGATATATTTTATTTCCCTAAAATTCCAAAAAAAAAATTTCATTTTAACTTTGTTTCTTATTTTATACATTGTGACAGAAAGGGAAAATAAGTAAATCTATGTAAAATCCTCTTTTTTAAATAAGAAAGTTAGTCCAATTCTGTTTAATTGGGTATATCAATTTGGAAGTTTAAAAAAATATATTAAAATATATAAAAGTGTAAGAAGTTCAAAATGGAGTCATTGATGGGATCACAATTTATTTTAATTGTATTGCCTTCTAGTATGTATTTAGTTAAGTCTGATGCAGAAAACCTGACTATGTTTTTTTGGCTTTTCCTAAGTGTAGACACCCCATTTTTGACCGTCTATAAGACTTCGATGCGACTGATGATTTACATGGTGGAGAAAGGTGTGCAGGGCAAAGGTTCAATTTCTTCGGCAAAGAGAGAGTCGAATCTCAACTTCATACCCCTGTTCTGGACCAGAACGATCTCGATCAAAAGATTTTAGACTTAAAACCCTCTCTTTCAAAACATTTTTTGAAATAAAGTTTTTACGATGTTCCGAGGCTCGCATTTTGTCAAATGTTGCGTTTTTCGGTAAACCGAGCAAGGACAAAGTGGAAATGAATGAAAGAGAGATGAAATCTTTGAAAAATCTTCTAAAACACCTTACTTAGGGGTTTGGAGTTGAAGAAAAGAGGAGAAGAGAGAAGAAAACTGGTTCGGGAGAAGTTCGGCATGAATCCGGTTAGGGCCAAATCTGCGTGGCTTCACGGAAACTGGCATAACTTTTTCCACAGGAAGAATTTTAATGCGAGGTTGGCGCCATTGGAAAGCTAACTTCAAGGGCTTCAAAGTGGCCACATGGTCGGACAGCAATTGTTCAGGCCGGCCACCTTTCTTTGGTCAAAAGTGATTCAGTATGAATCTGGGAAGGAGAGAAAACACTGCGCGGCTTCACCAAAATGGGCATCACTCTTTGCACAGGGAGAATTTTGATGCAAGGCTGGTTCCATTGGAAAGGAGACTTCTGGGGCTTCATTTTTCACTCAAGAATCTCCTAAGTCCAAATCCTGGGGGAGGAGATATGGTTGGTTGATGCCCGGTTGGACCGAATCTGCGCGGCTTCACGGAAACTGGCATAACTTTTTCCACAGGAGGAATTTTGATGCAAGGTTTGCGGCATTGGAAAGCTAACTTCTGGGGCTTCATCCTAGGGGGTAGCCGGCCACTTTTGACCTTTTTGACCTGGCGGGCGGGCAGGTAAAGGGCCGGCCGGCCACCTGCAACCAAAATAGTTGGCCGGCCAGCTTCCTTACAGGGAGTACACTGCAGAAATGCAACTTTTTCCCCCCAAATTCCGCAATCTGGGGGATATTTTTTGGAGGGAAGCTTGGAGGAACTTTCCTCCCTTTTTTTCCTCCTCTTTTCTCCCCCATTCTTGTCCATATAGCTGTCCTCCCAACTCAAGAGAAAGGGTTGGAAAATTGCTCTCAAGCTCATACACACATATCTCTCTCATTTCCTTCAAAAATCTCAAGTTTGGCACCATTTCTTCATCACTACCAAGCACCACAACCACCACTCCACTTCCAGCAGCAAGGAGAGGATTTCCAGCAGCTAAAAGGCAGCAAACTCAAGCCAAGAAGGAAGCAAAAGTTTGGTCTTCAAGGGTAAGTTCTATTTTCCCCTTTTCTAGCCCATTTTTGCACCATTTTTCTAGCCTATTTGCTTGCTGTTTTGAGCTCCGGCCAAAACTTAAAATGTCATTTTTTTGAGCTATATTTCATGTTTGTTTAAGGGCTCAACCCTGTTTGAGCCCTCCATTTGGTACTTGCTTCAATACCCCTTTGTATGCCTTTATTTTGCATGAAATTTCTAGCCTATGTGTGATATGTTTTCGAGCATAATGTAAACTTTAAGAGGGCCTATTTTGAGCCCCTCTTCAACATTGAAGAAGGGATCAACCCTGTTTGGGCCCCCTATCTTGCACTTGCTTCACAATCTCTCCTATTTACCGTAAATTTGCATGATTTGTTTGGCCTATATGTAAATTGTTTTGGAGCATGTCATGAACTGTGAGTAAGCTTATGTTGTGTCCCTCTACAACATTGTAGAAGGGATCAACCTTGTTGGGGGTCTCCATGTTATACTTGTCATTATACCCCTCTTTGACCCCCATTTTTGCATGCTTTTTTAAGCTTATCTAGCTTCTATTTTCGGCCATCATCAGAACTGGAAAGAGTTATATTTTTATCTTCTTGACATATTTAATTAAGGGTCTTTGTTGGTTTGATGAATGTTTGGGGTACCTCATGTTATAGCCTTATGTATCCTAGTTCTTGCATGACATTTTTAGCATGTTTGCATACTGAGTTGGGGGATGTAATCTACTGTAAATGTTCATATTTTTAGTCCCTCATCAGTGTTGTAGAAGGGTATTTTTCCATTTGGGCATTGCATGTATCACTTGCTTCAATACCCCTCTTGCGGAGCCATTTTTGTATGCCATTGTTGCCCTATCTATGCTTGCTGTTTGGCCATGTTTTAGACTGGAAAATGCTTGTTTTGGGGCTTCCTTGCTACTTTATTTTCATTCCATGTCCATATTGTCCATGCATTGCATAGCTATAGGCCATTTCGGGTGCCTAAATTCGCATTTCGGGACCATTCCTTGCATTTGGTGTCATTTCGCCATCTTTCGGGACTGTTTTCCCCCATATTTCAGTGCTGAAATTCCATTGGCATGTTTGCATATCATTTTCTATGTCATTTCATGCCTTAATGCCATTGCCTCGGTTTGCGTGCCCGTGTGCACGCATTTCGAGGCACCTCATTTTTCATCCATCGGCTTCTTATGTGAGTGTAGCTGAGGCTCTCTCATGTTAGTGTAAGTCTATTTTGCATTCTGTATGCTATTTTAGTCTCATTGCATTGCGTATGCCATTGTCTCGGTTTGCGTACCCGTGTGCACGCATTTCGAGGCATCTCATTTTCATCTCACGGCCTCCTGTGTGAGTAGGGTTGAGGCTCTCTCATGTTGGTGTAAGCCCATATTGCATCGCGTATCTCATTTTAGTCCTGTTGCATTCCGTATGCCATTTTCTCGATTTGCGTGCCCGTGGGCACGCATTTCGAGACATCTCATTTTAGTCTCATTGCATACCATTTCCATGCCATTTTATGCCTTACGGCCATCGCCTCGGTTTGCGCGCCTGTGTGCACGCATTTCGAGGCGCTTCATTTTCATCCGTCGGCCTCTTATGTAAGTGTGGCTGAGGTCCACTCGTGTTAGTGTAAGTCCAATTTGCATTGCGTATGCCATTTCATGCCTTAGGATCATTGCCTCGGTTTACGTGTCCGCGTGCACGCATTTCGAGACATCTCATTTTCATAGCATTGTGTATGTTAGGATTGTATTTTAGTTACATTTCATGCATATCATGCATATTGCATCGTGTTCGGGATAGGAGTTAGCCCGGGCACGGGAAACGAGGCACGTTTCGTACTCCGAGTGACGGAACGGGTCTCAATTCCCAAGTCACCGACACTCCGGATCATCCATGATGAAGTTAGGTTTTGTTGTAGCATTCATCTGCATTCATCCTATATTGAGTTGTGCAAATCGGCTCCTCGGCCATCATGCATCGAGATGCGTGATTGGTGGCACGAGGATCGAGGCATGCATATATTTGTGAAATACATTGCTATGCCCCTTTCCTGCTCTTTGTTGTAGCATATCAAGAATCAGCAGTCTTCCGAGGCTTGGCACGCATTTCGAGGAACATTGCAAACAGAGGCTAATTGGGGCATCCAGTGGATTTCCGAAAAGGCAGCCCAGCATACATCATTCAGCGGAAGTGAGGCAGCCCCTGGCTTGCATGCCAGTTTACAGTTTTTCTTAGTTAATTTGTTAATTAATTAGGAATTTGTATATTATTCGGACTGTATATTCTTTCATTTCGGACTGTATTATTTATTCGGACCCTCTGCGCGAGGGCATAATTGTAATAAGTGTGCGTGTGTGTGATGTATGTCTTCCAACCCCACGTCTTTCTCCCTTTTATTTACCCGCTTATGATGGTTAGATATAGGGCATATTTCAATTAGCATACAGTATGATAGCATGTTTGCATCATTCATCTGTTTTGCACGCACCGGGCTCGGCGCATCATACAAACTGCATTTGTATTTCGATTCCAAATTGAATACATGTTAGCTGTAGCATTTCATATGCCATGTTTAGAGTAGCCGAGCCTGCTATAGTTGCATTATTGCATGTGTTGCATTAGGCATTCCTGTATATTTAGGATCATGCATGATTTCTAATCAAATTTTTGTTTTGGCTTGGAGTACTCGGTGAGTTTTATGCTTTAGCATCCTTGCATGCGTGTGAGTGACTGCCATGAATAGCATGCTTACCATGAGGCTATGTGCTTATGTGATATAACTGCCTTGAATGCCTGTGGGTGGAGGTTGGGTTACTTGAAGTGGAACAATTCATTAAATGTTGGTTTTAAGCCCACTAGATAGTGGCAAAATCATGTTTTCTAAGCCCACCTGAGGGTGGCAAATCCACGTCTTAGCCTACCTGCGGGTAGCACCATCAAACCATTTTCAAACAAACAAACATGAAATGTTTTGTTCCAATTCAAGCGGCTCAGTCTATACTTGTATGCTGCGAGCATCACATAGTAACCTAGGCTAATAACCGGAATAAGAACTCACAATGTTTTCAAAATAAGATATAATGGTTAGTAGAGGCCGGTCTTTGACCGGGTGAGCGGGGGTGCTCACGAAGTGACCTTCCCCAATCGTACCCAAGTTCCCGAGCCGAGGCAACTTTGGTGATGACGGACACGTGGCCTTTGGCACCGAGTCAGGGTTTCCTAAATTTCCATTAAAAAACATTTAGGTGGCGACTCTGTATCTGGCAAAGCAGTCCATGTTTGGCACTTCTTTCAAAAATCTGTTTTCCAAAACGATTTGCCGGATTTGGACTCTTTGGTTCAAGATTAAGAACCGTGACACAAATCGAGTCCGAGCTGTAGCGAGGTCCCCCGCGGGCTTGTTACAGTTTCTGGCGATTCTGGCGATTGGGGATTTAGAGAACTTGACTCGAACTCATGATATCTGTTTTTGACTACACTTGTGTGTTTCTTTGCATTGCATTTGCATTGGTGCGCCTAGCACACCGTGTTTGCCATCTGCTATTCCTGAGCGGTTTGCCGGAGGCTTGTCTTGTCAAGGCATGTCCATAAGGCTGACGGTTACGGGCTCTGCCAGCATGGGAACACAAACCCCGGTTACCGGGGCACCCTTTTTGACCATTCGACCTAGTGCATATTCGGATCCATAGTGACCATTCCAAACTAGGACAGGTTGCTTACCCGTTTATAGGTTGTTTGAAACCGCTGCGTGCGTAGTGAAACCCTAGTTCCTGACAAAATAGGACAGAAAACCCTACCCCAACATAGGGGTGTTTTGGCTCTCACTTATCTGTTATGTGCTGTTAGAGTGCGTCTCTACAGGGAATGCATGTATCAGTTCATGAGTTTGGGCATCAGGCCTGCAGGCACCAGTTCAGTATTTGAGAATCAGTTTTACCCAAGGGTATTAGATTCGAGGCAAAGTTTTGGGGGGCAGAATTCAGTAGAGGGCACAGTCATCCTGTTATGCTCATATCCGTTTTGGTGAAATCAGGCTGAGATGCTGCATGTTTTCTCTTTTGCTAGGTAGTCCTGGAATCATAGCTTCAGAAGGCTCCGATATCCCCTGGGTACATTGGATTAGTGCTGATAGACTTTGTTAAGTCAGAGATTCAATTCAAGGGCAACCAGTGTTCTTTCGCTGAGGCAAGGCAAAGAAAGGCCAATCAGGGCTCACCAGTCCATCTGATCCGTCAGTCGCCAGTCACATCACCTTTGTCTAGACTCAGCAGACCGTGATGGCACAGGGTTCGGAAGAATTTGTGGCCGTGATAACAGCACTAAATCAGGGAACTGCCATGCAGGCTGAGACCAGTATTGAAACGCAACGCCCATCTGGGGCGTCTGCCTCTTATCCAGCTTTGGGACCCCAGCCGAACTTTGACCCACTTCCGCTAGCTGAAGATTTGCAGGGTCCAGATCCTCGAGAAGGGTTGGCTCAAGCCCGAGTTTTCAGACCCCTGGTGCAGCCTAATGAGAGGCTTTATCCCCTTGATGCTAATGACCTCGATCTGACCGCAGTGAAAATTGCGAACCTCGAGAAGCAATTCAAAAAGGCACAGGGCCTTAACTCCATTCCCGACATTGAGGATGGATACACCGAGACTGCCGTACAGCTCCCAGACAGATTCAAAATGCCACATATTGACCGTTTCGACGGGTCTGGGGATCCAATGGTACATATCTGACTTTTCTTGGATGTCCTGAAGCCGATGGGTTTGACTAAGCCACAGAAACTCTCTCTGTATGGAAGAACCCTGTCGGGTGTAGTAGCCACTTGGTATGCCAAATTAGAGGATACAGTGAAGCAAAAATGGGAAGAACTGGCTGAGGCCTTCGTCGATCAGTATTCCTACAATACCCAAGTTGAAATGACCATCCAAGAGCTTGAAGCAACTCGCCAGAACCCAACAGAGCCTTTTGTGGAATTCGTTGCGAGGTGGAGAGCAAAGGCAGCGCAGATGACAGATCGCCGCCCTTCTGAGAGGGATCAAGTGCAGATGATGGTGCAAAACCTCGAGCATGATATGTTGCAAGAGTTGATAGTCGCTCCACTATTTACTTTCAAAAGTTTGCATGAACTAGGGGTTCAGGTCGAGAATGCGTTCAACAGTGGGATCATTCCCAGAACAAGGGAACCGACAATGAGGGTGATTTCAAGGAGTACCAATGCCAGAGTAGCACTATTCCCGAACCCACTGAAATCAATACAGTCGTCACAGCCAACCCTTTTGCCAAACCAAGCCTACAAACAACCAGCCCAGCCCGAGCTCAAGGCAGAACTTTCACCCCCCTATATGAGCTTGACTAGCGCACTAAAACTCCTGATGGAAAGAGGGCATCTCAACCCCTCGATCCTCAACCTCTTCCTGACCCACTCCCAGCCAGACATAACCCCGCCAAGTACTGTATGTACCATCAGCAGCGCGGTCATGGCACCGACCGCCGTTGCACCCGCCTTCGTCATGAGGTCCAAAATCTCATCGACAACCGGACGATAGCTCCACCTTCAGACCCCAATGACCAAACATTTCCCACCTACCTCAATCTCATCCATACACTGCCATCCACCTATGACCCCAGCATATACATCACCCCGGCCCATCTACCCAAGCCTGAGGTGTTTATCCCAGAAAGCATGGACTTATGCATGATGGTGCACCTGAACCCCAATCATCTCAAACCAATGAACCCACTACTTCCGAGCTGATGAGGATGATTGAAGATCTTCAGAGAACAGTGGCGGATTTAGCCTTTGGAGTTTTGGATCCATCATCAACCACATCGCCTACCAGGGAGTTCATGTCAAAAGGCTCCCCAAGCTTGGGACGGGCTGTATTGAGAGAAGGCAAATCCCTTGGCAAAGTGGAAGCGAACGGAAAGAACAAGATAGGGGCGGACATGGATCCCCATGAGCATCTCTTGTTGGCTGTTGAGGCCTTGAAAGCCGAGGGACTGAACAAAGAGCAAGTGCTCGCAGTTGTTGCAAAAACTGTGGACGGCATTTTCGCCACTCAAGTTGGAGGCAGTTTGAATCAAGAGGCAAGCCGGGAGAAGGGCCGTTGTACCAAGAATGTTTCCTTCAGCTATAATCCTCCACTCGGAAGAGATCAGCAAACCAGGCTAGCACCTGCCAATCCCTTTGCTGGTGCGTCCAGCAAAAATCCACAAACCCAGAAGTACCAACCCCGAGGTCAGAGGGTCTTCCATGCCCTCCACATGCCTTTATCCAAAGCTTTCCAAATCCTTGTTGGACAAGGCCATCTCGAACCCTTGAGCCTCGCCTCTCCCGAACCCTCTTCCGGCTACGCATGATGCTACCCAGTACTGCGCATACCATCAGCAAACTGGCCATACTACCAACAACTGCTTCCGTCTTCGCCATGAAGTACAGGATCTATTTGACAACGGGGTCATCCTCCTGCCGAGCTCAGCAAAGTCTATCGGCACTGGGTCAGTGAACTTGGGGGATAATGTGATTATGTGATCGAGGGATGAACCACCTGCGGATGGCGCTCAGATTACTCCAGCTGTGGATGGGCATGCACTGTTTTGAGCAATGTACAAGTGCTGTTAATTTTTCATTCTGACTTGGTATTGGGTCAGTCTTGTTGTTTGTTTTGAGTCTCCTTTTTGTTTTGAGTCAGTCCTTTTGTTTTGGGTCTGTCTTGTTGTATCGAGTCAGTCCTATTGTATGGGAGTCGGGTGATTCCGGGAATGTTACCTCGGGTATCACTATTTTGTTTTGTGTTTGTCTTTTCACTTTCTTTTGAGTCTGTTTCTGTCGAGGAGCCAGTTGTGCCAACAGATCTCAATGAAACAGCAGTGATTTTCACGCTCTCGCATTCGCTTCTACCGTGTGCTAGTTGTGCCGGGATTTGAATGAAATAGCAGTGCATCCCATCTGCTCTCTTGTGCCTTGAAGTCATTATAATGACCTGAGTTTTTCAAAACCTTTTGAACACTGCGGTGAAAACGAAGAGGAAGGAATTCCTTGGGTTTTGCAAAACTTTGACCAAATGAGAGAAAGAGAGGCACACTAAGCCCTTAATGAATGAAATCATACTTGCTAGTGTGAGTACTGAGAAGGACCTGGCTTTGATCCAGATTGATCCTATACTGTCTTCAGCGCGAGCGATTTGTCGCTTTCTTAAAAACTTTCAAAAAAATGTTTTGCGCGGTCCTGCGAAGACATGTGTGGAATCGCTCTTGAGATTGTGCAGCTTAGGATCGCTCTTAGCCTCGAGACTCGCCCCTTTTGCTTTCAAACCTTGAACGTGCATTTAGAATGTTCAACGGTCGACCACAATGCAGGCCTGTGGGGCCAGATTTGAAGCAGCCCTCGAACAAGAGGCACCAAAGTCAGATCAAGAGGATCAGATGTCGTCAAAAGAAGCTTGCAAAGCTAGATCAAAAGCACCCCTCGAACTAGGGGCAAAAAAATCCGATGTGCTCGAAGAGCCAAAGGTGATCTTTCTGCAAATCAATACAACAGCCACTCTCCTGGATACAAAGGGCTTCAATCTCAAAACCATTTGGCATGGACTTGTTACTTTTTACCCTTCGAGAGGCTCGCTGGGTCGAAAACCTAAAGGGCGACCCAGGCAAAAGTTAAGAAAGAAAAATAAAAAAAAGAAGAAGAAAAATGCAAAAAAAAAAAAGAGAAAGGAAAAGAAAAGAAAAGAAAAAAAAGAAGAAGAAATGAAAAGAATTGAAAAGAAAAGGAAAACATAGCTCGCAAGGTTGAAAACCTGCAACAGGCGCCTTGGCAAAAGTTAGAGCATAAAAAAGAGAAGTTAAATACCCGAGTGTACCCTGACCCCGAACTACGTAAGGCTTGATTCCCATGTTTGGGATACGTAGGCAACTTCATCCTGAAGTCCAGCCGTAAACAATTCAAATTCAATTGTGTCTATGCGATGGTTTTGGCCATCTTTGTCTTCTCTGTATCTGAGGATTTGGTTGTGTTCGTCACTCTGAGGACTGACTACAATGCGCTGCGGTGCCATTCAAACAAGGGGCAACTTTCTGTTGCCATGCAGTTCTTTTCAAGCACGAGGCAATTTTCCTTCGAATCTGAGGTTGTGCATCTCGAGAGTGGGTTTCATGCTCGTTGAGCAAGTGGCCGTTTGCAAAAATAGTTTTTGAGAATTTTTACTGAGGTTGACTAATTTCCTCGAAAATTGTTTCGTCTTTTCCAAAAACGGGACCATTTCTTGGACCCAAAAAAGGAAAATTTTCAGTGCACATAGCCTGACTTGCATGATTTCAAATCAAAAATCGAACAAGCATGTTAATCTAAATCTCATTTTGGTTAAAATTGTTTTAGTAGAAAAATCAAAACAAAAATGGTCAAAATAATGAACTAGGGGCACAGTTGAGTCAGGTGTTCTGTCTTTTCCCCTTTGTCAAAATACTCGCCAAGAAGGGCACTCTACCTGCCAGAAGAGGGCACAACAAAGGGCTGAAAGCTCTCTCACCCTCCAAGCAACGAAGTATCAAGCCAAGTGCGAAGCACGAACTGGAATGGGGCAAGATATTCCACTCCATCATCTGGACAGATCTTATCACGTCCAAACTCCCCAGCAAAGCATCATCAACCGATGTTAGCTGCAGATTTGCTACACACTCAGTTGTAGCACAACCCTTCTATGGGAGGAATTTACTAGCTGTGAACGGAAGAAAGAGAATCTAGCAGCATGCTAGGGGTAAGAGCCCGCAACTCCCTGTTTATCCATCAACCACCCAGGGGAGGGATTGAAAAATGAGAGATTGAAGTATAGAGAGATGTGCGATGAGAGAAAAAATGAGAAAAGGGCTTTTTCAGAAAACAGAGCTTGAGGGCCGAGTGATGTGAGAACCACAATGAGAAAGGGTGGGAAACACTACCCGGTGAAACAGGCTCCCTGTGCACGTCTGAGTGTCGTGTCTTTTTGTTTTATCTCGATTTTGTTTTGGGTCGTTTCGAGTGTTACTCGATGTGTCTAGGTTGTGTGCCTTTTATTTCCTTGTTGAGTCGTTTTGGCTGTGGTCAGTTGTAGGCTCAATACCCAGTTGAGAATCCTTTTCTCATTTTCAAAAGAAAAATCATCCTGTGCTCAGAGTGCTGTGCCATTCTCCACATTTGTGCAAAACAGAATTGGTTCTTTCATAAAGCCGCAGGTTTCAACCCAGGTCATGTCAGAACAGTAAAACAAGGATCTATCTGAAGCTAGTTAGGTTCCGGACTGTAAAGCAAAAGAAAAGAGGGAAAATTTGGAGCATCTTAGCATGTCTCAACTTTAGCAAAATCCGAGACTGCATTCCAAGTGCACCTTCTCAGGCCTCGCCATTTCTCTGGAGTATGAGTGTGTCTCGACCCCAAGTGTAAGCCTACTTCAAGTCAGAATGGCAGTCCAAGCAGCACCAGAGGATTTCACATATAGATGTTATCTCTCGTCAATATGAACAGGGTGTGCCCTTTTGAGCTGAGTGTGTTGCAAAGTCCTCTAAGAGGCAAATCAGAGGCACCAAAGTACATATTTGATGATCCTCTATTGCATAGAATGTGAACTTTCATATACACTGTTGTTGCATGCGTGCCGCGCATCGTTATGATTCTTGCATAGAATATGCTTGCTTTCAATATTGTATCAATTGTGCTTCCATACTTGCATAGAAAATGCCTGTATCTTTTGCATAGAAAATGCCTCCATACTTGCATAGAAGATGCATTTTATCGCACTTTCTTGTGCATTTTATCTCGCTCGCACTGTCTTGTGCACTTACACTTTGTATCTCACTTGCACTGTTTTGTGCATTTCTTATCACTCGCGCTGTTTAGCGTATCGCACTGTTTTGTGCAGTTTATCATTCGCGCTATTTTGCGCATCGCACTGTTTTGTGCAATTTATCAATCGTGCTATTTTGCGCATCGCACTGTTTTGTGCAGTTTACATTCGCGCTATTTTGCGCATCGCACTGTTTTGTGCAATTTATCATTCGCGCTATTTTGCGCACCTCAATCGCACTGTTTTGTGTAGTTTACATTCGCGTTATTTTGCGCATCGCACTGTTTTGTGCAGTTTACATTCGCGCTATTTTGCGCACCACAATCGCACTATTTTGTGCATTTCAAATCAATCGCGCTGTTTAGCGCATCGCACTATTTTGTGCATTGTATCATTTGCGCTATCTTGCGCATCCCACCTGCACTTGTTAGTGCATTACATTTCACTCGCGCTATTTTGCGCATCGCACTATTTTGTGCACATTACTTGCATTGTGCATTGTAGCATTCGCGCTATCTTGCGCGTCCCACCTGCACTTGTTAGTGCATTACATTTCACTCGCGCTATTTTGCACATCGCACTATTTTGTGCACATTACTTGCGTTGTGCATGCATTTTATCGTGCTATCTTGCGCACCTTACCTGTATCACACTGCTTTATGCATTCACTCGCCGACACCGCGTGTGTCAAACTTTCGGAATCACAGGAATCACATTGAATATATGTTGTTAGCATATTGTTCTTGTTGAGTTTCTCCCTTTTTGCAGGCACGATATTGTATGTACGGTTCATTTGAGGCTGGTGCGACCAGACGAATCGTGCAGGTATCGTATCTTCTCCATGTGAGGCGACGAGAATTGAATAATTCTCCGCATTCCTAACTGCATGAAATGTAGTTATTGCTTTGCATTCTTGCTTAAAACTGTTGCATCTATTTGCGAATACTTGCTTCATTACAGCTTGCTGCACTTGCATGATCATTGAATTACATCTGATCCTGTGCATATCATTTTGCATTTTGCCCCCTTTGCCTGCGGGCACATCTCTGTTTATCTTGTATGATTGCCTAAGTCTTCGGCCTTGTCAAAAATGGGTCGTCTCTGGGCTTTGACATTCACTCCCGTCACTTGTGACTTCCGAGTTCTGTCAAAGAGGGGCAACTGTAGACACCCCATTTTTGACCGTCTATAAGACTTCGATGCGACTGATGATTTACATGGTGGAGAAAGGTGTGCAGGGCAAAGGTTCAATTTCTTCGGCAAAGAGAGAGTCGAATCTCAACTTCATACCCCTGTTCTAGACCAGAACGATCTCGATCAAAAGATTTTAGACTTAAAACCCTCTCTTTCAAAACATTTTTTGAAATAAAGTTTTTACGATGTTCCGAGGCTCGCATTTTGTCAAATGTTGCGTTTTTCGGTAAACCGAGCAAGGACAAAGTGGAAATGAATGAAAGAGAGATGAAATCTTTGAAAAATCTTCTAAAACACCTTACTTAGGGGTTTGGAGTTGAAGAAAAGAGGAGAAGAGAGAAGAAAACTGGTTCGGGAGAAGTTCGGCATGAATCCGGTTAGGGCCAAATCTGCGGCTTCACGGAAACTGAAACTAGCATAACTTTTTCCACAGGAGGAATTTTAATGCGAGGTTGGCTCCATTGGAAAGCTAACTTCAAGGGCTTCAAAGTGGCCACATGGTTGGCCAGAAATTGTTCAGGCCGTCCACCTTTCTTTGGTCAAAAGTGATTCAGCATGAATCTGGGAAGGAGAGAAAACACTGCGCAGCTTCACCAAAATGGGCATAACTTTGCACACAGGGGGAATTTTGATGCAAGGCTGGTGCCATTGGAAAGGAGACTTCTGGGGATTCATTTTTCACTCAAAAATCTCCTAAGTCCAAATCCGGGGGGAGGAGATATGGTTGGTTGATGCCCGGTTGGACCGAATCTGCGCGGCTTCACGGAAACTGGCATAACTTTTTCCACAGGAGGAATTTTGATGTAAGGTTTGCGTCATTGGAAAGATAACTTCTGGGGCTTCATCCTAGGGGGTAGGCGGCCACTTTTGACCTTTTTGACCTGGCCGTCCGGCCAGGTAAAGGGCCGGCCGGCCACCTGCAACCAAAATAGTTGGCCGGCCAGCTTCCTTACAGGGAGTACACTGCAGAAATATAACTTTTCCCCCCCAAATTTCGCAATCCGGGGGGATATTTTTTGGAGGGAAGCTTGGAGGAACTTTCCTCCCTTTTTTTCCTCCTCTTTTCTCCCCCATTCTTGTCCATATAGCTGTCCTCCAACTCAAGAGAAAGGGTTGGAAAATTGCTCTCAAGCTCATACACACATATCTCTCTCATTTCCTTCAAAAATCTCAAGTTTGGCACCATTTCTTCATCACTACCAAGCACCACACCACCACTCCACTTCCAGCAGCAAGGAGAGGATTTCCAGCAGCCAAAAGGCAGCAAACTCAAGCCAAGAAGGAAGCAAAAGTTTGGTCTTCAAGGGTAAGTTCTATTTCCCCCTTTTCTAGCCTATTTGCTTGCTGTTTTGAGCTCCGGCCAAAACTGAAAATGTCATTTTTTTGAGCTATATTTCATGTTTGTTTAAGGGCTCAACCCTGTTTGAGCCCTCCATTTGGTACTTGCTTCAATACCCCTTTGTATGCCTTTATTTTGCATGAAATTTCTAGCCTATGTGTGATCTGTTTTCGAGCATAATGTAAACTGTAAGAGGGCCTATTTTGAGCCCCTCTTCAACATTGAAGAAGGGATCAACCCTGTTTGGGCCCCCTATCTTGCACTTGCTTCACAATCTCTCCTATTTACCGTAAATTTGCATGATTTGTTTGGCCTATATGTAAATTGTTTTGGAGCATGTCATGAACTGTGAGTAAGCTTATTTTGTGTCCCTCTACAACATTGTAGAAGGGATCAACCTTGTTGGGGGTCTCCATGTTATACTTGTCATTATACCCCTCTTTGACCCCCATTTTTGCATGCTTTTTTAAGCTTATCTAGCTTCTATTTTCGGCCATCATCAGAACTGGAAAGAGTCATATTTTGATCTTCTTGACATATTTAATTAAGGGTCTTTGTTGGTTTGATGAATGTTTGGGGTACCTCATGTTATAGCCTTATGTATCCTAGTTCTTGCATGACATTTTTAGCATGTTTTCATACTGAGTTGGGGGATGTAATCTACTGTAAATGTTCATATTTTTAGTCCCTCATCAGTGTTGTAGAAGGATATTTTTCCATTTGGGCATTGCATGTATCACTTGCTTCAATACCCCTCTTGCGGAGCCATTTTTGTATGCCATTGTTGCCCTATCTATGCTTGCTGTTTGGCCATGTTTTAGACTGGAAAATGCTTGTTTTGGGGCTGCCTTGCTACTGTATTTTCATTCCATGTCCATATTGTGCATGCATTGCATAGCTATAGGCCATTTCGGGTGCCTAAATTCGCATTTCGGGACCATTCCTTGCATTTGGTGTCATTTCGCCATCTTTCGGGACTGTTTTCCCCCATATTTCAGTGCTGAAATTCCATTGGCATGTTTGCATATCATTTTCTATGTCATTTCATGCCTTAATGCCATTGCCTCGGTTTGCGTGCCCGTGTGCACGCATTTCGAGGCACCTCATTTTTCATCCATCGGCCTCTTATGTGAGTGTAGCTGAGGCTCTCTCATGTTAGTGTAAGTCCATTTTGCATTCTGTATGCTATTTTAGTCTCATTGCATTGCGTATGCCATTGCCTCGGTCTGCGTACCCGTGTGCACGCATTTCGAGGCATCTCATTTTCATCTCACGGCCTCCTGTGTGAGTAGGGTTGAGGCTTTCTCTTGTTGGTGTAAGCCCATATTGCATCGCGTATCTCATTTTAGTCCTGTTGCATTCCGTATGCCATTTTCTCGGTTTGCGTGCCCGTGGGCACGCATTTCGAGACATCTCATTTTAGTCTCATTGCATACCATTTCCATGCCATTTCATGCCTTACGGCCATCGCCTCGGTTTGCGCGCCCGTGTGTACGTATTTCGAGGCGCTTTATTTTCATCCGTCGGCCTCTTATGTGAGTGTGGCTGAGGTCCACTCGTGTTAGTGTAAGTCCAATTTGCATTGCGTATGCCATTTCATGCCTTAGGATCATCGCCTCGGTTTGCGTGTCCGCGTGCACGCATTTCGAGACATCTCATTTTCATAGCATTGTGTATGTTAGGATTATATTTTAGTTGCATTTCATGCATATCATGCATATTGCATCGTGTTCGGGATAGGAGTTAGCCCAGGCACGGGAAACGAGGCACGTTTCGTACTCCGAGTGACGGAACGGGTCTCAATTCCCAAGTCACCGACACTCCGGATCATCCATGATGGAGTTAGGTTTTGTTGTAGCATTCATCTGCATTCATCCTATATTGAGTTGTGCAAATCGGCTCCTCGGCCATCATGCATCGAGATGCGTGATTGGTGGCACGAGGATCGAGGCATGCATATATTTGTAAAATACATTGCTATGCCCCTTTCCTGCTCTCTGTTGCAGCATATCAAGAATCAGCAGTCTTCCGAGGCTTGGCACGCATTTCGAGGAACATTGCAAACAGAGGCTAATTGGGGCATCCCAGTGGATTTCCGAAAAGGCAGCCCAGCATACATCATTCAGCGGAAGTGAGGCAGCCCCTGGCTTGCATGCCAGTTTACAGTTTTTCTTAGTTAATTTGTTAATTAATTAGGAATTTGTATATTATTCGGACTGTATTATTCTTTCATTTCGGACTGTATTATTTATTCGGACCCTCTGCGCGAGGGCATAATTGTAATAAGTGTGCGTGTGTGTGATGTATGTCTTCCAACCCCACGTCTTTCTCCCTTTTATTTACCCGCTTATGATGGTTAGATATAGGGCATATTTCAATTAGCATACAGTATGACAGCATGTTTGCATCATTCATCTGTTTTGCACGCACCGGGCTCGGCGCATCATGCAAACTGCATTTGTATTTCGATTCCAAATTGAATACATGTTAGCTGTAGCATTTCATATGCCATGTTTAGAGTAGCCGAGCCTGCTATAGTTGCATTATTGCATGTGTTGCATTAGGCATTCCTGTATATTTAGGATCATGCATGATTTCTAATCAAATTTTTGTTTTTGGCTTGGAGTACTCGGTGAGTTTTATGCTTTAGCATCCTTGCATGCGTGTGAGTGACTGCCATGAATAGCATGCTTACCATGAGGCTATGTGCTTATGTGATATAACTGCCTTGAATGCCTGTGGGTGGAGGTTGGGTTACTTGAAGTGGAACAATTCATTAAATGTTGGTTTTAAGCCCACTAGATAGTGGCAAAATCATGTTTTCTAAGCCCACCTGAGGGTGGCAAATCCACGTCTTAGCCTACTTGCGGGTAGCACCATCAAACCATTTTCAAACAAACAAACATGAAATGTTTTGTTCCAATTCAGGCGGCTCAGTCTATACTTGTATGCTGCGAGCATCACATAGTAACCTAGGCTAATAACCGGAATAAGAACTCACAATGTTTTCAAAATAAGATATCATGGTTAGTAGAGGCCGGTCTTTGACCGGGCGAGCGGGGGTGCTCACGAAGTGACCTTCCCCAATCGTACCCAAGTTCCCGAGCCGAGGCAACTTTGGTGATGACGGACACGTGGCCTTTGGCACCGAGTCAGGGTTTCCTAAATTTCCCATTAAAAAACATTTAGGTGGCGACTCTGTATCTGGCAAAGCAGTCCATGTTTGGCACTTCTTTCAAAAATCTGTTTTCCAAAACGATTTGCCGGATTTGGACTCTTTGGTTCAAGATTAAGAACCGTGACACAAATCGAGTCCGAGCTGTAGCGAGATCCCCCGCGGGCTTGTTACACTAAGGTTATGGATTCACTTTTGTGCTGTTTATGTTTTCACGCCATTTGTCTGCTATCTTCTTTATTTTGTAAGTAATATTTTGTGTACCATTTTTATTGCTGGTTTATTGGAGGGAGAAAAAATATCAATGGAGTTCTAATCGCATCTGGAATATGATATAATCTGTAGGAGTTTAACTATATTTCATCAAAAAGGATTGCCTATTTCTATGCATCCAAACCTCAGCCACATCAGTTTACTATATTAGTAAGAAGTATCCCCGTCTCATCCGAGATCAGCGTCACTGAAAGTGTTCAAAACTTTTTTACAGAGTATCATTCTTCCACGTATCTTATTGACTGAAACTATGTTAGTAGGCACAAACAGTCTCTTTCACATACTTTTTGAACCATTTTGTCTATATAGGAAATGCAGAATTATGGACAATGGTGAACCAAGGATCTTTGGTGTAGTCTTGTTTTGATTTGGAGTGGAATTCTTTTTTCACTGTTCTTAGGCTTCTTCATCCTTGTTTTCAGTCATGATAATCTATTTTTTCAATAAAATCTTTTACCTTGTATAAGACAATAATATCATGGACAACTATATTGATGAAGATTACATGGATAGTTTATCAGGTAAAAGACAATAATATCATCCATTATTGATCTCTTAGGCACAATAGCTTGCTTTTAAACCTGAAATTGTCTTCATCACCTGGTATGGAAATTAGGATTACTAAAGTTGAGGATCAATGGTAGGCAAACTAACTTATTTTATAGAATGTCTGTATGGATTTTTGCGGTTCCTCGCTTTAGTCCTTTGCATAAGAAGATGTTTAGTTAACATCTAAAAGTGTCATTATCACACTCCCTCCATTTGGGGGTTTTGTATAAAATTAGTTGATAATGCTTTTCTTCAATTTGGTTCATTTTGTTAAATTCGATAGACAGCTAGCAAACTATACAATTTGTCTAGTCTGATCACACGGTCTTTGGTGGGCATTGCTGGGACAAAAAACTCTTTTTTGCTGATCTAATGAAATGATCATACTAAACTAAGTTTTGTGCCTGTGGATATTCTCCATTACATGTAGTTATTGAATTGTGAAAATTCAGATCAAAAAATTCGCATTCAGTGGTTCGTCAATCAGGCAAACTTCAGCAGCTACTTGTAAGCATTTTGTGTGGAAGCTTTGTAGATTTCTTTTATTTTCTGATTGGAAACTGCAGTTTTATTTGCTTACCCTTTTATCATGGTCATAAATTCTATTTGTTGGGAACTTTTATTGTTTCATTCTTTTATGAGGGTTATTTATTTTAGCTAATAGTATGCATATATATTGTCACTTTCTGCTCACTTTTCGAGAAAAGCCCTTTTTATTTTATTAGTAAAGCCTAAAAACTTACTTATTGAAAAACTAAGCACTAACGAGCTCCCTCTCTTTCTTCTTCTTCTCTCTCCTCCTATGTCTTCTCTGGTTCTTCACCATTACCTTCAGCTTTCTCTCCCATCAAGGTTCCTCCATTTGTGGGCTACATGTGTAACTTGATGTTTTATGGAGACCAACTTCAAGTTGTATGGCAGACAACATTTAGATTTGATTCTTTTAATACATGAAATGCATGGATTGTATGTTTAAGTGTCTCAAGACATACTTAAAAGCTTAGAATAGTTTATTGTGCTCTTATTATTATCATCATCTTTTTTTTGGTAAGGTTAAGCTTTATTCTAGAACCGAAGGAATTATTATTATCATCATCCTTTTTTGGTAAGTGTGTTACTGTTGTCATCGTCATTTTTTTTGTGTGTAATTGGTTCATGTGAATGAAATTTTGAGCCTTTTGGAAGATTAAATTAGTTGTAGTCTGCACTCCTTTTCATACATTGTTCAATTAGAGCATTAGAACAAAATTATTTTAGATATAACACTTCAGATGTGGTTTAGTGCACATCCTAAAACTATATCAACTTGCTTTCTTTTTCCTTTGTGACTTCTAATTATTTGATTTTTTTCTTCTTCTAGAGTGATGCAGATAAATTGAATAGGAGGCTTGTTCGCTTGAAGTCAACAAACCGTACTCGAGAAAGGTTGAGGCGTGATTGCTTTTTGGGATTGTTTGGACACAAGGTTGATCTTTTAGATTACCATGAAAAGAAGCTACAAGACTTGGAAGTCAACAAACCGTACTAAAATTTTTTTTGGTTGTCTTGAGTTTCTAAAACTCAACGTGGACATGGAATCCTTTGTTTGAATTGCGTCCTATGGAAACAATGTGTTACAGACTCATGGTTGCTTAGATGTCTTAGTTGACAATATGCATGTATATGACACTAGATGATTCTGGTGAGATTATATTATGCATGTATATGGCATGTATTGAGGATTGGTTTTAAATCTAGCAGTTTGTTTGCATAGAGCAAACATAAAACATGAGATCCCCAAATTGTGAATTCAGTTTCCACCAGCAGCAGGGAACCCACCAACCCCCCCTCGAAAGAGAGAGAGAGAGAGAGAGAGAGAGAGAAAAGAAAAAAAAAAGTGGCGTTTTCTGAAAAAACACCACAAAATGACGTCATTGTGATGTCACACATTTAATTCGTGTAGGGAATGAAAAAAAAAAACTGTGGCGTTTTTCGAAAAAACGCCACTAAATGACGTCATTCTCACGTCACACGTTAATTGGGGACGGAAGGCGAGACGGTCGTCAAAGATTTTGCGGCGTTTTAAGAAACGCCGTATAATGTTTTTAGTGACGTTTTTCAAACGTTGTGTAGCTATTGTGGCGGCCCTATTAGCGGCGAAAATTTTACACGTCACTATAAAATATTACGGCGTTTTTTAGGGTTTTCGCGGCGTTTTTAAAACGCCGCTAAAAAACGAATTTCCTGTAGTGTAATCTATAGGCTCGAACTTCTACTTTTATACATGTGGTCTTCTATTATGGATTATGATTCTCTATATAATAATTTTTAGTGCAATAACGTTGTAACGGTTTGGTCACAAATAACCACTTAAACCATCCCATTGTTATTACACCAAAAATTATTTCAGAGAATCCTAATATGTTATTTAATTATGTTAACGGATTCACTAATCACTGGTTCATTTGGTGGTTTATTAATTTGTATTTGGCTATGTCTGTTGTTTGGTCCTCGACCAACTTTGTCTTTCTCTAATGTTTTGTTAAGTTACTTTAACACAAGAATAATAAATAAATTTACTATTTTTTTTTGTCTTGTTCCACTGTTTCTCATTCTGCTTGTATTGGTTTCTCACCAACCATAAGATGTGTGCTAGCAAATGATCAGGTATATTCTTCAGTGTCAACTTAGTTGAGATCGTATAATTATATTGTGGTACTTTTTGCACTCCCTCCTTTTTATTGATGTAATTTTTTTATGTATGTTTGCTCTTTTCATCAATAAAGTTTCCCTTCTTTTACCCATAAAAAAATTTAAAAAAAAAAAAATTAGTTTAAGCATTTTAAATTCATTTTACCCTCATTTTCTTAAGCAGTATTTGGTATTGTAATTGAGAGACATTGCAAAAGATTTTTTGTTTTAAAGTGAGATACTATATACTATATATATATATATTAACCATAGCAAGCCAATACAACTCTATTAACATGAACTTGCTCAAGAAGATGGGTGCACCAATAGGTCCTCTTAACTTTTTGGTGCATTAAAAAGTCTTATTTTTTAGCGGCTTTTTTATATAAAAAGTGTCACTAATTGTTATTTTTTAGCAACCATTTGAAAAATTCATCAAAGGAAAACTTCACTAACTATCATTTTTTTAGCGACAGATTTAGAATAACGTCACTAATTATCAATTTTTAGGAATTTTTGGTCTATACATATAGCGATTCTAGTTTTGATCCAGCCCATTTGATATTACGAACTCAAGTTTTTTGGTTTCCAGATGTTTTTCATATCTTTTCTCCTTTATTCTTGCTTATGTTTGGCCATTGAGTTGGTTAGGACATGTTTGGAACATGTTGGTTACTTAGTTTTCAAATCTTTGTTGCCCAGATTTTTGCTCTTCCGCTCGAGCGGGTTTTGCGAACTCTCAGTACTTTTGCAAGTCTGCAAAATTTCTGGAAGAGTGATTTCTACGCTCGAGCGGTGTTTCCTACGCTCGAACGAATTGGCGCTCGACCGGCCTCTATTGCGCTCGAGTGTTGTTTTGTTGTCTGCAAAACTACTGGATGTGTGTATTATGTGCTCGAGCATCACTTCTTACGCTTGAGTAGTAATGCCCTTTTGATTGTGTCTTGGTACTCGAGCGTCACTTCTTGAGCTCGAGCGGAACAACTTATTGTGTCTGTCACTCAAGCGTCACTTTTTGTACTCGAGTGGACTGTGCGTATATCAGATCGCGAGAGAGACTTTTTACATCACTTTTTTCTTATCTTTTTCCTTAGAACCCTAGATCAGTACCTTCTCTCTCTAAAACTCACTCTCTTTACATTTTCACCTAGATCCATTGAGTTCTCTACTGTAATGCCTTTGAGAAGAAGGTAGAGCACCTCAAGAGCTCCATTGTGATCCGAACAAAACTTGGTTTCGGTTGCTCCTTTGATCTTCTAAGCTTGAGGGAGGAATTTTCTACACTTTTATATGATTTTTAGCTTAGTTATGAGTTGTTGTGTAACCATGGTAAAACTTGGGTGTATTATGAACAAACCTAGGATTTGGGTGTGAAATGAAAAGAGGGGTTCTCAAATGTTTGTGGTAAAAATGGTTATGGGAGTAGATATGAGGTTATGTTGTGGCGAATATGTTGATTTTGATACACAGATTGGGTTTGGAAGAAAATGTAGTTTTTCCCTAAAATGTCTCAAAGAATTATTTTGTACAAATAATGAAATTGATATCGGGAATATGAAATTAGATGAATATATATATGAATGGTGGAATTGGATATGTATTACCTTCCACCTGTGGGATTCAAATAATTTATATGTCTTGAGATTAAATATCTGTTTAGAAATATCTATATTGGGGCTATCAGTGGATGATAGCTATGATTGTTGTAGAAATTGCATGAGGATTAGGTGAATTGAAACTAATCTCTTATTGGTTGTCATTGAATATGACTATGTTTAAATACATTGTATATATATGATATTTGGGAGGAGAAAGTGGATGTACTCCATGTTTGGGAGGAGATAGGGAATGGACTCCATTGAAATTAAGTTGGCATGTGTGTCTAGGGTGAAAGTTCCGAAACCGCGCCTATATATGGGTGCCGATCCTGCGAGAGAAATTTTCGTAAAATGGCAGATTGAAGTATTGTGTGATAACTGTGTTGATTTGAGAACCACTGAGTTGTAGTCTCAGTTTGTTTGTCTGAAAGATAATGAAATTGGCTCATGAATTGAGATGAAATCAATTAACTTGAAATGTATTGAAGGAAAATGGATTGAGATATGAAATTTGGTACTTTATGATCATATAAAACATGAATGTCTTGTCACAAGCATTGTATATGCACATCGTACTTATGTCTTTGTTAAAATTCATATATTGTGTTAGATTGTCTCTACTGGGCTTTGGCTTACCCTATTTAGGAAAAAACCATTTTCAGGTGTTGGTGATATGCCTCTGCCAAGGCAATAATTTGGAGGGACTTTGGAGCAAGAGCTTCATTTTGTTGTATTTTTATTTAGTATAGCTAAGTACTTTATTTGTATTGAGCTAGTCTTACTTTTGTTGTAACCAAACAATGACTTGAAAATGTGTAAGCCTTTAGGGCATATAAATATCTGTTAGCTTTCATTCCTTTTTGCTATTTGTAACACATGTTATAGATTCAGGATAAACCATTTATGAATGTATATCGTGTGTGTCACTTTTATATATCAATTCAGGTTAATGAAAGTATACTATTTCTATTATTCTTCCACTTATGAATTGGGTTTAGTATATTTATTTTGAGGCGTTACAACTTGGTATCAAAGCGTACCGGGTTTGAATACTTTGGGTACATGGGAAGTAGCTAGTACCATAATGGGTTTATCTCGCTTGACAGAGATGTTCGTATGTTTGTAATGTTTTGTGATAACATGTTTATGTGATTATATGTGTATGAGATTTAATTCCTAGGATGTTGATTAAATCTAAGGGTTTCTAGAAGTCCTATTAAAAGAGCACTTGATCACTGTTGTTTCTAATTGGAACTCTGGCAACGCCGCAGGATGGTCAGTAACCAGGAACGAAATTCGTAGATGGTTACGTGACTATGTGCTGATGTGGAGTGGACTACCGTTGTCCACCACATTAGGACGTTAGTGAATTAGCTTCGGCACATTTGTAAATGTGTTAATCTCTTTTATTACCTTCAGTAGGATGTCAGGATGTGGGCGTGGTGGTAGGCACGGTAGGCTTAGACAGCAAGAGATGCCGATACCGGATGTTATTCTGGCACAGGAGGAAGGTGTTAGTCAGGCCAACGTAGCCTAACCAATTTGGTCAGCAGGCCATGGGCACCTTGGCCCGCGAAATGGCTAGAGCATTACAGGAATCCATGGACATTCTCAAGATTGAGAATCAAGTCTAGGCCCAAGTAACTGAGGCAGGGCCATCTTTTTTGAAACAGGAGTTCTTCCGGTCGAGTCTGGATGAGTTTTTGATTGATCCCAAGGAGCCACTGAAAGCGGATGAGTGGCTGGAGAAGATGGTGAAGGCATTCGAGATGCTCGGTATCGAAGATGGGGGTTTGAGGGTGACCTTGGCATCTTTTCAGCTGAAGGGGGATACAGGTCAGTGGTAGAAGTATGTGTGTGGGCGCATTGGGTGACTTGGGAGGCATTTGTCAACACCTTCTAGGACAAGTTCTTGTCTCCCACTGTTATGGAGAAGTTGAGGGATCAGTTTTCTTAGCTCCAGCAGTTGAGCACACCGGTGGCCGAGTTTGAAGCCGTATTTACTAGTCTGTCAAGGTTTGCACCGAAACTCATGGCAACTAAGGAGCGCCGTTACTTAGAGTTCGAGAAGAGGTTGAGGACCGAACTCATGTTTAATGTGGTTGGGTTGATGATTAAGGACTATGGACGCCTTGTGGAGGCAGCGGCTCATTTGGAGACCGTGATGCAAATAGAGGGTGAGAGGATGAGGGGCTCTAGGAGGAGTCAGGACATTCAGGGGGACAATAAGAGACAGAAGGGTCCTACTCCACAGTAGTCCTAGGGAGCTCAGTCGAGGTCCGTTTTTCTAGTGCCGAGTTCAAGTTCTGGGAGAGGTGGTCAGGGAGATTTTACTTGTTACAAGTGTGGCTAGTTGGGCCACAAGTTTCTAGCTTGCCCACAGAGAGGAGGAGGGCAACGATCTACACTATCTACAGCTTGTTCTCAGAGCCAGAGTCAGAGGAAAAGGCAGCCACTCACTTGTTATCAGTGTGGGCAGGCGGGGTACATGAAGAGATTTTGCCCACAATTTTGGTTCGAGGCAAACACAGAGCTACCAGCCTGCACAGTCAGCGCAAGCCTCGAGGGCCAATTAGGGAGCCTCTTTGACTTAGTTAGTAAATCAGGCTTATGCTCCAGGGGGTGAGTACGTAGAGCAGAGACATACGGGGCGTGTGTATGTTGTTACAGCGCCGGATCTAGTACCAACGCCTTCTATTATGAGAGGTACTTTCTTGTTTTGCAATTTAGTTACTAATGTGTTGATTGATACCGGTGTATCCCATTCATTTGTCTTGTCTGCATTTGCATCGGTTTTGGGGTTAGAGTTGACTTAGTTAACATCTCCTATTTGTGTAGAGTCACCTATTGGTGGTGAGATTATTTTGAAGCAGGGGTGTCGGGGTTGTAACATAGAGGTTGGCGGTTGCCGGTTGCCGACTACCTTTTGCATTTGTATTGCTTAACATGTCTAACTTCGATGTTATTTTGGGTATGGACTGGTTACCGTCATATCGAGCTGTTATAGATTGCTACCGTCAGAGTGTTACTGTATGTACCTTGAGCGGTGATTGTTTTTACTTCTTGGGGGACCGGGTGGATAAAGTCTTATCATCGGTATATGATTCGCGTGGGCAAAGTGAACTTAGTTGTCTTTTTGCTAGCTTCTTGAGTAGTGAGTGTGATGAAGTCTGGGTTGAGTTGCCAAGAGTGATTTGTGAATACCTAGATATTTTTCCCAAGGATCTTACTAGTTTACCACCTCATCGAAAGATCGAGTTCTCTATTGACTTAGTGCCTGGTACGCCACCGATTTCTATGGCACCGTATAGATTTGCACCTGCCGAGCTGAGCAAGTTGAAGATTCAACTCTAGGAATTGTTAGATAAGAGTTTTATCCACCCTAGTACTTCACCTTGGGGAGCACCGGCTCTCTTTGCTAAGAATAAAGATAAAGCGTTGCGACTTTGTATCAATTACCAGAAGTTGAACCAGGTAACTGTCAAGAACAAGTACCCAATGCCTCATATAGATGATTTGTTTGATCAATTGAAGGGGTCTTGTTGCTTCTCTAAGATAGGCCTGAGATCAGGTTATCACGAGTTGAGAGTAAGGCAGGAGGATATCTAGAAAAATGGCATTCCGTATGCAGTATGGCCATTACGAGTTCCTAGTGATGCCTTTTGGGCTAACCAGTGCACCGGCTGTATTTATGGATTTGATGAACCGAATTTTCTGAAAGTTGTTAGACCGTTTTGTGGTTGTCTTTGTGGATAACATCTTGATTTACTTACCCTCTGAGAAGGAACATGCGAAACACTTGTGAGTGGTACTTGAATTGCTTAGAGTCCACTAATTGTATGCTAAGTTTGGGAAGTGTGAGTTCTGGTTGAGAGAAGTTAAGTTCTTAGACCATGTGGTATTTGGGGAAGGGGTGACTGTATATTCATCCAAGATAGAGGCAGTGCAAGATTGGTTACAGCCTAAGAATGTGTGATGACCCCACCACGTATAATGATTAGCACTTAATTAATTAAGGAGATTTGAATTTTAATTGCTTATTATTCTAATTTAATTTGGGGTCTATAAGAATTGTTCAGTTTGATGACCCCACCATGTTAGTAAATTTTATTAAGTCTAAGTGATGCTTAATTAAATTAATCCTAAACATAAAATAAATTATGAAAGATCTAGAATTAAGGGTGTATGTGGGTGTGTGTATATTGAGCAATTCTGTGGGTGTGTGATGACAAGTTGTACACGTGTGATGTTGAGGCAACAAATGATATATATGTTGGAAATGGTTATAAAATTCTGGGTAAAACCAGAATTTTTTCCTAAGTTTGGTCTAATTTTTAGGTGGGCCCCGTGCATCGATTTACACGGGTTAAAGTGGTAACGCGTTCTATGCCGCGTTGTGATTCGCGTGGTATATTTGGTTGCTCAAAACCATTACTGAGTGAATGGGAAATTGAAGCCAAAGTATGCTCCATGGAAATGGAGTTTTGGTGAAATTCCTTAAAGGTTTGAATAAGGCTTGTCCCACATTGATTTGGTGGGAGGTTTTGAAAAGGTTTATAAGGCATGGGTTTGATACTTGGGGTGTGCCCCAAGGGGTACCCAAGTGTTTTAGAGGGAGAGGTTATGGGCAAAATGGGCTAGTCCCATTGGACCCAAAAATCACCACACACGCGCGCGCGCCGCCGCCGTCCGGTCGGGCTGGGCTGGGCCTGGACTTGGGCGCGGGTGCGTGGTGTGAGGTTGGGTTGGGCTTGTTTAGCCCAATACTAATCTTTTTGGGCCAAAAACATTTGAATTTAATTCAAATAAACTGGTTTGGATTTTTTGTTCATCCAAACAGGGCCCTTCCCGTTTTCAAACAGAATTAAATTGGTTTGGATTTAATGCTCATCCAAACAGGGCCCTTCCCGAAATAAACTAGTTTGGTATTAACGCACACCCAAACAGGGCCCTTCTCCTTTTTTGCTATCTGTTTGAATTATAAACAGATTCAAATTCAAAACCAACAGGTATCATACCTGTTCAATTCAAAACCAAGAGTCACCTTCCATCTATAAATAGGACCACCCTCATTTGATGTAATTCATTCAGAAATTTCGTATTTCACCTCTGCTAATTCTATTCTTCATCTTGCTGCATTTTATTTCTGAAAGAAAGAGTGTAAACACTTAGTGTGTTCGTAAGGCAAACAATTTGTAGTGCTGCTATTGTTTGTGGTAAGATCATTTCATCCTGGGAGATAGATGTCCAAATTCTGAAAGCACCGTGGAGAGGACGAATCTGTCTTAAGGACACAGTGTTAAACACTGGACTGATCAGAAAAGTAATTCAAAGAAATTAACCACGTAAGTTGTTTAATTTTATTATGTTTTTAATTTGTTTATTTAATCAGATTTTAATTTTGTTTTTGTAACAAAATAAAATCTGTTATTTATTTATTTATTTTATTTCGAGTTTGATTTTTGTAATCAAACATATTCTCTCCTTTTCTTTATTTCTTTAATTCTAATTGTTGTTTTGTACACAATAGAATTAATATCTTTTAAATACAGTGAAGATTGCCTAACAATAAATCCCCCACATGAATGGAATTTGATGACAACGGAAATGCAACAATATGCAGACTTAACGAAAGAGTATAAGTCGAAAATATCTTGCATCAGGATAGGTAGTTTTCGGCCTTGAACCTTCCCTAGTGATAACCTATCGGACTTACTGGCTAACCAATGGACGCGATGCCTTGAATTGTTCAGCCGTTTGTGTAAGCCAAGACAATAGATTTCACACAAAATATCTTCTAACACATCGTGGTTCTCACTGTTGTGTTCATTTTGGCCTTGAACGCTCCTGGTTTTCATGAGTGTTTCTAGAGAATGTAGCCTCTTTCATTCTCATAGAACCGGCCCCAGTTCAACACTCATATAGGTGATTCTTATTGTGAGTATCTCCTTATACTCGTCTTGATTTTATGCCTTAATCAAGATATAAGTAATCATTAAAAGCAAAGCTTATCCTTATACCCCTGCAGACAACATATGTTGCAGATATCACTCTCACCATAGGAATGGGTAGGGAATTTTAATCCCTTGGTGATTTCTGGCGAGCCATACATAACTTAGTTGTCCCTTTGAACTTAGTTCTTGGGATCTCCAGTCATATAAGTAGGGTTACCATTATGACGACTCTTATGTAATAGGCTTTAATCCCATCCCTTTGATGAACTATACACTAGCTCTTTTGTCAAACCTTTTGTTAACGGATCCGCAATATTCTCTTTAGATTTTATATAATCTATTGAGATTATTCCGTTTGACAACAATTGCCTAACGGTATTATGTCGACGACGAATATGTCGTGACTTACCGTTATACATATGATTCTGTGCCCTGCCTATTGCAGATTGACTATCACAATGAATGCAAATAGCTGGCACAGGTTTTGGCCACATTGGAATGTCTTCTAAGAAGTGACGAAGCCATTCTGCTTCTTCTCACCTGCTTTGTCTAAAGCAATGAACTCGGATTCCATTGTGGATCGTGCGATGCAAGTTTGTTTCGTGGACTTCCAAGAAACAGCAGCGCCTCCCAGAGTAAAGACATATCCACTAGTGGATTTTGAATCTTTAGTATCCGATATCCAATTTGCATCACAATAACCTTCAAGTACTGCTGGATATCGAGTAAAGTTCAAACCATGATCACGGGTGAATCTTAGATATCTAAGAACCCGAATGATCGCTTTCCAATGGTCTTCTCCGGGGTTACTAGTGTACCTACTCAATTTACTGATAGCATAAGCTATATCAGGACGAGTACAATTCATTAGGTACATTAGGCTTCCAATGATTTGGGAGTATTTTAACTGAGACACTGCATCACCTTTATTTTTCGATAAATAAAGACTGATGTCTACAGGTGTTCTTGCTAAATTCAAATCATCCTTGATAAATTTATCAAGAATTTTCTCAATATAATGAGATTGAGATAATGCATATCCGTCAGATGTTTTAGTAATTTTCATTCCTAATATAACATCTGCGACCCCCATATCTTTCATATCAAATCTTTTGTTAAGCATTTGCTTAGTTGATTTGATCATGTTTTGACTGCTTCCAATGATAAGCATGTCATCCACATAAAGACAAACTATGACATATCCTTGGTCAGTGTTTTTAACATAGACGCATTTGTCACATTCGTTTATCTTAAACCCATTAGTAAGCATTGCATGATCAAATTTTTCATGCCATTGCTTAGGTGCTTGTTTTAATCCATAAAGGGATTTTACAAGTCGACAAACTTTCTTTTCTTGCCCTGATACAAAACCCTTCGGGTTGCTCCATATAGATCTCTTCATTTAGATCACCGTTTAAGAAAGCTGTTTTAACATCCATTTGATGTATTTCTAAATTAAACAACGCTGCTATAGCAATAAGCATGCGAATGGATGTTATTCTTGTCACAGGGGAATATGTGTCAAAATAGTCCAGACCTTCCTTTTGTCTGTAACCTTTAACTACAAGTCTTGCTTTATACTTGTCAATTGAACCATCTGCTTTCATTTTTCTCTTGAATATCCATTTATATCCAAGAGGTTTAGAACCTGGTGGAAGATCCACCAATTCCCAAGTATGATTTTGCATAATGGATTCAATTTCATTATTAACAGCCTCTTTCCACAAAGGTGCTTCAGGACCTGTCATTGCTGCCTTAAAGCTTTGAGGTTCATTTTCTAACAAGTATGTCAGAAAATCTGGACCAAAGGATTTTGATGTTCTCGCTCTCTTACTTCTTCTTGGTTCATCATCAGTTAAATCCTGTTGGTTGAGACCATTACTAGTCTCTTGTGTTTGATTGTCATTAGTCTCTTGACTTTGTGTACAATCATAAGTTCTTTTCTGTGAACTTAATTCCTGTCCTTTCTTGTAAGGAAAGACATGTTCAAAAAACACAGCATTCCTTGACTCTATAATAGTGTTCACATTTATATCAGGTATTTCTGATTTATAAGTCAGAAACCGATATGCACTACTATTCTGAGCATAACCAATAAACACACAATCTACTTTTTTTGGTCCAATCTTAGTCTTTTTAGGAACAGGAACTTCCACTTTTGCCAAACACCCCCACACTTTTAAGTATTTGTAGGAAGGTGGTCGACCTTTCCATAATTCATAAGGAATGCTTTTGGTTTTCTTGTGGGGTATTCTATTAAGAACATAATTTGCAGACAATATTGCTTCCCCCCACAAGTTCTGTGGTAAGCCTGAACTTAGTAACATGGCATTCATCATTTCTTTTAGAGTTCTATTCTTCCTTTCAGCAATTCCATTTTGCTGTGGAGAATAAGGGGCTGTAGTTTGGTGAATAATGCCATGTTGTGCACAAAATTCATTTAATGGTGCATCATATTCACCACCCCTATCACTTCTAACCATTTTAATGGTTTTACCAAGTTGATTTTCAACTTCTGTTTTGTAGAGTTTAAACATTTCTAAGGCTTCATCTTTACTTCTAAGTAAATAAACATAACAATATCTTGTGCAATCATCGATAAATGTTATGAAATACTTTTTGCCTCCTCTAGTTTGAATAAATTTTAGATCACATACATCAGTATGAATTAATTCTAGAGGTTCGTTTTCCTTTCAACCGATTTAAATGGAGCCTTAGTTAGTTTTGCTTCTACACAAATTCACATTTATGATTAGGATTAATTTCAAACTTTGGTATATAATCCAAACCAATTAATCTACGCAAAGCATCATAATTTACATGACCTAATCTACCATGCCATAAATTCGACTCAAGAATATAAGCAAAAGATGTGTTATTCTCATTCATAGCAACTTTTGGTACAACTGTCATTACATTTAGTTAAAGAGACTATCACTCATGTATCCCTTACCAACATACATACCACTCTTTGTTAATACAAACTTATCAGACTAAAAAACAAGCCTAAAACCATTTTTACTTAACAAAGAACCAGAAACTAAATTCTTCCGGATGTCAGGTACATGCAGTACGTTGTTGAGGGTCAGTTCTTTCCCTGATGTCATCTTCAAGATCACTTTCCCTTGTCCAGCCACAGTAGAAGTAGAAGAATTTCCCATGAAAAGTTGTTCACCATTTGCAGCCTCTTTGTAGGTAGTGAACATCTTCTTGTCCGCACATATGTGACGAGTTGCTCCAGTGTCAACCCACCACTCTTTGGGATTTCCAACCAAGTTAGCCTCAGACACCACAGCAGAGAGGTTGATGTCATTCACTCCGTCAGAGATGTAATCCAATTCTGTTACATTGGCCTGATTGGTGGTCTTCTTACTTGTACTTCCATGATCCTTCTTAGGACGGCGGCAGTCAGAAGCTCGATGTCCAGTCTTGCCACAGTTATAGCATTTTCCTTTGAACTTCTTGTTGCCATTGTTGTTGCCTTGTTTAGGACCATCTCCAGTAAACTTCCTCTTTTTGTTATGTGGTTTTTGAACTTGTTCAACCACATTAGCCTTGGACTCAATGGGATTTTTCCCATTCCTCTTTTCAGCCTTTCGGTTATCTTCCTCAATTCTTAATCTTACAATTAACTCATCCATGGTCATCTCTTTGCGTTTATGTTTTAAATAATTTTTGAAATCTTTCCAAGCCGGTGGTAACTTTTCCACCAAAGCAGCGACTTGGAAAGATTCGCTAAGAGTCATACCTTCTGAATGAATATCATGCAAAATTATCTGAAAACTTTGAACTTGAGATATTACCGTTTGGGAGTCGACCATTACAAAATCCAGAAATTTACCGACGACAAATTTCTTTGTGCCGGCATCCTCTGTCTTGTATTTCTTCTCCAAAGAATCCCACAATTCTTTTGCTGACTTCAGAGGACTGTATACATTATACAGCATGTTGTCAAGGCCATTGAGGATGTAGTTTCTGCACAGGAAATCTGAATGTTTCCAAGCATCTACAGCGGCAACAACTTGCCGATCACTTTCACCCTCTTTAAGTGCTGGAGCCTCTTCATGGAGAAACCGGGCCAAATTAAGAGTTGTAAGATAGAACAGCATCTTCTTGCCATCTCTTAAACTCGGTACCGTTAAATTTTTCCGGTTTTTCTCCATGATTGATTGGTACATGAACATGGTTCTGAAGGGACCGATGTTGGTGTAACAATAGGAGTACCACTGCCAGATGCAGTTTCAGTTGTAGTAGCCATAATCTCTGATTACAAAAATCAGAAAAAATTAAAACACAAATTAATTTTCTAGTTACTAAAACCAGAAAATAAATTATAACACAAAATAATTTTATTTTCCTTGTTACTAAAACAGGAAAAATAAAATACCAAAATAATTTTCTGTAATACCAAATAATATTCTGAAATTGTTAATGACACCAGTATCGTACTACTAGTTGTCAAAGAAAAGAGACAGTATATTACTACTATCTGTCAAATAGCATAAATCACTATTTGTTTTTCCAACCAGAATATTACTTTGAAAAACAGAAAATTAAATACAATGAAGATACCAAAAAGGAATCTGTCTTAAGATTGTTGGACAATCTTCACTGTATTTAAAAGATTTAATTCTATTGTGTACAAAACAACAATTAGAATTAAAGAAATAAAGAAAAGAGAGAATATGTTTGATTACAAAAATCAAACTCGAAATAAAAATAAATAAATAAATAACAGATTTTATTTTGTTACAAAAACAAAATTAAAATCTGATTAAATAAACAAATTAAAAACAGAATAAAATTAAACAACTTACTTGGTTAATTTCTTTGAATTACTTTTCTGATCAAGTCCAGTGTTTAACACTGTGTCCTTAAGACAGATTCGTCCTCTCCACGGTGCTTTCAGAATTTGGACGTCTATCTCCCAGGATGAAATGATCTTACCACAAACAATAGCAGCACTACAAATTGTTTGCCTTACGAACACACTAAGTGTTTACACTCTTTCTTTCAGAAATAAAATGCAGCAAATGAAGAATAGAATTAGCAGAGGTGAAATACGAAATTGAATGAATTACATCAAATGAGGGTGGTCTATTTATAGATGTAAGGTGACTCTTGGTTTTGAATTGAACAGGTATGATACCTGTTGGTTTTGAATTTGAATCTGTTTATAATTCAAACAGATAGCAAAAAAGGGAAGGGCCCTGTTTGGGTAACTAGTTTATTTCGGGAAGGGCCCTGTTTGGATGAGCATTAAATCCAAACCAGTTTAATTCTGTTTGAAAACGGGAAGGGCCCTGTTTGGATGAACAAAAAATCCAAACCAGTTTATTTGAATTAAATTCAAATGTTTTTGGCCCAAAAAGATTAGTATTGGGCCGAACAAGCCCAACCTCACCACACACCCGCGCCCAAGCCCAGCCCACCGCCCGACGGACGCGGCGGCGCGTGTGGTGATTTTTGGTCCAATGGGTCTAGCCCATTTTGCCCATAACCTCTCCCTCTAAAACACTTGGGTACCCCTTGGGGCACACCCCAAGTATCAAACCCATGCCTTATAAACCCTTTCAAAACCTCCCACCAAATCAATGTGGGACAAGCCTTATTCAAACCTTTAAGGAATTTCCATCAAAACTCCATTTCCATGGAGCATACTTTGGCTTCAATTTCCCATTCACTCAGTAATGGTTTTGAGCAACCAAATATACCACGTGAATCACAACGCGGCATAGAACGCGTTACCACTTTAACCCGTGTAAATCGATGCACGGGGCCCAATTCTGGTTTAACCCAGAATTTTATAACCATTTCCAACAATATATGTATCAATATATATGTTGTTGAAAGTAGAGAGGAGAACTCAAAGAAGATGAAAAAAAAAAAAGAGAAAAGAAAATAAAGAAGAACGAGAGAGAAGAGAGAAGAGGAGAGAGAGAGACTCACCTCATCTTTTTTGTTGGAAGAGAAGCTTGCTGGAAAGTGAGGATTCAAGGAAAACAATTAAGAAAGGAAAAGGAAAAGTGAAGAAAAGAAAGAGCTCAAGGAATTTCAACAACTAAAGCTTTTGGTAAGAAAGTTTAAGCTTAAATCTTTGTAGATTAATCATCTAGCAACTAAAATTAAATAGTAATTGGGTTTAATTTCATAAAATTGGAAGGAAATTATGGAAAATTGGTTAAGTTTGATAATTAAGAAATTGATAATGAAAGTTGTTATTTGGGTTAGAGTTTCTTGTCATTCTTCATAAATTTGAAGTCTAACCTTACATGCATTGTGGATGTTTAAGATTTTAGAACTTTAATTCATATTTTAAAGATGATGAGTTTGGGATTGAGATTTGATATAACTTAAGAAGTCAAATTATGGTTTGAGCTTGATAGTGTAGAATTGGTTAGATTTTGAAAAATGTTTCATACATGCAAATGATTTTCTAAGGAGTTTATGACTTTAATTTCATGTTTTGAGGGAAAATAGAGAGAGCTTGAAGTCAATTTTATGTAATTAAAAAGAAAATGAGAAATTGGAGCTATATTCAATTTATGGAGATTAATTTAGAAATTAATCACTTTGGGTTTGAAATTGGGCTTGATGTAAAGAAAATGAATTGAATTTAAATTTGGACAAATATGGAAATAAATTGTAATTTATATTTGAGAATCAAAAATTAGTTTGATTTCATACATGCAAATATTTTTGAAAGGGCCTTGTAGATTCAATTTTAAGTTTCACAAAAACAAAGAAAGAATTGAAAAATGATTTTTAAACATGAAATCCAAGGATTAAATTTGATTTAAAATCATGGAATTTTGAAGTATAAGTGGAATTAACTTTAAATATATGTAATTGGGAATGTTTTTGCATATTCGAGTGAGTCATGCATGAATTTGGAGCCTTGATAATGTATTTTGAAGTTTAAACAACATTCTGGAAAACCCAGAATTTGTCACCCTCGCTCGAGCGAAGAAGTTGTCGCTTGAGCGTAAAATGCAAGCAACCAGTATTTTTGCAGACCAAGGGGTCCGCTCGAGCGACCAATGTTGTGCTCGAGCGAAGAGTCCTGTTTTAGAAAATTTTGAAAAGTTGTTTCATATTTCGATTTCCGTTCTCTTTCACTTCCAAGCATTCTTAGGTAAGAATTATGACACACAAGATTAATAAACTATCAATCAACATAAATTAGTTGGTTAAAAAAATAAGTCATTGACTTAGTAATAATTGATTAAGAAGCCAAGTAAGTAATTGGTTTATTTAGAAAAGAATAATTTAGTAATGAAAGAATATGTGAAACGGAAACTCAATTCATTTGAATAAAGAAAGAATAATCGTAGTGGACCTTTGGATTATTTAGACAGAAGATAAGAAAAGTCAAGTTTAATCAAGGAATTAATATTGTGTTTCAATGTGTATATGTTATATGTTTGGGTAGGTCACGCACTATTAGCTGCCTGATTTATCTGATCTGTTTAACCTATATGATCTGCTTCTGCAGCTATCTGTGAGTAATAACTTTGTAAAGCTATGTTTACGTTTAAGTAATTTCCTATATGATATGACAAGAAATGCTCTGTTATATAAAATGTAATGTTCTGTACAATGAATGATTGTCTAGTTTCTTACAAGTACTTGTGGCAACAATTCTGTGGATTAAGTATGTTATCTGTTTCCGGTATTGAAGGTTCCTTTATGGAGCTGACAAGTTATCTATTCCCAGTACTGGAGGTTCCTTTATGGAACTGACAAGCTATCTATTCCAGTACTGGAGGTTCCCCTATGGAACTAACAAGTTATCCGCTCCCAGTACTGGAGGTTCCTTTATGGAACTGACAAGTATGACCTATAATGCTCTATATTTGATCTATTAGCACTATTGGATGTACCAAGTTTACTCAAGCATGAATTCTGATTTCTGTATATGATTCAAACAAGATTATGAATGTGAATCTGTTTCTATTTTCTGAAACTATTGCGACATCATTCATTAAAACCCTTTACTTTGTTATTATTCACTGGGCTCCAGCTCACTGTATTATTTATGTATGTAGGTGATCAGGCGTGTGATCAGGCTTTAGAGGCGTCTACCTAGAATCTATTTTTGTCAGCCAACCTATGTGCCTCCCGTACAGGTTTCGGATATGTCAAGTGGTTATGGCTATGTGATTTAAAGTTTAAGTTTTGTTTTCTTGTCTGGTTAAACAAGTCTTTGTGAATTTTGTAAATTAGGCTAAGTACCTTTTTGTCTAATTTGTATATACATGATGATGTAAGGATGATATATATATATATAATTTTTAAAATTTTTCTGTCTCATATAAGTCTGCACAGTTTAATGGATGTTGTATGTTTGTTATATGCTTCCGCTAGCCCCTAATATTATGTTAATCTGTCTCAGAGGCCTTCGGTAATCCCAAAATTACTGGCCGGTTACGATGCTAAACCTATAGAGGTAGGTTTGGGTCATGACAGAACGCTTTTGAGATCTGTAGTTTCTTGGGGTTGGCGGGATACTATCATAGATTCGTGAAGGATTTCTCTAGGCTAGCTTCACCATCGACTAGGTTGACGAGGAAGGGGATCAAATTTGTGTGAAATGAGACTTGTGAGAAGTTATTTCAAGAGCTTAAAGTTAGACTTACCACTTCTCCAGTCTTGATTATTCCGGAGAGGGGTTTAGGTTATTCTGTTTATTGTGATGCCTCACGGAAAGGCTTGGGCTGTGTTTTGATGCAAGGAGGGAAGGTAGTAGCCTATAGCTCATGACAGTTGAAGACACATGAGAGGAATTATCCTACGTATGATTAGAGTTAGCAGTAGTGATATTCGCCTTGAAAATTTGGAGGCACTATCTGTATGGTAAGAAATTTGAGGTATTTTCTGATCACAAGAGTATGAAGTATATGTTTATACAAAAGGACTTGAATTTGAGGTAGAGGAGGTGGATGGAGTTCATAGAGGATTATGATTTTGAGTTGCTTTATCATCTGGGAAAGGCCAATGTTGTGGCCGATGCGTTGAGTAGGAAATCTATTAGCAGCATAGCTTGTATTGCCATCCGGGAATGGGGGATGTTAGGTGCCATTGGAGAGCTTGACTTGTATCTTAGCGAGTCTGTTGAGTCTTCAGCCTTGTTTTCGATAGTTACACAACCTACACTTGTGAACCGAGTGTTAGAAGCACAAAAGGGTGATTGATGTAGGCCGAAAGGTACCACATTAAGGCTACTTAAGTTACATTTTTAGTTTTTCAATGTTGTTTATTTGGCGGAGATGATGTGTCTTGTGCACTTGTGCAGATTTGGCAGGAAATATACAAATTCAATCAAAGAGGGCGCGAAAGCGAATTCTTCGTGCGAGAAGTGAAAAATCCAAACCAGCCACCTCACCACACGTGCAGCCAAGCTTTACCCGCACATGCGGCCCACCTAGGGTTGCTTGCATAAAATTTTAAGGCTCTTCTGCTGGGAATAAAAGGAAAAATTGGCAACTGAAAGAGGGTTCGAAAAATATTCTAAGAAAAGTGAGAGAGATGCTAGGGTTTGGAGAAAAAACAATTTGAAGCTTGAAGAATGTCTCCTATGGTGGTTTTTTCTTCCTCCACCTCTTCCCACTCCTCCATGACTGGCTAGGCACTTCTTTTTTAGGGTTTTGATGAAACCCTAGCTATGTAATGAGGTTTTCTTTTTAGTTTTTGATTATGTAAAGGTTTGAACAATTGTATGGTGTTTTAAAAGTTTCAAATATATATTTTTCACTATTTCTTCAAGTATTCTGCTTTTTGTAATTGTTGAATACTTTCCATACAATGGTTTTCTTTTCTTTCATATTCAAGGTATGAGACGAGCCATACTATGAGGGACAAGTCGTTTTGCCACCCTAGTTTAGAGCGAACTTGAGATGGTTCGTGCCTATACATTGAACGTGATAACTCTCTTGATCAATGCTTCGAACTTGTAGTTGCGAAGTATTATTTAGTTCAAACCGTAGCATAATTGATTTCAAATTGAAACCTTATTTACGTAACTAGTGGTGAATTCATTACCCTAGGTTTTTTCCCAAAATCAATAATTCCAATTTCATTTATAATTGCTAGATTATTTGCTTTGTTTAATTTAATTATTATTAGGTTATAAACAATCAATCTTTTTATCAAAATTAATTTAGGAACTTAACAATTAAATTAGTTTAATTTTCTTTTTGTCCCTGTGGATCAATGCCTGGACTTGCCATTATTCTAAAATAATTTGGTATAGTTTAGTATTTATATTTGGTGTGTGTAACGATCTATCAAATTTTGGCGCCATTGCCGGGGACTTCTAGCAAAATTGAGTAATTTAAAGTTACATTCCTATTTTAATTTTTAGTTTAGGATTTTATATTTTTGTGTTGCTAAGTGTGCAGAGTGTTTGCAAGTGGAGCTATCACTAAAGTGCAAGCGGCGCGCAACCGAGCTTTAAAAACAAACCGCAGCACCAAAGTGCCAAAAAAAAAAAAAACAGAAGCTAATATTCGCAAGCAAAGCACCAAAGTGCTAAAAAAAAAGAAAGAGCTCAAGTGGAAATTGGGATAACGTCTACATGTCAAGCACCCGCAAGATGAGTAAAGCATTTTCGTTAAATCGCTGTGAGTATTTCTCCCTTTGGTATTTTACTTTCATAACTTAGTGCACAGAGTCGGAACTTAGTATGTGTGTGTGTGTGTAAGTAGTGTATGCACGGGCGCCGTTCTTGTCGCCCTGAATTGTGGAATTTGGACCTTGAACTACAAAGGATTCTTAGGAAACTTAGAGCCTCTTCTCGTGTTCCCAGGCTTGAATATCCATACCCATACCTTGAACCAATTGAGATGGCGAACCTGAATGGCCTAAATGGGCCCAATCGGACCCTTAAGGATTACTTCACACCCACTGCATATACATCTCCATCATGCATCCAGTTACTCGACACCACTACTGCTCATTATGGGATTAAGTCTAACACCATACAAATGCTCCCATCATTCCATGGACTTGCTCATGATAACCCTTATAAACATCTGCATGAATTTCTGGAAATTTGCTCTACAGTAAGGATCCAGAATTTCACTAATGAGACCCTCATGTTGCAATTGTTCCCATTTTCATTAAAGAACAAAGCCAAACACTGGCTGAACTCCTTACCTGCTAATTCTATCACAACTTGGGACCAATTACAGCAAAAAATTTTGGAGAAGTACTTTCCTATTGGTAAGACCAACCAACTCAAGCGAGCTATCATCAATTTTTCTCAAATTGATGGCGAGCAATTTCATGAGACATGGGAGAGACTTCATGACCTTCTTCAACAGTGTCCCCATCACCAAGTGCCTGATTGGCAACTTATCCAGACCTTTTACTATGGCTTAACTGAGCCTCACTGTCAAATGGTGGATTCTTCTTGTGGTGGGACATTCATGTCCAAAAATGACGTCGGGGCATTGTAATTATTTGAGAACTTAAGTGATAATTCTCTTCACTATGCCTCCGCAGCCCGGCAAGTCCGGCACCAGGAGTTGGAGCCCCAGAAAGATGGGGCATTTATGAGGTAGGGAAAAACGTAGAGTTAGCCCAATAGGTAGAGGCATTGTCCTACAAGGTAGACCAATTATTAGCTTCGGGACATGCCCTTACACAGCAAGATCAGCCTTAATTTCACGAGGCATGTGCTATTTGTGCGAGCCCTGCTCATGATTTGAGTGAGTGCCCTTCAATATCACAATTTTCGGAATTAGTCTAAGAGCATGTGAATGCAGCTCAAGGATTCTCTAACCTGGGTAATGACCCATATTCCAACACATACAATCCGGGATAGAGAAATCACCCTCATTTTTCATGGAGACCTCCTACACAAGGCACTTCTTACAGTCCTCCACCACCAAGGTAGAATTTCAATAATTTTGCCAACTAATCTTCTTACCGACCACCACAGCCTTACAGGAAACCACAACCCCCGCCTGTTCCTCAAGGCAACTCTGCCTTTAAGACTCAGGTGTTGGAAGTTCTTTCAGAACTTAAGGGCTTAGCACCAGTAGTTCACTCCTATACTCACTCCATTGCGAAACTAGAGGCCCAATTAGGTCAAATGGTTAACAACATGAATATGAGAGATAAGGGAAAATTACCGAGTTACTTTGTAGCCAACCCTAAGGGTCAATATGGGGTAGAGGGGTCGAGTGGGAATGGAAAGCACCACGAGCAGGTGGAAGCGGTAATTACTTTGAGAAGTGGGAGGGAGTTGGAGCCTTGACCAGTTATGTCTGATGTAACTAAGGCTAAGAAGGGTGACCACGGTGGTACACCCAATAAGAGTAAGAGTGAGGGAGAAACACCTAAGAGGGATGACTTAGTCTCTAGCACTTCAAATGAGCCTAAGGCACCATATGTGCCTAAGGCACCCTTTCCCCAATGCCTTGATACACCGTCCCCTTTTAATAAGAAGGCGGTATCCATAGAAGCGATGATGAAGGTCTTTAAACAGGTAAAAATCAACCTCCACCTGTTGGAGGTGATTAAGCAAGTACCCTCCTATCCTAAATTTTTGAGGGACCTTTGGACGTAAAAACGTAAATCTAGGACACACGTGTCCCAAAAGGTCTTACTCACGGAGCAAATAAGCTTCATTCTATTGAGTGACACACCTCCCCAAGCTTAAAGATCCGGGTGCCCCAACCATTGCATGCATTATAGAGGACTATTTCATTGATAGGGTCTTATTAGATTTAGGGGCTAATGTCAATTTACTGCTGTATTCTGTGTACAAGGAATTCAGACTTGGCGAGTTAAAGCCCAGTACTATTACACTTCAGTTGGCTGACCTGTCCCTCAAAGTGCCACGTGACATGATTGAGAATGTTCTAGTAAAGGTCAATAGGTTTTATTTTCTTGTTGACTTTTTGGTTTTAGATATGGAACCGGTAGCCAGCTCTAGGAAGCAAATCCCGGTGATCTTAGGTCGACCTTTCTTGACTACGGCCAATGCATGCATAAATTGTCATATCGGGGTTATGGAAGTTTCATTTGGGAATATGCAAGTGAAACTCAATGTTTTCCAAGCATCCCAACAACCCCATGAGAGAGAGGAGTGCTTATTTGTAGATGTTGTGGATGAGATTGTGGAGGAGGCTTTACCCTCCATTCTTGTAGAGGACCCTCTAGAGGCTTGTTTAGCTCATTTTGGGTTCGAGGATTTTGATATTGACGGGTTGGCTGAGGAAGTGAATGCCTTACTTAATTTTTCTTCTACACTGGATTTTTCTCCATGGAAAGCCCAATTTGAGTCCATTCCTCCTCTGTCCAGAGAGCTTGCCATACCATCTCTAGTCACATCACCTACACTTGAGTTGAACCCACTCCCGGCCACACTTAAGTATGTATTTTTAGGGCCTCAGGACACTTTACCAGTCATCATTGCATCTGACTTGACTGCTGAGCAGGAGAGTCAATTAATGAGTGTTCTTGTGGTACATCAGAATGCTATAGGGTAAGCAGTGGCTGATTTGAAAGGGATAGATCCCTCCGTGTGCATGCATCATATACATGTAGAGGAGGACGCCAAGCCTTCTTGTGAAATGCAACAGAGGCTTAATCCCCACATGAAAGAGGTTGTGAAAAAAGAGGTGTTGAAATTGTTAGATACGGGTATTATATACCCTATCTCGGATAGCAAGTGGGTGAGTCCCACACAAGTGGTGCCTAAGAAATTAGGCATCGCCGTTGTAGAGAATGAGCAAGGAGAGTTAGTCTCCATACGAACCACTACTGGGTGGCGAATGTGTATTGATTATAGGAGATTGAATTCCATGACTAGAAAAGACCATTTTCCTTTGCCATTTATTAATCAAATTCTTGAGAGGTTAACGGGGCAGAGATTTTATTGTTTTCTTGATGGTTACTCAGGGTATAATCAAGTCTCGATGTACCTCGCTGACCAAGAAAAGACCACGTTCACTTGCCCTTTTGGCACTTTTGCTTATAGACACATGCCTTTTGGGCTATGTAATGCACCGGCGACTTTTCAATGGTGTATGATGGCCATTTTCTCTGATATGATGGAGAAATTTCTAGAGGTTTTCAAGGATGATTTTTCGATTTTTGGACTGTCTTTTGAGGAATGCCTTAGGAATTTGACTAGAGTGCTAGAACGATGTACTGAGGCAAACCTGATTTTGAATAAGAAGAAGAACCATTTTATGGTTCGTGAGGGTATAGTGTTAGGACACATTGTGTCCCCTCAAGGTATAGAGGCAGACAAAGATAAAGTTGATCTCATTGCAGGCCTTTCTCCACCCACTTCTGTGCATCAAATCCGATCTTTCTTAGGGCATGTAGGTTTTTACCGTAGGTTCATCAAAGACTTTAGTAAAATGTCCCGTCCTTTGTGTAGTTTATTTGCTAAGGACGCACCTTTTATCATTGATGAGGCATGTTTGAAAGCCTCTGAAACATTGAGAGTGGCCCTTACTGCTGCTCTAATCATGAAATCACCGAATTGGTCGCTTCCCTTTGAAATCATGTGTGATGCCTCAAATTATGCTGTCGGGGCTGTGTTGGGCCAAAGGGTCAATATGGCACCTATGTTATATACTGTGCTAGCTGCACTCTCTCGGATGCTCAATTGAATTATACTACCACGAGAAAGAGTTGCTAGCTGTGGTTTTTGCCTTAGATAAATTCTAATCTTATCTCTTGGGTTCCAAGGTCATAGTCTTCACTGATCATGCCGTTTTGCGGTATTTACTATCAAATAAAAAGACCAAACCTAGGTTGATTAGATAGATTTTGTTGCTTTAGGAATTTGACCTAGAGATCCGAGATAAGAAAGGATCTGAGAATGTGTGGCGGATTACCTCTCCTGAGTCCTTATTAAGTATACTAGTGACCCTTTAACTTTGCATGATTCGTTTCCGGACGAACAACTTCTAGTGGTGTCACGAGCGAGCCCCCCGTGGTTTGCAAATATTGTGAATTACTTGGCCATTGGGAAAATTCCTGAAGATTGGTCTAAGCAAGACAAAGACCGATTCTTTTCGCAGGTCAAGTATTATTTTGGGAGGATCCGGAGTTGTTTAAATATTGCTCTGACCAAGTGATCCGATGATGTGTGCTGGAGAGTGAGGTGCATAACATTCTTACATTTTGTCATTCTTCTGTGCCACCAAGGTTTTACAAAGCGGGTTTTACTGGCCCACCATTTTTAAAGATGCCCATCAATTTTGTAGAACTTGTTTGTGCTGTCAGCAAATGGGTTTGATATCTCGTCGTGATATGATGCCAGTGTCCCCTATTCTTGTGGTAGAAATCTTTGATGTTTGGGGGATTGATTTTATGGGCCCTTTCCTGTCGTCATTCGGGTTTGAGTATATTCTGTTGGCAGTGGATTATGTGTCTAAGTGGGTGGAGGCGATAACTACTCGAACAAATGATCATAAAGTAGTAATCAAGTTCTTGCATGAAAACATCTTTAGTTGGGTTTTCTAGAGCCATAATAAGTGATCAGGGTACGCATTTTTGTAATCGATTCTTTGAGTTGGTAGTTAAAAAATATTCTATCACTCATAAAATTGGCACTGCATACCACCCTCAAACTAGTGGCCAAGTGGAAGTCTTTAATAGGGAGGTGAAACAAATAATAGAGAAAACGATGAGGCCAGATAGGAAAGATTGGTCAATATGTTTGATTGATGCATTATGGGCCTACTTCACTGCTTATAAGACACCCATTGGGATGTCACCATATAGGGCGCTGTTTGGCAAAGCTTGCCACCTCCTGGTGGAACTTGAGCACCGAGCATTGTGGGCCATAAAGAAGTTTAACTTCGATATGGGCACGGCTGGGCTCAACCAAAAATTGCAACTTAATGAGTTGGAGGAAATTCAGAATGATAAATATGAGAGTTCGAGAATTTTTAAAGCTCAGACCAAGGAATTCCATGATAAGCACATTAATAGAAAATCCTTTGAACTCAGCCAAAAAGTATGGCTTTTTAACTCAAAATTGAGACTCTTTCTGGGTAAGCTTAGATCAAAATGGGATGGTCCCTTTGTGGTTGTAGAGGCATTTATTCATGGCGCCGTTGAGGTACAAGATCCAAGGAATGGCCACACTTTCAAAGTGAATGGCCAAAGACTGAAACCATATATAGAGGGGATTGGGAATGGGGATATGATTGAGTCCATTGCTTTGATAGACCCTTTTTACTTTGATTGAGAGATTGAAGTCTTGTTCTTTTTTCTTTCCTTTCTGTTTTATTATATTTTTCTTTATTCTTGATGTGCTTTATTTAATGTCTAGGAGACTTTAAATCCTCTAAAGGTGTAATTCCTTTGGTGTTAGCCGTGCCCGAACATCATCTGACGGTCTGGTATAGCCACCTAACTGTGCTTATAATGAGTTCCTAGGAGACCAACTTAGATAGTGGAAACTAGAGTTCGAATGGCAAAGCCTAGAACGCAAAGGTTTGGAATTTCCAAGACTAAAGTTTGGTTTAAATACCCAGGGGTGTAGAGATTGCTTCAAAACCACCTCGGCTAGAACTCTGTATGGCAGCCCCATAGGTCGAGTTAGCTTTATGCACTTCGATTCTGGATATCGAATCAACCTAGTCTGTTACCCTATTGGAGAATAGGAAAAGTTACAAACATTGTTAGAGAGAAAAGTAGTACCCGTCGTTTTCGCATGAAGATTATACTTTTGTTAAGCATTTCGATATTTTTAAAGTGCTATTTATTTTGGATGTGTATCGCAGGTAGAAATGGATTAATTTTTTCTTTGGGTTGTAATTGGGTTTTAAAAAAAAAGGGGTTGTACTGGGTTTTAGTTTTAAAAATAAAAAAAATAGAGCAATAGACAGCACGTGCTGCCCAAACTGGCGCACGTGCGGCCCAAACTAGCATACGTGCGGAAATACCAGGTAGAGCGCACGAGCGCAAGACCAGGGCACACGAGCGGCCCAAGCCCAAAAGCATACTGCTTGGGCACCACAGGAGCGGCCCAATTTTGTTGCTGGAGTGGCCCAAAAATCGGCGCTTGTGCGGCCCAAATGGGCGCACGAGCGGTCTAGTCCAAAAATAAAAAAACATTACCGCACGAGCAGAGGCCCAGGCCCAAATGCCCACTGCTTGAACGTCGTAGGAGCGACCCATTTCCGCCGGTGAAGCGGCCTATAATTCACCGCATGTGCGGCCCTCTTAGGCACATGAGCGGTCCAAAAAAAAAAATCAGCAGATCTTATTTATTTCTCTCTATTTATGTTTATTTTATTTTTCTCTATTTATGTTCAGTTACTTATTTTTTATTCCTTTAAAAAAAATTAATTAAAAAATGCAGATTTTATTTTATTTTATTTTTATTTATTTTTCTGTACTTATTTTATATTTCTTTCAACAAAAAAAAAATTCCTGCCAATTTTATTTCTTTTTTATTATATATATATATATATTTATGATTTTATTTCTATTAAAAAAAATCTTTAAGCCAACCCTAACTCTCCTTTTTGACCATCACTTTCCTAGCACACTCTCTTTCTACCTCTCATCATCATCATCTTCTTCTTCTTCTTCTTCTTCCCTCTCCCCCCTCACTCTCTCTCTCCCTCACAAACCCATCAAACCCCACCATCACCCCATCTTTTTCTCAAAACCACCTTCCGGCGGAGCATCACCATCTTTTCTGACCAGCGACCTCCCGGTGACCATTTTTTTCCGGCAGATCTACATCATCTTCTTCCTTTTTTTTTTTTTTTTTTTAAAGGTAATCACCCTATTTTTGTTAAGATTTCTTAGTTTTTCACTTGCAATATAATAGTTTAATGGTTGTTTTTGAGGTTATTCATCATGATATTCATCATTGTCATCCTCACATACCAAAAAATAAAATAAAATAAAATAAAAAATAAAAAAATTTTGTTACTAAGTGTGCAACCGATAGACCCACGGCACGTGCGGCCATCTCCGGCGCATGTGCAGCCCAAACACAAAAAATAAAATAATAATAATAATAAAAATAATAATAATAATTTGGTTAGTGGATCGTTTTTTATTTTTGTTTTCATTGTTTAGTTAGTGATTTAGTTTGAGTTTTATTTAGTGATTTAATTGTTAGTTTAATTGTTTAGTGATTTAGTTTTTATTTTTTATTTTTTTTATTTTCTGAATTTTTATGTTATTTTATTCTCTTCTACTAACTTAGATTATTTTATTTTATTTTATTTTCTTATTTATTTATTCCTTGTATTTCATATTTGTGTTTGTCAATTTGTCTCATGCTAACTTCGTGTAAGTTAATTTTTTGTAGTATATAAATAATAATAATAATAATATAAAAAAAATTAAAAAAAAAAAAACACCAGTGGTGTGATGGCAATGAGGTTTTGAGTGATTCGTGCATACCTACGATATTTGATACGTGCTGATATAATAGTTCCATGTTTTTGGTTATGTTATTTTGTGCAGAAATGTCTACATCATCATCCTACCGGGCACCCAAACGGCCTCGCAATGCTAACATTGCCGCTAGAGATATACCAGTCGACACCTAGGCCAACAAACCAATTGTATGTGACACACCATTTGATGTGGACTTCTTCCGACACCATCAACCTACTGCGTGGAGTGTCTGACAACTTGAAGACCAAGGCCTCCTAAGCATCTGCATCGTCACTGAACTGGCATATCCTCGCATTGTGCGAGTCTTCTATCAGAACATGTAAACCAGTGATGAGGCCCCAGGAGCTCTTTTGTCCATTGTTGACGAGGTGGAGTTAGTGGTCATACCAGCTTGCAGAGGTTCTCCATTGTTCCATGGACACCATCAATGAAGAACAGTTCCCGGTGTTCACTCGGGAACTCACAGTCCCATCACTGGTAACTGAATTTTATGAGGAGCGACAGAATGATGACAATTGAACTAGCATCCAGCAGGCTAACTTACCACGCTGCCTTCTCTTCCTTGATGTGGTTCTAAAAAAGAATGTCATCCCTCTAGGCCACAAAGAAGAACGGCGAGGGGACTTTCTCCATGCCTTGCACCGATTTGACTTCGTGTTTTTTGGGTTAACATCCCTGTTCTGATCTTCAACCAGATGTTCCGTATCCTTAATAAAGTTAAGTTGCGCAACACCCAAGGAGGTTCTACATGGGCCCCCTTTTTGCCAACCTCATCACTGCACTCATAAAAGGCCAAAGGACATATCCACTCGAACCCAATGAGATTCAACTTCTGCCGCCAACGCCTTATGGTAAAACCCATTGGCCCAAACCACTGCTCGCTTGCTACCTCCATTACTCCTACTTGATGCCCTGGCTAATCCTAATGATATTTCGGTAGAGCCCGCCGCTGCGCCAGCACCACCACCATTTTGAATGACACGGGCACAATATCAGGCTTCTTTGGATAATCAAGGCTGCTATTCAGCAATCTATGGTTGATCTCCAAACAGACTATCAAGCATGTTGGGATTACTCGTAGACAGCATTTGATGGGCATCGGCAGTCAGTTGCGTCTCTTCAAACTGATTTCTACGCATACCGGGAGTTGAGCCAAGCAGCAGTTTGATCAGCTTGGCGATAAGGTTCATGACGAGGCGTTTAAGACTCGGACGCTGATGCATGCCCTATTTGAGCAGCATTTTCCACCACCACTGGATCCAAATCAGTGACATATGTTATATTCTCTTTGTTTTATTTCTTTATTTCTCTTTGTTTTGTTTTGTTTTGTTTTATTTCATCAGGCAAGTGTGTGTGTGTGTGTGTGTGTGTTTGGTGTGTCCTTGCCTTACTAGATGTGCGCCTACGCCATATGGTAAAATACTCTCTCTCTCTCTCTCTCTCACTCTTTCACATTTTGCTATCTACTTTTACCATTGCTTACATTGAGGACAATGTTGTATTCCAATTGGGGGGTGAGGGTATTTATAAAAATTCATGTTTGTACTTGCTGCACTTGATTGCACCACTTCACTTGATGTTCACTTTGTGCCAGTATGGTAGTGATAGGAGCATATGTTAATTAGGGAACATAGTAGGTTTGTATGAAAATGGTTTATTGAGTAGATGCTCGCATGTGATGTTTGCACTAGGAGAGTTGTTTGTGTTTATGGTATTAGTACACTTATCAATGAATATGCCTTAATTCACATGAACACACTATCATAACGATGACCTATCTATTATTATCCCTGGTGTACATCATTGATAATTAATAAGGTTGCAGAAGAAAAGAATAAATGAGTAGAAAAGATTCTTAAAAAAAAAAAAAAGGCTTAACTTGTTTGGGTTCATAGCCTCTTTAACTCGAGTTATTAAGCCCATAGGGATGTCTCTACACCTAGTGCCCTAAAACCATCTGGTTTGGGAGTCATTGGCCAATGCTTTCTATATGGGTTAATTAGAAAGCTTAAGAGACCTAGACATTGCACAGTTAAGGAAAAATAAGGAGAATGACTTCTTCGGATTCGTAGCTTTTTAGCTCAAGTTATTAAGCCCATAGGGGTGTCTTCATACCTAGTGCCCTAAAAATCGTTTGCTTTGGGAGTCATTGGCCCAATGCTTGTTACATGGGTTGATTATAAAGCTTAATGGATCAGGACATTGCACAGTCTTTCAAAAAAAAAAAAATTTGAGAATCTTGGCTGCAATAGTTTAGTTTTTCTATATATGTTGGGTGTTATTATAAGTTACACTAGGCTATTATAGTGGACAGTTAGCTAGTATGGAGATTGCACTTTACATCAAGGGTACTTTACTTTTGTATTAACTAAATTGTAGGTTTGGCTCAATAGATTCCTTCATGCTTGTCCATTTATGCCTTCAATGACTCATCATGTCTTAATATCGCACTATAATGGCACATAAGTTGATTATTAGGTGGGGTAGTGTGGTTAATTGTTGTTGAGCAGATATGAATATGTTGATGTTTGTGGGTATTATTTCTGGAAACCCTCACGAGACTATACTTGTCCACTTGGGGTAACCTTGTGGTTTAAAGGCTTGTTGAATATGCTAAATGCAATCGTGATCCCTACAAAAGTGGCTTAAAGTTATGTTACTTTTCTTATTTTTTTTTGTTTTGCTCGAGGACTAGTAAAATGTAAGTTGGGGGATGTGATGTAGGCCGAAAGGTACCACATTGAGGCCACTTAAGTTACATTTTTAGTCTTTCAATGTTGTTTATTTGGCGGAGATGAAGTGTTTTGTGCACTTGTACAGATTTGGCAGGAAAATACGCAAATTCAATCAAAAAGGGCGCAAAAGCAGATTCTCTGTGTAAGAAGCGAAAAATTCGAGCCAACCACCTCACCGCACATTCGGCCAAGCTTCACAGCACGTACGGCCCACCACCGCTCGAGCGACCCACCTAGGGTTGCGTACGTGAAATTTTAAGGCTCTTCTGCTGGGAATAAAAGGAAAAAGTGGAGATTGAAAGAGGCTTTGAAAAATATTCTAAGAAAAATGAGAGAGAGGCTAGGCTTTGAAGAAAAAGCAATTTGAAGCTTGAAGAATGTCTCCCATGGTGGCTTCTTCTTCCTCCAGCTCTTCCCACTCCTCCATGAGTAGCTAAACTCTTCTTTTCTAGGGTTTTGATGAAACCTTAGCTATGTAATGAGGTTTTCTTTTTGGTTTTTTGATTATGTAAAGGTTTGAACAATTTTATGGTGTTTTAGAAGTTTTAAATATATATTTTTCACTATTTCTTCAAGTATTCTGCTTTTTGTGATTGTTGAATACTTTCCATATAATGGTTTTCTTTTCTTTCATATTCAAGGTATGAGACGAGCCATATTACGAGGGACGAGTCGTTTTGCCACCCTAGTTTAGAACGAACAACTCGTACTGTTTAAGATGGTTCATGCCTATACATTGAACGTGATAACTCTCTTGATCAATGCTTTGAACTTGTAGTTGCGAAGTATTATTTAGTTTGAACCGTAGCATAATTGATTTCAAACTGAAACCTTATTTACGTAACTAGTGGTGAATTCATTACCCTAGGTTTTTCCCCAAAATCAATAATTCTAATTTCATTTATAATTGCTAGTTTATTCGCTTTGTTTAATTTAATTATTATTAAGTTATGAGCAATCAATCTTTTTATCAAAATTAATTTAGGAACTTAACAATTAAATTAGTTTAATTTTTCGTTTGTCCTTGTGGATCGATACCTGGACTTGCCATTATTCTAAAAGAATTTGGTATAGTTTAATGTTTATATTTGGTGTGTGTAACGACCCATCAGTAACCTTGAGGTAGAATCCCTGGGAGAAGATTTCTAGTGGGAAGGTCGAAAGAGGCTTGAACTTAGACTCTGACTCGAGTGTTAGATACCTTGACCCTCTCTTTGTGCCGGAATCTTGTCGAGAGGAAGTACTCCAAGAGTTTCACCATTCACGCCTTGTGGTGCATCTGGGAGGCACAAAGATGTATCGCGACCTTTGTCGCCAGTTTTAGTGGATAGGAATGGAGAAATATGTGGCAGTGTTTGTATCTAAGTGCCTTACTTGTCACAGTGAAGGTCGAGCATCAGAGGCCAGCGGGTTTGTTACAACCCTTGCCTATAGCCGAGTGAAATTAGAAGCATGTCACGATGGATTTTCTTGTGGGCCTTCCGAGGACTCAATGGGGTGGTAGTTGACCGGTTGACGAAGTCGGTGCACTTTATTCCTATGCATGTGAATGACTCGGTAGATCATCTTGCCGACCTTTACATTAGGGACATAATGAGGTTGCATGGGTCCCAGTGACAATTGTTTCGAATAGAGATCCGCGTTTCACGGCCCGATTGTGGTAGAGCCTACAGAGTGCCTTGGGTACTAGATTGACCTTAGCACTATGTATCACCCTCAGACTAATGGGCAGTCTGAGCATACTATACAAATCCTTGAGGATATGCTTCAAGGTTATGTCCTTGACTTTAAGGGTTCGTGGGAGAGGCACTTGCCCTTAATGGAGTTTGCCTATAATAATAGCTTCCAATCGAGTATTGGCATAGCGCCATTTGAGGCCTTGTATGGCCGACCGTGTAAATCTTTGGTGTGTTGGGCCGAGGTGGGTGATGCACCAATGTTGGGCCCAGAGTTAGTCTGGGAAACGACGGAGAAAGTTGCACTTATTCGTAAGAGGTTGGTTACGGCTCAGAGTCACCAGAAAAGTTATGCCAACTGTAGGAGGAGACCTTTGTCTTTTGAGGTGGGAGATCACGTCTTTTTGAAGATATCACCTAGGCGAGGTTTGATGAGATTTGGCAAGAGTGGGAAGTTGTCTCCTCGGTTTATTGGGCCTTTTGAGATCCTTGAGCAGGTCGAAGAAATAGCTTACCATTTGGCATTGCCACCATAACTTTCTGGGGTTCATGATGTGTTTCATATTAGCATGCTTCGGAAGTATGAGCCGGATCCATCGCACATGTTGGATTGGACCGACTTAGAGGTGGATGAGGATGTCTCGTATAAGGAGAGACCAGTGAGAGTCTTGGATACCCAAGACCAAGTCTTGCGAGGCAAGACAATTCCCTTGGTTAAGGTATTGTGGAAACATCACGGAGTTGAGGAAGCAACATGGGAACGTGAGTTGAAAGTCCGTGAGAAATATTTAGATTTATTTGTGAAAAATTGAACATGTATTTTATTACTGTTACGGTAGTGAAATATGAAAACATTGTATATGTTTTAAGAATATGGACACATTGTGTACATTGTATATATTTTGGAAATATGAATTATGCATTCGATATTGAGAATTCATTTATCGTGTTGGTGGATTGGATGACCAGGGAATGGGTCATGATGCAGGAATTGATAGATGATCATTATTGTAATTGGTTTAAGCATAATTTTAAAACTTGATTTGAAATTTCGGGGACGAAATTCCTTAAAATGGGAGGTTATAGCAATTCTGGTTTTGATCCGACCCATTTGATATTCCAAACTTGGGTTTTATGGTTTCCAAATGTTTTTCATATCTTTTCCCATTTATTATTGCTTGTGTTTGGCCATTGAGTTGGTTGGGGCATGTTTGGAATAGGTTAGTTGCTTAGTTTTCAAATCCTTGTTGCTCAGATTTTTGCTCTTCTGCTCGAGCGGTACTTCTTACGCTCGAGCAGACTTTGCCAACTTTTAGTACTTTTGCAGGTCTACAAAATTTATGGGAGAGTGATTTCTACGCTTAAGCGGTGTTTCCTATGCTCAAGCGGGTTGGCGCTCGAGCGGCCTTTATTGTGCTTGAGTGTTGGTCTGTTGTCTGCAAAACTACTGGATATGTGTATTCTGCGCTTGAGCATCACTTCTTATGCTCGGGCGGTAATGCCCTTCTGACTCTATCTTGGCGCTCAAGCATCACTTCTTGAGCTCGAGCGGAACAACATATCGTTTTTGGCGCTTGAGCGTCACTTCTTACGCTCAAGCGGACTGTGTGTATATCAAATTGCGAAAGTGACTTTTTATATCACTTTTTCAAATCTTTTTCCTCGAAAACCTAGATCAGGACCTTCTATCTCTAAAACTCACTCTCTCTTTACATTTTCACCTAGATCCGTTGAGCTCTCTACCCTAATGCCTTTGAGAAGAAGGTAAAACACCTCAAGAGCTCCATTGTGATCCAAACAAAGCTTGGTTTCGACGTCTTTGAAGTGTCTCCTTTCCTCCTTTGATCTTCTAAGCTTGAGGTAGGGATTTTCTATACTTTCATATGGTTTTTAGCTTAGTTATGAGTTATTGTGTAACAATGGTAGAACTTGGGTGTATTATGAACAAACCTAGGGTTTGGGTGTGAAATAAAAAAAGGAGTTTTCAAATGTTTATGGTAAAATGGGTTATAAGAGTAGATGTGAGGTTGTGTTGTGGCGAATATGTTGATTTTGATACATGGATTGGGTTTGGAAGAAAATAGAGTTTTGCCCTAAAATGTCTCAAAGAATTATTTTGTACAAATAATGAAATTGATTTCGGGAATATGAAATTAGATAAATATATATATATATATATATATATATGTGAATGGTGGAATTGGATATGTATTACCTTTCACCTGTGGAATTCGAATAATTTATGTCTTGAGATTGAATATCTGTTTAGAAATATCTGTATTGAGGCAATCGGTGGAGGATAACTATGATTATTGTAGAAATTGTATGACGATTAGGTGAATTGAAACTAATCTCTTGTCGGTTGTCATTGAATATGACTATGTTTAAATACACTGTATATGTAATGATGTTTAGGAGGAAAAATGGGATGTACTCCATGTTTGGGAAAAGATAGAGGATGGACTCCATTGAAATTAGGTTGGCCTATGTGTCTAGGGTGAAAGTCCCAAAATCGCGCGTACAAATGGATGTCGATCCTGCAGACAAAATTTTTAAAAAATGGCAAATTGAAGTGTTGTGTGATAATTGTGTTGATTCGAGAACCACTAAGTTGTAGTCTCAGTTGGGTTGTCTGAAAGATAATGAAATTGACTCATAAATTGAGATGAAATGAATTAACTTGAAATGTATTGAAGGAAAATGGATTAAGATATAAAATTTGGTACTTTATGATCACGTAGAACATGAATGTTCTGTCACATACATTGTATATGCACATCGTACTTATATATTTGTTAAAATTCATATATTATGTTAGATTGTCTCTACTGGACTTTGGCTCACCCTATTTGAAAAAAATCATTTTCAGGTGTTGGTGATATGCCTCCGTCAAGGCAATAGCTTGGAGGGACTTTGCAGTAAGAGCTTCCTTTTGTTGTATTTTCATTTTGTATAGCTAAAGGCTTTATTTGTATTGAGCTAGTCTCACTTTTGTTATAATCAAGCAATGACTTGGAAAGGTGTAAGCCTTTAGGGCACATAAATATCTGTTAGCTTTCATTCCTCTTTGCTACTTATAACACATGTTGTAGATTCAAGACAAATTATTTATGAATATATATTGCATGTGCCACTTTTATATATCAATTCAGGTTAATGAAAGTATACTATTTCTATTATTTTTCCACTTATGAATTGGGTTTAGTATATTTATTTTGGGGTGTTACAATACAAACACTTGTAGGATTTAATGGTACATATGCCCTTATAACAACACCGATGAGTAATTAACTATTTTTTTTTATAGGGTTTGGCTTCCCTCTAGTCCGTATCGAACTGGAGGGTGTTGTTGGGCCCGTGGGAGGCTACCACGGGTACCGTTTCATTAATCTGAATCATTCAATGTGTAAAACTCATCGAGTACTATATGTCTGTAAAAAATCACCTTGATCGGATATTGATAGCTATTTCATCAGATCATATTTTTGTCAACCGTTTATTTTTTCACCGTTCATTTTTTTTTTATACAAAACTGATTTGATCACGTAACTATCAATATCCAATCAACGTGATTGTTTATAAACATATAGTACTCAACGAGTTTTACACATCAAACGGTTTGGATTATCGAAATGGAACCTGTGATGGGTTCCTACGGGCCCAATAATACCCTCAAATCCGTCAGACTGGAGGAAAGCCAAACCCTTTTTTATAACTCAAAATCCGGCCCAATAGACTCATTTTTTTTGGGGGGGGGGGGGTGGTGGTTATAAATTTATACATAGGAAACATGTAAAGCGAATTCTTATATAAATTTTTTGAATAATACTATGGTGGTGTTTGGGAAGTTTTTTTTTTTTTTTTAGTTTTTTTTTGGGCTAAAAAAACACAATTTTGCTAAAAAAAACACTAAAAGACAAAATTGGTTAAAAAAAAAAAACAAATCTAGACAAAATGTCACATGAAATCTATAATCATTTTACTTTTTCTCTTATAAATATCACATTCAATTATAAAAAAAAAAAATCTATCTTTCCAAACACACAAATTTTAACCTCCTAAAATAATCAAAAACTAAAAAAACCTACTAAAATAATAACTTCCCAAACACCCACTATATGTATTAATTAGTGTACCAACTAATGTATTAATAGATGATATGGCATAATTTTAAAAGTTTTGAATATTTATAATTTGTATAATAGGTGAGGTCATAAATAATGTTATAACACTAATCAGTATATTAATTAATGCATGTAGCACCGCCGAAAAATTTTACCTAGAAAAAGAGATGATATGCAATTAACAGTTTAGGTGAAGAGCAAAATAAAATAGAGCGGGGCAATTATGGCCCTCACCTTATTACAGTCCAATAATAAATAGTAAATAAATATATATATATATTGATTTCAGTCCAACAATAAATATGAATAGTCATTTTCATTTGAACACTTGGCCGGTCATTTGCACCACTAACCAAGCTTATTAATGTGAACATTTGAAGAAAAAAACATTTACAAATAAAATTTGTATACATAAAATATGTTTAGAATGATATGATATTGACATGTTTATAATTATAAACTATAATAATGAGTATTTTGATTAGAAATAAAAATATTATAAAATGTTGTGTCATTCTATATAGAGTACATAAAGTCTATTTGTATAACATTATTTTAAAAAAATATTGTATTATTATTGCGGATCACTCGTAAATTGGTCAGTAATGAGTTGTAAACTGACATCATTTTTCTTTAAAAATTTAGTAAGAGGATTACCGTATATATTTTTTTTCACATAGTAATATATTATTTATTTTTATTAATTCCTTAATAATTATCACCTAATAAATAAAATTAATCATAAATATCCATATAAAAGGTACTAATATCAAATAGTAACAAGGAATCAATGACCTATAACATATGGAAAATTCTATTTACACTATGTTTATTCTCAGTACACACCATTAGAGCAATGTCTTCTACCAATTCAAAGATTATAACCTCAAAATAAAAATAAAAACTCTTTACATACCATTACATATAAACATATATCATACATCATCATCATCATCATCATCATCATCATCATCTTCCAATACTCATTATCTCTCCCATTATAATCTAATACACTATACTCATATCCTTCATTATCAACAAGTTCACTTTATTCTATTCTCCATTATCCTCCTCAACTCAAAACATTGTTATCTATGAATATTTAGGGTTTTGGAACATTTAAATTAATCATTTTTTAAAAATTTGACACCATGAATGGAACTCAAATTGTTGATTTAAAACAATGCAACAACGAAAAGTTTATTCTTATAGCATTTTTTATTTTTTCCATTTGTATAGTTGCTAGGACGTTTCTATTCGGCACACGTTCGGATAACTAAAGTTGAACATTTTTACAATGTTTGAATATTTACATTTGAAGAAAAATATTTTGTTCAAATTATTAATGTCAAACAACTGTAAATTGTTCATACGTTAAAAAATAAATAAATAAATAAAGGAAAAACCATAATGAGTCTGAACGAGTTGAATTTGTTAAGCATAAAATGTCTGAACTTATTAACTTTGTTCAACATAAATAGTTTGGACGTATTTAATTTGTTCAATTTCATTTTGTTATACAATAATATTATGTTCAAACAACCAATGTCGAACCAAATTTGAAATCAATGGAAATGTGAAAATTGATAACCAAATCGAAATCAAATGGGGAAAACTAAATTAAGTGAGATTTAATTACATATTTTTAGAGGTGAGAATCAAAGATCATTGCCCAATAGTTTTTTCAGTGCGACGTAGATCTTTGCGAGAGCGATGTATTATTACAATGTTGCCAGCAAGTGTAATTTCTACAGTCTAATTCGCAAGGGTTGTTTCTTCAGTGCCACTAGTTATGTGTCATGTTATCAGTTGCCGTCAATATAGCTCTTTATTCCGGACGTGAGACTGAACGTATTGTGTGTGATGTGCATGGTGGTGATGGTGGTGTGTAGTAAAAACTATATATATATATATATATATATATATTTTGTATGTGTTAGAGTAAAAAAGAAAGATTGTGGTGTGTTTTGAGTAAAAAATCAAAAGTTAAAAATATTAGATGTGTGAACTAAATAATGGTGTGTACTGAAATAATTTGTGATGTATAAATATAATTTCCCATAACATATAGGGTAAATTACACTTATTAACACTGCACTTTCAATTGTAATAGTTAATATATTACACGTTAAGTCATATTGCAATCCCACCCTTCTATCCATTTGTCATTAACAAAGTTGACATAATTTGTCATTTGAAACATATGTTATATTTTTGTTGTCTCATTAACACCATTATACTTACTAAAATCTCACTTTAGTCCCTTTACTTTTAATTTTCGTTAGCTTTATTAACTGTAGATGAACAGAAGGATGAGATTGGAACTTGATTAAAAATATAGAGGATTGACTATTACAATTGAAAGTAAAAGGATCAAACTAAGACTACATTTCGTTTACTTTTCAAATCACAATTTTGACAGCCCAAAACCCAAAAACTTATTTGGTTTTGGATTTTCAAACCTATATTCAACTCAACCATGTGAAAACTTTTTTCAAAACTCTTAATCAAATAAGTTTTAAATTTTCAAAACTCTTTTCAAAACTCATAAACAAATAAGTTCTAAATTTTCAAACTTTTTTCACAACTCATAACTAAACAAGTTTTAAATTTGGCGTTTTTGGTTTGTGTTTTGAGATATTATTTCAAAAATAATTTTCTAGAGAAAGTTTAGAAAATTTTAAAAATTGTTTGATTGTATATTTTGAAAATAGTTTGGAGTTTTAGAGTTTTTGATGATTTGATATTTTTTTTGTAGTTGAATAGATGGGTATGAGAGAAAAAGTAATTGAGGGAGAGAGGTGAAAGAGAAAAAATGATTGATTGATGTGTAATAGAAAGAAAAGTGATTTTGTAATTTTTTTCCAAGTATTGGCCAAATAATTTATATTTTAGATATGAATCATGATTGAGACCCCCAGTAAAGTCCCCCCCCCACCCCCACACACACGTGCGGGTTGGTCATTGGCTACAAAAACAAAAACAAAAACAAAAACAAAATAAAAATAAAGAATAAAAAATTTTGACCAATCAGAGCCCACTGGGGGCCCTGGGGGTCACCCCTAGTGGGGGTCCAGACCATTCTCCTTTAGATATATATGGGCGATCCAAAAATATACGTAAACAGTAAACAAAATGTGAGAAAATGAAAAACAAATGTAATAAATATGAAACGTTTTAAATGTATGTAGATTTAGTGGATATAAATCAAAAAAACAGTTTTAAAATTTAAAAACATTACTAATATACACATATGAAACTTTGGCCTATAGACTATATTAGATCTATTTACAAAGTACATTTAGAATACGTATGTAAAAGAAGTAAACAAATATATATATATAACAATAAAAAATAAAAATAAAATTGATTATAATATTGTAAAAAGTTTTGATTACGTATATAAAAAAAAAAGTAAATAAAATTGACTATAATATTGTAAAAAGTTTTGACTATAAGACCCAAAAAAAAAAAAATACAAGATCCAAAAAGAACTGTAATTAAAAACTAGCTTTGAAAACTCCTAGCCAAACAAGTTTTCAATTTATAAATTTCTAAAAACTACTTTCAAAATATACAACTCAAAAACTAGTTTTAAAACTCATAACCAAACAAGTTTTAAATTTTTAAAACTCTTTTAAAAAAACTTATCTTCCAAAATAAATTTTAAAATTAAACCAAACAGAAGTTTTGGGTAAAAATGCAAGGTTACTAAGTGTAATTTACCCAACATATAACATTTCTCTTTAGTGAATAACAGAGGAATATTGTACCCCAAAAAAAAAAAAAAAATTGCAGAGGAATAAATGTTGTATGGGAAGAAAACAAAGGGAAGGGAATAAGGGAGTCAATTAACTTGGTCGAGAAGGCTAATCTGTAAACATTTTGTTTTGTTTTGTTTTGTTTTGTTTTTTGTTTTATCAGCAAACAAAAGAGAACACGTGAATGTGTCTTTTTAATATTAAAGTTAATTTCAATTACTTGGATCAAAACAATTAGAAAAGACAAAAACAAAAAAGCAAAAGTAATGAATAGTAAAAATATTGACGCTGTGTTTTGCTGGAAAATTTAATGAGGAAAATGAAAAAGGGAAAACAAAATAAATAAAAAAAAGAGAAAAAATTGGTAGGATTCGAATTTTAAGTTATATTTAGTTGAATAGGAAAATGGAAAAAGAAAAGAGCTTAGACTGTATTTGGTTGGAAAATTTGATAAAAGAAATAGAAAGGGAAAAGGAAATGTAATATCACTTTTTATTTGTTTACAATGGAAAACACAAGAGAAAAGAAAATAAGAGGGAAATGCAATCCCACTTTTTGTGTTTTGGGTTCAGTTCGGCTCTTTTATTTTTTCAATTCCCAACTTAACCAAACATAGTTTGGAATTCAAATTCTGTCAATTCTTTCTCATTTTCTTTATGTTTTTCTTTCCCTTTCCCTCATCAAATCTTTCAACTAAGCACAATCTTAAAAGACAAAAAGTGGGATTGCATTTCTTTCTCACTTCTTTTTCTCTTGTGCTTACCATTTGTTAGGTTTTTGTAATTGGCAATCCCGTTTGACAAAACATTTTGTAGTTGTAATTTTATTCGCTCTTTTGTTTTAGTGAGACTGTGAGTGTTTAGATGTGAATCCAACCCAAAGCCAAAATTGTTTGACCGCTTGAGCGGTCATTTGTGCGCTCAAGCGGTGAACTGGTTCATCCAGTATCTCTACCTATGTCTGAACTTCTGGGAGACAAGTTTTACCGCTCTAGCGGTGGATATTGCACTTGAGCAGTTGGCCTATACGTTTGCATCACTTTTACTCACACTACTGGAGCGGTAAAGTGTGCGCTCGAGTGGTCTTCGCGACTTTGTTTAGTATAAAATGCACCGTTTGCTGTTTTTAGGATTTAATCCGTCCAAATTTTTAGAGAGGAGAGCTACCAACGTTTTCTATATTGGAGGGTGTTTATATATTGGTTTCCTTGATGATTTAAGAGTGATCGATGGATTTACGAGTTTCATATTGACATCATCAAGGGATTTGTTTTTATTATTTCATTCACAAAAAAGAGAGGTGTTCTTCGGTGAATTCCAAAAAACTTAGGCTTGAAGTGTAACGCCCTCGAAATAATAATAATAACCCATCTCAAAACAATTAATGGGAAATGTCACATGCCGAATATTAACCTTTCATTTATATAAGTTTGATGCACAAAAGGTGACATATGCGAGTATAAATTCATAAATCTTAAATCATGAATCTATAGCATATGCCACGTATAAGTGAAATGAAATAAAAGGCTACACAGATAAGTTAATGGCTTAATAGCTACATCTTTCCAAGTCAAGGCTTGGGTACAACAAAATGAGTTTCACTCAATACAATTAAAACTCGAGGCTTGTACACAAATAATTATATCAAACAAACAAAATGAAGCTCTTGGCTCCACGTCCTCCTAAGATGTGTCCTTAGTGGAGGTATATCATCAGGACTTAAAAATTATTTTCCACATAGAGTGAACTAAACCCAAGTAGAGATACTTTAACCCAATATATGAATCCTAATGAAATCAGAAGGTGAATGCATATGCAATGTCATTTGTCAAACATTTTACATTTTCAACTCAAAACAATGCAATGCCAGATTATATAGCAATTCATGAAAATAATCTCTTATATCAGAAAACAAGGCAGTGGATACAAAACACTGGAAATCTCTAGGTACGTGTCTGTCAATAAGCTATACAAGTACTACCAAAGTCATTTTACCGGTACTAACCGGAAGGATTGGCACCTAATCGCGCGGGTTTCTAGACTTTTACCAAGAACACACAAATCAACATAATAACCACAACCACACCCCCCAACTAGATTCACCAAAGTATTCACCCATTTTCTTAAACAATACATTTTCAATATTTAAATATGCAACAATGCCAAGTGCAATATGTATGAGTAATTAGTTTCAATTTACTTAATTTTCATGCAATTTCTACAACAATCAAAACTATATTCCACTAATAGCCCAAAATAGGTATTTCTATTCAACAGATAATTTTCAATAAAAGATATAATCTCATCATTTTCAAATGGAAGTGTACTACATATCCAACTCCACCATCATCACCAACATACACATTCATTCCATCCTTTTAAAACCCAACATATTTTCCATTTTCTTTCACAACCCAAATATCAATGATTTTGGAACAAAACTCCATTTACTTTCAAAATCCAGTTTTAAGTAAGGAAATCCACAATTTTAATATAGATCGAGCATAAACACATTCCCACAATCTTTTTCAAGAACCCATTTGAAAATCCCTATTTTATATTTCAAAATCAAACCTAGGTTTTACCCAAAATTTCCAAATCACTAGACTCTTTCAATGGACAAATAAATAAGGGAAAAATTATACCAAAGATTGAAGAAATCCCTACCTCAAAGTTGGAAGACAAGAGTTTGGCGGAGTCGAAAACGAATTTCTCTCCGATTAAAACGAAGCTCTCGACGTGTTCTACATTTTCTCCAAAGGACTAGGGTGGAGAAATTAACGGATGATAGAGTATTTGAGGTTTGAAGACAAGTTCCAGAGAGAGAGAGAGAGAGAGAGAAACAGAGAGAGAGAGTGAAGAACTAGGGTTTGGAGTGTTTTAGAAAGAGATGAAATGAAAAGTGACTCAAAAAGTCGTCTTTCCAAACTAAAATACGCACAGACTGCTCGAGCGACCAAAACACTGCCCAAGCGTAAGACACAGTAAGTGACACCGATCTAGCGACCAAAGTCACCGCTCGAGCGTACACTGTGTTGGAAAAATATGGTTTTACAGGCTTATTTTGGGCTAACTTTGAGCCAAAATTTGAGTGGGGTCCACATGTATTTTAAGGTAGGTCCAAAGAGGTGACGTGTTCCTTACCGCATAGCAAGTCACACGGTGAAGACAGTTCGTCAAAACCATTTATGAGTGAATAGGAACTTGATATCGTTTTCGGATTCGTGGAATGGACAATTAAATAATTAAATGTGGGTTTCCTTATAAAGCTTGTCCCATATTGGAAACTTAAGAGAACTTATATATGTATATAAGTTTTAAGTGGCAACACTCGGGTTGGGCTCTAAGGGGCACCCCAAGTTTGTAGAAGGGAGGAGTTATGAACAAATGGAACCTTGGCTCAAACCACCTGTAGACGTCCCCGAACGCATCCCGGGGAAAGGAGTGCGAGTCCCCCCTGTTCTGGTTCGATATTGGGTCACTACAGTTCGAAGGACTCAAATGTCACGGTTCTCAATCTTGAACCAAAGAGTCCAAATCTGGCAAATCGTTTTGAAAACAGATTTTTTTGAAAGAAGTGCCAAACATGGACTGCTTCGCCAGATACAGAGTCGCCACCTAAATATTTTTTAAATGGGAAATTTAGGAAACCCTGACTCGGTGCAAAAGGCCACGTGTCCGTCATCACCAAAGTTGCCTCGGCTCGGGAACTTGGGTACGATTGGGGAAGGTCACTTCGTGAGCACCCCCGCTCGCCCGGTCAAAGACCGGCCTCTACTAACCATGATATCTTATTTTGAAAACATTGTGAGTTCTTATTCCGGTTATTAGCCTAGGTTACTATGTGATGCGTACAGCATACAAGTATAGACTGGGTCGCCTGAATTGGAACAAAACATTTCATGTTTGTTTGTTTGAAAAATGGTTTGATGGTGCTACCCGCAGGTAGGCTAAGACGTGGATTTGCCACCCTCGGGTGGGCTTAGAAAAACATGATTTTGCCACTATCTAGTGGGCTTAAAACAAACATTTGATGAATTGTCCCAATTCAAGTAACTCAACCTCCACCCACAGGCATTCAAGGCAGTTATATCACATAAGCACATAGCCTCATGGTAAGCATGCTATTCATGGCAACACTCACATGCATGCAAGGATGCTAAAGCATAAAACTCACCGAGTACTCCAAGCGAAAACAGAAGCTCGTTAGAAATCCATGCATGATCCTAAACATACAGAATTGCCTGATGCAACACATGCAAAGATGCAAATTATAGCAGGCTCGGCTATTCTAAACATGGCATATGAAATGCTACAGCTATCAAGTATTCAATTTGTAATTGAAATACAAATGCAGTTTGTATGATGCGTCGAGCCCGGTGCGTGCAAAACAGATGAATGATGCAAACATGCTGTTATACTGTATGCTAATTTAAACATGCCCTATATCTAACCATCATAAGCGGGTAAATAAAAGGGAAGAAAGACGTGGGGTTGGAAGACATACATCACACTCACCCACACTTATTACAATTGTGCCCTCGCGCAGAGGGTCCGAATAAATAATACAGTCCCGAATGAAAGAATAATACAGTCCGAATAATACAGTCCGAATAATATACAAATTCCTAATTAATTAACAAATTAACTAAGAAAATAATAAAAACTGGCATGCAAGCCAGGGACTGCCTTGACTCCGCTCCGGATAATGAAATGATGCATGTTTGGGCTGCTTTGCGCGGAAATCCACTGGGATGCCCCAATTAGCCTCTGTTTGCAATGTTTCTCGAAATGCGTGCCAAGTCCCGAAAAGTTAGCAGGAAAAGGGCATAGCAATGTATTTCACAAATATATGCATGCCTCGATCCTCGGCCACCAATCACGCATATCGATGCATGATGGCCGAGGAGCCGAATTGCACAACTCAATATGAAATGAATGCATATGAACACTACAACAAAACCTGACTCCATCATGGATAATCCGGAGTGTCGGTGACTTGGGAATCGAGACCCGTTTCGTCGCTCGAAGTACGAAACGTGCCTCGTTTCCCGTGCCCGGGCTAACTCCTATCCCGAACACGATGCAATATGCATGATATGCATGAAATACAGCTAATATGCAATCCTAACATACACAATGTCATGGAATGGCATACACGCTATACGAGATAATACATAACCGGGCATACACAATGCTATGGATGAAATGGCATACACAATGCAATAATGGGCTTACACCAATATGAGAGAGCCTCAGCCACACTCACATAGGAGGCCATCAGATGAAAACAAGATACCTCGAAGTGCGTGCCCGCGGGGCACGCAAACCGAGAACGGACCCTCGGGCACTGAAATGCCACTCTAATGAGACATGGCAAAGACATGGAATATGATATGCAAACATGCAAAAATCAGTGGCAAAATGAGGGGCAAAACAGCCCCGAAATGAGGCGAAATAATACCCAATGCATGAAATGATCCCGAAATGCGAAGATAAGTACACGAGATAGCTTACAGCTATACCATACATGCATAATTGGTACATGACATGAAAAAGAAGAAGCAATGCAGCCCCAAAACTCACATTTTTACAGTTCAAAACATGGCCAAACAACAATCACAAGTAGGGCAAAAATGGCATACAAAAATGGCTCCGCAAGGGAGGCTATGAAGCAAGTGGTAGATGCAAAGCCCAAAAATAAAAATACCTTTCTACAACACTGAAGAGGGACTAAAAATATGAACATTTTCAGTAGATTACAAGCCTCAAATCAGTATGAAAACATGCTCAAAATGCAATGCAAGATTAAAGCCAACAAGAGGCTATAACATGAGGTATACAAAGCATTCACCAAACAGCCAAAGACCCTTAATGAGATATTCCAAGAAGGTCAAAATATGGCCATTTTCAGTTCTGATCATGGCCAAAAACAGAAGCTAGATAAGCCTAAAAACGCATGCAAAAATGGGGGCCAAAGAGGGGTATAATGGTAAGTGCTACATGGAGGCCCCCAACAGTGTTGAGCCCTTCTACAATGTTGTAGAAGGGCTCAAAATAAGCCAACTCACAGTTTATATCATGCTCAAAAATAGATCACGCATAGGCTAGAAATACCATGCAAAATAATGGCATACAAGAGGGTATTGAAGCAAGTACCAAATGGGGGGCTCAAACAGGGTTGAGCCCTTAAACAAACATGAAGAATGGCTCAAAAAAATGACCCTTTCAATTAGGGTTGGAGCCCAAAACATCAAGAAAATAGGCTAGAAGAATGGTGCAAAAAAGTGCTACAAAAGAGGGAGATTGGCATTTACCCTTGAAGACCACTTCTTTGCTACCTCTTGGACCAAGGAATGTTGCTTCCTAGCTTCTGGAAAGCTCCCCAAGCTGCTGGAAATGGAGTGGTGGTGGTGATGCTTGGTAGTGATGGAGAAATGGTGCAAAACTTGGAGATTTTGAGAGGAAATGACAGATATATGTATCTATGAGCTTGAGAGCAATTTTCCAACCCTTGAGGGAGAGCTAGAGCTGCTGTATGTATGCAAGGGATGGAGGGGAAATGGAGGAAAAATGTGTAGGGTTATGGGATTAAGTTCCCCTCTCCACAAAAGTCCCCTGAAATCAGATATTTTGGGAGAAAAAGCTATACAGCTGTAAAGCACACATCCCAAGGATCATGGCCGGCCTGCTATTTTTATTGCAGGTGGCCGGCCGGCCAAGGGGCAAAATGGTCCAAAATAATTTCTGGCCGGCCACCAGATATTGGTGTCCTCCCAGGTCTCCTCAACACAACCCTGTGGTTCAAAATTGGAAACTGTAAAACAGGAGAGAGAACAAGCCACTTTTAGGAGGGGTTCAAAAGGTTCAACAATAATTACTGGCCGGCCATAGACTTTTAGGGTCCTCCCATGTGTGTACAACACAAATGTGTGGTTTGGGGTTGAAGAAAATGGCCCTAGGGTGGTCAACATTGGCTCGCAAGTGAGAAAAACGGGCGTCGGAGGGCGCCGGAGGAATATAACTGGTTGCTGAGACAATTGCTGGCCTCCCGCCCTTTAGTGACCTTCCTGGTGATAAAACAGAGGTACCTGCCAAAAATGAACGAAAACCGATGCAAAACGAATGCTCGGGGGCCAAAACACGCAGTTCGGGATCCCGAAAATAGGCTGTTAAGCACCGAAAGTGGCATCCGGCCACGAAGTGGGTCTCTCAGACCTCAGTGTCCCTCAAAAGGGAGTAAATAAGATGTATGCCAAAAACCGGAGGAATCGGAGATGGTTAGACGGTCCCGAACCGAGGCACACGGCCTAACGGCTCTGAAAACCGGGAACCGGGCTCCGAAATGGGCAAAATGGCCTACGGCCACGAAATGTAGCCCACGGCCACTGAGAGATGGTCTACGGGACCTCTCTCTCCCTTCAGGAAAAGAAACAGAGAAAACCGAGTCTGGTTCGCAAACCGAGACAAGGTACAGAAGAGGGTTCGGAAGTCCGGAGGCCGGGCTCACGGCCGTGACTCTGAGACTTCTGAACGAGCACAATATACAACATCACCGAGTGCTCAATCGGTGACGTCTGAGTCTTAAGGTCGGTCAAAAATGGGGTGTCTACACCACCACATGCGCGCGCGCGCCGCTTTCCGACCTACTGAGCCATGCTGGGCGTGGTTGTGGGTCGGGTTGAATTTTTTCCAGAAATTCTTAATTAAATTAAATTCCAATTTTGTGCTAAAATTGAATATAATTTTCTGTCAAAATTTTACCTCCTTTAGTCCGAAATTCCTAACAGATTCAAACTGTTTGTACAGTTTTAAAACTGCCAGAAACTACCCAACAGTGACAGATTTAAACTAGCAGCAGTTATCTGTTTGAATCTGCCACCAGATCTGTTTGATTTCAAACTGTATCTATTCATTCAAATCTGCACCTGTTCGATTCAAATTGAACTTGTTCGGACAACTTTGGTTTGTCTATAAATACAACCATTTCCAACAGTCTTTGGTACTGGAAAAAAATTCATTTTTGCTGTTCAAATTTTGCTTTGTTACATATATATTCTTCATATAATTTTAGAAAAAATTTAGAGAACATAGGGTTGGTTCGCCCTACAAATTGTTTGGAATGCTACTATAATTTGTGAAGATCATTGCATCCTAGGAGATAGACGCCTTTTATCCGTAAGCACCGTAGCGGGGCGAATCTGTCTTAAGGATAGAGTGTCACTCACGCGACTTGATCTTTTAAATATTTATTTGGTAAAATAAATTCGGTAAGTAATTTATTTTATTTGTTTGATTTGTTTCATTATTCATTTTACATAGAAGATTGTTCCAACACAATGACCCCCTCCTAGAAGTTCAAACCTGCAAAAGACCACTTGACTGCAAGAAACACCACTCGAGCGAAGATGCTCTACTTCTAGAAGTTTTACAGACTGTAAAAGACCGCTTGAGCGCAAGAAGGATCGCTCGAGCAAACAAGCAAAATTTGGGCAACAACTCTTTAGAAAAACTAACTTCCAACCTGTTCCAAACACAACAGTAACTTCAAAAAAACCAAACTCGACTTGCAACAAGTTGAAAATGAAATGAACAATAGTTACGGATATGGATTCCCAGATTCAAAAGTAATAAATGGGTCAGGTCTAAACCAGATTCGTTATATGAAGCTTTGATAGATTTTAGAGTGGCTCATCGTCGTGGATTTGACATCGGTGTTGTGGATTCAACGTTGGGTAAAGCAATTCCAAGGTAAAGACAGTGGTGGAAGAGGCACATCGAGTTTGGTTTAATTCGGGCGTGGATTTGATAGATAATTGAGGGTACTCATAGGTAATTCCTTTTTGTCTTCTTAGTGGATTGTTTTGTGACTTTGACCTGTGATTTTTATCAAAATTGGAGGTGCTCAAATTGTTATTTTTTTCACGTTAATTTGTTGTTGATTGTTTGATTGGGACTGATATTCACGGTTTAAAATTGAAACATAATCATGAATCAATATCTCAAGAGTTTTTAGATTTTTCACCATTATAGCCAGACAAAAAGCAGATTGCATTTCCTTTTTTTTTTTTCATTTCTATCATCAAATCCTCCTACCAAACACAACCTAAGGTGGTAGGTAATAAAATGGTAGACAAAGATTGTGTTTAGGAGGATTTGATGAGAGAAATGAAAAGGGAAAAGGAAAACCAATCTCATTTTTTGTTTCGTTAGAATAGGAAGCATAGGGGAAAAGAAAGTGAGGGGAAATACAATTTCACTTTTTGTCTTTTGGATTCACATACTCTTTTATTTCACCATTTCCCAATTCAACTAAACATAACTTGAAATTCGAATCCTACAATTCTTTTTCATTTTTTTTCTATTTCCCTTTTCCTTTTTATTTTCTCATCAAATCTTTTCAACCAAACATAGTCTAAGGATTGAATATGTAACAAATATGATTTAGCCCATTTTGTCATGATTTTATGAAGTGAAATAAAAAGTAGATAAAGAGAAGGGTATGTGGATAAGACCAAGAAAACAAGATAACAATGTTACATCTTTTTAATTCATCACTCTTAAATGACTTTTAATTATTATTATTCAATAGCACAAGGTTGTACTTTTTCATGTGAGTGAGAATTATTTTAAGAAGTAAATTATTAGATATATATATTGATTGGTGATATTAAAATTTAGCAACAATGGTAGGGGCCTAAATTTTGTGACTCAAAAGTGGTTCAAATAATCAAAACGACGTCGTTTTGAGTACAAAACAACATTCAAATGGCCAAAACGACGTCGTTTTGACCATTTGAGCCACTTTTGAGCCACAAAATTAGGGCCCCAAAACATTTTTCTAAAATTTAGTTTGCTTATGGATGTCGAAACTTTGAAACTCCACACAGTTGCTTTTTGTACTTTTTGTTCTTCAAATTTTACATACTCAAGTGGTTCCATTCTAACCTAATACACATTTTAATTAGTAATAAAATATCCATCCACTTATTAAATTAACAAATAAATGACACATAAAATTGAACCTCACATTTGCCTGTTTGTTTATTATAACATGCGCTTTAACAAACATTTTTAACACATCTATTATAAATGCTTTAAATCTCACTATAATTAAATAAAATTTTATATTGAATACCCTATTAAATAAGAAAATTCTAAAAACACAAAAATCGATCACATAAGCACATATTTGTACATTTTTTTGAGTCTTACCTCGGGGATTATATCTAATTCTTTAATTAGTTTATTTACATGCAAAATTGTATTACTTATTATGGGTTGCCCATACTCTGAATTTTTTTTTTGCTCTGATCTTGTTATGGGTAAGAACTCTTTTGATTAGCAGTTCAGAGGTGATGCACAAAGATTATGTGCATGTTTGGTGTAATTTCTACCAATCCGAATGCTAATAATTAAAAATTAAAAGCATCTGCACTACATTTCAATAATCAACCGTTCAAGTATATTTTTTCTAATAAATTCTAACCAAAAGCTACACCAAACAATTTTATTCAAATTTTTAAAGTAAAAAAAAAAATTATAAACAGTTCCATAAAGTGCACCAAACAGTCTCTATGCAGTGCACCAAACAGTCTCTATGCAGGGAGGTGCATTAAAGTATGATGTGTTTCAATTGGATCTTTAGGGATGCGATAAAGAAATAGGAATAAAGCAAATTACACGGTTCATCCTTATACTTCGGTTCTTTTGTTATTTTAATCTCTGTAATTTTAATTGACTCAATTTTGATCTTGAATTTTTTATTGTCTCACATTGGTTCAATTGATCCTAATTGTTAGCATTTTTTGACAAATGTACACATGAGCAACATGTGTTACGCTTTTAGAAGTAAAATTATAAACTTCATCAATTCAACGACTTAATCTTAACAAACTCAATGATAATTTTCCGTCAAAAACCCTAAAAACATTATCAATTAGACCAAATTAATACAAAATTTAAAATGAAAGATCAAAATTCAGTTAATTGAAACTGTAGAGACTAAAATGACACAAAGAACAAAATACAAATTATAATTTACCCATAAAACATTTGAGCACCAATAAGTTTATAGGAATAAAGAACCAACTACATATAAATAAATAAATAAAATAAAACGAAGCCACTAATGCTGTTTTCATTATTACATATAGGTAATAGAAACACAAAGTGAATCTAGAAAAACAACCCAAAGCGTTAGCTCTCTGTACAGCACAAACCTAAAGGGTGAACAAACTACCCAGCAACAAGCAATAAGTCCCAATGGACTTTAAACACACTAGAAAGTCCAAGCATTTAGGGCATAACAAAATTACAAACCATCATGTTTTAGAGGTGCATGTCACCCTTTGGTAAAATTGTCTACTGTTTTATGACAACAAAGCACAGCCACGCACGTCGGCAAATAAGTCCAAGAACACAAAAATCAGACACAGAATTGGACAACAAAAAATATATGAATGGACAGAATTTTACTAGATTTATAGGTGGGATCCACTTCTAAACAATCCTCTCTAGTATATATTTTCCGTGTCCAGTTCTTTGTTTGGTTTCTGCATTCTCAGATTTATGAATAACAAATGACAAAGCGTGTAGTAGTCGTAGTATACTCAACATCCCATGACGTAGAAGCGCATTAGTCGTATAGCCACCATCAGCACCATGGAAAGGAGGAATGCCACTTCAAGATACTCGTCGCTTGGCAGTTCACCTCCACGTCCACGTCCAACTCCACCACCACCACCACCACCACCTCCACCACCTGCACCTCCACGTCCACCTCCACGTCCACCTCCACCAGCACCACCTCCACCTCCACCTCCATCTTTCCGAAACAAGAACTTGAAATCCATGAATATCATTTTCCCAATCCTAATGAATTCCAAGATCTTTTCCCATGCACCAGGCTTTAAACTTTCCTGTTGAGCTGCATGAATAAAAATTAATTAAAAAAAATGAAAATGCTATATTGGTTTTTTTTGGTCACCATTTTGTATTACTGTGGATATTTAAGATTGATTCTTTTTTGAGAAATCATTGTCACACCTACATGATATTAAACAGAGATATACAGCAAGCATCGAAGGGAAAAAAAAAAAGGGAGGGAGGGGGGGGGGGGGCCGCGGTAACATAAGGTATAGAACATTACACCAAGAGCATTCAATAGATGAGAGAACTAAGGATATGTAGTAGAAAAACTAATCCAATCCATAACGAGGGGGGGGGGGGGGGGTTTGCGCGGTAACATAAGGTATAGAACATTACACCAAGAGCATTCAATAGATGAGAGAACTAAGGATATGTAGTAGAAAAACTAATCCAATCCATAACGAAGTACTGAAAAATACAACAAATACATATAGGCTAATCAATAAGATTGATGAAGTAGCAATTAATGCTAAAATAACAAAATGGAAAGCAATAGTCTGATTCCTTTTCTCAGCCAAAACATTGTAACCATGAATACAGGGACTCTTTATAAAAACTTACTATTATTTCTCACAAAAAAAGCTAGAAGACAGTCTGCTCTTTTTGTTGTTTGGCCTTTGCAAGAAACAGTCTTTAGTCACTCACAAAGTCACAATCTCACGTAGAAATCAAGGTTTTAAATAGCAGAATTGGGTGTATCGAGAGATATCAGGTGATTCACTTCTAAATTTTTAAAAATCCATCAACTGGGAAAAGAGGTTTGCAGCAGTCGAGCTGGCTGTGAACTGGCTTTATTGGTTATGAATCAAGTCCTGAATCAACTAAAAAACTATGAACTGGTCAATATACATATAATTTTTAGGGAAAAATGAATTTATCCCCTTGTGGTTTGATCTGTAGCACTTTACCCCATATTATTCAAAAATAGCCAGACACCATCCATAAGGTTTTGTACTAAAGTGTAACCGTCAACTCCACAAACGTCGTGTGAAGTTACCTTCATACCCCTACATTTTATTCCTTTTCCTCCTATTCTCAGTCTCTTCTATTTATAAATAAAATAAAACAAAAAAACTTCCATATCAAATTCATTAACCCCAAATCCTAACCAATTATTTTAAAAATAATTTCTAACTTCAGCAATTATTTGACACTAAATCCGATTTACTTAACCTATTTTTAAATTTTTTAACCTAAATATTAAATATAGTTTCCAACTTAACTAATTATTTAACATTAAATCCTATTTACTTAACCTGTTTTTCAACTTTAACGTAAACTATAAATATAATTTCTAATTTAAACCAATTATTCAACACTAAATCATTTTTATGTAACCTATTTTTTTAATTTGTAACTTAACTTTAGTTTAACCATACATACACACAATATATATACGTAATATACACACAAAAATGTATATACAATTATATATGGTGGGTGAAATGAGGATGAGAATGGGAGAGGGGATCACGACGAGGGGGCTGGGGGGGAGGGGAGGGGAGGGGAGGGAGAGGTGGGAGGAAGCGGAGGTCGGAAATGGGAGGGCTAGGGCTGGCTGTTTGCGTTAGGATTTGTAGGGTACGGAGAAGAAGATGACGGGCAAAAATTTCATTCGGCAAACACATGAGCAAAAATGTACGGGGCCAAACCACAAAGGAGTAAATTCGATATATATATTGGAATGTATCAATATTGAAAATCAAAAAATAAATACGTATCAATTAGGTTTCAAAAAGCGGTTGCCGTGACGGTTGTAGTGGCGTGGTTGTGGTTGCGGGGTGTAAAAGCTGTACTGTGACGGTTGCGGTAACCGGAACTGTGAATTTTTTTATTTTTCGCATAATTTGATGAAAACTTACCGAATACACTTTTTTTTTTTTTTTTTTTTTTTTTCCGAGTCACCTTTATTGGGGTTTCAAATAGATTTTGATCAATTTTTGTTAATTTTTAAGTATGATCCAATATCTTTCATATTTTCAAATTATGAATTTTTTACATTTTATTTCAATAATTAATGACTTTAAGAATAATGAAAAAAAAAAGAATAATTAATTTTAAATATCTACAAATTATTTTTTTACCAATATCTAAACTAACTGAATAAAAAATATTCACGATTATTAAATGAAATGATTATAAAAATAAAAATTGTGCCATAAAAATTATTTTTCAGTAACTGATTTTATTTATTTTTTTAAAGACAACACATTACAATAACAAAATAAAAAAATATTTATAATTAAATATTAAATAAAACGATTATAAAAATAAATACAACCACTGTTTATATATTTATTTTACATGCTAATGTAATTAAATAAAAAAAAAAAAAATTATAAAGAAAAAAAATCCATACAAGATTTTTTCTTTGCACTTGGATCACTTGAGTATTTGTTATTTTTTCGTAAGCTTTTGTTGTTTTTTTTTTTTTTTTTTGGAAAGAAAGCTATTCAAAATATTGTAAAAGAGTGTAACAGTATATAACGGACCATTACGGCCATTACATAACCCCGAAATGGCCGTTACATATGTGAATTTTTGTCACACCACTACAGTAGCTGTAACGGGTGACGGTAACCACCACAACCGTTACATATAACGGCATTACGTAACGGTTGCGGCTGCTTTTTAAAACCTTAACTGGAATGTATCAATAACAAGAAACAAAAATATTAATATGTATCAACCGACATAATACATATCGTTCAATATTTAACATCATAAGAAATACAAGTTTAGTTAGAAAGACCTGATGAGTGTTGCTGGCTACGGAAGTTGTGCGTCTGGGGGTTGCTACTTGGATTTGTCACTATGTTGTTGACTCCTGAAAAGGTGAGATAATATATTCACTACCATTTTTAATGATAATTTTGTAACAATAATATTATATAGCTCAAAACAATTACTTAAAAACAAAATTTTTGATGTATAGACTAGATTCATTTTGGCTGAGATCCATCACACTTTTCTAGTCTATATGCATATAATCCTTAGGCCAATATATATACCTATGGTCCCCGTAATTTTTCAGATTGTATAAATTTAGTCCAATTGATAATATTCATTAAGAAATTGAATAGACATCAAGAGCAAAATAGTATGTTCAAAAAGAAACGAATCATTTCAAATTGGATCCCAATCCCTTAGTCATTCTGATGAGAGTGAATTAACTATTTTTCTCTTTCATTTCAGTCTAATTTCTACATATTCTGAATTGGACTAAATTGACATAATATAACAAAGTCAAGGTAAAATCAATGCAATTAGAATTAGAATGACCAAATTGATATAAGAGGGAAACTACAAGGGCAATGAATCTAAACTTTAAATATAATTTCTTAACCAATTATTTAACACAAAATCCATTGTATTTAACCTATTTTTTAAAATTTTAACCTTAACTTTAATTTAACATACATAATAAATAAAAGTAATACATATACATATACAACTATATACAATGGGTCATGGGAGGATGAGGATGGAAGAGGGATCACGATGAGTGGATTGGGGAGGGAGAGGGGGGTCACAAGGGACATCAGAAATGGGAGAGGGGATTAGGGCTAGGGCCAGAGCTGGGGAGGCAATAGGGGCGACAGGGATCACGACGAGTGGGTTGGGGAGGGGAGAGGGGGGTTCACAAGGGAGGTCAAAAATGGGAGAGGGGATTAGGGCTAGAGCCAAAGCTGGGGAGGCAATAGGGGCAACAAGGAGAGGCTGGTTGTTAGTGATAGGGTTTGTAGGGTATGGAGAAGAAGATGATGACGGGGGCAAAGTTATGCAAACACATGGGTAAATATGTCATTTTACAACATTATTTCAATTTCATTTAAATAAAAAATCATTCCAACTTTCGAAATTTGAGTGACAATTTTAGTCAATTTGGTGGAAAAAATTGTAACCGTTTCACTTTAATCCAAAACCCTAAGGAAGATTTTTTGCTATTTTTGAACTATAAGGGGGGTAAAGTGCTACGGGGCCAAACCACAAAAGGGTAAATTGGATTTTTCCCTAATTTTTATTGCCGCCATATATATACTAAAATTTATGAATATTGAGAAATCAAAAAATCTAAACATATCAATTGGTATACTAGAATGTACCAATATTGACAAACACAAAATAATAATAATAATAATAATAATAATAATAATAATAATAATACGAACGGATATTTAAAATCATAGGAAATACAATGAATTTAGAAAAACCTGATGACTGTTGCTGACTAGAGAGGCGGTTGTGCGTTTGCAGGTTGCTATTCGAATTTGTCACTATGTTGTTGGCACCTAAAGAGGTGAGACAATATGTTCACTACCTTTTCTAATGATATTTTTGTTACAATAATTTTGCATAGCTCAAAAAATTAATTAAAACAATTTTTAGATGTATAGACTAGATTCATTTTAGATGTGACCTATCACACTCTTCTTATATGCATACAATTTTTAGGCCAAATTATACCCGATGGTCCCCGTAATTTTTCAAATTATATTAATTTAGTCCAATTGATAATATTCGTAAAAAATTGGATAGACATCAAGAGCAAAATAATCCGTTCAAAAAGAACGGACCATTTCAAATTGGATGCCAATCCCTCAATCATTTTTTATTTTTGTTGATAAATCCAATCCCTCAATCATTTTGATGGGAGTTAATAAAATACTTTACTCTTTGATTTCAATCTAGTTTCTAAATGTCGTTATTAATTCAACTAAATTGACATAATGTGATAAAAGAAAAGAAGGTAAAATCGAAGCAATTACAATTACAATGACGAAATTGATATAAGATGCAAACGACAAGGGCCATGAACCTAAACTTTAAATATAATTTCTAACTTAAACCAATTATTTTAACACTAAATCCAATTTATTTAACCTTTTATCTAAAATTGTTAACCTAAACTTTAATTTAACCATATATACACACATAAAAAACACACACATATGTATATATATACAATTATATACAGTGGATCAGTGGAGGATGAGAATGGGAGAGGAAGTCATGGTTGGGGGGCTGCGGGGAGGGGTTCATAGCAGACAGGATCACAACAAGGGGTTGGGGAGGAGAGAGGGGAGGTCAGAAATGGAAGTCGGGCTGGGGAGGGAATAGGTGCAACATAGAGCGTTGGCTGTTAGAGATATGGTTTTTAGGGTATGGAGAAGACGACGACGACAGGGTCAAAAATTCCTTATGCGAACACAAGGGTAATAATGTCATTTTACAACACTGAATTTCATTTTAAAATGAAAAGTCATTCCAACTCTCGAAATTTGTGCATTTATGACAATTTCAATCAATTTGGACGAAAAATGTAATCAGCATGCTTGGTTAGAGTTTTCCAAAAACTCTTTTCAGAAAATTCTACTTTCTTATTTTTCGTGTGCTTTTGTTTTTACTTAATTTTTTAATATTTTAAGCAATTTTTTTGACTTTTTAAACATACCTAACATAAATATACCTAAAAAGTATAAAATTTGTGAAAGAAACCTTTTAAAAATTCACTAAATACCAAAAATACAAAAAAAAAAATATGAGAATTCAGTATATTTTTTGTATTTTTATGTATTTATTAATTTTTAAAAATATTTTTTCACAAATTTTTTACGTTTTAGATACATCTAAATAAGGTGCATCTAAAAAAGTAAAAAAAATGTTTAAAATTTTAAAAATATTCACTAAAAACAAAAAAACACGAAAACAAAAAAACTCAATTTTCAAAAAACTTAATCCAAAAAACTCAAACCAAACACACTGAATAGTTTCACTTTTGTCCAAAATCATAAGGGAGATCTTTGGCTACCCTTGAATGATAGAAGGGTAAAATGCTATGAGGCCAAACCACATGGGTTTAAATTGAATTTTGCCCTAATTTTTATAATCACCATATCAATATTGAGAAATCAAAAAATCTAAACGTATCAATTGGTATACTGGAATGTATCAATATCGAGAAACAAAAAAATCAACATGTATGAATCGATATAATACATATCGTTTAATATTTAAAATCATAGGAAATACAATTAAGTTAGAAAGACCAATGATTGTTGACTGAAGAAGGTATTGTCCATTTGAGGGCTGATGCTTGGATGGGTTTCTCATTATGTTGTTGGCACCTGAAGACGTGAGATAATCTTCACTACATTTCTTAATAATATTTTTGAAAAAATAATATTGCATAGCCCAAAAAATTACTTCAAAATAGATGCTCTATTTGATCTGATTTTTCAAAAACTATTTTTAGACAAAAAAAAATTTTGCCCTTAGTTAAGTTTTTTCATATGTAAGTTAATTGTTTTAGTTTATCTACTTTCTAATTTTTTTTTTAAAAAAAAAAAAAAAAGACTAAATTGTGCAAAATGTTGAGTAAACACAAAAGAAAACCGGATCACGACGAGGGGGTTGGGGAGGGGAGAGGGGGATCATAGGGGAAGTCAGAATTGGGAGAGGGGATCAAGGCTAGGTCTAGGAAGGGAATAGGGGCGACAGGGAAAGGCTAGTTATTAGGGTTTGTATGGTATGGAAAAGACAACGACGACAAGGGAAAAAATTTCATTATGCAAATACATGGGTAAAAATGTCATTTTGCAACATTATTTGAATTTCATTTAAATGAAAAATCATTCCAACTCTCGAAATTGGTGCGTGTATGACAATTTCAATCAAATTTGGATGAAAAATGTAATTAAACCACATAGGAGATCTTTGGCTATTTTTGAAAGATTAGGCAATAAAATGCTATGGGGCCAAACCACAAGAGGGTAAATTGGATTTTGCCCTAATTTTTATTACTACCATATATATATTGGAATGTATCAAATCGAGAAACAAAAAGATCAACTTGTATCAACCGATATAAGACATATGATTCAAATACTTAAACTCATAGGAAATACAATGAAGCTATGTAGCACGGACACGGACACGGACACGGACACGCGACACGACACGGACACGACACGGACACGCATAAACGCAAATTTTCAAAAAATAGGGGACACGACACGCTGGGGACACGTTTAATATATATATATATTTTATATATTATATGTAAAATTAAAAAATATATACTATTTTTATTTATTTATTTTATTTATTATATGTAAAATTAAAAAATAAATATATTATTTGTATTTATTTATATTATTTAAGACCAAAAGAAAGGTTAGGGGTTATATTATTTATTTATTTCTGTGTTAAAATATATTAAAATAAATAAAAAATAAAAATTAGAGAGGGGTGAGATAGACACAAATTATATTATTTATTAGATTTATTATATGTATTATATATATATATTTTTTTTTTATTAGATACAAAATATGTTAACATATTTTATAAAATCTGTTAATTATATTTTATAACAAATCTGTTAATATTTGTATCTAATAAAATATGTTAAACATATTTTATATTAACATATTATATTAATATAAATTAGATATATATATTTTATATATAACCAATAACTTACAGGTTGAAAACGGGAGGGACAAACGCACGAAGAGAGAGAGAGAGAGAGAGAGAGGAAGGTAGATCGAAGGCGAGACATGGCGACGCAGATCAAAGGCAGATCGGAGGAGCTGACGAGTCTCTACGGCAGATCGGAAGGCAGATCGAAGGCGAGACTGAGATCGAAGGCAGACGCACCAGGTTTCTCTCTCTCTCTCTCTCTCTCTCTCTCTCTCTCTCTGCGTGTCTGAATCGTGTCTGAATCGTGTCCAATCTCGTGTCCGACTCTGAAAAATTCTGAAAAAAGGGGGACACGCAGGGGAGAGTGTCGGACACGTGTCAACAGCGTGTCGTATGCGTATTCGTGTCCGACACGTGTCCGACACTGATACGCAAGCCTCAGGGACGTGTCCGTGCTTCATAGCAATGAAGTTAGAAAGACCTGATGACAGTTGCTGACTCGAGAAACTGTTGTGCGTCTGCTGGTTGGTGCTGAGATTTGTCACTACTTTGTTGGCACCTAAAGAGGTGAGGTAATATATTCACTACCTTTTTTAATGATATTTTTGTAACAATAATATTACATAGCCCAAAAAATACTTAAAAACCAAAAAATTTAGATATATAGATTAGATTTAGCTTAGATGTGGACCATCACACTTTTCTAGTCTACATGCATATAATTTTTAGGACAAATTATACATATTATCCCTGCAATTTTTCAGATTGTATCAATTTAGGTCTCGTTTGGGAACAGGCTAATTTAGGAACTTTTTGACTATTTGGCTAAAATATAAGTTAAAAAAAACTAGTATGTTTGAGTAGAGAGAAAAAAGAATCTTTGACTTTTTTGTACGGATTGTTGGCTTTTTGATTTTTTTAGTGACTTTTTGACTTTTTAGCTAAAATAGCCACTTGCTAAACGCGGCCTAAGTCCAATCGACAATATTCGTTAAGAAATTGAATAGACATCTAGAGCAAAATAGTCCGTTTCGAAAAGAAATGGACTATTTCAAATTGGATGCTAACCCCTCGATCATTCTGATGAGAGTGAACTGACTATTTTACTTTTTGATTTCAGTCCAATTTCTAAATGTTGGAAAAAATAATTTTATGGTGACTTTAATGTGAAATTAAAGTAGGTCCTAACTACCGGTTGATGTGAGATCAAATGGGTTTACATTCTTTATAACATGATCTTTACACCACAAAAGGAATGACAAAAAAACCATTGAGAATTGAATGAGAAATTGTCTCAAAAAATTAGCATCATAAATGAGGTATTGGGAATAGTATATAACCACCTATCCCACATTGATTGTAGAGGAAAGTATTGATAGTATTTAAATCTCAAGTTTTTGATAAAAGCACGAGCCTTTGAGGCATCCAAATTTTCCAAAGGAAGGGAGTTATGGATGCTTCAAGGATGGGCTTCGGCCAAAACTATGGTCCAAGTTAATTATGCAAAAATTGCCACACGGGTGCGCATATGCGCGCCACCTGCCTGCCCGGGCCGGGCCGAGTTTGTAGATCTTGAATCTTGGGCTTGGCCTTGGGGCTTGAGGCTGGAGGCCTGAGGAATGGGTTAGGTTTGGACTGGGCTGGATTAGTGGTCCACTAACCTAATCTTTTTGACCTAAGTATGTTAGGTGGCTGTTGTTATATATATACACACGTGTACATTGTATGTAACTTTTACACTTAAGATGGTGTCTTATTTCCCATCAGTTTTGGTGCATTACTCCATTAGTTTTGCAGGAGTAATTGGGCAGTTTTGGCTACATTTGTTGCCAGCCTTCATGGCTGGAAGGCTCCTCCTCTTTCCCCCATTGTGTATAAAAGGAAACCAATTTCTTTTAGTTTTCAACACAGAATTTTTGGCTCTCATACTATACAGCCAGTCTGCTCTTGTAATCTTCTTCCTGTGTGAGAGAGTGCTACCATTGTCAGTTTGCCGGAGCTAAATAGAAAGTGCTTCTATAGCGACCCCGGTCTTTTCCCATTTGATTATTGTATCCGGACTTATGTTCCGTAGATTCCATTGTTGTATCATTGTTGTTGTTGTCCTTTAATTCTTTATTTTGAGTTATAGGATTTATTGGGCAGGTTATGTTACAGGTTGGTTGGGTTTAGAAACCAAAAGTACATGTCCAGTTTTTGGGTTGGTCGCTCGAGCGAGCTCTTCTTCGCTCGAGCGAGGTCTTTGATTTTGGTCCTTCGCTCGAGCCAGGGTCCCTTCGCTCGAGCGAGCTTTGCGTCCAGTACTTAGACCTGATGGATTGTTTCTTGGCTCGAGCGAGCTTCCTTCGCTCGAGCGAGTGAGGTGTATGTCTTTGAGTTCTTCGCTCGAGCGAGCTTTCCTTCGCTCGAGCGAGCTTCTGGGTTGCAGACCTGAAGCATCGAGTTTTTGGCTCGAGCGAGCATTTCTTCGCTCGAGCGATGATTTTCTGTGTCTGGTCGCTCGAGCGACCATGTCTTCCTCGAGCGAGCCTGTCAGGTATAAATACGCAAAAGCGTATTTTAAAACAGTTTTCAGCCTCTTTTTTTTCTAAAACCCTAAAGTCCGACTTCTCTTCTCTCTAAACACCTTCTCTCCTAGTTTGATCTAGTTAGGTGTGGGTTTTTGCCCTAGTTGCTTTACAAATAAGATAGAGGGGAGTGAGGGCTTCCATTTAATCTGAGAAATTCGTGGTTTGGAGCACTTTGAAGTTTGGGCATCATCATCTTCTTCTTCTTTCTGAGTTATATATTCGAGGTAGGGATTTCCTACTCCATTTATATGCTTTAATCATAAGTGTTAGTATTTTGGTATGTGGGGGGTAGTTTGGTAATTTTGGTATGTGGGGGTAGTTTGGTAATCTTGGAAGAAACCTTAGGGTTTGGTTTAGATTAATTTGTATAATTAATTTAAAGGAATAATGTGGAATTTGGTTTAATTCATAGAATTGGGAATGTTAAATTTACATTCATTGTTATATTTATTTCTTGTTTAGAAATAACTGTTTTGGGCTATCGGTGGAGGATAGCCATTGATTGTTGTAGACCTTGCATGCGGCTTAGGTATAACTGAAATTATGTCACCTATGTTGACTGTTGAATTAATACAGAACATTACTTGTATTGATTATGTGTGTATATGGCAATTGTGTGTTTCATTGCATATGCATTTTTATTTGGAGGAGATAGGGGATGAACTCCACGGTTTAGGGGAAGATAGGGGATGGACCTCTAAACCGGATTTATTGGAGAGATAGGGGATGGACTCCAGTAGCATCACTCTTATGTGTGCTTATTGTTTAATAGAAATATTTCTATTTATTGTGAATATGATACATCACTAAAATGTGTATCAGTTGGGAAGTATGGAAGTGAATTGATTGTGAATGATACAATACCACTATGTGTATTTGTTATGATTAGGTCTAACTTGAATTGTTATTCCTGTTGTATTGGAAGTAATGGTAATAAAAGATGAAACCCTGTTGGGTTATTTGGCCAGGTTCTGAGCCATAAGTGGAAAGTAAAATGTGCCATAGACAATGTGTCATAGGCAGTGTAGACATTCGTGTCATGAATATTGTAACTTGATTATAGTGTGTTAACCATGTATCAGATGCTAATGCTTTAGTTATCGCTTATGCTTGGTTTAGTATTTCTTTACTGGGCTGTGGCTCACCCTATATGGGAACTTTTTTTTCAGGTTCAGGTGGTTCACTCCCTCCAAGGACTTAGCTTGTGAGGAATTGAATTTGAAGACTTGTTTTATCTGTTATTTGTTTTATTTGAACATTGTAATTCTTCAAGCCTAGGGCTTTATCTGTTTTGAGTTAGAACTCAGTAAATTGTATCCAAGTGTTGGCTTGGCAAGATGTAAGCCCGTAGGGCATTTATTATGGTATTTTATTTCGTAAGACTCTGATGATTGATGTAATAAATAATGTCTTCCTTTAATAATGCATGTTTTGTTTTATATTCTTTGGGTTGAATTTTGAGGGCGTTACAGCTTCTGCGTTAACAGGTTCTAACCATCATATCCTAGAAGACAAATGCCGACATACCTCCAGCATCCACGGTGAGGCGGCAAATCTGTTTTAAAGAGACTGTGATATCATACAGGCTTCGGTTTGCTTCCTTTTACTATTTTATTTCAGTATTTTACGTTGTTAAATATTTCTGTCATCAAATTGTAATCTCTAGCATGATTTAGATTCATGATTTCTTGTTCTGTAATATAAATTTAATTAAATATGAATCTGTTTATTTTATTTAGATATACAATTTGTACAACACTAAATATTGTTGTGAATTGGACTAAATTGACATAATGTGACAAAGTAAAAGTAAAATCAATGCAATTAGAATTACAAAGACCAAATTTATATAAGGGGCAAACTACAAGGGCAATGAGTGTATTTCACCCTAATTTTTATTACCATTAGCAAACTGAAGTGTATCAATATCAAGAAATAAAAAAAGTCAATATGTATCAATATCAAGAAAATTTAAAATTGATATGTATAAGTTGATATCATACATATCGATTGATATTTAAAATCATAAAAGTAAATACAATGAATCAGAGAGACCTGACGACTGTTGCTGATTGTAGCTAATGCCCTGCGTCTGCGGGTTGCTGCTCGTTATTGCCTCTAGTCCATTGGCACCTAAATAGGTGAGATAATATATTCATTATCTTTTCTTATGATATTTTTGAACACTCATATTACATAGCCCAATTACTTAAAAAAAAAAAATCAAATAAATTTTTTGAAACGTGGACTAAATTTATTTTGGATGTGATTTCATTACACTAAGTTTGAATCTACACCACAAACTTTATTTTTTAATAAATTTTCACATTAGTTTTTATACTCCCTAACTTTTTTTTTTGTAACTACTAGACAGTAGACACAAACTAGTCCACATTTTCATTAAATTATAAATAATATTAGAATTATTATATTTTTTACTATATTGTGATTACCATACGATGTGGCACACCTACAATCACTATTCCAATGAATCTCAGCATAATTTGATTAATATTCAATCATTATGTGTCTACCACATCAAACAATAAACAAATTATAATAAAAAATATGTCAAGGGTAGCATTAATCTAGACAATAAGAAAGGACAATATAGCTTCTCTCTCTCTCTCTCTCTCTCTCTCTCTCTCTCTCTCTAATGTTAAGAAACATCATTCATACATACTAATGAAGAAATAAAGATAAATAAGCCCCCTTCATTATGTTCTGGTCCAGGATGTTTTACATATTTTATTTTTTTTAACAATCAGTAGAAGAGGTGTAGCAGAAGGCAAGTTGCACTCCCAACAGTAAGACCAATGTAATCATATCGCTTTACTAGAGACGAATATATGAGACCTATGAGCAAAATTAATCAACCACTTTGGAGAAAACAAAATATAATCAAAGCAAAAATTCATCTTAGCATGATATATAGTAAGGGTCTCAGACGTAGGATCAGTTTAAGGTTGGATTTCTATCGATCAACCTAGATTTTGTTAATGTGATTAATATAAAATTAAACTAAAATGTGATTAATATAAAATTAGTATTATGAAAGATGTACAATTATTTTAACAATAATACTATGATGACTATATTTTTGTATCATGTTTTGCTTAACACCTCATGTGTGTTAATACTGCATTGGTAATAAACATGAGTGGTGGAATCTATTAAACTAATACAATGTTGACAAATAAGATGGTAAACCAATTGTGATAAGAAACGATGGTTATCCTAACATTACCAATATTTTAAATTTCATTAATAAATAAATGCATTTGTGAACCTGTCTTCAGCTGCCGCACGAATTCCTGAACTTCATTAATGTTTATAAAAGCATTCCACATCTCTTCATTAGTTGCTATAGCCTTGATCAAATTCTACATACAAAGTGGGCCCAATAGATTTAGACGACATAAATTGATGAAAATAATTTTCATGACAATAACTGCTTAAAACTTTAAGCTCTTTGTCACGTGATTAACTAATTCAAAAGATTAGCAAATAATATTCCTTATGTTCTTTGTGGGTGATTTATTAAGAGTCTTTTATTCTTTCTATTTAAACCAAATACTTTTGTTTCAAGAAAAAGATAGGCAAGTTGGTCATATAAATGATTCCAAGGGATTTAACAATGATCACTTTGGAACATATTGTGACCATGATTTTAAATATCGAATGATATATAGCAATACCAGCTGATATGAATTTTTTTTTTATTTTGCCCTTCAATACCGATACACTCTGGTATACCAGTGCGAATAAAAATCACATGCATATTGACCAGTTTGTGATATATATATCGCTTCATAGCTGATTCATGACCTGATTCAGAGATGATATGTCAGGTCGGTTCACTGCTATGCAGTTCTTTTCACAGATGATGATTTTAAAATTTTTGCAATACCTTGGTTACGTTGCTTAAAACCTTGGTTGTGAGTGTACCTCATATCATTAATTGCTACTCATCATTGAAAGCATGATGTCTTGTCCAAGTGATTTATCAACAAAAAAAAATATGTATAGTCTTGTCCAAGTGCAAGAGAAGAACAATTGTTTCAAAATGCCGATTATAAGCAGAATAAGGCACCTGAATGGGTTTGACTCTGTTCATCAATTCAAAAGCTTTTTGAATAGTCATTCCTTCAACAGATTGCAGCTTTCCTTGACCATCAAGGCTTGAAATCAATGGAAGTGAACCGACTTTTGATCCAGCGTCAGATTGCAAAAAACTACACGAGGTGTCATATGATAGATAGGATTAAGATCAGATGCATTCATATCCAAACTAGGCAAGGGAACCCAAATCAACTAGTGTAAAACAAAATCACAATCCGAAACATTTCTTGTATTCTCTGAATGTATAAAAAGCTGTGTATATATATGTAAGTAAATTACATGAACTATTGAAAAAGATAACAAGTCTAAATCATGAAGCACTAGAGTACAACTAGAAGAAAGCCTGGATCATGTACTGATATTCTATTCTCTCCAGAACTCTTCTATTTCACTCTCTTTGGTATATTGTGATACTTTGTTTCTCTCCCTTTGCTATATTGTAACACTTTGCATTAAAAAGGGGCAATAATGCTTTGATGATCACATTTGTATTCCACAAATGGGAAAGTGTTACAGAAAGTAAAGAGGTTGGAGGATTGGGAATCAGAAAAATCAGGGAAATGAATTGAACATCTTTTGATGATATGGTGGTGGAGATTTGGCACACAAAGGAATGCTCTTTTGAGAGAATTATCTGCAGCAAATCAGGCAATGTGAACAACTCCTGGCTTCCTTTTGGCACATCTTCATACAATTCATCCAGGATCTAGAAAGATATCATTGCAATGGAAGGTAGGTGCCCTACTTTATTTAATTTCTTTGTGTCAAATATTGAGTGTTCTTTGGATGATGGTAGTGTTAGAAAGGTTAGTGCTATATGGGAAGCGATTGCATTTGCAATTTTGTGGACAATTCAAAATGTTAGGAACAAGCTTGTCTTCGTGGATACACAACCCAATTGGAATCTCATTCCACCGCTTATTAAAATGAGAGTGGCATTTTGGGTCAAGGACTAAGCAAAATTTAAGCATATCACCTTCCGAACTTTATGTTGCTTCTTTCAACATTTTATCCTTTAATAATTCTAATTCCTCACTTTTTAGATTTCACCTTTTGTTTTTCAATTTTGCACATTCTATAAAAACAATATTTTGTCTACCTATCCTTAAGATGCTTTGTTACAATTATTACTATGTCATTTCCAGTATGGCAAACTTTAGGGGTGAACGAAAAACTGCCTACACCAAACAGACCTACCGCACCGACCGGTTTTCGGGTTGTTTTCTACACCGCCAAACAGTTAGTCTGTGTTGAGATTTTTTTTTCCTGAAATTCAGTTCAGTGTTTGGTTTTGGAGATTTCATGCCAAACCGAACCGAATCAAATTTACAAATTATGCCGAATTTACCGAACATTCAAATAATATACAAGCATTAGTTCTTACTATTGTTGAATTTGATATTTGATAAATTAGTCTTGGTGCAACTACGTTGTTGTTTGTTGCCTTATATCTTAATTAGATTGATAATTTTTTCAAAAAAAATAAATAAAGATAGTTATTATTTTTTTTAAAACAAATGCCCAAACCGGTAAACCGCACCACACCGCACCAAACCAAAACCGAATTTACCGGTCCAGTCCGATTTACTTGTTCTGGTCGGTCTGTTCAGTGCCGTAAGTGTAGAAAACCGATTTTACCGGTTCTATCCAAAAAAATGCAAAACCGGACCGATTCCACCCCTAGTAAATTTTATACACAAATTTTATTAACTTTTTCTTCTACATCGTTACTACATTGTTACAATTTAGTTTCTTGTAAACATGCTATACTCTTTTCTTCTAATCATAATATTTACTAATTTCATAGTTTTACCTATTAGTGTTCGTATATTCAACATTGCTAATCTATACCTACAATCGTAGACTAATTTCTTTACCCGCACTAGTTTAGTAAAATGCTAAGACCCTTGCCTTCTCTTTACTGCACTTGAGCGCTGATGTGGTGCCCCTTGCCCATTTTTTGAAACGCTTAAAGGAAGGAGCAATGAGTTCCTTACAAATAGGAATGCAAATGGATCGAGCCGAGCTTTGGGATGTTGGAGCTCGGCTTGTTGAAAATTTGTTGAGCTCGAGTTCAAGTTGAGCTTAAGTGGAGCTTAAAAAGTCGAGCTCGAGCTCAAGCTCGACTCATCTATTATTTGTGAAACTCAAGCTCGGCTCGAGTTAGCTCAATTACTTAAAAGAGCCAAGGTCAAGCTTGAGCTTTGAAAGAAAATTAAAATGCAAATTAAGAGAAAAAAGAAGATTATGTGCAAAATGTTAGTAATGCTCATATTGTTGTTAGTTCTATCAATTAAATATGTAAATTAGCAAAAACTCCAAACATAAATACCGAAATAAATTAAATTAATGAAAATATATTATCAAAAATGAATATTAATTTTTATAACATTTGTGTTCATGAGCCTACATGAGGCAAGCTTTGGTCTACTTGAGCTCAACTTGATAAATAAATGAACCTAAAAATTTTGCTTGAACTCATTCATTTAGTAAACGAGCCATATTCAAAAGAGCTTTAAATGACCCAAGCTCGAGCTATTCATGAATTGCTTGATTCGTTTTTAGCCCTATTTATGGGAATACCCTAGTAGTTATTTGCATATTCATATTAAGCTTCATGCTAGTGAGGGATATAAAGGGATTTTCAAGCTACACAACCCTCTTTATCCAAAAATTGGATAAAAATGAAACACTAAGCACGACACATGTGGATTAATAAGTAGAGAAAGAACATTGATGAATATTGTTTTGCCTTTCATAGATAAGTTGTAAACATAAAACTACACAAATAAATAAATAAATAAATAAAACCCACATAAGAATACTTCCTAACCCAATATTTTTGTACTACTTACCTTGTAAACCCTGAGATGGCCGAGTCGACTTCATCTCCAGATGGAACAGAAAGTGGTATGCAGCAATTGTCTGGAATCTGAAAGTTAGCCTCAGAAGAAGTTGATGCTTCCATGGCTGTTTTAACAATACAAAACAAAATGTAATGAAGTTCACCATGAAATATATTGTAGCAAGATCCTAACATATATATAACAACTACAAATTCTATTAAGTTTGACTGGACATGCATTTTCCTTAGTAAAGGTACGCAAAATTGGCGCTATATGGTCTCCTAAAATTTGATTAAAAAATAAAGTACCGAATTAGTATTAGGTTAAAAAATTTATTAAAAAAAAAAATTATAAAAAAATTCATAATAGAATAGCAAATTGATCATACATGCTAAGAAATTGATAAGCTTGGCTTGATTGCCATTTGGATTTGGATTGTCCAGCATTCATTGTGCATATTAAGCCATTTGTATTAATTCCATCCAACTGGGTTTAAGATGGTTGGATGGCTAAGTAATGCCTGGCAGGTAACATCTTTGTACCTTTCGGGAAACTTCCCTGATAGAAAGGTATGTTGCTAGAGAAGTTAATTGGTGGTCCTTGACATTGAGGAGCTTCTACATATCATCATTCTGCTCAGTTCACACCATTTTTTATTAAATTATGATTGTGCCCCACAAACAAATTACCATTAAGGACAAGATGCACACCTTCCCTCCCAACCCCACCATTGCCAACCACCACCCCTAACCACCACCACCCCTGCCCCACAACATCGTGACCCCCAGCTCCCCACCATTGCAACCCCCTCGCTAGCCCTCCCACCACTGTGTCCCTCCTCCCCCTCCCCAATCCGTACCACCGCAACCCAACCCACTGGCTAGGCCCCCACCATTGTGACCACCCCACCCCCAAAGATCTAGGAGGAGGAGGAGGAGGAGGAAAAAGAAAAAAAGACAAAGAAGGTGGCAGCGATGGAAAGGGACAAGAAGGGAAGAGGTGGAGGTTGGGGAGTTGGTGATGGGGAAGAGAGAGTTGCGCCAGTGAGGGTGGCAGAGGGATAGAGATAGGTTAGGGTTAGGGTTTGAAGGTTAAAGATGAGGATATTATGGGGATTAAGTGGTGTGAACTGAGCCAAAAAAAAAAAAGAAAAAATATAGAATTGTTTGTGTGAACTGAATAATGATGTCAACTGACAAAAAAGTAGGGTGTAGGAATAGAAGCTCCTTCAACATTGTGCCAAGTTGCCAACACCCCAAGAGTCACAATCACTTGAAACTTTACAAGATTGTGACTCTTGAGTAGGGGTGTGCTTGGGTCGACTTGGGTTGATTTTTGGGAAAAAATCATCAACTGAATTATCCTTGGCAAATGGAGAATTTTTTAATATGCTTACCAACACAACCACCCTCAAAGCAGGTTGCTTGAATATTTCGGCGATTTCAAACAATGGTTTGAACAAGTTGGATGGGTTATAAATACAAAATGAAATATAACATTAGTGAGCATATAACCTTTATTTATTTATTTATTTTAAATTTCAACCAAAAAATTTAGTATTTGTTCCACATCCCAACACAAAACCAACAAATTAATCAATGCATGATGTTATTCGAAATTAAAAATTAACATAAAAGAGTCAATTAACGTATAAATATGCAATAAAAATAAGGGGGGAGTATTATTTGATGAATGGTATATAAGGTTAGGGAGAGATTGCTAGTGAGCAAGTGCAAGGTAATTTTTTCATATACATATAGGCGGGTTGGGTTGGTTTGCAGACAAGTTGACAAAAGACTGTACCTAAAACGCCATATCATAGATTGATCCATGTCTTCAGCCTTTATGGCATAGCTTGCCTTTACTGGCATTGTGAGAGTAACCACTTTATTGGTGACCATATTTATTTGAGCAATTTTCTTATTATTCTTCTTAGCAAGTATAGTGTAGTCATCTTCATCAAATTTCACCAAATATCCTTTTTTGTATCAATTGGCCCACACTTAATAGATTTTGAGTTAAATTATCAGCATAAAGAACATCATGGATTAACTTGGTGTTACCTCCCTTTGTTTGCACAGCAATGGTGCCCTCTCCGTCAACGTTCTGAAACTTCCCATCTCCAAGCTTTACCTCCCTTTGTGCTTCTTGTTGAGTGTTCATGCAAGGATAGAACTGTTGGTTTGAAGATTCACCCTTTTCTGAAAAGTTAGCTTCATTCTTTTCACGAAACCGACAATCTTTTTCAAAATGGTTAGGTTTCTTGCATCTTGTGCATTTTTTGAAATAGCAGTCCATGCTTCCATGATTAGTTTTCTTGCAAAATTTGCAGCAAGATTCAGATTTTGATATACCTCTTGCAGATCCATGGCCACGATTAGATTGGCCTCTCTGAAATTGTTTGCCTTGATTTTGTTTCTTGTTTTCTCCATCCTTATTTTCTGGCATTTTCATCTTTGTTTGAAAAGCTTGCTCCAAGGGCTGATCAGAAAATCCATTCATTCTTTTTTCATCCACTTGAAGGGAACCCATTAGTTCTGGTAAACTAAGAGTTGATAAATTTGTTGATTCTTTTATGGCAGCCACCACATGATTGTATTTGATTGGAAGGCTTCTCAAGACTTTTTCTACTACTCTTTCATCTTGTATTATGCCTCCACAAGCCTTCAATTGATAAATGATTTTATAAACTCTTGTAAAGAAAATTTCGATGGATTCACCTTCCTTCATCATCAAATTGTCAAATTCTGTCCAAAGAGTTCGAAGTTTGACAACGATCATCCTTTGGACTTTTGCTGACCTTCAATGCTCTGATACCACTGTTAGGTTGCTGCAGGGTGTGATGGGGCAGCAAGAATTCAGGAGAGTTAGGGAAGAAAAGTTCTGTGCAGAAATTTGTAAAAATCTGGAAATTTGTTACGAAAAATTGTGGGTATGAATCAGTTTTTATTTGTGACAAAGAAGATGAAAAATATGTTCTGACTTCAAGTTATTTGCCTCGGTTGGGCTTGCACAGCTGAATAAATTAGATGCCTATTAATACTTGTTTACAGATCATTCTAGAGTGCAACTAATTCACTCTAGCTACTAACTACTAGCAAAAGAATTTTCAGAATTGATTTTCATCAAGATTCCACTATTTTGCTGGGCTTGTGAAAGAAAATCAGACTCATCCCTTAAACCCTTAAACCCTTTGTTTATGGTTTACCATTGAGTAAATGCCACATCAGCTAAAATGTGTTCAACTGTGAAATTCTCTCCATTCCAGTTGTTTTGCCCTTTTTCAGAATTGATATCCATCAAGTTTCCGTTTTTAATCCAACAGATGATAACAGTTAAATTTGACTCATGTGAATGCAATTTGGGTTTTGTAGTTGTCTCATTTTAAAATATTGATGCTATATAATTTATTGTTTGGTTTATTTTTATGAAATTTTAGTTAGGAAGGTTGTCATCTTTTTTTTCTTTTCTTTTTTTAAATCAAAGCATCATTCTCTATCTAAACACCTTGAGACCTATGTGCAACAGTTATCTTTGGCATTAGAGTTCCAGTAATAAACTTTATTTCATGAGGATTAAACTATTTGTTCCCCAATTGTGCAAAAAATATCTTTTTCTGTAACTGACAGTCCTTTTAGCAGCATGTGCCATTTTTGCATTGTTAATTATATCACATATTATGTCACACCTAGGATTTCTAAACCTAATGAGATGAACTAAAAGAAGGTATGTCAGTACCTAAAAAGTCAAACCAATTAAAGAAGTCCATGATTACGTTAGGGTTCAATGACCCAGAATATGGTCAAAGGAATTCATTCCAGTTTTGAAACTTGCAAACTCATTCATTTTAATCTTGATTCAAATTCCATTTTATTTGACAATCATCTAAACATGTCGACAATGTTTCCAACTTTTAAAATTTCATAATAAAATTCATCTTTTCCCAAACAAAACATAAACTTCAATATATAGCCTAACCTAAGCATTCACTTCCAAAATCATTCTAGAAAATTATGAAGCATGTGAGCACAGAGACAAGCTCTAATTCATATACTTCGTTATTTTCAATAAAAATGTCACTTACTTGACATCCAATCTCCCATCTTTGACAACTAAACTTTAAAATATCATCCAAAGCATATTAATCATGTGAACTTACTCCTCTAAGCATAAATCAAACACTTTACAAAATTTATCTAAAATAAAGTTTCAAAGGTACATAGCTTTAAAAATAAAGCCCTAATCTACCAAAATGTTTAGAAAAATTATACATTTCAATAACATGGCATATAACACCTAATACTTCAAAATTTTCATTTTACATCATGGTCATCAAAATAGCAATGCAGATTGCAGGATCGTACAATTCTATATTGTCAAAATGATCCAAATCAATGTTATAGTAGGATCACAAGTAGGATCGTGTGGGATAGTGTAGGATTTGTGATTTTTCACCTTATTTTTAATATATATCTTGTATTTTTACCTTATTTTTAATAGGAGTACAATCTTATGATCTTTGATCCACTCCTACGACCCGATCCGATTCAATCCGATCCAATCCAATCTACAATACCCTCTCGCCGTTCCTACATAGAATCTCGATTTTAACAACCATCTAACACAAGGTTGTTAAAATCGGGATTCTATGTGGGATCTTTGGAAGAGAGTCATGGATCGGATCTTAAAATCGGATCAAGAATTGTAAGATTCTAATTTCAGTGCGAAGTAAATTGAACTATAATAATAATGTACGTAAAACAATTTTAAAATCATTAAAGAAAAATGATAATTTGATATAAGGCATCTTCTATGCTAACAGTTATTAGAGGAGATGCTTTGAGAGGGATTTATGGCCAAATTTTTCATATAGACATACATATGTAAGAAATAAATAACAAAAAAAAAAAATTCGGTTGGAATGGGATCGTAGTAGAATCATGATTGTAGCATGATTCTACAAAATTTAAGATCCTAACGTGATTTGGATTGTTTGGCTCAACTGGGGTTACACAATTAAGATCCTAATGAGATCCGGATTGTTTAACCCAATTGGGTTATACAATTGTAAGATCCTACGATCCGCATCGTGATTATGATAACCAACCATACTCTAACATGCCATTCAAGATAAATTAATTTTGAGTACTCCTTTTTTCATAGACTTTCAAGATAAAACACCCTAGGCATGGCATCTAACAAGTGGTAGCATCAAGCATCGCATTTTCATGATTTTTTAAAATTACCTAATGATGAAAATAAAATACATACTGGAACATCACAAAATTCCTCATCCAAGAACAAAATAACAAAAAAATGCTTTTAAAATTAAGAACACCCTAAACGTGTTTACTTTAGAAAATCCTACCCATTAATTTTTACCACAAAATCAAAAGAGATGAGATGAGACGATTGAGTTTTACCCAAAAAAATTGAGAAGTCCTCCAAGTGAACTAGACTTCAAGAGAGCTGCTTCTTCTTCAATGGTCACAGAAGCACCAAGAGGGGCATTTGGGTCTTAACTGTACAAGTGTATAGAGAGTGTGTACAATCTTGGGGAGACCACAATGGAAGGGAGTTAGGAGAGCCTGACCCTTTCAAGTCTTTCAACTCAAGAAGACAATGCTAAGCTCACCAGATGAAGAGAGGCTCTGCCTGAGAAAAAATGTGAAACAGAGAGACAGCTTTTGGTTTGTGAAAAAGACAAAAAAGCAAAAGTGTCGGTTAAAGCTACGAGTAAAGGAAGAATTATTAGAAATTTTAGAGACAAATTATAATAAGGCCAAGTTTGGGAAGACTAAATAAGTGCACTTTTTGTCTTTTTGGACTAAAAAATTGAGGTTGAAAATATGGATGTTTGGGTTAACTTTTTTACTTTTTATGGAAAAATGTGTAATAAAAAATTGTAAAAATTAGTTTTTAGAGGAAAATTTGAATTGGGAGTTGTGCAGCCGTAATTGTTGACTTTTGGTGAATAGTGTTAACTTTTTAACTTTTTGAGTAACTTTTTAGCTTTTTGGATTATTTTGCACATCCCAAACTTAGCCTAAAAAATAATAAAAAAAAACAAAAACAAAAACTTTTAATTTTTAGTTTTATCAATTTAAATTTTAATATTTTAATTTATTTTCAATCTAAACTATTTATTTATTTTTGTTAAATAAAATTGACAAAAAAAAAATATTTTAATCATTAAATTGTATATATAAAATATCTAAAATATTATTTTTATTGATTTTAATGATTGAAATATCTATTTTTTCATCGATTTTAATTAATGAAAATAAACAAATAATTTACATTGAAAATAAATTAAAAGTTTAGATATTAAATTGATAAAATTAAAAAGTAAAAATTTATTTTGTTATAATGCTCAAATCTTAAGAATTTTTTTTTGTAATTTTTCTAAAATTTTATTTTGTGATATTTTGAAAATTAAAAAATTACAATTTATATTAATCGGATTATTCCTTATTTCCAAACTACTTAAAAATGGTAAATTATCATATTTTAAGGAAAAAAATTTCTGTTATACCATTGGTTCAGATTATTATATCAATAATGTTACATGATTTTTTGAAGACTACTTTAATAATGACAAAAGAGGGAGGAAGGTCACCAAAGTTTCCAACAAAAAAATGTAGTCTAACATATCATTTAATTTAGTAATTGTGTAACATCACTTTATAGTGTAAAGTTGTTAATTCGACTCTTTACAACAAAATAATAATAATAATAATTGATACTCTTTATAATGGTGGCATTAGTGACACTTTTCGAATTTTAATTAAGTTGATTTTTTTTTTTGCTCTTAAGTTGATTTTTTTTTTTTAATTAATATATGTAGGGGTTATTTTAAAATAGTGAGACAAATAAAAAAAAAATTATACAAGTAATTTTGTGATGAGGTATAAGTAAAAGATTGTAAAGATGTAAGTGTGACTTACACCCATTTATATTTATATAAAAAATATATATATATATTCCAATGAAATATAATTCTCCCATGTATATATATTCTAATATTCTAGGCCCATACGCCTTTGCTTTTTGGATGGCCAAAAGAGAGGCCTAACCACGTAGAGATAATTACCTTTAGATGGCCAAACGAGAGCAGCACTATAATAATTAAAGTGAAAGTGGAAGAACAACAATTGAAATCTAATTGGTCTTGAAAAAGTTAAGGGAAAAAATAAAAGCAAAAACAAATTATATTAAATCTCCTCAAAAATATCGATCATTTACACTTTATCCTCTTGATATTTTAAGCCTAACAATTATCTCCTCAAATTATTTGTATTTGTACATTGTCTTTCTATTTTGTCAAGTGTTGTGCACATCATGACTATATTAATTTTATGACTAAATTACTTTATTTTATCTTTTGTAAAAATTTAATATAATCATCATGTGCATAGCATTTGACAATTTTTTATCCAAATATCTAACAGATGACTAATAGAAGGATTTAATGTTTAAATTCAAATAGTTTTAAGGGATAATTGTTAGGTTTAAAATATTAGAGGATAGAGTGTAAATAGTTGATAGTTTGAGAGGGTTTAATATAATTTGTCAAAAAAAAAAAGGTTCATGAGAAGCATCTCACGTGCCAAGTCCTTATTGGTCCCAAAAAAAAAATAGAACAAAAAATTAAAGAGAGAGAGAGAGAGAGAGAGAGAAAAAAGGAAATAGAGTCCAACAAAATAACATATATAAAATATATATGGGTTGGGGTTTTCTCATGTCGATTATCTTAATTTGAGAGACCGTTTTGAATTGATAAATCTATTTTGAGACTGATTTCAATTATCTGAACCATTCATTGTTTAAAATTTGTTGAGTAGAATATTCATCCAAAAAATAAGATGATTGGATATCTGTATCTACATATTTGAATTAAATTTATATTACAAAAAATAGATGACTATTCTTAAAATTATTTTTATCATCCATTTTTTAAAAATAAATACGATTCAAATGTCAAAACATTTTTATTTTTTGCATAAATATCTATATGTTTGAATCAAATTTATATTACAAAAAATAGATGGTTATTCTTAAAAGGACGAATTACGCTAACAGTCCCTATAGTTTGGAACTTGTGTCACTTTGGTCCCTGACTTTTCAATTGTGACACATTTAACCCTGAATTTTGAATTTTGTTCTAATTAAGGACAATTGAAAATACCATTGTTTAATTTCAAAGGCAAAATCGTCAATTTAATAAAATATAAACTAATTTGACAAAAATAAATGTCAAATAAATATTTTTAATTTTTAAAAAATTATTTTTATCCACCAATGATAAAATTATGTAAAATTGATAAAAATTAATAAAAATTAATTTTACATGATCATCATCCAAACACATAATAAAAATTAATTTAGTAAAAAAATAAATAAATGTCTAAAAGATTTATCAATTTTACATAATTTTATTTTTAGTGGGTAGAAATAATTTTTAAAAATTAAAAATATTTGTTTGACATTTATTTTTGTCAAATTAGTTTATATTTTATCAAATTGACGATTTTACCCTTGAAAATTTAATGATATCTTCAATTGTCCTTATTTGGAACAATATTCAAAATTCAGGGTCAAATGTGTTACAATTGAAAAGTCAGGGACCAAAGTGACACAAGCCGCAAACTATAGGGACTATTAGTATAATTCACCCTTCTTAAAATTATATTTGTTATTCATTTTTTAAAAATAAATATGATTAACAGTTACCAATGTCAAATTATTTTAAGTTTTTGCATAAATATTACACTCAACGATTCCTTAAAAAATGTACGGTTCGAACCATCGAAATCGGTTTCAAAATGAGCCTACTATGTCCAAACGCTCTCCCAAATTGAGATACCAATTTGAAAAAAGCCAAACCCTATATATGTAGTAGTCTAGGCCTATATGGTCTTTGACTGGGGAAAATTATTATTATTATTCGTTTTTGTCACTTGCTAAAATTTATTCTAACTAAGAGATCATCCCAACACCCCACACAAAAAAGGAAAAAATGAATTTATTGACATATTTTTTTAATGAACAAATAATATATAAAATATGATTGATTAAAAAATACAAATATATATTTTTTTTAAAATGTATTGATTCTATGTAAAATGGTAAATTCTATTATTTTACACCAATCAAAAAAATGTATATTGTTCACACATACTTTGTGTGAATAAGATTGAACTCGTGAGGGTAAAGGCTCCTAGGCACTTTCCCTTTGTTTGTTTCGATAAAGAAATACTTTATTAAGAGAAAATATTTTTTATAAAATTTAGTTGCAACTATAAAACTAATATATTAGTTATAGTGTTAGCAATGATGATGAGGTGGTAGAGGGTGGTGGAGGAGGTGGTTGTGGTGGGGAGTTGTGGTAATGTGATAGTATCGAGTTTGGATAATGTTTTTTCACTTTTAAAGTGGAAAAGATAACGTTTTTTTTAGTGTTGGCCTAGTTGGGATTAGCATGCTACTATGGTGGAGGTCTGAGGTGAGACCGAATCATAGTCAACTTGTAACGCTTGGCATTATACCTTTTAAAGTTACGCCTTCACCACTCTTTATGAGTTTTGTGAGATGGTAAACACTTGATCCTACATTCACCTTTTAAAAATGAAAATTATTTTTTGTCTAACAAATTTATTTTTGATTGACCACAAAAAAAGTTCTTCGTTCTTTCGTATTTTGAAAATGAGGACAACATATTTTGGGTTCGTTGAGGATGTGAGTTGACTTTTTAACTTTTTAACTATTTTAATCTGGACCTAAAAAGTATCATTTGGGATAAGATTTTTTTAGTTTTTTTGACTTTTGTGAGAGAAAATAAAATGATTATGATTTGGACATGACATTTTTATCTTATTATGCTAAAAAACATATTTTATTTTTTTGTGACTATTTTAACTAAAAAATCCAATTTTAACTTATGACAAACGAAGACTTTAAAAAATAATTCCAGTCAAAACAAACACATCGATTAATTCAAATTAAAGTGAAAGAAGTTCGAGAATAAAAATTGGAATGGTTGGTAATTATTGGCCAAAACAATTTAACAGATGCTCTTAATATCAAAAGTTTCAAAAGTACAAAGTGAAACCCGTAAATTGAAAAAAAGATAAAAGACAAGTTTATTCCTTAACACGTGTTCTTTTTTTATTTTAGTTATTTAAGTTTTAATTTTATTATTTTGATCCTTAAATTGTCAATTTTATTTAATTTGGTCTTTGTTGGAAAAAAATGGTTTTATATAGACATATTTTTTAGCCTAAATTTGAGTGGGCCCCAAATGTTGTTTGTGTTGGTGGGAGTGGGGTGTAAACCACTGTTGGTGATTTACAAAGAGAGGCTTAAAAACGAGCCAAACTGAAAATAAACTCACTGAAATTTATTCTGAAATTTCTGAAAATATTACACTGCACTCTCTGTTTTCTTTTCTTTTCTCCCACATACTTAAACTCTCATAATACATAGCTATTTATAGAGCAATCCTACAATGTGAATTCATAGTGTGAAAGCCCACAAAGTTGGCAGCCATTTTTGATCAACAATGGAGGCTTCAACATTCAACAATGGTGGGTGGTCAAAGTTGGTAGATAGTTGGCCACCTACCAATATTAGGATCAAGCTTATTTTTCAACATCCCCCCTTAAGCTTGATTCTCCATACATCATTTTTCAACGGCTTCGTGAAAATATCTGCAAGCTGATCTTGGGATTTGCAAGGCAATAATTCCACCTCTTTATTTTTCACATGCTCTCGGATGAAATGATAGCGGGTGTCAATATGCTTACTTCTTTCATGATAAACTGGGTTCTTTGCCAATGCAATTGCTGAGCGATTATCAACATAGATCTCAGTGGGTTTTTCTTGTGGAAATCCCAAATGCTTCAGCATGTTCCGTAACCATATTGCATGACACACAGCTGAGTTGGCTGCAACATACTCAGCTTCGCAAGTCGATAATGTCACAATGGCTTGCTTCTTGGATGACCATGTGAAGGCTGTATCTCCCATAAAGAAAGTAAACCCCGTAGTACTTTTCCGTTCATCCAAGTCACGTCCCCAGTCGCTATCTGAGTAGCCAACAAGACTGAATTATTCAGTTGGTTTATTGAATAAACCATCATCGACTGTACCTTTGATGTAGCGAAGAATCCTCTTTGCTGCATAAAGGTGTGACTGATCTGGTGTTTCCATATATCTGCTAATCAGTCCTACTCCATAGAGTATGTCTGGCCTGGTGCAAGTAAGATAGCGAAGACTTCCAACTAGGCTCTTGAAATAAGTTGGATCCACATCACCTGTCTTCGTACCTTTTCTGAGCTCCACTCCACTGTCTACAGGAGTGTTCACTGGATTGCAATTCTCCATTCCATATCTTTGAGAATTTCCTTGGCATAACCACTTTGGGAAATAAAAATCCCATCTTTTCTTTGTGCCACTTCAATGCCTAGAAAATGAGCCATCAATCCAATATCTGTCATTTCAAATTCTTGGACCATGCTTCTTTTAAAGTCTTTGAACATGGCTGGATTGTTTCCGGTGAAGATTAGATCATCAACATAAAGACAAGCAAGCAACATGCTTCCATCAGCTTCCTTCTTCAAATATAGTGCGTGCTCATATGGACATTTTTCAAAACCATTGTCATGAAAATACTGATCAATTCTAGTATTCCATGCACGCGGAGCTTGCTTCAATCCATAAAGTGCTTTCTTCAATTTGTACACTTTGTCTTCATGCCTATCTGAACATACCCCGAAGGTTGTTCAATATAGATTTCTTCTTCAAGGAAACCATTAAGAAATGCAGATTTCACATCAAGTTGATAAATCTGCCACTTGTGCTGGGCAGCCAAAGAAATCATTAGCCTGATAGTCTCCAATCGGGCAACTGGAGCAAACACCTCTCCATAGTCAATGCCAGCTCTTTGCTTGTAACCTTTTGCTACTAACCTTGCCTTGTAGCGTTGCACTTCGCCTTGTGCATTCCTTTTGTCTTGTATACCCATTTCACTCCAATGGGTTTGTGCCCCTCTGGTAGACTGGTAAGCTTCCATGTGTCATTTTTCTCAATGGCATGAATTTCTTCATCCATTGCTTTCTTCCATTTATCTTCCTGGATGGCTTCTGAGAAGGTAAGTGGATCACTATCTGCGAGTAGGCAGTACAGATTCAGATCTGCTTCTTCTGTAGCTTCATATATCTCCTGCAAATTTCTCATTGGTCTTGGTTGTTTGAAAAAACTATCATCTGAAGATGCTGATGCTGATGATGATGATGATGCAGCACTTCTGTGAGAAACTGGCGATCTAGGTGCAGGAATTCTATGTGGAGGAGTTTGTGGCTCATCTTGAACTTCTCTTGTGATTTCAACAGGAGCTTTTGATGTTTCATCTTCAAGAATGAGTTCTGCATCTTTGACAACTTCATCTTGATTCCAGTTCCAAGCTTCTTCTTCTTCAAATATCACATCTCGACTCATGATCACCTTTTTGGTAATGGGATTATACAACTTGTATCCCATTGTTCTATCTCCATATCCGACAAGGATACATTTTTCTCCCTTATCATCGAGCTTGGTTCTTCTTGCTTCTGGAATCTTGGTGTATGCAACACACCCAAATATTCTGAGATGATTGACGCTTGGCTTATGTGAACTCCAAGCTTCTTCTGGAGTCATAGAATGAAGCTCCTGGTTGGGCATCTATTTAGTAGATACACAGCACATGATACGGCTTCAGCCCAAAATTGCTTGGGCAGTCCCTTTCCTTTCAACATGCTTCTTGCCATATCTAAGATTGTGCGATTCTTCCTTTCAGCAACACCATTCAGCTGTGGCGTATAGGATGGTGTTGTTTGATGCTTGATTCCCTGCTCTTTGCAATACTTCTCGAAAGCATCTGATGTATATTCTCCACCTTGATCTGATCGCAATGTCTTGATGTAGTAGCCGCTTTGCTTTTCTACAAAAGCTTTGAATTCTTTGAAGATGCTGAACACCTCCGACTTTCTTTTAAGAAAGTACACCCATGTCTTCCGGCTATAATCATCAATGAAGGTGAGAAAATATCTATTCTGTCCATTTGACATCGGCTTCAATGGACCACACACATCAGTGTGCACTAGCTCCAGCGGCTTTTTGCTCTCCACTTCACTTCTTTGGCAAAGCTAGTTCTGTGATGCTTGCCAAGAATGCAGCTTTCACAGACTTCATTAGTATGAGCAATATGAGGGAGCCCTCTCACCATATTCTTGCTTGACAACAGCTTCAAGCTTCCAAAGTTGAGATGTCCAAACCTCAAATGCCATAGCCAGTCTTTGTCTTTGATGATGGCATTTAAACACTTCGCAGCATCATGTTGGATGTTCAATGCAAACATCCGATTCTTGGACATTCTCACCCGAGCGATCAAATTACCAGATTGTCTTTGATGGTAAGATGACAATCTTTCATGCTGATGTCGTATCCTTTCTCTAGGAGTTGTCCCATACTCAAAATATTGTTCTTCATGGCAGGAACATAATACACATTGGAGATGTAATCATGATCTCCATTCTTGAGCTTGATCAGAATATTACCTCTTCCTTTCACTGGAGTCTTTGAAGAATCACCAAATGAGACTTGTGCTTGTACAGTCTCGTCAAGCTCAACGAACAACTCTCTTTTACCACACATGTGGTTACTGGCTCCCGAATCTAGATACCAAACATCGTTTTGGTTTTCAGTGTCTCCATGGTGAACAAACAGGACTGTAGGTCCACTTTGTTTGTTTCCTCCTCGGCAAAATTTGCTTGCTCGCCGGCTTCTGTTGTTGCTCTACTTCGGCATTCATTGCTGTAATGCCCGAACTTGTGGCAGTGGTAACACTGAACATTCCTTTTGTCAAAACCTGGTCGGTTGTTGTAACCACCTCCTCTACCGCTTGCTCTTCCTCTTGGAGCAAAGTGTGGTTGACTTCTTCCTCCTCTGGCTGGACTTCTTCCGCCTCTTCCTCGAAAGCCAGAACTTTGGTTATTGTAACCACGGCCTCTTCCTCGGCCTCTTTGTGATGTCCCCCTTGCTCGTTTCTGTCATCTCTGAAAGACAGCTTTGATTGAAGAGCTTGCTCTAGAGAACTTGAGGAAGTCTTCTTGTTGATCCTTTGTTCATGAATCTCAAGTGTGCCCATCAACTCATCGGTGGTCATGGTACTGAGATCCTTGGACTCTTCTATTGCTACAACCACATGCTCGAACTTGGGACTGAGTGATCGGAGAATCTTCTCTATCACTTGAAGAGATTCCATCTTCTCTCCATATCTTCTCATCTGATTAACAATAGTCAATGTTCTGTTAAAGTACTCAGAAATTGACTCTTCTCATTCATGTGCAGCATCTCGAATTCGCCACGTAACACCTGTAGTCGAACTCTGATCGTCTTCTCAATTCCACGGTGTGAATTGCGAAGAATACTCCATGCCTCTTTAGAGGTTGTTGCTGCTGAAATCTTCTCAAAACTTGACTCATCAATGCCTTGATAGAGTAGATACAAGGCCTTTTTATCTCTCCTCCTTGAATCTTTTAACGCCGTCTTCTGAGTATCATTTAAAGTTCCTTCATCTGCGAGAGTAGCTGGCTCGTCATATCCTCGATCCACTAACTCCCACAAATCTTGTGAGGCTAGTAGAACTTGCATTTGAATACTCCAATTTTCATAGTTCTCCTTGCTGAGTTTTGGAAACTGGGGCTGAAAGAAATTGTTTGTGTTGGCCATTGGTTGTCTTTAACAATCTGCAAATTTTCAGAAGAATTTGCAAATTCTGACCGTACAGATGTGTCCGGAATATTCCAAATAGTTGGAAACCACTATTGGATCACCCGAAACAGACTCTGAATGACTGAGATCAGGCCAAAACAAGTTGAACGGCTCAGATCTGAGGCTACAGCTTAGCCGCGGCACACTGGATTAATTTCCGTGCGGCTCAGTCAACGGCTACGGTCAACGGCTTGGACCGGCTCGGTCAACGACGGCTCGGCTCGGTCAACGGCTCGGCTTAGCGGCTTGGTCAACGGCTCGGGCGGCTCGGCTTGGATGACGTCAGTAGATGACGTCAGCAATGACGTCAGCTTGGATCCGGATCTGGGTCGCCGGATCGGATCGCGGGTCAAACCCTGCAATTCGGGCGAAGAAGACGCGTGGAACGCGTGTGCGCGTGGCGACGGCGTCAGGAGGCGCGTGGGCGCGTGTGGCTCTGTGTGGCTCGGTTTTCGACGTTCTTTTTTTCAGTGTGCTCGTCTGTCGAGAGCTTCACACTGATGTGATCAAAAATGAATTTTGACAACTTTGATTTCTGGGCAACTTTCGAAATCACACTCTGTTCTTGGCAGTTTTGCAGAATTTCTGCAAATTGAGCTGCCTTCGGGCTCTGATACCACTGTTGGTGGGAGTGGGGTGTAAACCACTGTGGTGATTTACAAAGAGAGGCTTAAAACGAGCCAAACTGAAAATAAACTCACTGAAATTTATTCTGAAATTTCTGAAAAATTACACTGCACTCTCTTTTCTTTTCTTTTCTCCCACATACTAACTCTCATAATACATAGCTATTTATAGAGAATCTATACAATGTGAATTCATAGTGTGAAAGCCCACAAAGTTGGCAGCCATTTTGATCAACAATGGAGGCTTCAACATTCAACAATGGTGGGTGGTCAAAGTTGGTAGATAGTTGGCCACCTACCAATATTAGGATCAAGCTTATTTTTCAACAGTTTGGGATGGGTCCGAAGAGGTGAAAACAGAACGTCAAAACCATTTATGAGCGAATGGGACATTGACGTCGTTTTTCGAGTCTAACATTAATTTTTTAGATAAAATTCATTTGAATTTTTTCAATAAAAATTATTGTGGGAATTTAATTTAAATCTATATTTAAATTTTTGGGTTCCTAAGTGATTTCCTAAAGTTTGTCAAGTAGATTCATATTTATATTCCAAACAGGTTTTTTACTATTGACTTTGATTAAACTATTCTAATAGTTTAATTAAGAATAGTTCAAACAGTTTGTTTAATAGTTCTCCAAACGGCTACTTTTTCAAATTTGTTTGGAAGGAAGAAAATTGTTCCATGTGCAACGGGCAATTTTTCTTCAAATCTGTCCGGATCTGTTTAATATTCAAAGCAGTATCTGTTGACATAGTTTGGCACATGTTCACTACATGTAATTGCACCTATTTGGGACTGAGTTTATAGCGATCCGAGTTTCTATTTCTTTTATTTATCGTATCCGGACTCGGTTCCGTGGAGTTAGTTGTTGCGTATATCTTGTTTACATCCTTTACTCTTTGTATTTGGGTCTTGGGTTGTCTAGTAATTATGTAACATTACTTTATAGTATGATGATTGACCACAAAAAAATATAAATAAAATAAATGTAGTCTAGCATATCATTTAATTTAGTAATTGTGTAACATTACTTTATAGTGTAAAGTTGTTAATTCGACTCTTTACAACAAAAAAATAATAATAATAATTGATACTCTTTATAATGGTGGCATAGTGACACTTCTCTAATTTTAGTCCGTATAATCTATTACTCATTGTATCCGTCGTTTTATCAACTTCCTTTCTCCATTTGTTAGGTGTGGTTGCGATCTAACTAAAAAAAGGTAACATTTTTTCAAAATGTTTTGCTCTTAAGTTGATTTTTTTTTTTAATTAATATATGTAGGGGTTATTTTAAAATAGTGAGACAAATAAAAAAAAAAAATTATACAAGTAGTTTTGTGATGAGGTGTAAGTAAAAGATGTTGGAACAATCTTCACTGTATTTAAAAGATTTAATTCTATTGTGTACAAAACAACAACTAGAATTTAAAGAAATAAAGAAAAGAGAGAATTTGTTTGATTACAAAAATCAAACTCGAAATAAAAATAAATAAATAAAAACAGATTTTATTTTGTTACAAAAACAAAATTAAAATCTGATTTAAACATATAAAAATAACAGAAAATAAATTAAATAACTTACTTGATTTAATTTCTTGAATAATTCTGATCAAGTCCAGTGTTTGACACTGTGTCCTTAAGACAGATTCGTCCTCTCCACGGTGCTTTCAGAATTTGGACGTCTATCTCCCAGGATAAAATGATCTACTACAAACAATAGCAGCACTACAAATTGTTTGCCTAACGAACACACTAAGTGTTTATACTCTCTCTGACAAGAAAATAATGCAGCAACATGAAGAGAATGTTTTCAGAATTATGAAGACGAAAATTAGAGTTACAAATCCAAATGAGGGCTGTCCTATTTATAGATGGATTGGTGGCTCTTGGTTTTGAATTAAACAGGTACTGTACCTGTTCAATTTGAATTAAACAGATACAAACAGGTTAGGCACTGTTTGGTTTGAAATTCAAACAGATTTAAATCTGTTGGGTTCAAAAACGGGAAGGGCCCTGTTTGGATGAACAATAAATCCAAACAGTTTAATTCTGTTTGAAAACGGGAAGGGCCCTGTTTGGATGAACATTAAATCCAAACCAGTTTAATTTGAATTCTTTCAAATGTTTTTGGCCCAAAAAGATTAGTATTGGGCCGAACAAGCCCAACCCAACCTCACACCACGCACCGCGCCCAGCCCAGCCCCGCCGACCGGACGGACGGCGGCGGGCGCGCGCGCGCGTGTGGTGGTTTTTGGGTCCAATGGGTCTAGCCCATTTTGCCCATAACCTCTCCCTCTAAAACACTTGGGTACCCCTTGGGGCACACCCCAAGTACCAAACCCATGCCTTATAAACCCTTTCAAAACCTCCCACCAAATCAATGTGGGACAAGCCTAATTCAAACCTTTAAGGATTTTCCACCAAAACTCCATTTCCATGGAGATACTTTGGCTTCAATTTCCCATTCACTCGGTAATGGTTTTGAGCAACCAAATATACCACGTGAATCACAACGCGGCATAGAACGCGTTACCACTTTGACCCGTGTAAATCGATGCACGGGGCCCACCTAAAAATTAGACCAAACTTAGGAAAAAATTCTGGTTTTAACTAGAATTTTATAACCATTTCCAACAATCCCCCACATGAATGGAATTTGATGACAACGGAAATGCAACAATATGCAGATTAACGAAAGAGTATAAGTCGAAAATATCTTGCATCAGGATAGGTAGTTTTCGGCCTTGAACCTTCCCTAGTGATAACCTATCGGACTTACTGGCTAACCAATGGACGCGATGCCTTGAATTGTTCAGCCGTTTGTGTAAGCCAAGACAATAGATTTCACACAAAATATCTTCTAACACATCGTGGTTCTCACTGTTGTGTTCATTTTGGCCTTGAACGCTCCTGGTTTTCATGAGTGTTTCTAGAGAATGTAGCCTCTTTCATTCTCATAGAACCGGCCCCAGTTCAACACTCATATAGGTGATTCTTATTGTGAGTATCTCCTCATACTCGTCTTGATTTTATGCCTTAATCAAGATATAAGTAATCATTAAAAGCAAAGCTTATCCTTATACCCCTGCAGACAACATATGTTGCAGATATCACTCTCACCATAGGAATGGGTAGGAATTTTAATCCCTTGGTGATTTCTGGCGAGCCATACATAACTTAGTTGTCCCTTTGAACTTAGTTCTTGGGATCTCCAGTCATATAAGTAGGGTTACCATTATGACGACTCTTATGTAATAGGCTTTAATCCCATTTGATGAACTATACACTAGCTCTTTTGTCAAACCTTTTGTTAACGGATCCGCAATATTCTCTTTAGATTTTATATAATCTATTGAGATTATTCCGTTTGACAACAATTGCCTTACGGTATTATGTCGACGACGAATATGTCGTGACTTACCGTTATACATATGATTCTGTGCCCTGCCTATTGCAGATTGACTATCACAATGAATGCAAATAGCTGGCACAGGTTTTGGCCACATTGGAATGTCTTCTAAGAAGTGACGAAGCCATTCTGCTTCTTCACCTGCTTTGTCTAAAGCAATGAACTCGGATTCCATTGTGGATCGTGCGATGCAAGTTTGTTTCGTGGACTTCCAAGAAACAGCAGCGCCTCCTAGAGTAAAGACATATCCACTAGTGGATTTTGAATCTTTAGTATCCGATATCCAATTTGCATCACAATAACCTTCAAGTACTGCTGGATATCGAGTAAAGTTCAAACCATGATCACGGTGAATCTTAGATATCTAAGAACCCGAATGATCGCTTTCCAATGGTCTTCTCCGGGGTTACTAGTGTACCTACTCAATTTACTGATAGCATAAGCTATATCAGGACGAGTACAATTCATTAGGTACATTAGGCTTCCAATGATTTGGGAGTATTTTAACTGAGACACTGCATCACCTTTATTTTTCGATAAATAAAGACTGATGTCTACAGGTGTTCTTGCTAAATTCAAATCATCCTTGATAAATTTATCAAGAATTTTCTCAATATAATGAGATTGAGATAATGCATATCCGTCAGATGTTTTAGTAATTTTCATTCCTAATATAACATCTGCGACCCCCATATCTTTCATATCAAATCTTTAAGCATTTGCTTAGTTGATTTGATCATGTTTTGACTGCTTCCAATGATAAGCATGTCATCCACATAAAGACAAACTATGACATATCCTTGGTCAGTGTTTTTAACATAGACGCATTTGTCACATTCGTTTATCTTAAACCCATTAGTAAGCATTGCATGATCAAATTTTTCATGCCATTGCTTAGGTGCTTGTTTTAATCCATAAAGGGATTTTACAAGTCGACAAACTTTCTTTTCTTGCCCTGATACAACAAACCCTTCGGGTTGCTCCATATAGATCTCTTCATTTAGATCACCGTTTAAGAAAGCTGTTTTAACATCCATTTGATGTATTTCTAAATTAAACAACGCTGCTATAGCAATAAGCATGCGAATGGATGTTATTCTTGTCACAGGGGAATATGTGTCAAAATAGTCCAGACCTTCCTTTTGTCTGTAACCTTTAACTACAAGTCTTGCTTTATACTTGTCAATTGAACCATCTGCTTTCATTTTTCTCTTGAATATCCATTATATCCAAGAGGTTTAGAACCTGGTGGAAGATCCACCAATTCCCAAGTATGATTTTGCATAATGGATTCAATTTCATTATTAACAGCCTCTTTCCACAAAGGTGCTTCAGGACCAGTCATTGCTGCCTTAAAGCTTTGAGGTTCATTTTCTAACAAGTATGTCAGAAAATCTGGACCAAAGGATTTTGATGTTCTCGCTCTCTTACTTCTTCTTGGTTCATCATCAGTTAAATCCTGTTGGTTGAGACCATTACTAGTCTCTTGTGTTTGATTGTCATTAGTCTCTTGACTTTGTGTACAATCATAAGTTCTTTTCTGTGAACTTAATTCCTGTCCTTTCTTGTAAGGAAAGACATGTTCAAAAAACACAGCATTCCTTGACTCTATAATAGTGTTCACATTTATATCAGGTATTTCTGATTTATAAGTCAGAAACCGATATGCACTACTATTCTGAGCATAACAATAAACACACAATTACTGTTTTTGGTCCAAACTTAGTCTTTTTAGGAACAGGAACTTCCACTTTTGCCAAACACCCCCACTTTTAAGTATTTGTAGGAAGGTGGTCGACCTTTCCACTATTCATAAGGAATGCTTTCGGTTTTCTTGTGGGGTATTCTATTAAGAATATAATTAGCAGACAATATTGCTTTCCCCCACAAGTTCTGTGGTAAGCCTGAATTTAGTAACATGCCATTCATCATTTGTTGTCTATGATGTACTTGATTCATAAATTTCAAATCATGATTCATAATTTCAAATCAAAAATCCAAATAATTATGACTACACAAATCAGAATTAATGTTTTGACAAAATTATATCCTCATAAAGATTTTGCCTAAGAAACGAACAATTCAAAAACCTAATTGATTGTATACATTCTTGCAACTCATTTATAAATAAATGTCACTGTCATAAAAATATTTGTGACAGAAGAAAATTAAATTATCTCAACTAATGCAAGAGATACACCCCATATAATAAAATGATTTATGGTTTAACAATTCTACTACACAAGTAAAATAATTATTAATGACATCTCATTCAAAATAAACCAATAATCAACATAAAAGATTTCTTAAATTACTTCTTAATTAAACGGAACGATATAATTACATACATCTTCATGTTTAAATTTCTCTAGTGTTTAAACACCCATTCAAAATTGATTAGAAATATTCAAATTAAACTGCTTATGTACAAAGTCAACATATTAATTTATCATTCCAAATCACATGCAATTATTATTTAAAAAAAACTCGAGTTGATATCAACACATGCATATCAAACGCATCACTAAAATAATAAATTAATCAAAATAAATTAATCATGCATGATTCAATAACTTGCGTTATGAAATAAATGGATTCTCAACTCATAAATAAAATCCAACGCATTTTAAACTTTAAACTTTAAAATGAAAAACATACCTTCATTTAATAAGTTTGATTTGTACATAAATAAACTAATTAAATATGCAATCAAATGTCCTTGTGAATATATATATTTTCCGACTCATGTGCAGAAACTATAAGTCACGTATAAAATTAACAAATTGTGACCGAGTCACAAAGTTACATGATTAACAAAATTAATTTTCTAGTTACTAAAACCAGAAAATAAATTACAATAAAAAATAATTTTATTTTTCTTGTTACTAAAACTAGTAAAATAAAATACCGAAATAATATCTGATTACAAAAATCAGAATATCAAACCACAAATTAATTTTCTAGTTACTCAAACCAGAAAATAAGTTATAACAAAAATAATTTAATTTTTCTTGTTACTAAAACTAGAAAATAATATAATTTTATTTTTCTTGTTACTAAAACTAGAATATAAAATATCACAAAAATATCTGATTACAAAAATCAGAAAAACACAAAATAATTTTCTAGTTACCAAAACCAGAAAATAAATTCTAGTTACTAAAACCAGAAAATAAATGATAACAATAAAATAATTTTATTTTCCTTGTTACTAAAACTAGAAAAAAAAATACCAAAATAATTTTCTGTAACACCAAATAATATTCTGCAATTGTTAATGACACCAGTATATTACTACTAGTTGTCAAAGAAAAGAGACAGTATATTACTACTATCTGTCAAATAGCATAAATCACTATTTGTTTTTCCAACCAGAATATTACTTTGAAAAACAGAAAATTAAATACAATGAAGATACCAAAAACGATTCTGTCTTAAGATTGTTGGACAATCTTCACTGTATTTAAAAGATTTAATTCTATTGTGTACAAAACAACAACTAGAATTTAAAGAAATAAAGAAAAGAGAGAATTTGTTTGATTACAAAAATCAAACTCGAAATAAAAATAAATAAATAAAAACAGATTTTATTTTGTTACAAAAAAAAATTAAAATCTGATTTAAACATATAAAAATAACACTGAAAATAAATTAAATAACTTACTTGATTTAATTTCTTTGAATAATTTTCTGATCAAGTCCAGTGTTTGACACTGTGTCCTTAAGACAGATTCGTCCTCTCCACGGTGCTTTCAGAATTTGGACGTCTATCTCCCAGAATAAAATGATCTACTATAAACAATAGCAGCACTACAAATTGTTTGCCTAACGAACACACTAAGTGTTTATACTCTCTCTGACAAGAAAATGATGCAGCAACATGAAGAGAATATTTTCAGAATTATGAAGGACGGAAATTTGTGATCACTAAATCCAAATGAGGGCTGTCCTATTTATAGATGGAATGGTGGCTCTAGGTTTTGAATTAAACAGGTACTGTACCTGTTCAATTTGAAGCTGTTGGATTCAAAACGGGAAGGGCCCTGTTTGGATGAACAGTAAATCCAAATCAGATTAATTCTGTTTGAAAACGGGAAGGGCTTAGTATTGGGCCGAACACGGCCAACCCAACCTCACACCATGCACCCGCGCCCAAGCCCAGCCCGTCCACCCGACCGGACAGACGGCGGCGCGCGCGTGTGTGGTGGTTTTTGGGTCCAATGGGTCTAGCCCATTTTGCCCATAACCTCTCCCTCTAAAACACTTGGGTACCCCTTGGGGCACACCCCAAGTACCAAACCCATGCCTTATAAACCCTCTCAAAACCTCCCACAAAATCAATGTGGGATAAGCCTTATTCAAACCTTTAAGGATTTTCCACCAAAACTCCATTTCCATGGAGCACACTTTGGCTTCAATTTCCCATTCACTCGGTAATGGTTTTGAGCAACCAAATATACCACGTGAATCACAACGCGGCATAGAACGCGTTACCACTTTGACCCGTGTAAATCGATGCACGGGGCCCACCTAAAAATTAGACCAAACATGGGAAAAAATTCTGGTTTTATCCAGAATAATATAACCATTTCCAACAAAAGATTGTAAAGGTGACCCATTTATATTTATATAAAAAAAAAAATATTCCAATGAAATATAATTCTTCCATATATATATATATATATATATTCTAATATTCTAGGCCCATACGCCTTTGCTTTTTGGATGGCCAAAAGAGAGGCCTAACCACATAGAGATAATGACCTTTAGATGGCCAAACGAGAGCAGCACTATAATAATTAAAGTGAAAGTGGAAGAACAACAATTGAAATCTAATTGGTCTTGAAAAAGTTAAGAGAAAAAATAAAAGAAAAAACAAATTATATTAAATCTCCTCAAAATATCGATCATTTACATTTTATCCTCTTAATATTTTAAACCTAACAATTATCTCCTCAAATTATTTGAATTTGAACATTAAGTCTTTCTATTTTGTCAAGTGTTGTGCACATCATGACTATATTAAATTTTATGACTAAATTACTCTATTTTATCTTTTGTAAAAATTTACTATAATCATCATGTGCATAGCATTTGACAATTTTTTATCCAAATATCTAACAGATGACTAATAGAAGGACTTAGGTTTCGTTTGGGAACAGGCTAATTTAGTAATTTTTTGGCTATTTAGCTAAAATATGAGCTAAAAAAAACTAGTATGTTTAGGATGACTTTTTAACTTTTTACGAAAAAATGTGCAAAAAGTAGAGAGAAGAGAGAATCTTTGACTTTTCGGTATGGATTGTTGGCTTTTTGACTTTTTTAGTAACTTTTTGGCTTTTTGGCTAAACCGGCCTGTTGCCAAACGAGGCCTTAATGTTTAAATTCAAATAGTTTTAGGGGATAATTGTTAGGTTTCAAATATGGAAAATTTACCCATAAGTCCTAGTTTTTGAAACGTTGAACCATTTAGTCCTAAAAGTTTTCTTATGCTCCATTTAGTCCCATTTTTACATCAGCATGATGTAAATGATGTAAATGATCTGATGTTTCATTCTATAATTTCAAAATTTATTGAAATCTGATGAACATTAGATGTTTTTCATCCTATATTTTCAAACATTATTGAAATTTGATGAACATTAGATGTTTGAAATCTAATGTTTGTAACATGACTCTGATGTTATTAACATTGTATCTGATGTTATTAACATTGTAATGGGACCTTTCAGTCTATGAAAAAACTTTTAGGACTAAATAGTGCATAAGTTATTAATTTGGGATTTATTGGTGTATCCCCCTTAAAATATTAGAGGATAGAGTGTAAATAGTTGATAGTTTGAGAGGGTTTAATATAATTTGTCAAAAAAAAAAAAAAAAAAAGGTCATGAGAAGCATCTCACGTGCCAAGTCCTTATTGGTCCAAAAAATTAAAGAGAGAGAGAGAGAGAGTGAGAGGAAATAGAGTCCAACAAAATAACATATATAAAATATATATGGGTTGGGGTTTTCTCATGTTGATTATCTTAATTTGAGAGAGCGTTTTGAATTGGTAAATCTATTTTGAGACTGATTTCAGTTATCTGAACCATTCACTTTTTAAAATTTGTTGGGTAGAATATTCATGCAAAAAATAAGATGATTGGATATCGGTATCTACATATTTGAATTAAATTTATATTACAAAAAATAGATGACTATTCTTAAAATTATATTTGTTATCCATTTTTTAAAAATAAATATGATTCAAATGTCAAAACATTTTTGTTGGCTGGTGTACCGCATAATTCGCATACCTTTGGTCTCGTATATGTACCCACCAAAGAGGACTGGGTCAGGAAAAGAGAAGAGATGACAGGCAAAGCCAGAGCCAAGCAGGCCAGGAAACACAATGAGCTTATTCACAGGCTAATCCGGGAAATGCTGAATGGCCGCTTTGTTCGGGAGGGAAAAGATTTCCCCTTTTGTGGCTTTCCTAAGTCCTGGATGAACTCTACGAAGCAGCATGTCCCTGGATTCGAAATCTTCTTTGACCTGCAATTGCAAGATAGTGATACCGAGGAAAAGGCTGAACCAAGTGCTGAATCTGAACAGAGCATGGAAAGTGACTCAGACAACAGCGAGCTTGGAGTAGGGGCAGCACTGGCATGTCTCTTTACAGATCCTCCAGCTGACTCAGAGAACTTGGGGGATAACCTTACCATCTCCATGATCGGAGACCAACCGGGTGTGAACCTGTCCAGTAGCATTTTGGATGCATCGGAGGCACCATCTCTTATCTAGCAGTTGGAGGAGGGCTATCTATCTAGTTCCAAGTTGAGTAATGAGCCAGAATCTGATTCCACAGAGTCTGTGGATTCGGAATCAGATTTCGGTTCTTCTGAGTCCGAGTTTGGTATTCCTGGGGGTAATAACCCAGATGCTTTTGAGTCGGTTGTAACCAAAGAGCTGGACCTTATGAATGAGAACGATGTCGATTATGAGTATTTCTCTGTGCTGCTTGTTTATTACATTGACCAAGATTTTTAGAATTTTAATGAAAATGAAAATGAAGGAATTCCTCTGGTTTTGAAAAACTTGATTAATTGAGAAGATGAGAGGTTTGCAAAACCCTGTGCTGATGAAATCATTACTATTAACATGGGTACTGAAAAGGATCCGCGTTTGGTCTAGATTGAGTCCATGTTGTCTTCGGAGGAACGCGAGCGCCTAGTCGCTTTATTAAAAGATTTCAAAGATGTTTTCGTGTGATCCTACGAAGACATACCTAGAACCGATCTGAGATTGTACAGCATCGGATCCCTCTCGACCCCGAGGTCTAACCCATCAAGCAGAAGTTGCGAAGAATCTGTCCGGATTAGGTGTTGAAAATCAAAGAAGTGGTCAACAAGCAGATCCAGGCAGGTTTCTTGTTAGTATCTGAATATCCGACTTGGTTGGCCAACATCATCCCAATGCCGAAAAAGGATGGTAGAATCCGGGTGTGGGTAGACTTCCGGGATTTGAATAAAGTCAGTCCAAATGACGACTTTCCTCTGCCACACATTGATAAGTTAATAGACTTCACTACGGGTCATGAGTTGCTATCCTTCATGGACGGGTTTTCTAGGTATAACCAGATTTTGATGGCGTCTGAAGATAAAGAGAAAACTACATTTACTACGCCGTGAAGTACCTACTGCTATCGGGTTATGCCGTTTGGGCTGAAGAATGCCAGGGCTATCTATCAAAGGGCTGCAACCACCATTCTACACGACATGATCCACAAAGAGGTCGAGGTGTACGTAGACGACATGATTGTCAAGTCCAACGAAAGAGAGGGCCACTACACCACCTTGAAGAAATTCTTTCAACAGATCAGAAAATACAGACTGAGGTTGAATCCGCAAAAATGTACTTTCGATGTAACAGTAGGGAAAATGCTGAGCTTTTTGATCACATAGAGGGGCATCGAGGTAGATCCTTCCAAAATCAAGGCCATCCTAGAAATGCCACCACCAAGGATTGAAAAGGAAGTACGAGGCTTTCTAGGTAAAGTGCAATTCATAAGATGGTTTTTTTTCAAATTAACCTTGACTTATGAACCACTATTTGGTCCCCTGAAGAAAGGGAAGAAATTTCGATAAGATGATCGATGTCAATTCGCTTTTGACCAGATTAAGCAGTACCTCCAGAATCCATATGTGTTGTCGCCACCAGAGCCGGGGAAGCCTTTGATTCTGTACCTATCAGTGACAGACACAACAATGGAATGCATGCTTGCTCAAGAATCTGAAGATAAAGTGGAAAAAGCCATCTACTATTTGAGTAAGAAATGGTTAGATTATAAGACCCGCTACACTCCGTTGGAAAAAGCTTGCCTAGCCTTGGTATGGGCTACCAAGAAGTTGAGGGACCACTTGTTAGCTCACTTTGTAATCCTAGTTTCGAGATTAGATCCCATCAAATATCTCTTTAAGAAACCAGCGCTTATGGGTAAGCTAGCCCGTTGGTTGCTTCTTCTATTCGAATTTGATCTCAAGTACGTCACCCACAAGTCGGTTAAGGGGAGAGCTGTAGCGGAGTTCCTGGCAGACCATCCAGTAGAAGGGAATGAAGCGATGGAATACCTGTTTCCAGATGAAGCCATTCTGCAAGTCGAAGAAGAGACTTAGATAATGTACTTTGACGGAGCATCCAATCAGTACAGTTATGGGATATGTGTGTTACTGATAGCACCCGACGACTCCCATATACCTTTAGCCTTTAAACTCCGGTCTAAGGTGTCTAATAATGAAACAGAATATGAGGTGTATATCGCTGGTTTAGAAGCCGCCCTGGAACTAGGGGCAAAAATGTTGGATATTATCGGAGACTCGAACTTGGTTGTTTCTCAAGCAAATGGAGACTGGAAAGTCAAAGAAGAAAATATGAAGGTTTATCACTAGACCTTGGATGTTTCGATTCCTAGGTTTGAAAAACTGACTTTCACATATCTATTGAGAGAGAACAGGTTCGCTGATGCTTTAGCAACTCTATCTTCTATGGTAGACATCCCACTAGGAGTCCGGATGCGTCCGATTATCATTGAGCAGAGATACATGTCGACCTATGAAACTATCGCCACAATAGATGAAGCGCCAGACGAAAACCCTTGGTACTATGATATTTGGAACTTCTTGGAAAATGAGATTTACCCACTAGGGGCAAATGCCAAGGACAAAAGGGGAATACAATGGATAGCCCTCTAATTTATCATCTGCAGAGGTAAACTGTACAAAAGAGGTCATCTGGGAATACACAAGTTGCGTGTCGAAGAAGAGGAGTCAAAGCGCCTGGTGGAGGCCATCCATGGAGGAGAGTGCGGAGCACGCATGAACGAAGTGATTAGCCTAGAAGATTCTCAGGCAAGGTTACTACTGGTCCACTATGAAGGAGGATTGTATTGGTTTTGTTCGGCGATGCCACAAATGCCAAATTCATGTTAATCGCATGAACATCCCGCCGTCAAAACTGTACAATATGACTTCGTTATGGCCTTTCTCAGTCTGGGGAATCGATGTTATTAGCGTAGTCACGCCAAAAGGGTCGAATGGGCATGAATACATCTTGGTGGCAATTGATTACTTTACAAAGTGGGTGGAAGCTTAGTCCTATACAGTGTTGAAAACATCGCATGTGGCTAAGTTCATCAGAAACAATATCATTTGCCGATATGGAGTCCCAAACGGGATCATATCAGATAATTGCTCCCACTTCAAGAAAGAGGTGATAGACTTGTTGGAGAAATACAATGTGGCTTTTCATAAGTCATCTACATACCGGCCGTAAACCAACAGAGCTGTTGAAGCCGCCAACAAGAACATTAAGAATATCTTGCAGAAGATGGTTGAGACATATAGGGACTAGCTAGATAAATCGCAATTCGCACTCTGGGGTTATAGAACTTCAATCTGGACGTTTACAGGGGCAACTCCTTATTCTCTTGTCTGCGGGGATAGAAGTTATTCTACCAATGAAATAGAAGTCCTGTCGCTGTAAGTTGTGGCTGAGTGTCAGATAGCAGAGGCGAACTAGCAACAGAGCAGATTTGAAGAGTTGATGTTGTTTGATGAGAGAAGACTAAAAGCATTGTATCATGTTCATCAGGGCTGTCAACGCAGAATTGCCAGGGCTTTTAACAAGAAAATTAAGTCCTGGAATCTCAAAGAGGGGGATATGGTCCTGAAAGACAATCGAGCTCCCATTTATGACCCTAGGAGCAAATTTAGACCCAATTAGACTGGTTCTTACGTCATCAAAACTATCTGGTCTGGTGGAGCTATTATTCTCATAGACCTGGATGGCCTGGAATTTTCACAACCGATCAACATGACAAGTTGAAGAAATACTATCCCTGAAAGGCTCGCTAGGCCAAAAACCCAGAAGGGTGACCTAGGCAAAAGTTAGAGCATGAAAAATTAGAAATAAAGAAAAACTGAGCTCACAAGGTTGAAAACCCTAAAGGGTGACTTTGGAAAAAGTTAGAACGCAAAAGGAGAGAGTTAATACTCGAGTGAACCTGAATCGAACTATGTAAGGCCCGATTCCCTCTTCAGGATACGTAGGCAACTTCATCCTAAAGTTCGGCCGTAATCACTTCCAACTCAACTATCATGTCCATGTGATCGATCAAGTTATCTTTGTCTGTTCTTTACTTGAGGGTTCGGTTGTGATCTTTACTCTGAGAGAAGAGCTGGTTACAATGCTGAGCAATGCTGTTCAATCAAGGGGCAGTTATGATCTTTTGATTTGGGGTTGCATATCTTAAGGATTGATTCCGTGCGTATCAAGTGGTGATTCTTTTCGAAAATGATTTTGAAAAGTTTTGATAAAAGTTGATTTTGTTCAAATTTTACCTTTTACAATTTAGACCATAGGAAAATTTTCAATGCTCACAACTTTAATTTCATTGATTTCAATGTAAAGTTGTCCAACTCTCTGATACAAATCAAAGTTGCTTTTATTACATCAAAAAAACTTAAAAAGAAATGTTAAAGCAATAAACTAGGGGCATAGATGAGTTAGGTGCTCCTGCATCCTCCGCTCGTGCTTGTAGAAGCTTCTGAAGCCAAAGTGGGCCCGGTTTATGCCTCATCCTTAAGCCAAGCCAAGCATTCGCCAGAAAGCGTGCAATTGAAACTAGGGGCAGGAGCCAGAAGCTCTCTCGTCCTCCAAGCAGTGAGGTACCTAGCCAAGTGTAAACCACAGATAGGGAATAAAATTGGGTACTCTACCCCCTCCTCTGGGCGGGTCTGATCATGCCCAAATTGACGTCTGAACCAGAAGGGAAAATAGAACACACAGTGCGTAAGGCCGATCATCTGTATGCCAAGTTGTCGAGCCATACTGTAACTCATCTCGGTCAGATTAAGCCAGGGGCAATGCCAGGCTATGTCAGCAGCAGACCTGTTGCACATCCAGTGGCACCACCATTCCTTATTCGGGAAATCCACCAGATGGTGGTGGAAGAAATAGCCTTGAGTTGAGTACTCAAGGCAAGAGTCCATTGCCTTCAACTTATCCGTAAGCCACACCTGGGAAGGTATGAAACAAAAGAGAGATTAAAGAATAGAGAAATGTATGTTGAGAGAAAAGTGAGAAAATGGGCTTTAAGAGAAAAATAGAGCGTGAGTGCCGGGTGATGTGAGAAACACATATGAGAAAGGGTGGGAAATAATACCTAAAGAAGTAGTGGACTCCCCGCGAATCTAGTAGTCTCTCGCCAATGGAAGGCGTCCAAGCCTATCAAAGTCTCGGCCAGTGCCAAACCAATGCAACTCTTGCCTTATTTCAGACCTTGGACCACTTCGATCAACCGAATATTGGACCCGCTAAAGCTAGGGGCAAGAAGGAAATGAGCAAGCATACATAAGTGAAGAGCATGCTGCCAAAATCCTCGCCAGAGAAGGTCGCCTCTGTCACCGATGTCAGAAAATCGATGAATCAAGTCGGGAGTGTCTAGCTCTCCGTTGTGGGCCAGAGATCGAGCCTCATGCAGAGTAAGCCCACACATCCGTCCCAAAGCTTAGGCGTAGAAAAAATGGGCCTGAGGTATAATTTCTTCATCACACCGGGATTCTATTAGTGCCTGAAATTCTTCAATTGTCGGGCATATTTCTTGTCCCCCAAAGCTAAAAACATGTCTAATCGGGTCACAGCATCATGCCACGGGATGAAGGATTGGAAAACAAAGTGAAGTTCAGCTCAACGAAAAAAGTGCATTTATGCCAAAATCCCGAAAATTTACCTTTTCTGTGCTGTCTAAAGTCGCAATCCAATTCGAGAGCTTTTCGGCAAAAAATGGCTATATTTGTGGAAGAATTTGCAATTGAAATGAAGTTCTAGAAAAGAATTCACGAAGCTGAACCTTTTGTAGAAGATTAGGCTGTAAGTGGAAGCCAGCTGTCAACAATCTGGCGATTCTTACATTTAATGGCTGGTAGGTGGCCGGCAGGCTACCTTGGTGGCCGGCACCTTTCCTTTGTGGCCGGTAACCTCTTTTTTCTGATATGCTCTCCACCTGTGTGTTGGGCAGTGCTGGAAACATGTGTTTTGTTTTAATCTTTGTGTGTTTTAAGGTCTTGTTATGAGTCTTTCAGATTTTGGCGAGTGTATATCTGTGTGTTTGAGTTGTTTTTGCTTTGCTTATCGAGTTGTTTTTGCTTCCCTTATTGAGTTGTTTTGCTTTGCTTATCGAGTTGTATGTTATTTTGTATTTTGGTTGTTGGTTGGCTCATTACCCGATTAAAAACATTGTTTCATTCAAGCGTTCCCTATTGGCCAATTCGATTCCATGTCCATTTTTATGCAAATATGGTGCTCATGATGCAAAAATAACAACACTTTTTTATAAAAACTGTGAGTTTTTATTCCGATCATGATTTTTTACAAAAGAGCAGTATAAGTTTTCAAAGAAAATAAACCTATCTGAAGTTATACATCTGTTAAGCAAAAAATCAAAAATCAGTGCCAGTCACCTCAAGCCAGAGAGGCCCTATTCGTCTTCTTCTTCGGAGGGGAGGACTCTGGGGCACTATCTCTGTCAGCGCCGTTGTCTGAATCAGTCTCTGAGCTAGAACCAGAGCTGGCATCATCTCTGCTCTCTACCTTAGAACCCACCTTGGCATCATCTCCTCCGCTCTCAAAACCCGAGCCAGTATCATCATCTTCACTCTCGGATGACTCAGAATGCTGACTCGCTGCCTCCTCAGAGTCATTGGTCTCAGTATTGTCATCACTTAAGATGGGCTCTAGAGGACTGATATTGCCTCGGGTGCCCCTATCCCTCTCTCTCCTCTCTGCTGCTGGAGGGAGTACTGCCGGTGCTGGTGCTGGTGCTGGTGCTGCTGCCACTGCCGAAGCCATCGGTATAATTGGGATCTAAAAAAGACAATTGTCCAAGTATCAGCTACAGTATGTGTATCAGATGCAAGCATGGTATGCAGAATAAGCGGTATGCAAAAATCATATATAGTATGATTACAGTGTGTGAATGCAGTGTATCAGATATAGTGTGTCAGATGCAGTTTCGGAAACACAATAGTTGAAATGCCAGTGTATTAGTGGAAATTTGATATCATGAAACACAAACTGAAGAAAATTACCGAGATGCTATGGATACCAAGCAATGTCTTCCTCCTCTATACTATGTCCATCAAGGAGGCTATCAACTCGAGAGCGCTCCCTGTGTACTCTATGGATGCCTGCAAATGCATTTGGATGATCAGTGTCTAGAATGAACATATTTGAAATGAAATGTGGATGGAAATGGTAAAGTGTAGTCCATACCTAAGATGGGCCTCGCACTCCAACAAGCTCATGACCAGCCACTGCAGGCTCAATCGGGACCTGGTAAGCAACCCCAGTATGCTGCCAGCATGTTAGTGCGGTAGGAAGCTCTGGCCAATGGGTGTTGTGCTCTGTAGGGGGAGCCTCTCTAGCACGGGCCCTGGTCGCCCTAGTCGCCTCTCTCGATGCAGGAGCCTTCACTCTCTCTCCTCCGCGAGCTCCGATCAAATGTGGCATGAGGTGAATCTGAATGGAGGTCGCGTAGTCGCCCTTTGGTTTGAAGTAATCAGCATCCAAGCCCACCATAAACTGTGAAACTACATCAACGGATAGGTTGTCTGCTGATCTCACAGACTTCGGCAGCGGCATCAGAATGATCGGGTCTGGCAAGCCCACGGTCTGGTGGACGAAACGCTCACTCAGGAACCAAGCCTTGCAGATTAGGCCCTCAAGTAGAATCGAAAAACGAGAAGTAGCCTAGGCCCCTACATACTGGTCCTGCACCCTAGCTGACATCATGGCCCAAGGCTGCCACATGATCTGCAAACAGATAGGGAACAAATTATTAGTCTCTGCCAGTTGCTAAAGTGCGAATCAGAACAGTTGTAAAGCAAAAATGACTGTGTTTGTGTTACCTTGTGGGCGACCACTGTGTCAAAGCAGTGGCAGAAGAATACGAAAGACTCGCGGCTCCTACGCTGACATCTGCCATCATATCGCCTTGAGTAAGGGACTATCGGGGGAAGCTCCTCCATGGGCTCTGGGGCAAGAGATGGAAAATAAGCATAAACGCACAGTTGCAAGAAAAGTGCAGTAATATGTGAGCATACAACATGAACAGATATAGAAAGTGCAAAGCAGAAAACATACAGCATGAACAGATGCAAAAAGTGCAAAGCAGAAAGCACAGTGTACAAACAGATGCAGAAAGTGCAAAGCAAAAAACACAGGTGTTAAACAGATATAAAGCAGAAAATGTGAAGCAAAAGATGTAAAATGCAAAGAGAGAACTGAGATGCATACCTCCTAAGCTCGCCAGTAGCCTGGGAGGTATGCATGTACAGAAAACACACAGTGTACAAACAGATGCAGAAAGTGCAAAGCAGAAAGCACAGGTGTTAAACAGATATAAAGCAGAAAATGTGAAACAGAAGATGTAAAATGCAAAGAGAGAACTGAGATGCATACCTCCCAGGCTCGCCAGTAGCCTCCGATCAGCTCTCCCCTCAAGCGGAAGGTAGACCTCATATATCTGTACAGGATGGCGAGGCCAGCTCTGCCCTAGTCATAGAAGGGTACTTATGGGAGAGTCACTAGGGCGCTTAACAGATATAAGCCCACAATGTTCCATCTTTTCGAAAATAAGGTGGTACTGAGGACAAACATCAGGAAGCCTCTAGCATACTGCTCCATCTCCTCTAAGGTCTTGGGCTTGCTTCCTTGAAACTGCTCAGTAAACCAGCTATATCTGACTATAGCTGTCTGGTACAAGGGTGGACGTGCTCCTAGCAGCTCGATCTAGGCTACTTCCCACTCTCCCATGTCGATGTTGAAAGGGATCAAATCACCCCCTACCCCTAAGCCCGTGATCATGGCGAAGTCATAGGGAGTCATCGTCATCTTCTCGGTAGTGGAGAAGTGGAAGGAGTTGATGGTATCCACCACCTCTCCACAAATGCGCCTAGAAGAGAACGACTTGCAATGATCCGTGTCAGACCGAAGCAGAAAAGACCAAAGCTGGTCTCGCCAATAATGTCACGAACCTCGGCAGGGAGCTCGTCGTACCAATCTCTTGTAGTCGTAGCTCCGTACCCTCTAAAGGCACGAGACTCCCCCTGTGGCAAAGACTAGATGAATCAGATAAGACAGTGATGAAAGTACAGTAAGATGAAAGGCAGTGCAAGAAATACAGTTTAAAGAAAGACAGGAATGTATAAAAATAGAGTTCATACCCCAGTGGCGCTGGATGAAAGGTAGGAAGCTGGCTCCCTCAACAGGAGATCCTTCGGTACACCGCCAACGAAGTCGCTGAAGCGCCTAATGCCTCCGGGTGGCAAGATATGTGTATGGGAATGATACCTCGCTAGATCAAAAGGTCGTACCCTCAATGGTAGCGGCTCCGGCTCAAGCTTAGGCTCAAACTCCGCCTCGAGATCGGCCTCAATGCCTTGAGCCGACGGCTCTTCTACCTCGACAACAGGTGAAAATACAGGGGAAATCTCTAGAGGAGCCCCGTCATGTGGTATATCATCTGCCATTTGGAAAATGGGTGAAAAGTAGGTGCAAAATGAAGAAAAATGGAGAAAATAGGGTAAACTTAGAAAAAGACAACCCTAGGAGAGAGAAAATAAGAGAAAAAGTCAAAGCCCGGGAAAGTTCATGGAACTCGAGAGAAGCTCGAGGGGAGCAACTGTAAAGTGGTGGAAATCCAAGAAAAAGTGTCGAAATCAAATTTTGATCGGTTCAAAAGGAAGAAAAACAAGAGGGTTTAGCGAAGAAAACGTGCGTGGGGCATTGGAAAACACGTAAAAAGCTCAGATCTAGAGAGGAAAAGTGTCTAGAGAGAGAGAGAGATGGAAGAATTTCAGACCTAGAGAAGTGACGAAATGAGGAGTCTTGGCCTATATTTAAAGACCCGTGGATGAAATGTCCAAAAAACCCCTGAACTGCCATCAGTGGTCGGTAGGTGGCCGGCAAAATGTTTTTGTGGCCGGCAGGTGGCCAGAAGCCTCCCCTGGTGGCCGACAAGTGGCCAGTGGCTCTCCTCTGTGTAGAAGGTTCTATTTTGGGCTTCTTCTTCCCGAGTGGTTTGTAGAAGGTTCTATTTTGGAAGCTTGCAGCTGTGTTCTGGTGTGTGAATGTGTCCCAGTCGCTACTCTGAACAAGGTGTATCTTTTGAACAAATTGCAATTCCTTCGAAAGATAAATCAGAAGGTGCCATCGAATGTCGCTTTTATTCATTTTATGCTTTTGTTCTCTTTTCGTCTCTCTTGTTGCACAGAGTATGCATCTCATATATACGTATGCTGCATACGCGTCTTGCATCAATTATGATTCATGCATAGAATATGCTCTTATTTCTTGTATAAAATATGCATTTGTTTATTGCATAGAATATGCTCTTACTCTTATTCATGCATAGAATATGTGGTTGTTTATTGCATAGAATATGCATTTGTTTATTGCATAGAATATGCTCTTGCTCTTATTTCATGCATAGAATATGTGGTTGCTTATTGCATAGAATATGTGTTTGTTTATTGCATAGAATAGGCTTTTGCTCTTATTTCATGCATAGAATATGCGTTTATTTATTGCATAGAATATGCCTTCAATTAATATCATACGTCGGTTATCTATCTTGCATGGAATATGCTTTGTGCATCTATCGCACATGTTCACTTTGTGTATCTATCGCACACGTTCACTTTGCGCATCTATCGCACTTGTTCCCTTCGTGCATTTATCGCACTTGTTTGTGTGCATCTATCACACACCTCTCTAATGCATCTCGGGCCGCGTGAAACGCAACCTCGAGCGATTTTTCTTGTATCTTAAGACGTGCAAAGCGCGACCCTAGGCGTGTTTCATCTCGGGACGTGCGAAGCGTGAGCCTGAGCAGTTTTTCTTGCATATCAGGACGCGTAATGCGCGGCCCTAGGCATGTTTCATCTCGGGACGTGCAAAGCGCGAGCCCAAATGGTTTTTCTTGTATCTCAGGACGCGTGATGCGCGGCCCTGGGTGTGTTTCATCTCAGGATGTGCGAAGCGCAAGCCCAAATGAGTTTTTCTTTCATCTCGAGACGTGCAAAGCGCAAACCCAAGTGGTTTTTCTTGTATCTCAGGACGTGTGATGCGCGGCCCTAGGCGTGTTTCATCTTAGGACATGTGAAGCACGAGCTCTAGTGGTTTTTCTTGTATCTCAAGACGCATGACGTATGGCCTTGGGCGTGTTTTATCTCGGGACGTGTGAAGTACAAGCTCGAGTAGTTTTTCTTGTTTCTCAGGACGCATGAAGCGTGAGCCGGAGCTATTTTTCTTATTTCTCAAGACGCGTAACACACAGCTCTAGGCATGTTTCATTTCGAGACGCGTGAAGCGCGAACCAAAGTAATTTTTCTTGTTTCTTGGGATGCGTGAAGTGCGAGCCTGAGTGGGTTCTCTTGTTTCTTAGAACGCGTGAAGCGCGAGCTTGAGCGGTTTCTTGTTTCTCGGGACGTGTGAAACACAACCCTGAGCAGTTTTCATTCTTTAGTTTCTCGGGACGCGTGAAACGCGACCCCGAGCGATTTTTGTTCTCAGTTTCTCAAGACGCGTGAAGCGCGATCCTGAGCGGTGTTTTCTTTCCTCGTCTCTTGTTTTGGCGTGGTTAGAGTGTGGTTTTATCTTTTTGCATGGAACTTGTGTTGGTTTTAAGCTTGAAGCTGCTTATTCATATGTTGTTATCTCGTTATCTTGCTTATTGTTCTGTTATTGCTTATTGCATCATCTCGCATGATCATGAGTTTTCAAAATAGCCGGCTTCGCGGAGCGTGTGAGTCCAGCTTTCAAAGTTGCATTGTGCATATTGTTTGCATTCTGCCCCAGAACTACACTGGTTTGATTCTTTGTAAAGGGATACGTAGGCAGCCTACGGGCGAAACCATTTATTTTTGTCTTGATTGTTTGTCCAAGTCTTACGGCCTTGTCAAAATAGGTCGTCTTCGGGCTTTGACATTCACTCACGTCATTTCATGACTCTGAGTTCTGTCAAAGAGGGGCAGCTGTAGACACCCCATTTTTGACGGCCCTTACGACTTGGACGTCATCGCATGCACACCCAATGATGAGTTTATACGCTCATTAAGTGCTCGAAGTTCTCAGCGGAATGCCATAGCTTTGCACCCTTGCTACCTTATTCTTAGACCAAGCCTTGGTTCTTTAAGCCTGCAACCCTTGGTGGCCTGCCGGCCATATTTAGGGCTGCCAGCCATCACTTTTTGGTTGTTAGCCACCAGTGATGGCCGGCCGACCACCAGTGTCTTTTGCAAATATTTTGTGACAGTTGTGCTAGCTGTTTGCACAGATGCTTGCATCTGCACCCATGTGTAGGGCTAGATATTCTTGAGAGGAATTCATGTTTTCTATATATAGAGGGCCTCCCTCTCATGTTTTAAGGTTAGAAAAATTTTAGAGCAAAATTTTTCCTTTCTCTCAACAATTCTCTCTCTCTCTCTCTTTAGCAAATTTCTACACTTTTGTTTACAAATCTTCAACCTTTGCCTATACATTCTTAATCAAACCTCTTTATCTTTGAGCTGAGATATTCTTGAGCCTTGTTAGAGCTCTAAAGGATGTGTTTGCTTGGAATTGGTTTTCCTCTTCAAAAGTATAAGGCTTTGCCTATTTGCTTGCTTTGTCTACTCTTTTTCTTGCAATTTTTCAACTGTTTTTGGGCTATAAAAACTCAGTATTTTTGGGCTGAAACTTGGGTTTTAAGGTGATTAAAGGTTGAAGGGTGGTTCACCTTTCTTTGCACCTTGTTTTGGGGGCCTTTACCCTTGTGTTTCCTACCCTTTTACTATCTGTTTTTGAGCTTTTAAACACTTTTTCCAGAGTTATTTCAGTGACCAAAATCATGTTTTAAAGTCCAAATTTGGAGGGGTTAGCCTCCCCTCCTTGTGTCTTGCTTACTCTCTTAGCTTGTGCTATGTTTTAGCATATTAATCTAGCTTTTTTTTGTCTTAATTCCGGCATGTTTGAGGACTAATTTTAGACTATTTTAGCACTGTTTTTGGTATATAGTTGCATTTGAGCTTTGTTTTGCATGCTTATAGTGTTATTGTCCTCATAAGTTTGGTGTTCTAGGCCTTAGACACTATCTTGTTTGAGTTGATTATATTTATTTATGGCTTTCCATACTTGTGATTACCATTAATCACCTCTGCAACCTCCCTCCTTTCTTGGCTTTTGTTTTTCTTTGAAAGTGATTTCAAATTACTTGTTTGTTTAAACATGAGATTGAGATGTCATGTCTAATAGTTTAATCCCTTTAGGGGTTCATTACCAATGGGATGATATCTTTTTCATGCCTAAAACAACTCTTGGTTTGAGCATTCTTTCCATTAGAGGACTTAAATTCACCTTTTGGACTCAATTGATTAAAGAATGGATGGTAATCTAAAATGAAGTAATAAAATTGAGGCTAAAAAGGTACAAGATAATAACTTGTTTTGGGTTCAATCTGACATTCATTGAACCCTTGAGTCTTAAGTCGTTTCATACTGATTAGTGATGAAAACGGTTCAAGATTCATCGTCAACTACTTCCCTTGATCTTTCATGATAGGGAGGTGGTTTTGAGAGTCTTGTTTTATTGCATTCATTAAACTTGCACACTTTGGTTCATGAGCCATCATGCAATGAAATTGCTTGAATTGATGGTTTGTGAACCAAGCTTACTACTCCTTTGATTTGTTCATCAAAAGGAGGGGTGAGTTGTGCAAACAAACCCTTGAGAATACCCTGTGCATGCTCTGTGTTTATCCTCTATTGCAGCAAGGTGAACTGGGCAGCAGTGACTGGCAAGCCATTTTCCATGTCCAGCAGGCTACCTTTGATGGCCGACCGGCTATCACTAGTGGTCGGTCGGCCACTGATGCAAAATTCAGCAGTGTATTGTTTGAGCAGAGCAGAGTTATTCTGGAAGTGGACAAAGGTGTTAGTGTTCTGTTGCGCAATAGAGGCCTTCTGGAAGCAAAACAGTGGCTTTTCGGGTGGAAATCGAGCACGTGCATGAGCATTCCTCGCATACCAAGCCTATTTTAGTTTAAATACTTAGCTTAGCTATTTGTTGTAATTAATTAGTTGTAGCTAGTTAATTTTGCAAAGTGTTGTAATTAATTAGTTAGTTAACTAGTTATTCGATTTCGTTTTGTAATTATTTTGGTTAGCTAGAATAATTCATTCAAGTGTTGTAATAATTAGTTAAACAATTTAACTAATTTCATTTGTTTTGTAATAATTAGCTTAGCTTTAATTAGTTAGTTAACTAGTTAGCTTATTCGGACTCTCCTTTGTGTGAGCGCAATGTTGTAATAACATGTATATCTTCTAACCCCACGTCTTTCTCCCTTTTATTTACTAGCTTATGATGGTTAGTTTAGGGACATCACGCTTTGTTTAGCATTCTCCATGTTTGTATCCATTTGTATTGCATGCACCGAGGCTCGGCACATCATTCTAACTTGTTGGTTTAAATACTTATTTGAATATGTACTTAGACCGCATGCTATTTAATTGATTCATATGCCATATTAGTAGTCGAGCCTAGTAATTGTATATCGCATGTGTTGCATTAGTCATATCGCATGAGTTAGGATCATGAATTTTTCTAACTCTTTTGTTTATTTTGGCTTGGAGTATTAGGTGAGCCTTTTACTTGCTTTAGCATATCGCATGCGTGTGATTGTTGCCATGTCTAACATGCTTGCCATGAGAATACTTACTTAATTGATAAATTGGTTGAATGCCTGTGGATGAAAGCTAATTGCGTGAATTGGAATAATTTGAGTAATGTCCATATGCGATCACTTTTTCAAGTGGTACATATTCGAAACAATTTTCAAAACAAACATGAATCGAAATGTTTCAATTCTTGCAAATTTAGTCTATACTTGTGTGTGTGCGCATCACATAGTAATGCAAGCCTAATAAACCAGAACAAGAGCATATAATGTAAATAAGATTCATATCATGATTAGTAGAGACCGATCTTTGATCCGGCGTGCAGGGGTGCTTAAATTCATTCATGACTTTCCTCTCTCGTACCTAAGTTCCCGAGCTGAGACAATCTTGGTGATAACGGACACGTGACCTTTGGCACGAGTCATGGGTTTCTTAAGTTTCTCAAAATATTTAGGTGGCGACTCTGTATCTGGCAAAGCAATCCATTTTTGGCAATTTGATTTAAAATCAATTTTCTAAAAGATTTGCTAGATTTGGACTCTTTGGTGTTTATCTATTTCACATTACACTTGTGAGATCAGATTCAGAACTGCCGAAGTTTGATATTGTAGGGCTTATTTCGACTTCCGAGAGGGGACGTGAAAAAATTGAGCCACATCATGACATAATATTTATATGGCTGCCAATATGGAAAGATAACAAAATAAGTTTGAGGGTCTATGTTAGTCTTAGTTTGTGATTTTTATTATTTTTATTCTACTTATCTATCTAGTAAGATGCCCAAGTTCTACCATTAAATTTTATAGAATTGTCTTCTCTAATTCTGAATTAGAAATAACATATTCTCTAGGGCAGAACCAAAATTTTGATTTATAGAAGGATAATAATTTTAGTGTATAAGTATTTAAATTATCTAATTTTTTTATTAGTATAATAATACAATGACCACTTATATTTAGTTATTAACAATGTATTGGAGATATATATTAATGGTTAGATCCATTACAAAAATATTTTGTTTAGAAATAAATAATAAACATAATATGATATAACAATATGATAAATCTAACATTGTTATTTTTATTATTAAAAATATGAAGCATGTAAAAATTAAACAACAAAAAATCTTAAATCTAGTTCTTCATTAATTTTAAAGCATTTTATATTAATTTATTTATATATTTTATTGTCACTCTGTTGATGTCAAAAAAAAATAAATAACAAACAAATTATAGAAACTCAACAAAGCAAGGCACAAAGGGTAATAATAAAATTGGACACATCTAACATCTAGAATATAACCCTAAAAATGAAAGCAACAGTTCTAAGGACAAGAAAAAACATACAAACTCTTAATATTCTGCCAGGGGAAAAAAATAAATAAAAAATCAACCAACAACAATTATAGAAGTGAAGAAAATTATATATTTTTTCTCGGTTTTGCTTCAGACCCCCAGTGGGGGTCAACCCCCAGTGACGTGGCGCACTGGGGTTGGCTGAAATATAAAAAAAAAAAAACAGTTTTTTTTTTTGGACCAATGGGAGGGCTAGGCACAGGACCCCCAGTGACCCCCACTGGGGGTCTGAGGCATTTTTCATTTTTTCTTGAGGCCTCCTAACATTCAAAGAGAAAATATGTTGTGAAGAAGTGTTATTTTTTATACATTTGATTTAATTTGGGCTTCTCTCTCAAACCTAACTCTCCGATGGGGTACACCACCCCGCCGCCGTCCTCGAATCTCCGCCATCTCTATTTCTCCTTGTAGATCTGGACTCATCATAGCCATCACTGGAAGGAACCAGCGTCGCTGCACCTCCAGACCCGTCGCCCTCCTTGTCTGGTACCTTTCTATACCTTGTATTTTTTTCCAGTGTTCTGCACTCTCTCTTCTACGTTCCAACCAGGAGAAAGCCCCGCTGCTGCCTTTGAGTTCTGCTCCGCCATTTCACCGAAATCTGAGATCGTCAACCCTCACTGTCTCCCTTGCTCTTCAAATCGAGTCTCCTTGGGGGGCAGGGGGTGGCCCTCTCGTTCGATTTCACGCCGACAGTGCTTGCTTCTAGGTTTGTGTCCGGCAAAGGTCCAGGTATCAACAGTTTTACGGTGTCCTGATCTAGCTTCTTTGGTTGTTGTTCGATCTTCATTTTCTGATATCTATTAGTTCATCTGGGTCTTGTGATTTGAGGAAATCTTAGAGTAGGATCTGGGCCTGTTTCTGCCCAGCATTAAGTTTTGCACTCCACCTGTTTGTTAAAATGCCTCAGTGAAAATGTAATGGCAAAAATAGGAAATGGAGATTGGATTCCGAAGGAGAGGTGGAGGGAAGGAGATGGAGAACAAGACAAGGGTGGTAAGTTTGGTCTGTTCACCGTTTTTGTGGACAACTTACCTTCAGCTATGGTTGCCAAAACGCTGTTCAAGCTTTTCTCACAGTTTGGCATTGTAAAGGAAGTCTTCATTCCGCTCAAAAGAAGGACTGTGTCTAAATCTAGATTTGGATTTGTGAGATTCAATTGCCCTGTTGCAGCAGACGTTGCCATCCAAAAAGGAAATGGGCTGCTAGTAGAAAAAAGGGTGCTTGAAGTTAAAATAGCTACCAAGTCCAGAAGCATCAGATTTGAGCAGAGTAGGAGAGAACCTCCTGATCCTATCAGTTACAAGGCTCAAGTTCCATGCTCAGGCCAAAGATCATTCGCCGAAGTATTGAAAGGGACTACACCCACTGTGGCTAGGAAAGAAAGCTTATCCATAAAAGCCTATGAAGAGGATCTTGGATGGCTCCATGGTAGTGTAATAGTCAGATTTAATTCTGAATTTTCTACTGTTAATATTGGTAATATCTTGAAGGAGAAAGGCTTGGATCATGTAATGGTTAGGAAAGGGGGTGGTCGAGATCTAGTCCTAACATTTAAATCTCAAGAGGAACTGAAATCAAATCTTTGCAATATCAAAGAATGGTTTAAGGAATGGAGTCAGTTTGTGATGGAATGGCAGCCAGGAATTTTTCTCGCACAAGAAAGATGTGTGTGGTTGAGGTGTCATGGTATCCCCTTAAACCTTTGGAACAGAGGCACAATCAACAACATTGGAAGCATGTGGGGTACTGTCCTCAGCTTGGATGGTGATTTTTGTCAACCTAAGTCTTTCTCACACACCAGAATCCGAGTGGCTACATCCTGTATGGAAATCATAAACAAAACTATTTCTTTGGACTGCAAGGGTATATTACACCCCATTCTCGTGTGTGAAGATCTTTCTGCAGAATCTAGTAGCTTGAAGGGAAATGGGTTGGAAGAGTGCAGCTCTAACGAAATCTGTGGCAGTGTTATGGAAAGATCAAGTCCTAAGGAGTGTTGTAGGGAGAATGAGTCAGACCATGTGATGCAGGTAAACCCAGTTGTTGAGGAGTCAAAGTGGGATAAAGGGCTCATCAGAGAAGAGGAAGTATGCACCAAGGAGCCAGATCCGAGGATAGGGTCTAATGATTGTCATTCGGGCGAGGAGATAAACACAGTTATTGAGGAGACTATATTGGAGGAGTCAGTGCGCAGTCCAAATGTTATTGTTGAGCAAGTAACTACTCCTGGTTTCATCAAAAGCTTCAGTGGATCTCGCGATGGAAGTGGTCTTGGTATCAATCTAGAAGTCGATTTGTCACAAGCTCTTAGTAAGAATCTAAATAGGAAGGGTCTTTTGAGCCTTAATCAGTCGGGCTTAGTTAGGCAACCGACTCCTGTCCCAAAACTCCCGCGGAATGACAAGAGAAGAAGAAAGAAGAAGGTTCAACTAGAGGGGTTCACCAGCTTTGCTAGACTCCATGGGCAGAAAGCTGCAGCAGTCAGCAAGCACACTTCAAAGTCTGTCATTTTCAGACCAGCAGCAGCTACGATTGCTCGTTCAGATCTGTCGGAGGATATTACTAGTCCGAACAACCTCCTCCTCAATGAAGCTAAAGCCACTATACAATTAGGTAAATCTCTTGGCATCAATTTCAACGGGGAAGAAGATGATGTTCTAAACAAGATTATTGAGCTAGAGCTAAAGGACAAAGAGAGATCCAAACAGGAGGGTATGGTCTCAAAAGGTTGATGATTGACATCAAGTAAGCTTAGCTGGAGTTTCTCCTGTGGGCTTAAGCGTTGTTAGCTAGTTTTAGGTTTTGGCTTCAAGTGTTTGTGGCTTCAAGTGTTTGTGGCTTCAAGTGTTTTTGGCTTCAAGTGTTTGTGGTCTTGTGAGCTAGTATTGGTTTCTCACCAACACTATGCTCGGTTTCTTTTCTTACCCTTTCTTCTTTCTCTTCCTTGTTGATGTTTTCTCATATGTTATGTATGTTTCTTCATCAATAAAGGATTTTCTTTGCTGATAAAAAAAAAGAAGTGTTATTTTATTTTTAGGTAATTCTACTATTAGTGATTCTCTATTTTCTTGCACATTATCTTGATTGAAGCATGTGCCTTCTTTACAGTTTGATGATTTGAATTGTTATTTGATGGATTCTCTTTCTATCAATAATGGATTTACTATATATGCATGAGTTTTTTACACAGAAGATTCTGCAACGGAGTGAGTTTCTACTTTTGATTATTACCGACAGATGGTAATCTAGTATCCCAATCAAAGCAACAATTCTCAGGACTAAAAGGAAGAAGAAGAAGAAAAAACTACTAACATTCTATAAGGGGAAAAAAAAAAAAATCAACCAACCACAATCATAAAGTGAAGAAAATTATATATTTTTTTCTTGAAACCGCCTAACATTAGACATTAGAGAAAATATGTTGTATTCGTAAAAACCTAGATAGTATGGTGAAGGTAATTGAGAGTCTCTAACGAATGTAATGAAAGGTCTCCAGTGAAGGTAGATGGATGGTTGGCCAACGGGAACAAGCTTTTAGAGTTCTTGAGACGCCGATTGTTAAGAGTTTAACTGTAAAAATAAATCAGAATAAAACAAATTATAAGATCATAAAATATGTAATTTTGAATTTAGGATTTCTTATTTAAAAATAGGAAAGCAGTATTTTTGTTACTGCTGCATAACAATTTTTACAAGGTTTGATATTAATATATTTATAACTATACTGAAATAAGATAATAAATAATATATACCAAACATTTATAAGGAAACCTGATAGTGCAGTGGTATAATAGTGTGTTTGTACTCAACAGATGCTCAAAACTTTCTAGATAGAAAATGTATTTTTTAAAAAGGATAAATTACACGGACACCCTTTGAGGTTTATATTTATTACAGTTTTTTCTCACCTTTTCGAAATTACATCTCCCTACCTGAGGTTTAAAGTTTCATTACAGATTCCTTCCTCAGCAATTTAATTTTTTTAAATACCAAATTTTGTCCTCACTGGGTAAATTACATTGACACATCTCATATTTTAAAAATTACAATCCCCTCCCTAAGGTTTAAAGTAGCATTACCAATTGCTCCCTTGGTTAGTATTAGTTGGAAAAAAAATTCATTGAAAAAAAATTAATTGAAAAAATTTTTTGTTAGTAAAATTTTAAATTTCTGTTTAAAAACCAATGTAAACTAATTTTTTTAATTTACTTTATTTCTTCAAATTTACAAACTGAGACAACCATTTATAAAAAATAATTTTTTACAAAAATAAAATAATTATCTTTTTTATATAATTTTTATCTTTCGAGTGGTTAGAAATAATTTTTTACAAATTAAATTGAAACAGTCATACGTATGTATATAACCTGTCCAAAAGTTAAAATAATAATTATTTTTATTTTTTATTTCTTAACCAAATTAATTTTAAATTTTAAAAAAAAATTAAAAATCAAACCATGCATAGCCTAAGAATTTTTGATAAGTCATTTCTTATATTGGTAACTTATTTAATTATTTGTTAATTTTAGGACATTTTTACTATCTGAAGCCTGTTTGGTAACCATTTTGTTTTCATTTTTCAATTTATATTTATAAAAATTTAAAAAACTGTCATAAAAACTTGTTTGATAATTTTTTTGGTTTATAAATTGTTGTCTCAACTTGTAAATTTGAGAAAAAAAATGTAAATTCAAAAAAGGAGTTTATGTTGGTTTTTAAACAGAAATTTAAAAATTTTGTTAACAAAATTTTTTTCAATTAATTTTTTTTCCAATTAATTTTTTTTTTTCAATGATTTTTTTTTTCCAACTAATACTAACCGAGGGGCAATTGGTAATACTACTTTAAACCTTAGAGATGGGATTGTAATTTCTAAAATGTGAGGGGTGTCAATATAATTTATCTAGTGAGGGCAAAAATGGTATTTAAAAAATTAAATTGTTGAAGATGAGAATCTGTAATGAAACTTTAAACCTCATAGTGGGAGATGTAATTTTCAAAAAGTGAGAGAGGAAATTGTAATAAATATAAACCTCAGGAAATATTAGTGCAATTTACCCTTTTAAGTCAAAACGGCGGCGTTTTTGTTGCTGAGGCTGTGCAACATCATTCCCAAATCCTTTTAGAAATTCAAAACATTTCAAAGCATTTATTATAAAGAAGCATTTTGGGAAGATTGGTAAAAAGTCAATTTTTTATTTTTTTAGCTCTTTTAACCAAAAAAATTAACTTTTTTACCCAAAATAATCCAACTTTTTGCCATAAAAGCCACCAAAAAAATTAAAAAGCCAAAAAACTAATTTTTTATCAACTTCTCATAACATCACATAAGTAAAAATAAGACACCTGAATGGGTTTGACAGCATCCATCAAGTGAAAGGCTTTATGAAAAGTCATTCCTTCAACAGATTGCAGGTTTTCTGAACCATCAAGGCTTGAAATCAATGGAAATGAACCAATTTCTGAACCATCTTCAGATTGAAATAACTGTGTAACATGTCATGTCATATGATAAATAGGAGAGAACCAAATGAACTAGTGCAAAACTAAACTACAATCTTGAATATTGTTCAAATTAACATAACTAAAAACGTAAAGTTTATTTTGTTACAAAATTCAGATCTTGAATTTTTTTTATTTTATAATTTTCTCCAAATTTTATATATAGTATTTTTTTTTCATTTATGTAGTTTTTTCACCTATCCACTTAATTTCTTTTAAAAATGCTATATTAACTTTTCTTCTTAGTATCTATTAATTTTGAAATTTTATATGTTCTTGTTCCTATATTCTAAAATTGCTAATGAGAATTTTTACATATTGATTGATAGATTGCATGCACCAATAAATCCCAAATTAATAACTTATATACTGTTTAGTCATAAAAGTTTTCTTATAGACTGAAAGGTCCCATTACAATGTTTCAAACATCAGATTAATGTTTCGAACATTAGATTTCGAACATCAGATTAATGTTTCGAACATTGGATTGATGTGCAAATGGGACTAAATGGAGCATAAGAAAACTTTTAAGACTAAATGGTTCAATTTTTCAGAAACTAGGACTTATGGATAAATTTTCCTTTTATTTAGGTTTGGAATCAACGTAAAAGGTGGTACACTTGAGCACGACACGTGCGGTGTTATAAATCAACAAAGAACATTTATGAATATTCTCAATGCAGGGTTTATTTTAAAAAAAATATTACAAATAAGTCTATACATATTAATAATTAAAATTATAAATTTTTCATGAATCTTTAATAATTTCTTGGTAGTACAACTGACAAGTAATTTGTCCAGTATTGTTTTGCATTTCATACATATAAAGTTGTAAACAGAAACTAAGCACATGAAAATAAAAATAAAAATATGATAAATCAATTATTTCCAATATAATATTTTATAGGACTTACGTGTAGATTCTAATAGATAGATTTATTATTTAATAAATTTTATGATAATTAATGGCGTTTTTCATCAAACACTATTAAAAAACCTCACTAATTGTTAATTTTCAACGACAGTCTAAAAATTGTCACAAAAAATCGTCACAAAAAATGTCAATAATTTTTAACTTTCAGTGACTGCTTGAAAATTTTGTCATAGAAAAAGTCACTGATTGTAAATTTTAACGACAATTTATAAAATCCGTGAAAAAAAGTTACTAATTGTTAATTTTTAGTGACATATGTAAAAAATCATCACAAAAAGAAAAAAAAAAAAAATTGACCACAATTTTATTAAGATTTATTTTCAACTATCAAGAACTATTAGTCGTTACCTTAATTTTTTTTTCTCCTACCAAACTTACCTTGCTAAACTTGAGATGACTTATTCCAGTTCATCCTCAGATGGAACTGAGTCAAACGGTACGACAAAATTGATTGAAATCTGGAAGTTAACCTCAGAAGAAGCAGCTGATGATTCCATGTTGTTTTACAAAACAAAATGTAACGAAGTTTACCATGAAATAGTAGCAAGAACCTACATAAAAGTCACCCCTTATATTAAGTTTAAAAATGAAAATATTTTATTATAAAATTCATAATAAAATAGCAAACTGATTATACATCTATATCTATGTGTGTGTTTAAACAACTAAGAAATTGATAAGCTTGACTTTATATAAAGGTTTCAGATACCAAACTGTCGATTCCTAAACAAAATATTTATGTAAAAAATTAAATTTGATCGTATATGGAATTTATTATTAATAAAATACGTAATAGAAATGATTTTGATAACAATTTTTTAAAAGATAAATGTAATTTAATTATGTGACTATCGTTATTTGTTGATTTAATTTTGTATAAGTTATCTTATTGAAAAACCATATAAAATGAGTTATTTAAATTATCGAGTTAAAACCCATGGTATATTTACTGAAACCCAACAATATGATCCAGTTAAGCCCATCGAAAAAAATCTCCTTTTTTGGGACAGGATTGTGTCTTATTGATTTTATCAATTGGACATTAATAAATTTTCTTTTTTGGGAAATTTATAAAAAAAAAAATCTCCAGATTTGATTTTTATAATAAGATAAATCTCAAATTTTTAATTTTACTAATTTAAATCTTAATATTTGATTGTTTGCAATCTAAATTATTTGTCGATTTTCATTAAGTAAAACTGATAAAAAAATAAATATTTTAGTCATTAACCTCAATAAAAATGAATATTTTAGACAACTTTTATACATTTTTTTATATATTTACATTGAGTTAATGACTAAAATATTAATTTTTCGTCAATTTTACTTAACGAAAATAGACAGATGATTCAATTTGAAAATAAATCAAAATATTAAGATTTAAATTGATAAATTAAAATTTTATTTTATTATAAGACTCAAATTTTAAGATTTTTTTTTATATAATTTTTTTTATTTTTTTTATTTTTTGGGGGGAAGCTAGGTATTTTTAAGTTTGATGGATCAACCCCAAGTTCTTTGTCCCTGGTGAGGCGATGTCCAAACGCCATTTGAATTGTTCAGCATTCATTGTGTAGTTTTTTTTTTTTTTTTTTTAAAAAAAAAAAAAACTTCATTATATAGATTAATCATTCTTATTAATTATATATATAATCAAGTTGGTTTAAGAGCATTGGATGGCCTAGGCAATGCCTTGCTAGCAACATCTTTCTGACTCGTGCAAACTTCCTGATAGGAGGGTCTTTTGTGGAGAACGTTTATTATGTTGGTGGGAGTGGGGTGCAAACCACTGGTGGTGATTTACAAAGAGAGGCTTAAAATCGAGCCAAACTGAAAATAAACTCACTGAATTTATTCTGAAAATTTCTGAAAATATTACACTGCACTCTCTGTTTTCTTTTCTTTTCTCCCACATACTTAACTCTCATAATACATAGCTATTTATAGATAAATCCTACAATGTGAACCATAGTGTGAAAGCCCACAATTGTGGCAGCCATTGTTGACCCTTGAAGAACCATGTGTTCTACATGGTTCAACCATGGTGGCTGGTTTGGCAGCCTACCATATCAGAATACAAGCTTATTTTTCCAACATCCCCCCTTAAGCTTGATTCTCCATGCTGCATCATTCCGAGCATTATCTTCATTCTGTTGAATATATCATTCTTCAACGGCTTCGTGAAAATATCTGCAAGTTGATCTTGGGATTTGCAAGGCAACAATTCCACCTCTTTATTTTTCACATGCTCTCGGATGAAATGATAGCGGGTGTCAATATGCTTACTTCTTTCATGATAAACTGGGTTCTTTGCCAATGCAATTGCTGAGCGATTATCAACATAGATCTCGGTGGGTTTTTCTTGTGGAAATCCCAAATGCTTCAGCATGTTCCGTAACCATATTGCATGACACACAGCTGAGTTGGCTGCAACATACTCAGCTTCGCAAGTCGATAATGTCACAATGGCTTGCTTCTTGGATGACCATGTGAAGGTAAGTGGATCACTATCTGCGAGTAGGCAGTACAGATTCAGATCTGCTTCTTCTGTAGCTTCATATATCTCCTGCAAATTTCTCATTGGTCTTGGTTGTTTGAAAAAACTATCATCTGAAGATGCTGATGCTGATGATGATGATGATGCAGCACTTCTGTGAGAAACTGGCGATCTAGGTGCAGGAATTCTGTGTGGAGGAGTTTGTGGCTCATCTTGAACTTCTCTTGTGATTTCAACAGGAGCTTTTGATGTTTCATCTTCAAGAATGAGTTCTGCATCTGTGACAACTTCATCTTGATTCCAGTTCCAAGCTTCTTCTTCTTCAAATATCACATCTCGACTCATGATCACCTTTTTGGTAATGGGATTATACAACTTGTATCCCATTGTTCTGTCTCCATATCCGACAAGGATACATTTTTCTCCCTTATCATCGAGCTTGGTTCTTCTTGCTTCTGGAATCTTGGTGTATGCAACACACCCAAATATTCTGAGATGATTGACGCTTGGCTTATGTGAACTCCAAGCTTCTTCTGGAGTTATAGAATGAAGACTCCTGGTTGGGCATCTATTTAGTAGATACACAGCACATGATACGGCTTCAGCCCAAAATTGCTTGGGCAGTCCCTTTCCTTTCAACATGCTCCTTGCCATATCTAAGATTGTGCGATTCTTCCTTTCAGCAACACCATTCAGCTGTGGCGTGTAGGATGGTGTTGTTTGATGCTTGATTCCCTGCTTTTTGCAATACTTCTCGAAAGCATCTGATGTGTATTCTCCACCTTGGTCTGATCGCAATGTCTTGATGTAGTAGCCGCTTTGCTTTTCTACAAAAGCTTTGAATTCTTTGAAGACGCTGAACACCTCCGACTTTCTTTTAAGAAAGTACACCCATGTCTTCCGGCTATAATCATCAATAAAGGTGAGAAAATATATATTCTGTCCATTTGACATCGGCTTCAATGGACCACACACATCAGTGTGCACTAGCTCCAGCGGCTTTCTGCTCTCCACTTCACTTCTTTGGCAAAGCTAGTTCTGTGATGCTTGCCAAGAATGCAGCTTTCACATACTTCATTGGTATGAGCAATATGAGGGAGCCCTCTCACCATATTCTTGCTTGACAACAGCTTCAAGCTTCCAAAGTTGAGATGTCCAAACCTCAAATGCCATAGCCAGTCTTTGTCTTTGATGATGGCATTTAAACACTTCGCAGCATCATGTTGGATGTTCCATGCAAACATCCGATTCTTGGACATTCTCACCCGAGCGATCAAATTACCAAGATTGTCTTTGATGGTAAGATGACAATCTTTCATGCTGATGTCGTATCCTTTCTCTAGGAGTTGTCCCATACTCAAAATGTTGTTCTTCATGGCAGGAACATAATACACATTGGAGATGTAATCATGATCTCCATTCTTGAGCTTGATCAGAATATTACCTCTTCCTTTCACTGGAGTCTTTGAAGAATCACCAAATGAGACTTGTGCTTGTACAGTCTCGTCAAGCTCAACGAACAGCTCTCGTTTACCACACATGTGGTTACTGGCTCCCGAATCTAGATACCAAACATCGTTTTGGTTTCCAGTGTCTCCATGGTGAACAAACAGGACTGTAGGTCCACTTTTGTTTGTTTCTTCCTCGGCAAAATTTGCTTGCTCGCCGGCTTCTGTTGTTGCTCTACTTCGGCATTCATTGCTGTAATGCCCGAACTTGTGGCAATGGTAACACTGAACATTCCTTTTGTCATAACCTGGTCGGTTGTTGTAACCACCTCCTCTACCACTTGCTCTTCCTCTTGGAGCAAAGTGTGGTTGACTTCTTCCTCCTCTGGCTGGACTTCTTCCGCCTCTTCCTCGAAAGCCAGAACTTTGGTTATTGTAACCACGGCCTCTTCCTCGGCCTCTTTGTGATGTCCCCCTTGCTCGTTTCTGTCTTCTCTGAAAGACAGCTTTGATTGAAGAGCTTGCTCTAGCGAACTTGAGGAAGCCTTCTTGTTGATCCTTTGTTCATGAATCTCAAGTGTGCCCATCAACTCATCGGTGGTCATGACACTGAGATCTTTGGACTCTTCTATTGCGACAACCACATGCTCGAACTTGGGACTGAGTGATCGGAGAATCTTCTCTATCACTTGAAGAGATTCCATCTTCTCTCCATATCTTCTCATCTGATTAACAATAGTCAATGTTCTGTTAAAGTACTCAGAAATTGACTCATTCTCATTCATGTGCAGCATCTCGAATTCGCCACGTAGCACCTGTAGTCGAACTCTGATCGTCTTCTCAATTCCACGGTGTGAATTGCGAAGAATACTCCATGCCTCTTTAGAGGTTGTTGCTGCTGAAATCTTCTCAAAACTTGATTCATCAATGCCTTGATAGAGTAGATACAAGGCCTTTTTATCTCTCCTCCTTGAATCTTTTAACGCCGTCTTCTGAGTATCATTTAAAGTTCCTTCATCTGCGAGAGTGGCTGGCTCGTCATATCCTCGATCCACTAACTCCCACAAATCTTGTGAGGCTAGTAGAACTTGCATTTGAATACTCCAATTTTCATAGTTCTCCTTGCTGAGTTTTGGAAACTGGGGCTGAAAGAAATTGTTTGTGTTCGCCATTGGTTGCCTTTAACAATCTGCAAATTTTCAGAATCGAATTTGCAAATTCTGACCGTACAGATGTGTCCGGAATATTCCAAATAGTTGGAAACCACTATTGGATCACCCGAAACAGACTCCGAATGGCTCAGATCAAGCCAAAACAAGTTGAACGGCTCAGATCTGAGGCTACAGCTTAGCCGCGGCACACTGGATAACTTTCCGGGTGGCTCAGTCAACGGCTACGGTCAACGGCTTGGACTGGCTCGGTCAACGGCTTGGTCAACGGTTCTGCGGCTCAGCGGCTCGGCTTGACGGCTCACAGCTCGGCTTGATGACGTCATCTGATTACGTCAGCAAAGACGTCAGACTTGGATCCGGATCTGGGTTGCCGGATCTGGGTCGCGGGTCAAACCCTGCAAATCGGGCGAAGAAGACGCGTGGGGCGCGTGTTGCGCGTGAGATGACTCGTCTTCTTCGATGGAAGGCGCGTGGCGGCGCGTGGAGTGAGTGAGAACGGCGTCACGGAGGCGCGTGGAGCGCGTGTGGCCTCTGTGGTGCTCGGTTTTCGACGTTCTTTTTTTCAGTGTGCTCGTCTTGTCGAGAGCTTCACACTGATATGATCAAAACTTGATTTCGATCACTTTGATTTCTGGGCAACTTTCGAACTCACACTCTGTTCTTGGCAGTTTTGCAGAATTTCTGCAAATTGGAGCTGCCTTCGGGCTCTGATACCACTGTTGGTGGGAGTGGGGTGCAAACCACTGGTGGTGATTTACAAAGAGAGGCTTAAAACCGAGCCAAACTGAAAATAAACTCACTGAATTTATTCTGAAAATTTCTGAAAATATTACACTGCACTCTCTGTTTTCTTTTCTGTTCTCCCACATACTTAACTCTCATAATACATAGCTATTTATAGATAAATCCTACAATGTGAACCATAGTGTGAAAGCCCACAATTGTGGCAGCCATTGTTGACCCTTGAAGAACCATGTGTTCTACATGGTTCAACCATGGTGGCTGGTTTGGCAGCCTACCATATCAGAATACAAGCTTATTTTTCCAACATATTAGTGGTCATCAAGTGATTATCTTTAGGTTAGAGGGACCGGATTCTTTTCAGTTAGGAAATTTAACTCACTTTGAATCCATTTTATATAATTTAAATTATTTATTTTATAAGATTTTTATGCTGTGTTTGATTAGAATATTTAGGAAGAGATTTGGAAACGGAAATGAAAAAAGTAAGTAAAATGTAAATAAAAAATACTTACATTTCATATAGTTTCACATATCTTTCTCCTTTCATTTTCTAAATCCCTTCTTAAATCTCCTAACCAAACACAGCGTTAAGGAAAAGTATGCATATCAAAAATGAAATCTATTAGATGTCGAAAATTACTCCATTGAATTACAATTGTTTAAAAAATTATTAGCAAAATACGAGAGAATTGTCTAAAATTATCATACAAGTTTGATGTATTAGCTCCATTTGGGAAGTGGGTTGGCTTTTTAGTTTTTTTTGACTATTTTGGCTTGGAGCTAAAAAGCCTGATTTGGGAAGGGCTTTTGGTTTTTTTAGCTTTTTTGTAAGAGAAAGAATGTAATGATTATGGGTTAGATGTGATGTTTTGTTTTATTGGGCTAAAAAACCTATTTTAATTTTTGTGACTATTTTAGCCCAAAAAAAACCCACAAACCTACTTCCCATACCGACCTGTGCTCGTCTAATTTTATTTGTAATGTGTTCATCGTATTTATTATTTTTTGAGTTATGAAAGAATTTAATGTCAAGTTATTGAAGTACACACAAGTCACAAATGGTATTTGATTACAATTTTTAATTATAATATATTTAATGTTTTAAGCTTATCTGACATTAAAAAAAAAAAGTAAGATTTTTTAAAATCATAATTTTTAATTTCTTTCAAATATTCTATGTGATCGATGATATGGTAGAAAAGAATAAGATAAATTATACTTTGCACTCCTACACTTTGCACCAAATCTCACTTTGGTCCCTACACATGAAATCATGACAATCAATCCTTATACTTTTAGTCAAATCTCACTTTGATCCCTCCATATAAAATCGTGACAATTAACCCTTGCACTTCTAGTTAAGTGTTAATTTTTCCCTTCTGTAACTCCATTATTTAAATCTTTAACAGAATCCAGTCATGTAACAAGCATGTAATTACAAAATAAGAGCAAAAGAGAAAAATCATCCCCATTTCCCACCAACACACACTTTGTCTCACGTGATACGCCTGTGACAGTTGTATAACAATATATATATACATATATATATGTTCATATTCTAAAAATTGGGACAAAGAGACAAGAAAATGGAGCTTGGAGCTTTGAAATAAAAAAAAGGCAGAAGAGAAATGAAGAGAAATAAATAAAAGACTGTGTTATTGTGAAAAATATAGTTTCGTGATTCTAATTTTTGCAAAACCCTAGTTTGTCTCTTTAATTGTTCATAATTTGCATTTTGTTTTAACTGAATACAATCAAAATTCGATGTAAATTCTAGGACGAAATGTGTATAGACGGAAAATTTGAGTAATTTTACTCTTTTGTCGTCATTTTATAATCATATGCTTGTTACATTATTGATTTCTGATAAAGACTTTTACAGTAGAATAACAAAAGGATGATATTGGCACTTGACCAGAAGTACAGGGGTTGACTGTCATGATTTTATGTGTTGAGATCAAAGTGAAATTTGATTAGAAATGTAGGAAATAACTGTCATAATTTTATGTATAGGAATTAAAATAAAATTTGATACAAAATGCAAGAGTGCAAAGTGTAATTTACCCAAAAGAAGATTATGAAATCACGTCTTAAATGTATTGCTATGTGATAGTGGGTCACATGTATGGCAACAACTCGAGAATTGATCATGGTAGTGAGGGTTAAATCAGAAATTTTGTTCAAGGGATAAGATATGTACCACTAAAAAAAAAGTTAAATTAGTTTTAGTAAATTACTAATTAAATTTTTTTATACAAACGTTGTGAAAAAAGTTTTGGGGATTGCGATTGTTAAAGTATTTTTTTTATCCCAAAGATCTCACATATGATTCCGATTTTAACAATCTTTATTACAATATATAAGAATTTTAAAAATCAAATTTTTTGGTCACTGAAAGTGAAAATTTTGTTGTAAAAGACATTTATGGACCAATTTCTATTGTCGTGAGAATAGTCGTTAAAAGGTCGTCTCAAAAAGTAAAAAATAAGACTTTTCGCGACAAAATTTTGAAAATGTTACCAATCAATACACTTTTAGGGACAAAATAATTTGGTCTCAAAATGGTTTATTTTTTGAGATAAAAAATTTAATCTCAAAAAGATAATAATTCATCACAATATCTAATTTTTGTTGCTAAAAATATAATAATGACACTTTTCACAATAAAAATATTTGGTCCTTAAAAAAAAATTTGTCCTTAAATTTCGGTCTCTAAAACCTTAATTTTTTGTAATGGTTGTATTAAATGATTGTTAAAATCGAAATTTTATGAAAGATCGGTGACAAAGTCCCGTGTATTGAATTGCAGGATCGAATCGAGAATTATAAAATTCAACTTTCTATTAAAATAAGGTAAAAATGCAAACCTTACATTATCCCATACGATCGTACTTGCCATTCTACAATAACACCAATTTGAATTGTTTTGACAATTTCGAATTCTGTGATACCATGATGTAAAATGAAATTTTTGGAATAATGGGTGTTCTATGCCATTTATTGAAATGTATAAGCATATTGGTGAATCTAGAAGTCTAAATATTTTTTAAAATTTTTTAAAAAAAGTTGACTACAGATGAAAATAATAATAATAATAATAATAATAATAATAATAATAATAATAATCAAATAAAAAAATCTCAAACATCTACAATAGTAAGTGTCAATTTATTATATATATTATTTTCAAACGTACATCATAAGTTAACATTACACACCATTAAATTTAGAAATACTAAAACAAAACACATAATCAAACATAAAAAAACAAAAACAAAAACAACAACAACAATAACAAAGTAATAGCTAGGATTTTTGATAAGTGAGAACTCCAATAAATCAAAGCCTTGTGAAATGTTGTCCATCCACGCACTTTCTTTGCCTCCAATTCTCTATATGATTTGTATGCTCATATCATTTTTCCCTGCTTGGCGAGGCGGTTCAGTAACGCACCAAACATCGCCACAATGGAAGTGAAAAATGACACTAAAAAAGATTTTAATTGATGCCCATAATCTTTCATGACTTCAATGGCTCCTTTTATACCATTGTGAACTCGCTCAAACATTTGCTTCATGAACTTCCATATGGCTACCCCCATATCTGACAAAATTGAAAAGATATATTCCCACCACTCTAGCTTTGGCTTCTCTGGCTTCTCTGGCTTTGGGTTCTCTACTAGTACACTCAAAATTATTGAAAGGATATATTCCCACCACTCTAGCTTTGGCTTCTCTAGTACATTCAAAAAATTGTGGCATATGTCACAAATTGGTAACACAATAGTACAAAATTAGTGTTATACAAACAAACAAATTAATTCACGAGCCATGCCTATTATACTGTTGTAATGGGTTTTGTTTTAAATTTCAAATTTTCGTTACTGCTTTGCATGTTAGTAAGTAGAAAAAATTTGTAGAACTTTTTTTAAAAGAAAAAAGTTAAGATATTTTGGAATGCATGCATTTATATATTAATCTTATTCTATTTTTTATTGTCGCAAAATATTAGTCTTTTTTTAAAATCAAGAATAAAAATAACATGAGTTTCCTATTTTGCCCTTTTAAATTTATTAACGTTGTGTTTGGTTGTAGGATTTGAGAAGAAATTTGGAAAGAAAAAGGGAAAATGTATATGAAATTAGATGAAATATAGGTATATTTTATTCACATTTCACTTACTTTTTTTCTTTCTCTTTCCAAATTCCCCAACCAAACACAACGTAACATTAATATTTTTGAAGTATAATAATTGTACTATTAAAGGTGAATTTTGAAAAAAAGTTAAACTATTAGATCAATGGTAAAATTTTGACTGAATAGCCTTAAGTTATGGGTCCAATTCTTGAGATAGTCACTTTATATACTATGCTAAAATTTAGGTGGCATTATTTTTAATATTTTGAAGTATAATAATTATATTTTTAAAAATTAAATTCTCAAAAGAGATTAATATTTTAGAACCGAAGGAGTAATAAATATTACAGCAGTGCTACGTCGCTCGAATTTACGCCCCCCCCCCCCCCGAATCCTCCGAACCAAAAACGACGTCGTTTCGTTGTTTTTGGATTTTTTTTTTTTTTCGTTTAATCAGAGATGAAGCAGAGGCAGAAATGAAGAAAGAAGAATGGAAAAAAGAAAGAAGGGAAGAAGGGAAGAAGAAGAGAAGAAGAAGGGAAGAAGAAGCAGAGGCAGACGACGGTGGCACGGCAGACGGCGGACGAGCTGCGACGATGGCGGAGCTGCGACGATCGGCCGGAATGCAGGGGCCCATGTGTGTGTGTGTGTCTCCCTCTCTTTCCCTCTCTCCTCTCCGCTCTCCTCTCCCTCTCCCTCTCCCTCTTCCCCCTGTGTGTTTGAGCTCGAAAATGTCAAAAATGGAAGAAAAAAAAAAAAAAAAAAAAAAACCTAATGCCCAAAACGACGTCGTTTTGGGCATTAGGGGGATTAGGGGGGGGGGAATTTTCGAGCTCTGAAACATTATTCTAAATATTAAAATCAATTGTTTGAATAAAAAATAATAATTAAATCAATTGCCAAAGCTTACCAGAATTTGAAGGGAGATTGCTGTTGATTGACATCTTGCTGACTTTTGTCATTGCTATATAACCATCTGATGTACCATAATGTGATTAGTATTTGTACAAATACATGAACGATGGATAAGATATGGAGAAATATCAAATCAGTCTAATTTCAGAAAAATAGTTATAAATTAATAAGAAAAATTAATAATTATAATTATAATTTTTTTATTTATAAATATATGGTAGATTTTTAAAATCCCATTGGTGTGCAATTACCCATAAGATATTATGGATCATTTTGAGAATTAATTATTTTAATTAATTTTTATTAAAAAGACGTGTAAAAAAAAATAAGGAGTTAATTATTTAAAAGTCATATTTACAAATGTTACGATAACTCAGATCCTATCTAAGATTTTTTGAACTAATAAATCCTATTTAATAAAACTAAGAATATTATCAATTTTTTTCCCAATTTTTAAAAACTAAGAACATTATCAATTTTGCATAGTAATGTTTCAGATAATTGTTTCACCAACTAAAAAAAAAACAAAGCATGAGATTAAACGTTTTTGCCTTTTTACTTATTAGTTTGATTCAACTATCTAATAAAATCGAGAATATTATCAGTTTTTTTTAGTTTTAAAATTGAAAGCATTATCAACTTTTTCAATTTCTTTTTTTTTTTTTCAGTTTGCACATCAATATTTCATCATCATGTGCCTTTATAGACACAAAATTTTCACTTTTGCACAAAAAAAAAATTCAATTTTTTCAAAAAAAAAATTAGTTTTTTTTTTTGGCACATAATATTTTTTAATTTTTTCAATTTGAAAGTTGATGTTTTAAAGTTTTGAAAATCAAAATAAATGTCAAATCATCATATTCCTTTATATATAATCATAAATGATGAATAATCATTGTTTGATGAACAATTCCAACTATTAAAAATTTAATGGAACTTGAAGGTCCAAAAGATCTTAGTTAGAGTGTAAGTTCATAAATTAGCACTTATATGTAAATCCCCAAAAATAAATTAATAAAATTAATCTCAATTCATGAAAAAAAAATGAACAAAATGTAATAGAAGGGATAAATTGGATCAATTTAGAAAATTGGATAACTTATTTGAATTTTAAAAAAAAAAAAAATTTAGTTAGGAGCACAATGAAGAAAAAAGTACCAAAGTTTGAGGAGTTCTAATATATTTACTCTATAATATAAGTCTCTATCGTGTTGGATGAGTTTGGGGTTCAAAACACATAGAAAGGTCGAGTGGAAAGGGGCAATCAGCTGGCTGCTTCTTGATAGTTGTTCCTGTACACAAACAAAGTGGGTTAGGGCTTAGAAGGTATTTTGAGCGCAAGGGTCCTCTCAATGCTCTAACGCCCACACTGGATATGGACCGAATTATCTCACAACCTTCTAGTTCTATGAACAGAATTGTTCCATTATTATTATCAGCAAAATATAATAGCTCTTACCTCTTGCTCCAAGATAATCCACTGAATAAGGGAGATCTATAGCATAGTTATAGTATATTTCTATTAAAATATATCTAGAATATATTACTTTCCATATTTGTCAGATTTTCATATTTTTATATGTTTCCTTATTCTTAGGGTTTTCTAATTAACACTCTACATATAAGTCCTATATATAGGTCACCTCTTGTAATAGTTCAATACAATAATATAATATACAACATTATTTAATATATAGAGATTCTGCTCTCTCTCTCTCTCTCTCTCTCTCTCTCTCTCTCTCTCTCTCTCTCTCTCTCTCTCTATACCATTATCTTAACATGGTATTAGAACTATAACATCCGGCCTATTTTTCTAGTTCATCGACAGGAGGCCGATTGGCAACCTTGCCTTCACTGCCCGTTGGAGTTTCAACTCATACCTATGTTAATCCCAATCTCTAACAACCAACCAACCACCATCTTCACTGCGGTGTAAAATCTCAATCTTCTGCTCCTTCAATATAGATTTGAATTTGAATCAAAATTCATTTATTTATTTATTTATTTGTTTGTTCGCAGTCTCTCTTAGTTCTCTCCCTTTCAACCTCAAATAGGTTTCTATCTTAAAACCTATTTGAGTTTGAGGGGGGTAGTGTCCCTATATCATGGTGAGCATGATAATACACTATGTGACCCATCCAAGCCGTCCCTTGGCGCACCACTTCAGCCACCCTTGGTGCACCTTTTCATAAGCCGCGCCCATGGCGCACTTTTTCATATATCACTATTTAGTACGACGTCATAAATTGCGTGTGTGTCATGTTTGCTAGTTCAACATCCGTTCCTGTTCAAGCGCCTCTCAAGGCCCATCACATCAATTGCCTCCCAAGGCCCCTAGTAGGCTTTTATCATTTGCCCTAGTAGTAAACTCTTCTGCATTGCCCGTAGCAGGCCTTTCGTTTGCCCCTAGCAGCAGACTCTTCATAATCACCCCTAGTAGACTCTTTCGTTTGCCCTAGCAGCAAACTCTCATTTATTTTTGTTTTCCACACTCAAGTTAGTTTACCTATTTGATTTTGGGGGACTGTTAAAGCAAAACTAAAATATATTACTTTCCATATTTGTTAGGTTTTCATATTTTTTTTTGTTTCCTTATTCTCATAGTTTCTTGAATAACACTCTATATAAGTCCTATATATATATATATATATAATATCACCTCTTGTAATAATTCAATACAACATTATTCAATATATAGAGATTCTCTTCTCTCTCTCTCTCTCTATATATATATATATATACACAATTAACTTAACAATTTCAATGCAATAAAGTTAGGTAGTGTTTTAGAAGGATCTTGTACTAAGAAATAGACCCTAGAAGCTAAAAAAGAATAGCCTGAACAATGTAATAATCAGAGTTCATTGATATTCCTAACTTCAAATCTTCTTTTTTTCAAACTTCCCCATCACCGATCTCTTCTACATTACCCTCTTGCTCCCTCTCTGTTTACATCGGTGGTCACAGGGTTTGACAAACAACAACTTCCACACATGGATGCTTCACCTGATAAGGGCTTTCAAAATATCCAGGTATCTTCAGCTTTCGGTGTCCTGATCTAGCTTCTTTGGGTGTTGTTTGATCTTCATTTTCTGATCTCTATTAGTTCACCTGGGTCTTGTGAATTGAGGGAATCCTACAGTAGGATCTGGGCTTGTTCTGCCCAGCAACAAGTTTCGCACTCCACCTGTTTGTTAATATGCCTAAGTGAAAATGTAATGGCAAAAATAGGAAATGGAGATTGGATTCCGAGGGAGAGGTGGAGGGAAGGAGATGGCGATCAAGGCAAGGGTGTTAAGTTTGGTCTGTTCACCGTTTTTGTGGACAACCTACCTTCAGCTATGGTTGCCAAAACGCTGTTCAAGCTTTTCTCACAGTTTGGCATTGTAAAGGAGGTCTTCATTCCGCTCAAAAGAAGGATTGTGTCTAAATCTAGATTTGGTTTTGTGAGATTCAATTGTCCTGTTGCAGCGGACATTGCCATCCAAAAAGGAAATGGGCTGCTGGTAGAAAAAAGGGTGCTTGAAGTTAAAGAAGCTACCAAGTCCAGAAGCATCAGACTTGAGCAGAGTAGGAGAGAATCCCATCCTATCAGCAGACCTCCTGATCCTATCAGTTACAAGGCTCAAGTTCCATGTTCAGGCCAAAGATCATTCGCTGAAGTATTGAAAGGGGTTACACCCACTGTGGCTAGGATAGAAAGCTGGTCCATAAAAGCCAATGAAGAGGATCTTGGATGGCTCCATGGTAGTGTAATAGTCAGATTTAATTCTGAATTTTCTACTGTTAATATTGGTAATATCTTGAAGGAGAAAGGCTTGGATCATGTAATGGTTAGGAAAGGGGGTGGTCGAGATCTAGTCCTAACATTTAAATCTCAAGAGGAACTGAAATCAAATCTTTGCAATATCAAAGAATGGTTTAAGGAATGTAGTCAGTTTGTGATGGAATGGAAGCCAGGAATTTTTCTTGCACAAGAAAGATGTGTGTGGTTGAGGTGTTATGGTATCCCCTTAAACCTTTGGAATAGAGGCACAATCAACAACATTGGAAGCTTGTGGGGTACTGTCCTCAACTTGGATGGTGATTTTTGTCAGCCTAAGTCCTTTTCCCACACCAGAATCCGAGTGGCTACATCTTGTATGGAATTCATTAACAAAACTATTTCTTTGGACTACAAGGGTGTACTTCACTCCATTCTTATGTGTGAAGATCTTTCAGCAGAATCTAGTAGCTTGAAGGGAAATGGGTTGGAAGAGTGCAGCTCTAACGAAATCTGTGGCAGTGATATGGAAAGATCAAGTCCAGAGGAGTGTTCTAGGGAGAAGGAGTCAGACCATGTGCTGCAGGTAAACCAAGTCATTGAGGAGTCAAAGTGGGATAAAGGGTTCATTAGAGAAGAGGTAGTATGCACCAAGGAGCCAGATCAGAGGATAGGGTCTAATGATTGTTATTTGGGCGAGGAGGTAAACACAGTTATTGAGGAGACTATTTTGGAGGAGTCAGTGCACAGTCCAAATGTTATTGTTGAGCAAGTATCTACTCCTGGTTTCATCAAAAGCTTCAGTGGATCTCGCGATGGAAGTGGTCTTGGTATCAATCTTGTAGTGGATTTGTCACAAGCTCTTAGTAAAAATCTAAATAGGAAGGGTCTATTGAGCCTTAATCAGTCGGGCTTAGTTAGGCAACCGACTTCTGTTCCAAAACCCCACGGAATGTCAAGAGGAGAAGAAAGAAGAAGGTTCAGCTAGAGGGGTTCACCAGCTTTGCTAGACTCCATGGGCAGAAAGCTGCAGCAGTCAACAAACATACTTCTAAGTCTGTCATTTTCAGACCTGCAGCAGCAACGATTGCTCGTTCAGATCTGTCGGAGGATATTTCTAGTCCGAACAACCTCCTCCTCAATGAAGCTGAAGCCACTATACAATTAGGTAAATCTCTTGGCATCAATTTCAATGGGGAAGAAGATGATGTTCTAAACAAGATTATTGAGCTAGAGCTAAAGGACAAAGAGTGATCCAATCAGGAGGGTTTGATGGATGGCATCAAGTAAGCTTAGCTGGATTTTTCTCTTGTGGGCTTAAGTGTTGATAGCTAGTTTTTGGGTTTTGGCTTCAAGTGTTTGTGGCTTCAAGTGTTTTTGGCTTCTAGTGTTTGTGGTCTTGTGTGCTAGTGTTGGTTTCTCACCAACACTATGCTCGGTTTCTTTCCTTTCCTTTCTTTTTTCTCTTCCTTGTTGATGTTTCTCATATGTAATGTATGTTTCTTCATCAATAAAGGATTTTCTTTGCTGATCAAAAAAAAAAAATCTTCTTATTTTTTTCATAGTGCCAGTTAAAAATAAAAAATAAGAAATTGACAATATACTTCTAGAAAAATGTTTAAAAGTGCTGTTCCCCAAATAATTAATTGGAATAAACTGACTCTTAAAAAATGTTCAAAAGTGATCAATTAGAGCAAATTGCCTGGAAATTTAATTTAACTGTAGTGATGTTCTCTTGAGCTAATTAATCTTTTATGAGACAAAAAAAATGTACTTTTAAATATGTTTCAAAAAAAGGGGTTTTGAACATTTTTTGCAGAAGCAATTTGGTGAAATTTTTTCCTTGGAGGAGCTGATTGCATTTTCAAACATTTTTCAGGAGTAATTTGTTCTTTTTATTTTTTAAGAGGTCAATTATAATATTAACAAATTATCAACAAATTCAAAAATAAATGAGGAGAAAAGACAAACCTGTCATCATCGATTTCAAAAAATTCGAAACGACGGGAACTTGGCAAAAAGCTTGCCACACACACTCATTATTTAACGGCGGGAACTTGGAAAAAAGCTTGCCATCTCTTATCATTTCCTACGTGCAAAGAAAAATAATAACAATAATAAATAATAGGCGGATTTTTTTTAAAGTCCCTGGTATTAAGACTTTATAGTATAAAGGATATTCAATATTTTCATAATATCTAAGGTCCCTCAAATCAAATCAAAGAAAATTCATCTAGAGAAAATTCAACCAGAGAAAATTCAATCCAGTGAAATTCTTTGGTCCAAAACCAGAAAAAATTCAATTTAATCCAGAGAAATTCTCTGGTCCAAACCAGAGAAAATTCAATCCAGTGAAATTCTTGGGTCCAAAACCAGAGAAAATTCAATTTAATCCAGAGAAATTCTCTGGTCCAAACCAAAGAAAATTCAATTCAGAGAAATTCACTCTGATCGAATTTTCTCTAGACTTCACAGAGAATTCTGGTTCACAGAAAATTTCTCTGGTGACTTCACAGAGAAATTTTCTCCAAATCAGAGAAATTTCCAAATTTCTCTAACCAAATCACATACTCACCCCTGTGATTTTCTCTGGCCATCATCTGAGTTTCTTCACAAATTTTCTCTCCCTTTCTAATATTCTTCAGGACAACAAGCCCTCTCTCTCCTACCTCCACTCTCTTTATTGCCATTTTCTATGGCGGAAGACCCGACTCTGATAGCCATTTCTGCATCGCCGCCGCGTTCTGCCTCATCACAATAGATATCCGACGTTGCTCTCACTCATCACTCGTCTCACTCACTCTCTGAGTGGATTTGTCCACTCTGCCTGCGTCGATACAACTTCTTCCATCTCCTCACCCCATTCCCTCAGATATGAAGGGAGTTAAGTTGAGTTTTCCAGCCATAATGATAGTGTTGCAAGTACTCTGAAACGGGCAAAACCCTAGGCGGCTACGGCGATAGTAAGTCCGGCGATTGCGACGCCGATGTGATCATCAGCCTTGAAGATCTTCTTCTGGTGGGAAAGGAGCTCGGATCGAGCCTCGTTGACTGAAGCCAACACCACATGAGACTTTGATCGGAGACCAATAGCCGAGATGGCAGTAGACTAGTGTAGATTTGGAGACAACGACAGTCGATCGTTGTAGATATGGAGATGGCATAGGTGGATTATTGTAGATTGACTTCAATATATGTGTGTGTAGAGAGAGAGAGAGATGGGGGTTTTGGAAATTGCGTGGAAGATAATTAAATTTCTCTGTGATATATGGGGTCAAGGTCAAGGGATTTTACAAATCATAAAAAAATATTGTGGACCTTATCCATTACTAAAAATATGATAGGGACTTTAGACTAATTTTCTCTAAATAATAATGTGTGTGTTTGATTTGAGTTTTTTGAATTAATTTTTTAAAAATTGAGTTTTTTGAATTAAATTTTTTAAAAATTGAGTTTTTTGTTTTTTATATATATATTTTTTGTTATTAGTGAATATTTTAAAAAATTTAAGCCTTTTTTTTTTTTAGATACACCTTACTTGGATGTATCTAAAAAAAAAAAAAAATTGTGAAAAATTAATAAATATGTAAAACTATGAAAAATATACTGAATTCTCGTATTTTTTTTATTATATATTTTTGGTATTTGGTGAACTTTTAAAAGTTTTTTTCACAAAAATTATACTTTTTATTTGTATTTATAATAGGAGTGTCTAAAAATTAAAAAAATTGCTTAAAATATTAAAAAATCAGTAAAAATAAAAAATACGAAAAACAAAAAAGTAAAATTTATTAAAAAATATTTTTGGAAAACCAAAAACTAGCAAAAACGTGTGGTGTTTTGAGAAGTTGATAAAAAGCTGATTTTTTTGGTTTTTTGACTTTTTTGGTGATTTTTTGGCAAAAAGTTGAATTGTTTTGGGTAAAAAAATTGGTTTTTTTTGGCAAAAAAAACTAAAAAGCTAAAAAATTAACTTTTTACCATTGTTCTCAAAACACCCGTGTAAACTTTAGGAGATCCTTGATTACGTGACCGACACAAAATTTTGACATAATGGAGGTAAATATATATTTTAATAAAAGTTTTGAAAAAGAAGTGTATAATTTTTTATATTTTTATTTTAATTATTTTAATATTATATTTAACTAGTCTTCTTGTAATTTATGATAAATATTTTAGAATTATTAGGTTTTTTAATTTGAATTTATTTTGTTTTTCCTAATTTTAAGTTTTTTTCTTGTCAAGAATTGGGCTAAATAATTATTTCCTAATTTTTGATTTTCGGGTGTTGAACATTGTTTGGTCCCCAAGTATTAATTTTTAATTTATTATAAATAGTTATCTAAACCTTAAGGCAAAAGACAACTTTTATTCAATAATATTCAAATATTTAATTTTTCTTATGGATTCAATGTTCTATTTTTTTTCGTAGATTCGAGAGTCATTTTTGTCTATTGGAACAATATCTAATTAGTGTCAAGTGATATTAGAGCATTGACTGGCCTGGCTCGATGGCATTCATCGGAGTAGGAAGCACAAATCTTATTGACGATGATCATAGGGTGGAACCCATATGCAAAGCGATTAAGGAACATCGGTTAGAGACAAATTTCGCAATGAGATTTGTAATTTGCTAGCCGAGTTGAGTTTTTAACTAAAAAAGTCTAAAAGTTACTACAAGTTATCACATCATTCTCTACTCTCTTTTTTTTTTTTTTTGTGTGTGTGTGTGTGTAAAAAGTCAAAAACAAAATTAAATAAATCAGTTACTCTAGTGAATCCCAAACAAGGCCTTAAATGAAAAGCAAAATGATTAATAAAATAAATTGTTATACATAAAATTAATAATGTATATATTTTTTTAAATTTAAAATGAATATATCACAAGATACTAAGGAAAATTCAATTTTGTAAAGGGCTAAGGTTTATATGTATCTTACTGTCTTTAAATAATGTGAGACTTTCTTGGAACGAAAATTTGAAGGCATAATTTATGTGGCCGTGTTTATTTGTCAGTACCTAACATAGACTCGAGATTGAATTAATAATTTAATAAAATATATAATTTGATATTTGATTAAAAACTAGGGCAAATTACCAACACCCTTCGAGATTTGACTAAAATACGGATTCTCCCCTTAAGTTTAAGAAATTACATCCTGCTCCCTGAGGTTTATTTTGCATAATAAATTGTCTCATGAAGTTTTTATTTGCATAACAAATTGTCCCCTCATTTGTTATGCAAATATAAATCTCATGGGATAATTTGTAATTTTCCAAATCTCAGGGAAAGAATCCGTATTTTGCTTAAATCTTGAGGAGGGTGTTGGTAATTTGCCCTAAAAGCTAATATTTCCCACTTGGATACAATAGTCTTTAGTGGAAGAATATTGAATCCCAAGTGGGGGTGAGATACAAAAGGAGAGATTAAGGAGAAGTTTAGATAAGTTACTTAAATTTTGGTTTCAATTGTCTAACTTTAATTTTTTAAAATTGATTTTTTTTTTATTTTTTGTATTTTTTTTTCATTGAATTTTATTTTAATATTTCAATATTTTTTTTTTAAAGTTTTTAGATACACTAAATATAAATACAATTAAAAAGTATAATATTTGTAAATTTTTTTTAAAAAAATTCACTAAATACTAAAAAAAAAATGAAAAAATGCAAAAAAATAAATAAAATAAAAAATTAAAATTCAGTATATTTTTGTATTCTTTTGTATTTATTGATTTTTTAAAATATTTTTTACAAATATTTTACTTTGGTAGATCTAGGTTAGGTACATCTAAAAAGTAAAAAAAATACTTAAAATATTAAAAACAATTCATTAAAAACAAAAAAAATAAGGAAAACAAAAAATTGAATTCAGAAAATTAGAGCCAAACAAGATGAATAGGATTTTATTAATCTCATGTGGGAGGGGTAGCGGTGATGTTTTCTTGGCAGAGTGTTTGGGTCACAGGATTTCCTTCTAATGTTGTTTTCTTTGTATGGACAGCAGCTTTAGGGCGTATATTGACTATTAACAATCTGATTCAACGCCGACATATTTTGGTTAATTATTGCTATATATATTGTGGCGATGTTGAGTTTGATAGATCATTTGCTTCTTCATTGATCTATAGCGACTAGGCTTTGGACACTTCTTGTGGTTTGCTTGGGTTCAACCAAGCTTGGTTGTGGATGTTAAGAGTTGGGAAGCGTTGATGGAAGGTGTGGTTGCTTGCTGCCCAGTGCTTAATACGGTTGATTTGGTTGGAGCGTAAAAGGCGCACTCTTCAGGGTACATCTCATTCGATAGCTTGGTTGGAGAGTAGGCTCTTTTTGATTCTTCACAGTTGGGTTACGAAATCGGTGAATCCGGATGTGTTGATCTTTATAGATTTTGTGGATAATTTGACTTTGTAATTTTCTTAGTTTTTGCTTAATGTGGGCTGTAGTTTTTTGTATTTTTTTGCATCATCTTGATACTTTTTTAATAATATCTATCTTTCTTTATCAAAAAACTATAATAATAATAATTCTGGATCAATCCAAACAGTAGCTATGATATAAATTGAGAATTCCCATACTAACAGTCCTATGAAAGTACAAATTCTAATCTCATTTAATTCAATCTATTCAAACAAACATAATTCCAGTAGTTTTTAATACAGCGACTAAAGAATTTATTGTATGATTTTTCAAATTTAGGACCCCAAAAAAAAAAAAAATCAATATCTTCGTAGGGTAAAGTTGGTTTGTATAGCAATACTCGTTAACCATTGAACTAATGGCCCTACAAATATCCCTTAGGACATGATTCAAGAGTTAATCCAATCCAAAGTGAGATATGGACCTTGGCCGAGTGAAACTTTACAAAACATTAGTCAGAAAAAATACAATAAAATTACAGTTGTGTTTGGTTCATAGGTTTGGTGAGAAAATTGGGAAGAGAAAATGAAAATATATATATATATATATATATATTTGGTGAGAAAATTGGGAAGAGAAAAAAAATAAAAAATATATATATAAATATGTTTCACACGTTAAAGAAAATAAGACACCTGAGCATCTGGGCTTTCCTCCATGCATTGGTAAATATCATCATGAGAAATTGGAGTAGATTGTCCACTTTCATCGGTGAAGGAAACCAGTGGACGTGAACCATCTTCTGATCCAGCTTTACCTTTCACATGGCTGTATGAAATGGGACATATATGAGCAATCCAATCAAATCAACTATTGTAAAACAAAACTAAACCACACTTAAACATAAACATTTCTTGTACTCTGATAATATATATATCTCCATAAAATTGCATAATTTTATTATTGAATCATAAATTATTTTAATTTTAAACTAAAGTTGTGTTTGTTTGGAGATTAGAGCATATGATTGGATTATGTATCTTGGCCAATTTCAAATTTCATGTTTAGATACAAAGGAGTCTCCAAATTAACAGTTATTCGAGACGGTACATATTTTTATATGGAAGATAGTTGAATCTCACGAGAGGTGAGATACAAAATAGGAGGATTAAAGACTGTCCCGATTTGGGGTTTTAAAAATCAAAATACCCTTGAATTATTGTTATCGAATAGTGATATATATATATTTCTTTATTATGTAGAAATATGTGGCTTATTATGATCCTTTCATTAAACATAATACCGATCATTTTTATCATAATATGCAAATGTCACTATTACATAATTCTAAAAGTATAATCTATATAAAAATTCTTGTGACAGGACATGATTTTACTAATCCTCTCTGAATTCAGAGACCATTCAAACGTGAGATAGAAATTAATCTAAGATAAATATTTTTTATTATTTAATTTTTAACTTGTTATCAGGCCCAATAGACCGATAAATCCAAGGGATCAATTCCACCGTCCACTGACAAGGGCTCAATTAAAGCCAAGTTTGAACTCGATAGGTTTTGAACTTAAAATTTTAATTGAAGAAACGTAATTCTAAAAAATTAATAATCTCCAGAATAATATAATAAAATATCAATGAATATTTCTCTCTCTAAAAACCTCCTCTTCCTCTCTCTAAAAACCTCCTCCCCGGGCCTCTCTTTGGGCTGGCCGGCCGCCGCCTTTGGCTATGGCGGTCGGCTGGGCTATTCTTTCTCCGTACTTGTCTGTTGTTTTTCATTAATAAACTTGATTCTCCACTTATCTTCCCACCTAGGTGTGTTGTGTCTTGTGTGCTGATTTCTTCCATTTTGGGCTTGGTGTTTCGGGGCTGTTATAGCTGGTTCTTCACTCGCGCGCTCCTTTGCGAGTAGGAGCTTGAGGGGTGAACTCTGGTTCAGATATTGGTGAAGTATCGATGCTTAGTTTGGGCGGAAACATGGGTGTCGGAGTTGAGCCAGATCTGTCTGGTTTTCATTCGAGCGTTCCGCTTCGTGTGGGAGTTTGAGGGGTGAAAGAAGAAGAACTGGAGTAGGGTGGTTGGGCGGGTGTTGGTCGGTGTTTTGGATCTGCAGTGGGTGTGTGAAAGAAGTAGAATAGGGGTGGGTTCGGGAGCTGCATAGGCGTTGGTTTAGCAGCATGGTTGTGGATTTAGGAGCTGCAGCATTGGTGTGGGTTCCGGTGATGGATTGCAGCAGCCGTGGCTTGGAGTGATGATCTGTAGCAGCTGTGTCTTCGGCAGATTATGTTGGAGCTGGTGTGGGTGTTTTCCGGTGATGGATCTGCAGTGGCGTAGGTGTTTCTCGGCCGGATTAGCAGTATAGGGGTGGGTTTTGGGTGTCGTTGCAGCATAGGTGTGGTGTGTTTGAGGTGGTAGTATGGAGTCTTCAGCAGGGTATTGGGAGTTGGGAGTTTCTTCAAGTTTCTTCCCGGTGTTGGCTATGGAGCCTTCTCGGTCCGGTTAATAGCTTAGGTGTGGCTGGTGTAGGAGTTGTTGCGTGGGCAGCCCCAAACCAAGTCCCATTGCTGGTAATGCATTTGTTGTTGGTGTGAATTTCAGAAAGTCCTAAACCAAGCCCCACTGCTGGTGATGCATTTGTTGTTCGTTTGATTTGTATGGGTTTGGTATGCGATATGTTGGCGGTGATCAATTTGTTTGGGTATGTTGTGTGTGGATGCTGTGACGTTTAAAGATGGTAAAAAAATGAGTTGAAGCATTTGGAATTGAATTGATGTACCAAGCAGGTCCCTCTCAGAGAAGCGTGGGTGGTGTACTGCTTGGGTGATGTACTGCAAAGGGAGCAGTGCTCCGGGTGGGTGTTCCGGCCATAGAGTGCGAGTAAGCACAGCAGATCGTGGCAGTTACGGCCATAGGCGTAGGTCCGGTGTTCCGGCCATGGAGTGGGTGAAGCCCGATGGAGATGTCAGGCGTGGGAGAAGGCTGGTGGAAGGAGTTGTTTAGGCGTGGGAGTAGGCTGGCCAGGAGCAGGACATCAGGCGTGCAGCAGGCGTGGGTTTTGGGTCGTGGCGTACAGCGTGCAGCAAGCGCGGGTCATTGGGAAGAGCTTGTTTCGGTGGTGTGGGATTTGGAAGTGACAAGTTTTATTTAATATTTTGTTTAGCAGCTGAGGCTTTGGGAGTTGTAGCTGCAGAGGTGTGGGCATTGGCAGTGGCGTGGGTTGTTTGGGTGGTTTGGGCTGCTTGGTTTTGGTTTTAGTAGTTTAGTTTGTTTTGGTGGGTTGATTTGTGGGAATTTATGTATTTTAATTTTCTAGTTAAGTTCTTCTTAACTTTTTATTTAAAAATCGAGAGGCTTAGGGGTTGGTTGTATGGATGCGAGTAGCAGTAGTAGGGGTATCTTTATACTTCCGAATCTCTCTCGATGCATGTCATCTTCCTGTACTTTTAATTTCATGCTGTTAAATGAAATTTTTCTTTGCCGATCAAAAAAAAAAAAGTATAAAGTACAAATTGCATAAAAAGAAAAAAATAATATATTGATGCATATATGTTTATGCATTTCGTAGATAAGTGGGCAACAGAAAACTAAACGTATACAAACTCAGAAAATGATTTTTTCCTAAACAATTTTATCCTTTTTTTGCACTAAGTTACCTTCGAAGGCTAGAAATGGCTGGTGTCACTTCGGCTTGAGAAGGAGGTCGGAGAATATAGGCAGGAAGTTGGTTAAGTGCCATGGCTAGCTTAACCCTAAAGAAATGTTGATGAAATTCACTATGAAATAACAAGAACATAACATATATATATATATACATGGCTAGCTTAACCCTAAAGAAATGTTGATGAAATTCACTATGAAATAACAAGAACATAACATATATATATATATACATATTCTTAGAATTTTTATCCTAAAAAAATTTAATAATTTGTGTTTTGGTAATACCTTTCTTAACAAAACTTAATCTTCGTTTGACATGACAAAAAGTCTGATTTTTTGGTTATTTTAATTACAAAAAATAAATTATACTAAAAAGTCAATAAGATAAAATGTCACATCAAAACTATAATTATTTCATTTTTTCTTTTACAAAAGTCAAAAAAGCCTAAAAATTTATTCCAAACGAGGCTTTTTAGTCCCAAATGATAGTTTGGGATGTTCTAAATAAGTACACTTTTTGACTTTTTATATAAAAAAAAATGTGTAAAAAAATAAAGAAAGTGGTTAAAAAAGTAGAGAGAAAATATTGATAGATATTGATTTATATGATCCAAATAAGTGTATGTATACAAAAAAAAAAAAAAAAATTGATATATGCCAAACACCTACTAATAACCAAAAAGACAAAAAATTAAAAAGTCAACCCACATCCCAAATAATTTGTAAATGGCAAGAAATAAGAAACAGAGAGATAGCTTTTGGTTTGTAAAAGACAAAAAAGGCAAAAACTTAAAAACTAGCCTTCAAGTGTAAGTTTTTTTTTTTTTTTTTTTTGGGACTTCAAGTGTAAGTTAACGCTACGAGCCTACGAGGAAAGGAAGAATTTATTAGAAGAAATTTTAGAGACAATTCATAATTACAAAAAAAGAAAAAAAAAACAAGAAGTTCAAAAACTTAGTCTTAACATAGCCTTAATTTGGAAACTTGGTTAAAAATTAATTTTTTATTTTTAATTTATTTTTGATAATATTATCCCTTTATTTTTTTACACATTTAAAAAAAAAATAAATAAAATCAAAAAGTCAGTTTTTAATCAACTTTTCAAAACAATCCATAATAAATTTTTAATTTTTAGTTTTATCAATTTAAATCTTAATATTTTGATTTGTTTTCAATATAAGTCATTGGCCTTCTTTTGTATCGATCTGCCCAAACCGATCGAACTGAACCGATTCGCTGCATTTTGGACGGATATGTAATGACGAGCGAACGGTTGCAGATTGATTTTTTCCAATTCACCTAGTTTTGGATAGATGGCGGATTTGAGGTTCCTTTGGCAGCAACCGAACCGCCAAACTGCGAGCACCCGTAGTAATTTGTAAGATTTTGTGTTTTCAGTTTGTTTAGATATTCTGTTTGTGTTTTCAATTGACAAAAAATTTAAATATTCTGTTAAATATATTCTATTGAAAAAGAGTTTTCAACATGAATATATTTTTTGAATTGAAAAAAATAAATGTATTATTTATCTATATTTTTTGGTTTTTAAATCTAACTCTAAAAATAATAAATAAAAAAGATGATATATGCTGATTGATTTTTGTTTTCAAAAGCAGATATAGATATAACAATACAGAGACATACGATCTCTACAACTACTCTGTTCATGGTTTTGATAGTTTAAATTATTTTTATATTTTAAGAACAACAGATTGTAATACTTTGTGTAATACTTTATGTAGATGAGGCATGCTGTGATTGTAATATTCTAAAGTTTCACATTTTCTTTTTTTGGATGAGACATACAATGATTGTAATACTTTGTCCCATCAAGTAAGAATAGTATGTACCGTCAAGTAACGGAGGTCTATGGGTCGAGTTACCTTCACAAATTGAATCCATATCACAAATCACACTCCTATAGTTTTGATAAAAACAAAGAGTGATCTGCTCGGATACCAACTGAAAAACTTAAGTGATTTGTGATTCCGACCAGAATGAATTGCAACAATTCCCAAACAATTAAAACTAACAATCTAAATCATTTAGCACGTACGAAAGTGATTTAGATTTTTGCTTCAAAATCAATAAATCGACACAACCGATTTTTACGTAAAAAAATCACAATTGGAGCACTTCCAATTATGATTAAAAAACCACGGGCGAAATGCCACTAATCAATCCACTATGAAAGAAAGAAAGAATATAAATTTACCAAACAAATTACCAAACTCTATCAATTTGTCTTCAACAATCTGTATCTCTTTCACCATTGCCTTTGTCTCGGAATTGATCAGCTTGATGTCGACTCCACAACATCCATGTTAAATTAATGACCACGCGCAGCTTCGAACTCCTTCGAATACTCCACGCTTGAATCTCCAGAATCCACCGAAGAACAACACTCTTGTATTGATAAAATCAAACTGACAACCCTTTGATTTAACTCTCTTGATCCATGAACAAACTCACAAAGACATCAAAGGAAAACTAGCAAATAATCTCCAGAAGAAAACCCTAAAACCCAAAAAAATGATGTGGAAGCCATACCCTAGATTTGGAACAAACTGTAAATTTATAGCAGCTAAAAACGCGACCCCCGCTCGAGTGGAGGAATGGCCGCTCGAGCGGTGTCACTAAAACGCGTGTTTTTAACAAGGGTTTACACTCGAGCACTGGAAATTACGCTTGAGTGCAAAAAAACACCTCCTAGTACTTTTGCAGATAAGCCAAACTACTGAGAGTGTGAGAATACCGCTCAAGCGCAGCTTGCCCCGCTTGAGCGGAAAGACCAAAAAACAAGGAAAAATTACAACTCGACTAAACCAAGTTTATTTGCGGAATCGACAACAAGTAGGGACCTAAAAATCTCCCCAGTTGTCAATTCCCTGACAAAACTTTCTACCAATTTTTCTAAACAAACACACTCACTAGACACATTACTTAACAAAAACAAATGCTACAAAGAAAACAAGCCTAACTAGTTATGAACACCATGAACAAGCCACCTATTAAACCAAAAAGCAAAACACTGGAAATAAAATATTAAACACAAGTAAATAGAGATAAAGATAAGACAATATATATCAAAGCAATAAACCAATATTCATATCTATGCCAAAAACCCTGTGAGTGTTGCCAGTTAGTAGCCAAAACATATATCCCCTGTGAGTATGTCCAGTTAGTAGCCAAAACATATATATCAAAAACATAAAAACTATCCAAAAAAAAAAAAATATACAAAACTATCCAAGGAGCTACAAAATCACTGATCCGGCGGCGGTAGATGGGGCGGCGGTAGATGGGGCTGCTGCATCTGAAGCAAGGATATAATCTGAGCAAGCTGAAGGGTAGTCTGATCGGCAAACTGCTTAAGATGTCTAAGAGCATCAAGGCAAGCATCCATGTGATCCAATCGCTGTGTCATGGACTGCTCAAACTGGCGAAGCTGGCCACGAATGGTCCATGGATGGACATCATGCTCCTCTACACTAGCGATCGCAATATCTATCTGGACCTCCTCGGCAAAAAGATCATCATCACCTACAGTAAAACTACTCGTCTCAGACGACTCCCTCTTAACATAAGCCCGACTCTGAGAAATGGTTTTCTTAGTGAAGGGTTTGATAGGAGTGGCAAACTCATCCTTATCTAAGACCGAGACCTCAAGTTTTGAAATGAGGCGGTTGATAAGACAACCATAGGGTAACCCTAACTGTTTGTTAATGACAGCTATAATCTTTTGGAGGATAAAAGTGGCAAGATTGATAGGTAATCGGCGATCTATGCAGTAAAGCGTATAGCCTTGGTCTTGGTTAATTTCAGAGTTGTGGATGGTGACAATGATATTGGCACAAACAATGAGGTTAAGCAACCGAAACCGAGGAAAGAGTTCATTCTGTTTGATAAGAGCCCCCTTAACCTAAGTTTTGGGTGTACCATACAACTCAGTGGCCACCTCGTTGAAGTCACAAGTGGGGCGGACAAAAGGGAAGCGAGTGTTGAAAATCGGGACAATGCCTAGGAGAGAACGAATCAAGTCCTGGTTGATAGTGATTTCCTTAGATCTAACCCAGGTGGTAAAAGAAGGATCGATGTCATCAACCCCTTCAATGTTGCAGTAAAACTCTCGTACCCAATCTAAATTTTGGCGCCTAGAGAAAGAGAGGACAAGGTCACCTCCTAAGGGTTGAAATACATGGCGTATAGGGATCAACTCAAAAGTATTGGGTTGCACCTGTCTCTCTAGATGGACTGTACAAGAGATGTAGGCGTCTCGAAAATTTTTGGCTTTTTCGGCAGAGGGAAAACGGTCAGAATTATAAAGAGGGTGGTTGGCAGTGGACTTTCGGTGTTTGGAAGTGGACATGGCTAAACCCAACAACGCACCCAATCCCCCAAATACAAAACAAGAGATCAAACCGGATGAGTGACAAAACCATTAGTAATCAAAAGCTATAGACATCAAAAATCCAACAAAAGAGCATGAGGATATATCAATGGGCACATAGATAAAAGAACAAAGAAAAACAATACTAAAGCAGTAATATAAATCAAAGCACAACCAAGCAAAACCTAATCAGAACTAGCATTAGGACTCCAGTTGAACATGTGCAAAAGGAAACTAAGAATCAACACTCAACATGCTCAAATCCACTGTAGAAGTGTGTGGACAAATGAAGCCCCAAAAAAAAACACAAACCAAGCCACCATAACCAAGACTCAAAATAGACTGAGATAGATAGAGACAATGATTTTTTTTTTAAAAAAAAATGAATAAACAGAAGAGAAACATACTAGCGATGAAGATGGAGGAATGGAAAGAGGGTAATAACAAGTAAGCAAAAACCAATCAAGGCGCAAGTGGAAGGGGTAAGAATGCAATCGGAGCCTTAGAAGAGAGGAGAAGAAATTTGGGGAAAAAATAAGACTAAAAGTGTGATAACCTTGTCCCGTGTTATGTTAATTATTCTTAATTACAATTGTGATTATGAGCTTGATATGATTTTGAATGCTAATTATGTGATTATATGTGTTTTTAAAATTCTATCTGTTCACCGTAGGAAAATTTGTTTGAATATCTGTTATAAAAATTTAATTAAAGGCCGTAGAGGCGACAAAAACTGAAATTGACTGTGTTTTTGCATTTAGCATGATTTTTAGAGCCTACGGTGAAATTTAATTAAAAATTGATTCGGATCAAAATAATTAGAGTAATCTAATTTAATTATGTTCATTTGATTAGGCCAAAGCCTTAATTAGCCAATATGATTAGTGAGACACACACACACATATATATATATATATATATGCTAATTAGGGGCTTAATTCACATTTTTGAGCTCATCTTCTCACCTCTTGGCTGAGTTATACACTTAGAGAGGGAAAACACTTGGTTTGGAGAGAGAAGGACCAAATTCTTGGAGAATTGACTTTAAGGTTGAAGCATTTGGAAGCTAGACTCAAGAATTAGCCAAAATTTCAAGGGTTGAAGCTCTTAGGTGAGTAATTGAACTCAAATTCATGAGTTGAAATCTATAACTAAGTAAATTCAAGCAAGATATGTCATTAGGAACAAGAATTACGTTGATTGTAATGAATTTGAAGTTAATATTGCATGCATGCGAGGATTAGCCACAAATTTGCATGTTTGACTATGAAGCATGTTAATCATGTTGTATTGAGGGTTGTTTGACACATGAATGTAAGAATCTCCATATGTTGAAGCTTGATTTCAAGCCTTGAAGCTTGTCCATGCAAGATACAAAACATGAATTGTGTATAAATAAGTTTATGGTTTGAAATTTGTTAAACCCTTAAAATTTTGAACTATGGTTGAAGGTTCTCTTCAAATATATGTTTTTGAGAGTATTCTTGCATAATTAAGTGAGTTATACTCGAATTGGACCTTTGGAATTGTGTTTTTGAGCTTCAAACAGAATTCTGGAAAACCCAGAATTCGACTTGTCCGCTAGAGCGAGAAAAGTGTTGTTCGAGCGTGAAAGTCGAGCTCCCAGAAGTTTTACAAACATTTGTGTCCACTTGAGCGCCCAGTCACATGTTTTGATTCTTGGCTTGAGCGACCAAAGTCACGCTCGTGCGCAAAAATGAGGCAACGAGTACTTTTGCAAACCAAAGGGGTCCGCTCAAGCGGGAAAAGCTGCGCTCATGCGGAGAGCCCTGTTTCAGAAATTTTTGAAAAGTCATTTTGTGTTTTGTTTTCCGTTCTTTTTCATCCCTAAGCACTCTTAGGCATGCATTAAGCATTGTAAATGACCTAGAAGGATAAGAAAGAAGCCTAAGAGAAATAAATAAATTGAGAATGGATTGAATCGCTTGTAACCCAATATGTTATGAAATGTGTAGGGCCAAGCGCAAGAACAAATCCATCGGCAGAACACTGTGAGTAATATCTTAGTAAAGATATTCTTGAAGTATGTTACCTTCTAAATACTTACTTCTGTATAAGTTTCATGGATTTGTTAATTTGAATTGTGGATGAATATCCGTTTGATATGAATGAATTGGGCCAAAGGCCGTTTGAAATGAATGAATTGGGCCAAAGGCCGTTTGATATGAATGAATTTCGTCAAAGGTCGTTTGACACAAATGATTGGGCCAAAGGCCGTTTGAAATAAATGAATTGGGCCAAAGGCCATTTAATATGAATGAACTGGGCCAAAGACCATTTGACATGCATGAGTTGGACCCGAGGCCATCTGACATGAATGAATTTTGGGCCTAAGGCTGTTTGATAAGAATGAATTGGGCCCGAGGCCATTTGATATGTTTGGACTTGAAGCCGTTTGATGTACTAGATAGGAATATGAATGGGCCTAAGGCCGTTCGATATGTCCATTATGAATTTCGTTCATGTAACTCTTTATTTTGATATTATTCACTGGACTTTCGCTCACTTTCATTTAAATGTATGTAGGTGAGCAAAGAGATGTCCAAATCCAACCTCAGTGAAGAAAGTGAGAGAAAATCAAGTTTTGTAGAGTCAGCCCGAACGTCTCACGCACGAGACTTTGTTTTTGTTCTTTTATTTACTCTTTCTGCTACCTTGGTGAATACGTTGGATCACCTATATATATAAACTTTTGTTTGGCTGACTACATGTTTAAAGTTCCTGGATGTACAAAATGTTAAATCTGCCTATATGTGTGAGTTATTATTAAATGTTTTTGGGATAATTTTGTTATACCATATAAGCACAGCTCATTGGATAAAATTTTTAAGTTTGCTTCCATTTTGGCCCCTCTATTTCTACTGAAACATGTTTAATCAAGATTGAGGCCGTAGCTAATCTTATAATTACTGGCCGGTTATGACCTTAATCCATAGGGGCGGATTCGGGTCATGACAGAAATGACGGGTTGAAGTTTTTAAATCAAGGGTTATTGCTCGAGCGTGAAACTAAACGCTCATGCGGACTCATTTATGTGCGTTGCGCCGCTTAAGCGCAAAAAAATGCTCTCAGTATCTTGATCACTCTGCAAAAATACTGAATGAGTGAAATCACCGCTCGAGCGCAAGAGTTGACGCTCGAGCAGGGGAGAAAAAGCAACAAGTTCAAAATGCACCCTTTTGAGCAATTAAAAAAAACTCACACTGTCAAGTGGGACCTGAAACAAGAGGTGATTAGCACAATAGCAAGAAGGTGATGCTAAGATGAGATAATCTACATACCATGAAACCCGTAAACTCGCAATTTTGACAATATAAAGCATAGTATCATGAGCAGAACAGGTAAACAAGGATCAATGATTATAAGCAACATATGAATGCACAACTCAAAAACAAACATGAGAGCTCACATAGTGAGTGTGTGTGCGCAATTCTGGAGAGGTCACAATTGCTAGAGTTAATCCTGATAGTGATCGGATGGCTGGACCTCCGGCAAAAGAATCTGAACATCATAGAGGAAAGTCAAACCACCATGAAACAAGGGGTATTTGCTGTCTAAAAGCAGAGGCTCCTCTTCAATCAATGAGTCCCTTTTTTTTTTTAATTGATTTTTCTTAGGGGCACTCACGGACGGCTTCCATGTTCAAGAGCATGGAGACCAAACAAGAGAAGCATGGAAACAATAGGAGGGCCTGGTTGGTGCCTCTGAGGTATCCTTTTCCTAATGCCCGGACTTCAAAGAAATGAGGGAGAAACCGTAGACATGAAAATAGATGGTGGGTGGTTAAGACACTTAACATCACCCAAGTTTTGCCAGTATATGTCAATTCCTCTAGAAATGCATAAGAGACAATGTTAGAAGTCCATAGAAAACTTTGATCACTTATGCGGAAACCCCTGTAATAGTTTATCTCAAGAATATGTACAGAATGAGATCATGAAATCAATGAGCATGTACATTTAAAATGAGCTATGGACAAAGACAGATGAAATCTTGCAAGTAGCATGAGAGGTGTTCATTTACGTCTATATGCAAAAATGACAAGAATCAATGGTAATGAGATTATAACATCCAAGTACACAAACAGGCATACAGTTTCACCCACTCATGCAACAGGACACACTCTAGTTACTAAGCACTACACCCTAGGTCTTTCTAAGGAACTCAAACCTAAGAAGATCAACGGGTTTTGTAAAAATATTTGTTTTTTGATACCCAGTGGGTACATGTTCAAAAATGACAAGGCCATCCTCAACTAACTCTCGAACGAAATGATAACGAATTTCAATATGTTTACTGCGAGAGTGTTGAATTGGATTTTTGGAGATATTGATGGCACTTGTGTTATCACAGAAAAGAGTGAGAGTGCCTTGGTCTATACCATAATCATGAAGCATCTGTTTCATCCATAACATTTGTGCATAACAACTACCTACAGTAATGTACTCAACCTCAGCGGTCAAAAGAGAGATGGCATTTTGCTTTTTGCTATGCCATGTAACCAGATTATTCCCTAGGTAAAAACACCCTCCGGATGTACTCTTCCTATCATCAGCACACCCTGCCTAATCGGCATAAAAAAAACCAGCGATTTTGGCTGTAGTGTCGGTCGAGAACAAAATCCCATACCCCAATATCCTACTAACATACTTAATGACACATTTGACCACAAGAAGATGAGACTCTTTAGGACATGCGTGGTAACAGGCACAAACACCTACACTTAATGCAATGTCAGGACAACTAATTGTGAGGTATAAAAGACTCCCTATCATACTCCTATAAAGGATAGGATCAACATCAGTGCCAGAAGAATCTTTAGAGAGGTGAACACTAATGCTCATTGGAGTGCGTGAATGTTTGGCTGACTCTAGACCGAACTTAGACACAAGGTTTTTGGCAAAATTGGTCTGAGAGACAAACATACCCGAAGGTGACTGTTTAATTTGAAGACCCAAGAAAAAAAGACAATTCTCCCATCATGCTTATTTCAAACTCATGTGTCATTCAATCCGAAAAAAATTTCACAAGAGAGTCAGAGGTGGATCCAAACACAATATCATCAAAATAAATTTGAGCAACAAGTCTATGAGACTTAGTATGTTTCACAAATAAGGTTTTGTCCACACTACCCCTTTGAAAATCATTATTAAAAAAAAAGGTAGTAAGTTTGTCATAACAAGCTTGAGGGGCTTGTTTCAACCCATATAACACCTTGTCTAACTTGTAGGCATGGTTTGGACATTTTGGGTCCTCAACCTTTTTGGTTGCTCAACATAAGCCTCTTCTTTCAAGTATCCATTCAGAAAGGCACTTTTCACATCCATTTGGAACAGTTTGAACCCTAGAAAGCATGCAACACCAAGTAAAATACGAATAAATTCAAGACGTGCAACAGGGGCAAATGTCTCATCATAGTCGACACCCTTTACTTGGGTATAGCCTTGAACAACCAACCTAGCTTTATTTCTAGCCACAGTACCATCCTCATCAGATTTATTCTTAAATATCCACTTGGTACCTATCACATTCATGTCTCTAGGTCTGGGTACAAGAGTGCAAACATTGTTACGTTCAAATTGACCTAATTCTTCATGCATTGCATTAACCCAACTATCACTAGTAAGGCCTCTTTTACATTCTTAGGTTCAACTAACGAAACATCGCACATATGAGATACCTCTTCCCAAATTTATTTTTGAGTTTTCATTTAGTTTGAGACACTTCTAATCACGTGTTGAACCGGATGATTTAGTTCTATCCTTGCTAATGGTTTCAAACTGGACTACTTGAGCATCGAAGGTGATGTCTCTTTATGCACTCTTTAGACTCAGACTTACCATAGAAGTTGGTGCTAGCTCACCTTATTGGGCTTGGCCCTATGCTTTTCCTTGACTTTGTGATTCAGTAGCCAAGATTGAAACTCACCGACTTCTTCCTCATGTATAGATGAAGTAGAAGAACTTGTGTCATCTACAAGCACATTGATCGATTTTATTAAAGATAAAGTATACATGTTTTTGACACAAAAAGCTCCACTAGTGGTTGAATACCCTAGAAAAATACCTTCATCATTTCGGGAGTCAGATTTGCCCAAAGGCTCTCTATCTTTGAAAATATAACATTTGCTCACAAAAGTTTTCAAGTATTTTACATTAGGTTTCAATCCTTTCCACAATTCATATGGAGTTTGTAAAGTGTCGGGCCTTAAATACACACGATTCACAACATAAACAGTGGTATTTAAGGCTTCAACCCAGAACTTTGGAGGAACTTTCTTGCTAAAGAGCATGACCCTAGCCATCTCTTGAACTACCATGTTTTTCCTCTCAACAACTTCATTTTGTTGTAGAGTAATGGGTGCAAAAAACTCATGTTTATTTCCATTCATATTTTTCAAGAGATGTGAAGTAGGATTTGTCACCAGACATGTGACAAGAGCACCCACTATCAAGATACTACATGTGTGAGTCGCGTGCTTTCAGTGCAGTATGAACAATAAAACAAGTTAAGTCACTCTTTCTCACCCATATCTTTTTGGTCTTAACAAAAGCAGGATTGGCAGTCTTGGAAAACGTCTTAGCGTTGCGAACACCATCATGAATCTTGGTGTTCCGCCTAGATATGTAAGGTTGTCTCCTAACCCATGAAGTATTAGAATTTCTAATTTTTTGAGACACCTTACCGAACAACTCATAACAATAAGGACGAATGTGGCCATACCTACCATAATGATGACGAACAAAAATAGGTTTTACCTCTTTTTTGTTGATCTTGCCCCCTTTAGGTTGATAAAGAGAGTGATCACCCTGTTGAACCTTCAACTCTCCATTTGCTTGATTCTTGATGTCATGTGATGTAGAGGCCTGTCCCTTTTGAAATGTTGCAGCACCATAGCCTATTCTACTTTTGTTGTAATTCATCTGTTGAGACCCGATGATGTCTTCCAGTGTCTTTGAAACTTTGTTCCACATATCAATCGTGACTCTAGCATCTTTGAGTTCTTTCTCTTTCTGACCAACCAGCTCTTCCAATGCAACTTGTGACATCTCAAGAATTTTAATCTTTTCTTCATATGTGGCATAGATTTTCAAAAGTTTATTCCTTTCGGACTCACAAGATAGAAATTTTTCACAGAGGTCTTGTCTATCATTAGAGATCTTGATGATATCCTTTTTTGCTGTTGTGATCTTTTCCTTTAGCTTGACATTCTCGCTTCACATGCTTTGAGCTTGAAAGTGAGTTTGTCATTGATCTTGGACACATTCAAAGATTCATTGTACAGCTTTTCATAAGCTTGTTGAAGGTCATCACTATCAATCTCATCATTGTCTTTCGAGGTTTCATCATCTTCTTTTTGCTTCTCTTTCTCCTCGATCTTATCCAGTCGAGCAACTAAGGCATGAAAGTTGATGGATGATTGTGAAGATGACTCTCATCTTTCATGAACTTGACTAAGAATATCCCATGCATCTTTGGCCTTTGTGCAGTGAGCAATCCGTTGTTCTTTTTCAAAAATTGTTTCACAGTTGGTATCCAGAACTCTTTGATTGCTTGGATTGTCAGAACTTTCAACATCCTCTTCAATTGCTTGCCAACCTTCAGGGTCATGAGCTCTAAGATACATCCTCATTCTAATCTTCCAGTATAAGTAATTACTACCATCAAAGGTAAGAGCACGGTGTAGACTCTGACCACGAGCAAATTCAACTGGGTTTGAAGGTGGTTGAGTGAAGGTAGAGTAGAATGCCATGAAGGTACTATCTCCGTCTTCACCGGATTCGATTTTTTCGGGTTCTTGCTCTAACCTGCTTTCATTATCCCAAGTCACTGCATAGACTTTCTTTCGGTTATTTTTTGATGGACATTCAAGTGCAGTATGTCCAAACCCTTGACATTGAGCAACTTTCAGTGGAAAAGTTTTCGATTTTTCATTACCCTTATCTTTTGAACTAGAATCCTTGAAATTAGGCTTCTTTTTCTTTAAATTTTTTTTGAACTGTTTGGTAAACATAGCCGTCATTTCGAACTCTAGATCAAACTCAACCTCAGGGTTCTTAGCAGTTTCATGAGCCCTCGTAAAAGCCACACTATTTTTTTGTTTTTTCTTAGAAATCTGGTGGGCTTCATAAGTCTGCAAGTTTCTAACCAACTGATCCAGCTTGAGGTTCTCAACATCATGAGTCTCCTCAATAGCTGTCACTTTTTGATTGAAACATTTCGGGTAATGACCTCAAAATTTTTCCAACAACTTTAGAATCAGGAATTTTTTCACTGAGTGTGAAACAAGAATTCACGATGTCACTAAGTTTAGCATAAAAATCATCAAACGTCTCATCATCACGCATAAGTTCCAAAAGAGGAGGTGAGACGTTGAAGTTTTGATCTTTTAACAGTAGTAGTACCCTCGTGAATAATTTTAAGAATGTCCTAAGCCTCTTTTGCTACCTCACACATGCAAATACAATAAAACTCTTCTAATGTGATGGAGCAAAAGAGAGAATTGAGAACTTTACTGTTCCAACTCGAGTTTTGATAATCTATTACATCCCATCTATCGAGAGGTTTGGGGATATCAACACCATCGATGGTGACAACAGGTTCACTCCATCCATAGATCACACAGTACCAAACTTTCTCATCAAGAAATTTTAAAAACGCCCTCATACAAGCTTTCCAATAAGAATAGTTTGTACCACCAAGTAACGGAGGTCTATGGGTCGAGTTACCTTCACAAATTGAATCCATATCACAAATCACACAAAATCACACTCCTATAGTTTTGATAAAAACAAAAAGTGACCTACTCTGATACCAACTGAAAAACTTAAGTGATTCATGATTCGCACCAGAATTAATTGCAACAATTCCCAAACAATAAAACTAACAATCTAAATCATTTAGGACGTACGAAAGTGATTTAGATTGTTGCTTCAAAATCAATAAATCGACACAGCCAATTTTTATGTGGGAAAACCATAATTGGAGCGCCTCCAATTGTGATTAAAAAACCATGGGCGAAACGCCACTAATCAATCCACTATGAAAGAAAGAAAGAATACAAATTTACCAAACACTATCAATTTGTCTTCAATAATCTATATCTCTTTCACCACTACCTTCGTCTCGGCATTGATCAGTTTGATGTCGACTCCACAACATCCATGTCAAATTAACGACCACGCGCAGCTTCGAACTCCTTTGAATACTCCACGCGTGAATCTCCAGAATCCATCGAAGAACAACACTCTTGTATTAATGAAATCAAACCGACAACCCTTTGATTTAACTCTCTTGATACATGAACAAACTCACAAAAACTTCAAAGGAAAACTAGCAAATAACCTTCAGAAGAAAACCTTAAAATCCAAAAAGATGATTTGAAAGCCGTACCTTAGATTTGGAACAAACTGCAAATTCATAGCAGCAAAAAAGTGACCCCCAATCGAGCGCAGGAATGGCCGCTCGAGCGGTGTCACTAAATTGCATATTCCTAACAACGGTTTACGCTCAGGCGTTGGAAATTATGCTCGAGCGCAAAAACACACCTCCTAGTACTTTTGCAGACAAGCCAAATTACTGAGAGTGTGACAATCCCGCTTGAGCGCAGCTTTCCCGGCTCATGCAGGAAGACCAAAAAACAACGAAAAATTACAACTTGACTAAACCAAGTTTGTTTACGGAATTGACAACAAATAGGGACCTAATAGTACTGATTCTATATAAAATGATAAGTTCTATATTAGCTTACACCAATCAAAAAATATATATTGTTCACACATATTTTGTGTGAATAAGATTGACCGTGTGATGCTAAAGGTTCCTAGGCACTTTCACTTTGTTTGTTTCGGCAAGGAAATACTTTTTGAACGAAAAGCATTTTTTTTATGAAAAAACTAATAATAATTATTTTTGATAGAAAACATTTTCATATATATATATATATATATATTTAGTTGCAACTGTAAAATTAATATATTAATCATAGTGTTAGCGATAATGATGAGGTGGTAGAGGGTGGTGGTGAAGTGGTGGAGGAGGTGGTTGCAGTGGTGAGTTGTGGTAAGGTGATAGTATTGAGTTCAGATAACGTTTTTCACCTTTAAAGGTATAAAAGAGTTTGACCTTTTAAAAATGAAAAATATTTTTTGTCTAATAAATTTATTTTTCATTGACCACGAAAAAAGTTTTTTGTTGTTTCGTTTTTTGAAAATGAGAACAACATATTTTGAAAAATAATTTCTATCGAAACAAATGCATCACTTAATTCAAATTAAAGTGAAAGAAGTTGGAGAACAAAAATTGGAATAGTTGGTCTTGAACCGAACTATATGTATAATGCTTTGTTTGTTAGGGAAGTTGGTTATTTAGTTGATTTTTTAGTTTTTTGGTTGTTTTAACTTAGCTAAAAAAGTTGTTTTTAGAAAAATAATAATAATTGAAAAATCTAGAAATCCCCTAGATGTTGATTTGTGATTATGTATCAATTTTAAGCAGTAAATAACAATCCCGATCAAACAACCAAGACAAATCGACACAACGATTTTACGTGGAAAAATCACAATTGGAGCACCTCCAATTGTGATAAAAAAACCACGGGCAACAGCCACAAAACAATTCACTAAGAAGATATAAAGGAATTACACAGGTATACTCTCAATTACCTAGCGAATCCATGCCCGAATTGAATCAACCCCTATGTGCCTCTTCCAACCCCGTCTTCACCTCAAAATTGTTTTGACGATGAGCCACTCCAGAATCCACCAAAGCTTCAGGCTCAAATTCTTCAGAATCTACCGAAGAACAACTCTCTTTTTTGTATAGAATGAACAAACAATCCTTTGACGTATTCTCTTTAAACCATGAGTTGAATACTCAATGAAACATCAAAGAAAACTAGCAAAATAGCCCCAGATATAAACCCTAGAACCCAAGAAGAAGATCTGGAGGCGTAATCCTAGATTTGGACTGAAACACGTATTTATAGAAAACTGTCCCGCGATCTCCGCTCGAGCGTCAAAATGGCCGCTCGAGCAGACCTACGCTCGAGCACGGAAAGTTCCGCTCGAGTGGGAAAAAACATCCAGTATTTTTGCAAGCGAATAAACTTCTGGAACCCAGCATTCTCCGTTCGAGCGGAGGAATGTCAGCTCAAGCGGACAAGCAACTTCGAAAGCAATTTTTCATTTTGCTTCGGGGGCGCTGCCCCTCGACCCTGCCGTGGTGCTGCCCCAGACCAGCCAAGGAGCGTTGCCCCCTCGACCCCTGCTAGCTGACCGGGCAACTCGATCCCCGTCATAATCAGCGAAGTGGCAATCTTGAAAGGATTAACATTACAAACTTCTCTGCAAGGCACAATTCGGGTTGGATTCGCATCTAAACACTCATAGTCTCATTGAAATAAAAAGTGAAAAAACAAGTACAACTGAAAGGAGTTTTGTCAAACGGGATTGCCAAGTATAAAAACCTAACAATAATAATAATAATTATTATTTTTATAATTGATTTGATAGTTATGAAAGAAAAAGTAATATGATTATGAATTGAATATGACATTTTGTCTTATTAACTATTTTAGCTTATTAATAATCTTTCCCAAACAAGGTCTATATGATATTTTGACAAATAAAAAAATCATAATTTATATTAAGTGGGTTAATTTTTATTTCTTAATTATCTATCAATCCTAACTTATCATGTTTCAACGGTGAAAATTTTCATTACATCATTGATTTTGATATAAGCAATGTGACATGATTTTTTGAAATTGGAAAGCTTTCCATGGAAGGATGGTCACCAAAATTTCTATGGAAAGTTTTGCAACATGCCAAGTTGTCATTGGTCCAAAAATAACACTTTGTTTGGATGGGGGGTTTGGTGAGAGAAGAAAAAAAAAATGATGAGAATAAGAAATTCCTTCACTTGTTTGGATGGAAAAATAGGTGAGAAATGGTAAGAAATGATTAGAGATTATGAGATAATGATTCTCACTAAACCTATGTTTTGTTTTTCACTAAAAGTGGTGAGATTTGGTGAAAAAAGAATTTGGTTTAATGAAAGTTTTTTAAAATATCAAAATTACCCTTATAAAAAAAAATATAGCTTATTAATATAGAAAGTTATTTTAATAAAATGAAATACAACACTTTCTTTTCTTTTCTTTTTATTTACTTTATCCAAACAAAATAGGTGAGAAATCACATTTTCTTCTCTTTTATGCATCCAAACATAATGATGAAAAATCATAATCATTTCTTTTCTTGTCTCATCGAGGTGAGAAACTACAATCATTTCTTTTCTCACCTCACCTCGCAATCCAAACAAAGTGCAAATGAGAATAGAAAAAAAGGAAAAAAAAATAAAAATAAGGGTATTTACATACAAGTCCTAATTTATGAATTTATACTTCATTAAATTCTAACTAAAATTTTTTGGACATTCAAGTCTCATTAAATTTTTAATAGTCGGAATTGCCTTTCAAATAGTGATTGTTCATCATTTATAATTATCTATAAAGGAATATGATAATTTGACATTTATTTTGATTTTCAAAACTTTAAAATATCAATTTTTAAATTGAAAAAACTTTATAAAAAAAATTATGTGCAAAAAAAAAAAAAACTAAATTATTTTTTTGTGCAAAATTAAAAATTTTGTCTATAAAAGAGCATGATGATGGAACATTGATGTGCAAAACTAAAAAAAAACTTTAAAAATGAAAAAATTGATAATGTTCTCAGTTTTCATGTTCTCGATTTTATTAGATAGTTGAATTCAACCAATAAGCAGGATGGCAAAAACATTTAATCTTATACTCTGTTTTTTTCATTAGTTAGTGAAACAATTATCTAGAATATTACTATGTAAAACTAATAATGTTCTTAGTTTTAAAAATTGAAAAAAAAAACTGATAATATTTCAGTTTTACTAAATAGAACTTATTGGTTCAAAAAATCTTAAATAGGATCTGAGCTACTATAACATTTATAAATAGAATTTTTAAGTAATTAACTCAAAAAAATATATATAAAAGAAATGTAATCTAGCAAAACATGTTATTCTAGTCCCAATTACATCCTTTAGCTTATTAGTTGTATAATAGTGTGAAATTGCAAATTTAATTCTTAAGAAAAAGGGCTGAATACTCTTTGTGACGGTGACTTTAGTAGCATTTTTGTAGTTTAAGCATGTATAACCCATTACTCGTTACATTTGTTGCTTAGGTCTCGTTTAACATTATTTTTTAATTTAAAAATTAAAAAGTCATTAAAAAAATTAAAAAATTAACAACATATATCAAAAAGTCAAAAAATTTATTTTCTCTCTACCTTTTGTATATCTTTTTGTAAAAATTCAAAAATTCATCTTAAACATACTAATTTTTTTTTTAGTGGTGCTATTAGCACCCCATGAATTATTTTGGACTCTTCATTTCTTTGAGCCTCCACTTATAAATTTGAAACTCTTAAAATTTCTTTTTCCCCCACAAATAATACTAAAATTATCCTTGTAAAAATATTTCACCCATTAAATGCACACGCCCCACATCCCAAAAAAACCCCTCTTCTAAAAAACCCTAACAAAACCCACCAAGAGGAAGAAGAGCCAATGTGATTACTGTCTCTGCTGTCTTATCCACCATTGTCACAATTGGTATGCTCTCTCTCTCTATATATATATATACATAATTTCTTAGTTTTCTCATAATAATTTCTTCTCTTGCAGGAAAAATTATAATAATTGGTTTGGTTGGTTTTGTTGGTAGATATTATAAAATTGTAAGTTCAGCAGAGAATTAGGCAACAATATTATCAAAGCTACGCGATGAAGGAATAACTTTTGAACCTGATAATGGATTTGGGCTACTTCCGATAACTTCTGCAAGTGTTAAAAATTTTGACCATTCAATGTGTTAAGAAATTTTCATATTCGGGCCTGTATTCCCAAAGTTGAAAAAAAGGAAAACTTCTGCAAGCGTTAACAATTTTGACCGTTCAATGTGTTCAAAAATTTCTATGTTCGAACCTTTATTCCCAAACATTACTTATTTGTTCAAGAATGCCTTCTCGAACAAATAAGTAATTTTTGGGCCTGTATTCCTGAACTTGAAAAAATGAAAACTTCTGCAAGCGTTAACAATTTTGACCGTTCAATGTGTTATGAAATTTTCATGTTCGGACTTACATTCCTGAACATTACTTATTTGTTTGGGAATGTCTTCCCGAACAAATAAACAATGTTCGGGCCTGTGTTCCCGAATTTCAATAATATATTCGGGAGTTCAGTCTCGAAAAAATAACAAACAAATTTTATTATTTTTGTCATTTTTTCAAGAAACTTACTCTTATAAGGTCAATCTCATCTGAGCTAAGAACAACATCAAAATTATGAATCTCCTCTAAGATTTTATTGTTGTACTCCTCTCGTCTTATAGAGTTGTGGTTACCAGAAAAACTTCAACTCATTGTCATTGCCGGAGAAATATAGGTAGTCAAATGGTTGCCACTGTTACTGCCGGAATATTGCCACCGTTACTGCCGGAATATTGCCACCGAAAGGTTTTCAAGGTTTTGAAGGTGGGTAGGTTTTGAAGGTAAGATTTGGGGAAGATGGATGGGTGGTAATGAAGGTGTGTGCTCTCATAAATTCTAATTCATGATGTAATGGGTGTGTAGGTTTAAAAGTTGAACTCTAATTGGTCTTAAAAAAGTTAGGGAAAAAAAAAGAGGAAGGCAAAATTATGAGAAGCTTTTCACGTGCATTGGTCCAAAAAGAGACTTAAAAAAAAAAAAGGAAATAGAGTCCAACAAAAGATTGGAACCCCTTTTCCCCCACCCCTTTTGATCCCGTTTCTTTTTTGATGGTCACTTTTTCTTTTTCTTTTTCTTTTTCTTTTTTTTCTCCTCCTCCAATCACCACCCGCCACGTGTGTGTGGGGTGGTGGGGTTGAAGTTTGAGGGAGTCTAAATCACTGCTGATATGCAAAATAAAAATATATATCTAGTAGTCTAGGCTTACATGGCCATTGATTGTGGAAAACCATATTATTGTTTTTTTTTTTTTTTTTTGTCACTAGTTAGAATTATTATTTTTGTACATATTAGGCACTCGTTTGTCAATAGATTAAAATAGAGCCATTATAAGTTATTACATTATTTTATTTGTGATTTTATATATTTTTCATAAAAAATTAAAAAATCAATTAAAATATTTAATTTCTAAACGTGTCCTAAATAGTGTAAGAGCTTTAGATTTTTCTTTACATGCTAGGGGCTATTTCGGTAACAATAAATAATCAAAAAGTCATTATTAAAAAGTTATTTTTATTTTTATATTTTTTACATGTCTTTTTATAATAAAAAAAATTAATTAAAATAGTAATTTTTCAAAACAATTCTAATTTTTATCATAAGTGGAAGGGCTTTTTATTTGATTTTTCTTTATAGACTAATTTTTCTTTGAGTTGAGCGTCTTATGTTTCTAAATTGTAAAATTTGGTGCTCACTCGAATTTTATGATAGAAATTTAGAATATCCACGTTGGTTTGAATTTTATTATGAGGAATGGTCATTTTTTCTGTTAAGAGAATGTCTTTTTTAGAGGCTACAAAATTATCATTCCATTTTATTTCCTGTCCCATTCCAATCAACTCAAAACATCTGATTTCGTCCAGAAAATTGGAATCCTCAATAGCAATGTTTCCATTCAATGCATATTCTGCAAATCTGATCATGAATCAGCTTGCCATGTCCTACTATTTTGCCAATTTTCTTGGAGGGTTTGGGTTGCAATGATGTTGTAGTGAGGTTTCTAATGGGTGATACCAGGTTTAGTAGATAAGTTGTTTCATTGGTGGTCTGGAGGCAAATTCAAAAGACTGGAAAGAAGAATATGGAAGGATTTGCCATTAATTGTTATTTGGTCACTTTGGAAACTGAGAAATGAGTGCATTTTCAATGGAGTGCAGCCTAATTGTTCTAATTTTAGTGAGCTTATAAAGTTAAGACTTGCATTCTGGCTGAAAGCTACATTACAAGACGTTCATTATTCTGTCAACGATCTGGTGTTCAATCTTAGACAGGTGAGGGACTGCATTTGATATGTTTTGGCACTATGTTTTCTGTCCTTTCTGGGTTGCTCGATTGTAGTTGTTTGCTGCTGGGGTCTGGACTGCAATTTGGATGCCCTCTTGTTTCTTTTTGATTTTCTGGCCTTTGATTTCTGGGTTTTTTTTTTTTTTGCCTTGGTAAGTGCCTCATCAACCTGGGGGTTGAGCTAGCATATGATTGTGTTTCCTATTTGGCGTCAACCTAGTTGGGATCATCTAGTTTTTGCTATGATACTTTTTGTTCTTCATTACTTTATTGATATTTGTGGTGTACTCTATACTTTCCTTATTATCAATAAAGCCCTTTCTTTTGCTAATCAAAAAAAAAAGAAAAAAGAAAAAAAAGAAATCCCCCTAGCAAGAAAAATTGTGGTTAAGATCTAGTTGGTGTAGGATTTATGTATAAAATGAATCTAAACTGCACATTGATGTTTTTGAATAAAATCTTAAATAAAAATCATGGGTATATATATGCTTGGCTTATTTTTTCTACGAAGGAAAATTAAATAAATGTGGCGTGCCAAAAAAAGTTCAAAATTTTTTTCATATTTAAATTTAAGCCAATTATCAGACAAATGTGTTGAGTGTTCTTTTGCCTCAACGAAAAAAAAACTTCTAAAATTGTTAAGTAAATAGACAAAGAATAAGAGAAAGAGATGGAAAATATGAAGTAAAATGATTGAGTGAACAACCGAATTACAAGTAAAGTAACATTAAATAACCTATACTCCTATTATTTCAAAAAAAAATGTGGAAGTTAATGAAATACAGGAAACCTCCTTGATTACTTCTCCCTTCCCTTCACTCTGGCTTTGGGGACGAGCCGAAGATGGTGCAGACTATTGCCCTTCTACTCTCTACGAGCAAGCTGGAGGTTTGTGACCCAACTGGCCACACCTAAAACAAGTGAAACCTCCCTGATTACTTCTCCTCGAACCCGAAATCGGCACAGGAAAGGTGAATATTGACTGTGTTGCCTGAGATTGCTGTGGGATAGAACCTCTGCCTCTTACTGTCCCGATTCTCTCTCTAAACCTCTTGACTCCTTTGCCTGGAGTCCCTCATCCTCTTATCCTCGGTCTGAATCACAGTCTCTAAGTGAGCTGCCGCCTCCACCAGACGACCGTAATCCCTAATCATGGACGCGACCACCTTGAAAAGGAGTTTGGTCCTCAACCTCTTCTCGAACTCCAAGCAACGACGTTCCTCCATCGATACCAACTCTGGTGCAAACCTCGACAAGCTAGTAAAGATAGCCCCAAACTCGACCTCCTATGTGTTAAGCTGCTTGAGCTTCAAGAACTGCTCTCTCAACTTCTCCCTAACAGTGGAAGGTAAAAACTTATCTTGGAAGGCGTTGACGAAAGCCTTCCAAGTTACCCCAATGCGCTTACACTCAAACTTCCACCATTGACCCACATTTCTCTTCAACTGGAAAGATGCCAAGGTCACCTTCAGCCTATCATCCTCGATGTCAAGCATCTCAAACGTTTTCACCATCTGTTCTAGCCACTCAACCATCTTCAGTGGCTCCTTAGGATCACCCAAAAACTCTTCCGAATTTGACCAGAAGAACTCTTTCTTCGAGAATGACAACCCTGTTTTAGCAACTTGGGCCTGGACTTGATTTTTAGCCCTGAGAATGTCCATAGATTCCCGCAAAGCTCCGGCCATTTCACGGGCTAAAATGCCCATGTCCTGTTGACCCACTGGTTTGGCTACATTGGCCTGACCAACCCCTTCTTCTTGCATTGGAATCTCATCCGGTAACGGCACTTCCTGTCGTCTAGGCTTGGCACGCCTACCACCATGCCCACGTCCTGACATCTTAATGAAGGTAACACAAGAGATTAGCACATTTACAAATAAGCCGAAGCTAACTCACTCGGGTCCTAAGGCAATGGACAACAGTAATTCACTCCACGTAAGCATGTAGTCACATAAACACATACGAATTTCTTTCCTAGATATTGATCGTCCCACGACATTACCAGAGTTTCAATTAGAAATAGCAGTAATCAAGTGCTCTTCTAACAGAACTTCTAGAAACTCGTAGACCCAATCAATATTTTAGAAATTAAATTTCATATCCATAGAATCATATAAGCATGTTATCACATAAGCATACAATCCATACACATATTTTTTATCAAGAGAGATAAACCTATTGTGGTAAGAACCACTTCCCACGTAACCAAAGTATTCAAACCCGGTACGCTCTGATACCAAGTTGTCATGTCCCCAAATAATAATGATGAGACCATCCACAATATTAATAATTAAAAACACATGAATAAGTAATTATTTTCCATTAGTTCTAATTAATTGTACAAAAGAGCAACATATGCAAATACACATTCACAAGCCTTACCCTGCATCTATAGCATATGTTACATAATAGAGAAATAGAATGAAAGTTGAACAAATAAAAAATACCCTAAAGGCTTACAGCTTTCCAAGACAGTGCTTGGTTACAACAAAATGGATTTAAATCCAATACAGTTAAAGCCCTAGGCTTGTATAAAATAAATACAACAAAACACACAAAATGAAGCTCTTGCTTCCAAATCCTCCCAAGCTATTGCCTTGGCGGAGGCATATCATCAGCACCTCAAAATAGTTTTTCCACATAGGGCGAGCCAAAGCCTAGTAGAAATAATCCAACACGATATATGAATCTTAACAAAGATATTGTAGACACCCCATTTTGACCAGCCCTAAGACTTGGGCACTTTATTTTGACCACCCTCACCATTTTGGCCATCATTAATATTTTGGTAATTTGTAGTGTTTTATAATTTTATGTGTGGATTAAATTAGGTGTGTGCATATCTTGTGTGTTATAAATGATAACTATTTTTAAAACAAAAGAAAATTGAAAAAATATATATATATATATATAAATAATAAAACAAAAAAAAATAGAAAAATAAAAAAAGAAAAAAAAGAAAATGGGGCGGTGGCTTTTATGGTGGTGGAATAAACACTCGCAGTGGAGAGGAAATGGGTGTTAAAAAACCCAAAAGAAAAGAAAATAAAAAAAAAAAGAGATTGTGGAGAAGGCACTGGGGGGGTGGGATTGGTTTTAAAAAGAAAATGGGTGAAGGAGAGGTGAAGAAGACACTCACTGATCAAAAAGGTGGGGAAGGCACTGATAAAAGAAAGAAGAGACATGGGTTAAGGAGGGGAGGAGAGAAACCACGGGATTTTCTCTCTCTATCTCTCATATAAATATATATACATGTTTTCGTGTGTGGGGAGATGATCTCACTTCTGTCTATGCTCACTGAGAAATCAATATCTAACAAGTGATTGGGGGCATAACCAGAAATCATACATGAAGAAGATGGGGGGGACTTGAACTCTCTCTCCCTCTCGGCTTGGAGAGGGAGACACCATGCACAACCCACTAAAACTCTCTCTCACATGGCTCTCTCCCTCCCTCACAGCTAACACCCACAGACCCACCATGCACGACCCTCACCTCTCTCTCTACCGTGGCTATCCCTTCACACACGGCACCACCTCACCAACACACAGAGACATAACACAAGGCCATACACTCACACACAAGCACAACTCTCCCTCCTCTCTCTAAACCTATCACCACCCAACACACACCCATGTACCACACCCAGCAGCCACACCCACGGTAAACCCATGCATACACATGCAAACCCAAACACACAGCACACCCACCGTGACACACCACCACCACCATCATCCCATACACAACCCAACCGACCTCTCTCTCTCTTCTCTCTCACCTCACGGCAGACCCACAGGACCAACCTCTCTCCCTCGACCTCTCTCCATAGACACCCAGCAGAAACACACATGCACCATCACCAGGGACACGATCCACTTCTCTCTTTCTTCTCTCTCTAACCACACACTGATGCACGGATAGACACTCACACACCCATGCACAAAACACCATTCCCACACCACCATGCACGGTACTACCAACCCAGCAGCACACCACCAACTCACCACACCAAACCCACGGCACCTCTCTCTCTCTCCTCTCTCTAAACCACCGACCCACCAGCCACACCACCACCGACCCACCAGCACCAACCCACCACCGATCATCATCCCATGCGTGCTTCATCACACCACACACGGGTCACACACACACTTCCCTCAATTAACACACACCCACGGCACTCTCTCTCTCTCTCTCTCTAGCCGAGGCCAAAATCTCTCTCTCTATCTCTCTCTCTCGGTTTAGAGAGAGAAAAGGTGGTAGTCGGTGTGCCTTGCCTGCCAAAGCTGGGCTGCAGAGATGTGGGGAAAGTTGTAGACTGAGGAAATTTGCACATCATCCAATAGTGATTTCCCTATAAAGCCCTGCTAGTCAGATTTCAAATCCGTTCCTTGGTTTGCCGCTTAAATCTGGAAAATGTGAATCATGTGGTGTTGCGGAACCCGGGACATGTGAAAAGGAGTGACATGTGCCAGTGATGAAATCTTTTATTTTATTTTAATTTTGAGTGTTGTGAGGTTTTATTTTATTTTATTTTTCTCTCCTCTCTCTCTTATTCGGATCTGTAATAATCAAAGTATTGTAATAATTCCCCCACCCCGCTTCTTTCTATCCCAGTCTTTAATCGCTTTCCCTAACTGTGTGTATGTATATATCTGACATGCCATGCATATCCATGTTTTACATTTATGTCTCATGCATTAAGATTCGGCTATATTTATATGTGTGGATTTAATCAATTCTTCTGTGATTCTATGCGCTACCTCATGTTATTGAGATGATTCACATGTCATATTTTAGAAGCCGAATCTTTAGCGCATCTCATGAGTGAATTGCATTAGGATTCTGTATATAAGATCATGCATATTTTACTAACTTTGTTTTGTAGCAGTTCGAGGGACGTCGGTAAATCTGTGAGTTTTTATGCTTTAGCATCCCATTTGTGTGTGATTTTCTTATTATGTTTAGCATCCTACCATGCGGCTATTTGCTTAAGTGATAAACTGTTTGAATGCCTGTGGATGAAGGCTTGTTGCCTGAATTGGAATGATTCAATGAATGTACGCGTTAAGCCCACTTGATGGTGGCAAAATCAAACCCTTTTCGGAAAACAAACATGAAGTTGAATTGTTCCAATTTGAGCAAACTAGTCTATACTTGTATGCTTCACATAGTAAATTTTAGGATTTACTAAAATAATCATAACATGAACATATAAAAGAAAATAAAAGTCATATCATGGTTTAGTAGAGGCCGATCTTTTGATTGGGTGAGCGGGGGTGCTCATTATTGACCTTCCCCTCTCATACCCAAGGTTCCGAACCAAGCATCCTTGGTTACGACGAACAGTGGCCTTGGCACCGAGTCATGGGTTTCCTAATTTCCCAAAATATTAGGTGGCGACTCTGAGATCTGATGACGCAGTCCATTTTTGACAAAATTGCAATAAAATGGATTTTCAATAAAAGTTGTCAAATCTGGACTCTCATCTACGTTTCACATTGCACTCGTGAAACATTGAGATCAAAGAGATCTCGGGAGTCCGAACTGTTTAACGCGCACGGGTACCCTCCGGGCATGTTACAGATATAAGGTGATATGCATAAGCAATACTCCTGCTAAAATATTTTATCTCATTTTCCCAAATCGTGCAATGCCAGGTTTATCACAATTATGAAATCATTTCCTTTACAATAGAATATAGGGTAGTGAATCACAATCTCCCAGGAATGTCAAACCAAATACAACCTTTCATGAAAATTTCGTCCATTAGAAATCGTAGACCGGCACCCATGTAAAGATAGGCTATACAAACACTACTATTGCCATTTTACGAAAATTTCGTCCGCAGGATTGGCACCCATGTAAACGCGTGGTTTTTAAGACTTTCATCATGGATACATAAGCCAACTTATTTCAACGAGACAACACTCACTTCCCAGATTCATCCCCTTTTTTTTTCTCTCAAAACAATTCACATTTTCAATATAGTAAGTATGCAACAATGCTCAATGCAAAAAAGATGAGAAATTAGTTTTAATTCTCCTAATTCTCGCGTAATTTCTATAACAATCATAGCTATCCTCCACCGATTGTCTAAAATAGATATCTCAAAACAGATAATTAATTACCATAAAGATAAACTTTTTAAATTCCAAGATGCGAGTGGTAATACATACCCAACTCCACCATCCTCATCAATATCAACCCAATTTCACATTTTCAACAACAGTTTCAATTATTTATACAAAATCAACATTTGAGATATTTAGGGCAAAAACCTCTATTTTCTTCCAAAATCAATTCCAAGTATCAAAACCAACCATTTTATCACAATTCAATCTCATTTCCAATCCCACAACCAATTTCAAGAATCCATTTGAAAACCTCTCTTTTGATTTTTAAACTAAAAACCTAGATTTGTTCAAAATATCCTTAAATCACAATATTGTTTCAAAACATAAATAACTAAGTTAAAAATCATAAGAAAGTGTGGAGAATTTCTACCTCAAGCTTAGAAGATGAGAGGAAGAGTGAAGGGACAACGCCTAAACCCAACTTCGTTCAGATCAAAAGGAAACCCACGCGCGTGCTCTACATTTTTAACAAAAGGACACGTGTGAAGAACTCAATGAATCTAGGTGTATTTGTAGAGAAAATGAGAGTTTTAGAGAGAGAAAGTGCATATCTAAGGTTTTTAGAATGTTTAGAGAGATAGAGAGAGAGAAATGAAAAGTGAGTCAAAAATGGCTTTTTACAAACTGATATACGTACAGATCGTTCGAGCACAAGAAATGTCGCTCGAGCAATCAGACACAATAAGTTGCACCGCTTGAGCGCAAGAAGCTTCGCTCGAGCTAAGAATACCAACTCTCAGAAGTTTTACAAATAGAAAACCATCACTCGAGCTTAAGAAGAGTGGCTCGAGCCAACACTGCACGACCGCAAGAAAGACCACTCGAGCAAAAAATGTCAACTTCCAATATTTCTGCAGACCTACAAAAGTATTGGAAGTTCACAAAGACTGCTCGAGTTTAAGAAGCGTCGCTCAAGCGAAGAAGCAAAATTCTAGACAGTAACAGTTTGAAAAACAAGCTATTAACATGTTCCAAATGCAACCAATACATCCCAATAGCCAAACTCAAAGAGAAATAAGGGAAAATAAGGCAAGAACAGCTATATAAGACAATGAAACTCAGATCCAAAACATCAAATGGATCGGGTGTAAACTAGAATTGCTATATTCTACTTTTGATTACTATCGATAGAAGATAATCTAGTATCCCAATCAAAGCAATAGTTCTCAGGATTTAAAAAAAAAAAAAAACTAACATTCTACGAGGGAAAAAAAATCAACCAACCACAATCATAAAGTGAAGAAAATTATATATTTTTTTCTTGAAACCTCTAACATTAGAGAAAATATGTTATATTCGTACAAACCTGGATAGCATGGTGAAGGTGATGGAGAGTCTCTAATGAATGTAATGAAAGTCTCCGACGAAGGTAGATGGGTGGTTGGCTGACGGAAACAAGCTTTTAGGATTTTTGAGACATCGATAGTTAAGAGTTTGACTGTAAAAAGAAATCAAAATAAAATAAATTATAAGATCATAAAAGATGTATTTTTGTTGCTGCCACACAACAGTTTTTACAATGTTTGATATTAATATGTTTATAATTATACTTAAATAAGATAATAAATAATACATATACCAAATAGAGGAAACTTGATACTTTAGTGGTTTAATAGTGGCCCTCTAGGTCCCATGCTCAAAACTTTCTAGACATACAGTATTTTTTAATCCTGTGCCTACGTCAAAACGGCACCGTTTTTGACGCTGATGCAGTGCTAACAGCATCCCCAATTCCTTCTGGAAATTCAAAACATTTCAAAGCACTTACCTATATCTATACTATATATTAAGGAAAAAGGGGTTTTTAACCCCAAGGCCTGTGGGAGTTTCAATCTCCTAATCCTAATTTTTTAATTTTTTGATTAAAAAAAAAAAAAAAATCTCAGCATTTGTTGACTTCTCCCAACCCAACCTCAGCATTTATTGACTTTTCTCAACCCATAATCCCTTTTGACTTCTCTCATAATTATTGCAACACCCTTTTCAATTTCTCCCATACACTATGGTTACACACAAAAATAAAAATAAAAAAGATAAGAATTTGCTATAGATCTCAAAAAGATATAACATCTAAATTTGAATTATGATTTAATAATATAATTATGTATTTTTTTTTTTATGTATATCTATCAAAATTTTAAATCATTTAATGAGACAAATTAATCAATTTTCAAAAATTATTGATTTTTAATTTACAAAATAGATTAAAAAAAACTATTGACTGATTTATTTATTTAATAACAAAAATATTTCATAATCTATCTCTCCTAATCTCTCTCACAAATTTTCTCTTCCCAAAAAATCAGATAATATTTTCTATTAAAGTTGTAGATATCTACCTATATTTTATATATTATATTATAACATAACAAAAAAAACTAAAAAACTAAAAAAAAAATCTTTAAAGTTTATCTAAATGAACTTTAAATCAATAAAACTCACATGTCTATCAGATATCTAACTCACATCATAACTTATCTAAATAATAATAATTAAAAACAAATGGAAACCACAGATAAATTAAATTTTAAAAAAAAGATACCTACAACTCCATCTTAAATAAATTGAAAAAAAAAATACCCGAATAGAAACCACACAAAAATAAAAAGATATATCTATCTATCTATCTATCTATATCTATACTATATATTAAGCAAAAGGGGATTTTTAACCCCCAAGGCCTATGGGAGCTTCAATATCTCAATCTGAATTTCTTAAATTTTTTATTTAAAAAAAAAAAACTCAGCATTTATTGATTTGGTCAAAATTCCCTGATCAGCATTTATTAACTTTTTTCAATCCACATATCTTTCCACATGCCTGCAATTATTGATTTGGTCAAAATCCTCTGATCAACATTTAAAATCCCCTCATACAAATAATTATAGATACAATTCGTGTATAGTTACTGCAATACTCTTTTCAACTTCCCCCATACACTTTGGTTAGTGATAAGAAAAAAATCTTAAAAAACATAATTTATATATTAAAAAAAATCTAAAAAAAATATAAATATTTATAATTATTTTGTGCATAGTACGGGTGATAGGATAGTTATATATTAAGCAAAATGAGTTTTTAACCCCCAAAACCTGTGGGAGTTTCAATATCCCAATTTGAATTTTTTAAATTTTTTATTAAAAAAAAAAAACTCAGCATTTATTGATTTGGTCAAAATCCCTTGATTAACATTTATTAACTTTTTTCAATCCACGTGTCTTTTCACATGCCTGCATTTATTGATACAATCCCCTGATCTGCATTTAAAATCCCCTCATATAAATAATTACAGATATAATCCGTGTATAATTACTACAGTACCATTTTCAACTTCTCCCATACACTATGATTAGTGATAATATTGTTAAATTATTTTATAAAAAATCTTAAAAAACATAATCTATATATTAAAAAAAAATTAAAATAAATATAAATATTTATAATTATTCCATACATAACACGAGTGATAGGTTAGTTATAAAGTAAAAATAAGGCACCGGAATGGGTTTGACAGCATCCATCAAGTGAAAGGCTTCCTGAAAAGTCATTCCTTCGACAGATTGTAGGTTTTCTGAACCGTCAAGGCTTGAAATCAATGGAAATGAACCAATTTCTGATCCATCTTCAGATGAAATAACTGTGTGACATGTCATATCATATGATAAATAGGAGGGAACCAAATCAACCAATGCAAAACTAAACTACACTCTTGAATATTGTTTAAATTAACAAAATTAAAAACGTAAAATTTATTTTGTTAGGAAGTTCAGATCTTGAATTTTTTTTTTTTTAATTTTCTTTAAATTTTATACATAGTGTTTTTTTTTTTAAAATTATTTATATAGTTTTTTCACCTATCCACATAATTTCTTTTAAAAATGCTATATTAACTTTTCTTCTTATCATAGTATCTATTAATTTAAAATTTTATATGTTCTTGTTCCTATATTCTAAAATTGCTAATGAGAATTTTTACGTATTGATTGATAGATTGCATGGCACAATTCTTTTTATTAGGTTTGGAATCAACTATGTAAAAGACAGTTTTGGAATCAAGTTAGGAGATGTCTATGAGGCGGTTGGCTTGGAGTTGTGTTTGCATCATAAATAAAATTTCTATTGATTATAATTAGGTTTAAATTTTTTATTATTATTATTATTATTGTTATTATTATTATGATTATGTAGAAAAATCTTGAAAGTTAAGAGAAATTAAGTCAAATTTTGAAGATTCAAGGGATAGAGGACAAGTGGCAATGTAAGTAGGTGGAAGTTATATGAGTGGTTAGATGATGGTTAATAGAAGTTTTTTCCTGCAATTTTTATTTTTTATTTATTATTATTATTATTATTATTATTATTATTTTTTTTTTTGTATAAATTGCCATTGATGGCTCTATTGTAAAGATGACCAACAAATCAATACCTGACTTGATTTCATTTCTTCTCTATCCTTGGAGTAGATCTAATCTACATAGGAGTAGTTTAAATTTAGATAGAAATAGTCTTAATATACTTTATTTGTATTTGATTGTTCATTCAATCATTTACATCATTAGCTTCTTCTTCTTCTTTCTCTATTTTTCTTGTTTATTTTTTCATTATTTTTACTCCAAGGAAGTCCTTGAAACTTTTAAGGCATAGAACCTCAACAGACTTGCTTGATCATTGTGTTGTTTGATGAGATTTTGGTTAGGGCTATATCGATCTAAGCCTAACAAGAATTTTAATAACAATTTTTAGCATGCCCAGTGGGATATTGTCCTAACTTGGAAAAAAAAAATTATACGAACAAAATATTAAGAAATTATGCTATCAAGTGGCATGTTTGCATCTTGTACACCCATGGATGCAAACCACCAATGGAATAGCAATGTTCCAATAGGTATGAATTATTATTGGAATACCTCATCTTCCATGTATAATGATTGCCAATATTATGGCAATGATTCTACTGTCTATTGTGAACATAATGGCATGACAAATGATATGAAAAGAATAATTCAACTTTGTGAGGATGAAATTTATTGGCGCAAGAGTGAAATTTTGGATCTACAAGAAAAAATTAATTCTCTTGATTGGCAAAAATTTTAAATAATTTCATCACCGCCATATTATTTGATACAAAAAGATATAAATTACTTTAATGGAAAAATTTGTCAACTTATTAGTTGTCAATTTTATTAAGTTAATGGAGAAATTCAACATTGGAGTAAAAAATTAGAGAATCTTAAAAAGCATAAATTTTATGTGTTTCTAAGAGGTTTTTCTAAGCAAAACTTTCTCTACGCAAAAATCATGGCCAAGAAAAAATCAAGTTCTGAAAATGGCATGCCTGAGGAGCAATTTTTTAAGTCATTAATTGAAAAAGAAGACCAATTTCTTTTGCCAAAAGCTATTGAGCATTTTAATCCAATTGGAGGATATGGTTTTAGGTCAAATATGACAAAGAATGTTGAACAATCATTACAAAATGATGGTGAATATTCAATTGGAGAGTATGATTTAAGCCAATCATGGCTAAATTTGATGAACAACTATAACAAAATGATGATGAAAATTCAATTGGAGGGCATGGTTTTAAGCCAAATATGGCTAAATTTGATAATAATAATAAAAAAAAAAGTCACAAAATGATAGTGAAAATCCAACTAGGGGTATGATTTTAAGCTAAACATGGCTAAAAATTATGAACAACCCACATTTGATGAATTGGAATTTTTCGGCATTGTTAATTTTGTCAAAAAATTTAATTTTCTAAAATCAATTGACATTACGATTTCTGTCATCCAACAACTACAATGGCTTTGTGGTTCACATCAAAAATTGATTTTGATAAAGTGGTTTACAAAAAGAAATTCTGAATTTTATTTCTATTTTCTATATAACAATAATGGGGGAGTATTTCGATGTGGGCACAGCAAACAAAAAACTATATATATATGACCAATCGATTATAATTTTTATAATTTCTATTATATATTTATATTCATACAACTCTTCAAGAATTCAAATACTCATTCTTAAAGAGTTGGGGGGCATTGTTTGCACCATAAATAAAATTTCTATCAATTATAATTAGGTTTAAACTTTCTATTACTTATTATTATTATGATTATGTAGGAAATATTGAAAGTTAAGAGAAATTAAGTCAAATTTTGAAGATTCAAGGGATGGAGGACAAGTGGCACCGTAAGATGGTGGAAGTTATATGAGTGGTTAGATGATGGTTAATAGAAGTTTATTCCTACATTTTTTTTTTTTTTTTTTGGTATAAATTGCCATTGATGGCTCTATTGTAAAGATGATTTTCATTTCTTTTCTATCCTAGGAATAAATCTAATCTACATAGGAGTAGTTTAAACTTAGATAGAAATAGTCTTAATATACTTTACTTGTATTTGATTGTGCATTTAATCATTTACAGCAACAACTTCTTCTTCTTTCTCTCTTTTTTTCTCGTTTGTTTTGTTATTATTTTTACTCTAAGAAAGTCCTTGAAACTTTCAAGACATAAAACCTCACCACACTTACTTGAATTTTTTTCATCTTTCTTTAAAAATAAAAAAAATAAATAAACAAATTAAAAAAAAAAAAAAAAAACAAAACTATAAGCACCACACATGCCGTGTCATAAATCAACAAAGAACATATATGAATATTCTCAATGTAGGGTATATTTTTTAAAAAAATATTACAAATAAATTTTTACATATTAATAATTAAAATTATAAATTTTTCATGAATCTGTAATAATTTCTTGGTAGTACAACTGACAAGTAATTTTTCCAATATATATATATTTTTTGGCATTTCATATATATAAAGTTGTAAAAAGAAACTAAACACATGAAAATAAAAATAAAAATATGATAAATCAATTATTTCCAATCCAATATTTTTTAGGGAGATTTACGTGTAGGTCTTAATAGGTGAATTTATTGTCCAATAAATTCTATGATAATTAATGCTATTTTTCATCAAATACCATTAAAAAACCTCACTAATTATTAATTTTCAACGACAATTTAAAAGTTGTCGCAAAAAATGTCACTAATTATAAGTTTTAGTGAGAGTTTTAAAAAATTGTTACAAAAAATGTCATTAATTTTTAACTTTCAACGACAGTTTGAAAATTGTCACAAAAAAGGTTCACTAATCGTAAGTTTTTGCGATAAAACCATGATAAAAAAGTCACTAATTGTCAATTTTTAGCGATATATACAAAAAAATCATCACAAAAAAATATTTTTAGCAACGATTTTACTGAGACTTATTTCTAATAACACTTGATGGGAATTAAGTTCGACTATTAGGACTTATTAATAGTTATCCTATTTTTTTTTATACTCTTACTAAACTTATACCTTGCTAAACCTGAGATGACTGATTCGACTTCATCCTCAAATGGAACAGAGTCAAACGGTGCGACAAAATTGGCTGAAATCTGAAAGTTAACCTCAGAAGAAGAAGCTGATACTTCCATGGCTGTTTTACAAAACAAAATGTAACGAAATTTGGTAGCAAGAACCTACATAAAAATCACCCCTTATATAAGTTTAAAAATGAAAATATTTTATTATAAAATTCATAATAAAATTGCAAATTGATTATATATATATGTCTGTGTGTGTGTTTAAACAACTAAGAAATTGATAAGCTTGACTTTATATAAAGGTTTCAGATACCAAACTTTCAATTCCTAAACAAAATATTCATATAAAAAATCGAATTTAATCGTATATGAAATTTATTATTAATAAAATAAACAGCAGAAATGATTTTGATAATAATTTTTTAAAAGATAAATGTGATTTAATTATGTAACTATCATTATTTGTTGATTTAATTTTGTATAAGTTATCTTATTGAAAAATCATATAAAATAAATTATTTAGATTACCGAGTTAAAACCCATGGTAGATTTACTGAACCCAACAACGTGATCCTTAACCCAGTGAAAAAAAATCTGCTTTTTTGGGACAGGATCGTGTCTTATTGATTTTATCAATTGGACATCAATAAATTTTCTTTTTTGAGAAATTTTAAAAAAAAATCCTCCAAATTTGATTTTTATAATAAGATAAATCTCAAATTTTTAATTTTATCAATTTAAATATTAATATTTGATTTTTTGCAATCTAAATTATTTGTCTATTTACATTAAGTAAAGCTAATAAAAAAATTAATATTTTAATCATTAAACTCAATAAAAAAGAATATTTTAGACAACTTTTACATTTTTGATACACTTACTTGAGTTTAAAAACTAAAATATTGCTATTTCATCAATTTTACTTAATGAAAATAGACAGATGATTTAGTTTGAAAATAAATCAAAATATTAAGATTTAAACTAATAAAATTAAAAAATTATTTTATTATAAGAATTAAATTTTAAGATTTTTTTTTATAATTTATTTTTTTTATAATTTTTTTTGGGGGGAAGCTAGGTATTTTTAAGTTGAAAAATGATTAGGAACTCTAATAAGGGAGTTTTAATGAACTCTAATAGGAATAGGTCCTTTTGTAATGTGAGGTTTTGGTCTTATTTTTTTTTTTTCTTTTTATTTCCTATCATATCATTAGAACTCAATTAGAATTTTAAAATTAAAAGGATGTATCATTGTTCTTTTAAGTTTGATGTATCTAACCAATCCCAAGTTCTTTGTACTTGGTGAGGCGATGTCCAAACGTCATTTGAATTGTTCAGCATTCATTGTGTAAATTTTTTTTTTTTTTGTTAAAAAAAACTTCATTATGTAGATTAATCATTCTCATTAATTATTTATATATATATATAATCAAGCTGGTTTAAGAGCATTGGATGGCCTAGTCAATGCCTTGCAAGTAACATCTTTCTGACTTGTGCAAATTTCCTAATAGGAAGGTCTTCCGTGGTAAATTCTATTTCCACATATATACTTATCTCAGTGTATATAATTTCTTAATATACATATTTATGAATTTAATTAGGTATTATTTATCACATTTCATATACCACATATTTCAATTATGGCCCTTAATTCAAATACTATACGTATACTTTTCATCCAAACACACACCCAATTCAACTTCATCTACGAATGTGTATTTTTTTAGTATCCATAGTCCTAATTTTCCCCATCTTTGGAGCTTCAAGCATTGGAACCCTAAAATTTATGGCTTCTGAGATCATAAGCTAAGAGCTTTCCATTTCTTTGCCATCATCATCATGAAACTGGGCCAAATTAATTTACAGTGATTTTGCTACTATAAGATTGTTGATATCCAAAACCTACTATTCTATGGATACCAACATACCACAGTTTTGGATGAACAATGTCAGTGTGTTCACACTTTTTCAGCAAAAAAAGCAACCTAAAAAGTTCCAGAGAAGAGATGAAGAAAGTGAAAGGAAAATCTAAGTAAGAAAAAGTGTACAACAATGTTAACAAAACTTGTTTTCGTGTTACGAAAAGATCGCTCTTCGATTTGGATTCGTTCGGTGCACCATTCCTTGAAAATGATGGAGATTTCTACAACATCCATAACCTACTGTTCTTTGGGACTTGCTCGAATGGTGTGGTTTCGGCAAGATGAAAATGAGTTGGTTAGAGTTTTGATATCCATTATGGTCATTTATTTTCGGGTATTATTGCCATTAAAATGAAATTTCATTAAGTGTGCACATTGAGGTAAGTAAGCGTATGGAAATAGAATTTTTCTTCTTTTGTAGAGAAAGTGATCATCTTTAGGTTAGAGGGATCGGATTCTTTTCAGTTAGGAAATTTAACTCATTTTGAATTAAATTTTTTTTTTTAATTTAAACTATTCATTTTATAAGACTTTTAAAGAAAAGTATGCATATCAAAATTTAAATCGATTAGATATCAAAAATTACTCCATCAAATTACGATAGTCTCAAAAATTATTAGCGGAATAGGAGAATTGCCTAAAATTATCACGCAGGTTTGATGTATTATGTGTTCGTGTGCTCATTTGATTTTATTTGTAATCTGTTCATCGTATTTGTTATTTTTTGAGTTATGTAAGAATTTAATGTCAAGTTATTGAAGGACACACGAGCCACAAATGGTATTTGATTGCAATTTTTAATTATAATATATTTAATTTTTTTTGTAAGCTTATTTGACATTAAAAAAAAGTAAGATTTTTTAAATTATAATTTGTAATTTCTTTCAAATATTTTTATGCGATCGATGATATGGTAGAAATAGAACAAAATATGGTAAATTTTACTTTATACTCCAACACTTTGCACCAAATTTCACTTTGGTCCCTACATATGAAATCGTGACAGTCAACCCCTTGCATTTTTGGTCAAATCTCACTTTGGTCTCTACACATAAAATCGTGATAATCAACTCCTGCACTTTTAGTTAAGTGTCAATTGTCCCCATTTGTAACTCCATTGTTTAAGTATTTAACATAATCCATTCATGTAACAAGCATGTAATTAAGAAGAAAAAAAACAAAAGAGAAAAATCACCTCCGTTTCCACCAATATACACTTTGTGTCACATGATATGCATGTGACAATTATATAACAACATATATGTTCATATTCTGAAAATTGGGACAAAGAGACAAGAAAATAAAGCTTTGAAATAAAAAAAAGGCAGTTGAGAAATCGAAGAGAAATGAAGAGAAATAGACAAAAGATTATACTACTGTGAAAAATAGAGTTTCGTGATTCTAATTCTTACAAAACCCTAGTTTTTCTCTTTAATCGTTCATAATCTGCATTTTGTTTTAACCAAATACAGTCAAAATTTGATGTAAATTTTATAGTCATATGCTTGTTACATTACTGACTTCTGATAAAGATTTCTACAGTAGAATAATAAAAGGATGATATTGACACTTGACCAGAAGTGCAGAAGATTGACTGTCATGATTTTATGTATAGGGATCAAAGTGGAATTTGATTAGAAGTGCAGGAATTAACTGTTGGAAATTTTGATTTTATAAGGCTTATTTTGGGCCAATTTTGAGCTCAAAATTGAGTGGGCCCCAAACGTCTTTTAGGGTGGGTCCGAAGAGGTGACGTGTTCCTTGCCGTATGATAAGTCACACGGTGAAGACGGTTTGTCAAAACCATTTATGAGTGAATGTGAACTTGACGTCGTTTTTGGGTTCGTGGGATGGACAATTAAAGAAGTAAATGTGGGTTTCCTTGAAATGGGTTGTCCCACATTGAAACTTTAATAGAGCTTTTGTGAGTATATAAGCTTTAAGTGTACAAACTTGGGTTGGGCCTCAAGGGGCACCCCAAGTTTGTAGAAGGGAGGACTTATGGATAAAGTGAACCTTAGCCCAAACCACCACATACGTGCACGTCACCGCCGTCCGTCCGTCTGACCGGGCGCGGTTGTAGGTCGGTTTTTATATTAATTTTTGGACAAAATTTATTTGAATTTTTTAATGAAATCAAATTCAAATTTTGTACCAAAAATTGAATTAATTTTCTGTCCATTTTTATCTCCTTCAGTCCGAAAATTCCAACAGGTTAACTACTCATAACTGCTGCAGTAACACAGATTGAAACTGCACAGTGCACTGTTCGGACAGATCATACAGTCCAAACAGGTCTTATATCTATTGCAACTGGACAGATTGAATCTGTCCAAACAGATCTGTTCAGCAGTTACTACAGATTAAATTGCTGCAGTTATATGTTTGAATTTCAAAACTAAATCTGTTCAGTTTTTTGCACCTGTTCAAGTTCAAAATCAGATCTGTTCGAGTCTGTTTTTTGCCTATATATACCAGTCTTTTTCCAGCAGTCATTGGTTCCGAAAATTCATTCTTCTTGCCTTCATTTTGTGCTCCTTTACATTATCTATTCTTTATATTATTTTAGGAAAAATTCAGAGAGTAAGAACACAGGTTTTCGTTCGCCGAACAAATTGTTTGGAGTGCTACTACAATTTGTGAAGATCATTGTATCCTAGGAGATAGACGCCATTTGTTCTTAAGCATCGTAGCGGGGCGAATCTGTCTTAAGGACAGAGTGTCACACATTCGATTTGATCTTTTTATTATTTATTCGGGTTGGTAAAATAATTTCAGTATGTTATTTATTTTATTTGTTTGATTTAGTTTCAATTTATTTATTGTACACAGAAGATTGTTCCAACAATCTTAAGACAGATTCGAATTATTCTGTTTATAGAATTTTTTCATTTGTTTTCGTTTCTCTTTTTTCTTCTTACAAAAATTATTTTCTGTGATTTTACTAAATAATATTCTGGTTGCAAAACAAATAGTAGTAATATACTGTTTGACAAATAGTAGTAATATACTGTCTATTTTCTTTGACAATTAGTAGTAATATACTGGTGTCATTAACAATTCAGAATATTTATTTGTGGAATTTTGTCAGAAATTTGGTTTTCAAAAATTATTTTCTGAGTGTTCATTAATGAAAATTCTGTTTCAGTATTTTAATTATTAAAGTGTTACAGAAATTTAATTTTCTGCGTGGAATTAATTTGGTTAAATAAAATTTTATTTTATTTCCAAATTAATTGAAAAATAAAAGTTACATTTCTTTTTTTTTTTTTATTTTCACAGAATTTAATTATGTGGTTTTGGTTTTAATTTTCTGTGTAGTATAAAATTCTAATTATAATTTTGTTTTATAATTTAGAATTCATGGCTACTGAAACTGGTCAAACTAATGTTCAAACCAATATTGGTATGGTGGTTGCATTTGTGCCAACCCTTCCTTACGTTGAGACTGTGCCAGTAAATCATGGTAAAAAGCCAAAGAAGTTCTTAAGAACTGATTTTTGCAAAGGCAAAGGAAGATTAAGCAAGAAGGTTGCTCAAGCCAATATGACCGAGTTGGATAAAATTTCCAATGGTGTAGATGTCATAAATCTTTCTGCAGTTGTTTCCAAGGCAAACCTTATCGGAAATCTTAAAGAATAGTGGGTGGACACTGGTGCTACTCGCCACATCTGTGTCGACGAAAAGATGTTCACATCTTATTCTATAGTGGACAACGGTGAACAACTTTTTATGGGCAACTCCTCCACTTCCAAAGTTGAAGGATAAGGAAAGATTATTCTGAAGATGGCATCTGGAAAGGAACTCACTCTCAACAATGTGCTGCATGTACCGGACATTCGCAAGAATCTTGTTTCCGGATCTTTGTTGACTAAAAATGGGTTTAGACTAGTTTTTTAAAGTGACAAATTTGTACTTACTAAAAACGGAATGTATGTAGGAAAATGTTACATGTCTGATGGGCTTTTCAAGATGAATGTAATGACTGTTGTATCCTCAGTTATTAATAAAAATACATATTATTCTTACTTGCTTAAGTCTTCAAATTTATGGCATGGTAGACTTGGACATGTTAATTATGGATCTTTGCAAAGATTAATTAATATGGAATGTTTACCAAAATTTGTCATTGATTTAAATCATAAATGTGAAATTTGCATTGAGACAAAATTATCCAAAACTCATTTTCATTTAATTGAAAGAAGTACAGAACCACTTGAATTAATTCTTAGTGACATTTGTGATTTTAAATCAATTCAAACCAGAGGTACGAAAAAATATTTTATCACTTTCATAGATGACTATACTAGATATAGTAGTGTTTATTTAATTCGAACCAAGGATGGAGTTTTGGAAACTTTCATTCAATATAAGAATGAAGTTGAAAATTAACTTGGTAAGAAAATTAAGAAACTTAAAAGTGATAAAGGTGGTGAATATAAATCACCTTTTGGTAAATTTTGTAAAAAATATGGAATAATTCATCAAACCACCGCTCCTTACTCACCTCAACAAAATGGAATTGTTGAAAAAAAAAAATAGGACTTTAAAAGAAATGATGAATGCCATATTAATAAGTTTTGGTTTACCTTAGAACTTGTGGGAGGAAGCAATACTTTCTGCTAATTATATTCTTAATAAAGTACCCCGAAAGAAAGTGAATCAAACACCTTATGAAATGTGACATAGAAGAGTATCATCCTACAAATACTTAAAAGTGTGGGGGTGTTTGGCTAAAGTGGCTATTCCTAATCCTAAAAAGACTAAGATAGGTCCTAAAATAGTTGATTGTATTTTCATTGGTTATGCCAAGAATAGTAGTGCATATCGGTTTTTGATTCATAAATTAGAACATTCCGAAATACATGTAAATACTATCATTGAATCTCGAAATGCATCTTTCTTTGAACATGTATTTCCAAATAAAACTGGACAAGAGACTAGTAATAATAAAAGATCTAATGATGCTATTACTAGTCAAGATCAAGAACAAGAGTAAGAGATAGATCAAAATGAGGAAGAAGAACTTAGGTGTAGTAAACGTGCTAGAACCTCAAAATCTTTTGGTCCAAATTTTCTAACATTTTTGTTAGAAAATGAGCCCCTAACCTTTAAAGAGGCTATGTCCAGTCCTGAAGCTCCTTTATGGAAAGAAGCTGTCAATAGTGAAGTTGAATCCATCTTGCAAAATCACACTTGGGAATTGGTGGATTTGCCACTAGATTGTAAACCTCTTGGGTGCAAGTAGATTTTCAAAAGAAAAATGAAAGCGGATGGATCAAATACAAGGCAAGACTTGTGGTCAAAGGTTTTAGACAAAAAAAAGGTCTTGATTACTTTGACACATACTCACTAGTTACTAGAATAATATCCATTAGAATGCTAATTGCTATTGCATCGTTGTACAATCTAGAAATTCACCAAATGGATGTGAAAATTGCTTTCTTAAATGGTGAGTTAGATGAAGAAATTTACATGGAACAACCAGAAGGATTTTCTATTCCAAGAAAAGAAAAGAAAGTGAGTAAATTGGTTAAATCATTATATGGTTTAAACACAAGCGCCAAAGCAATGGCATGAGAAATTTGACAAGGCATGTCAAATGGATTTAAAATTAATGAGTGTGACAAATGTGTTTATATTAAAAACACAGAAAAAGGTTATGTTATGATATGTCTTTATGTGGATGATATGCTTATCATAGGTAGTAATAATGACATGATTAAAACTATCAAGAAACTGTTGAATAAACATTTTGACATGAAGAACATGGGCATTGCTGATGTAATTCTTGGTATGAAAATTACCAAAACATCAAAAGGTTATGCTTTGTCACAATCTCATTACATTGAGAAAATACTTGACAAATTTAGCAAAGATGATGATCATCTTGTTAGAACACCTGTGGATGTTAATTTGTTTCTTTCTAAGAATGTACAAGAAAATATTTCTCAATTAGAGTATGCCCAAATTATTGGAAGCTTAATGTACTTGATGAACTGCACTCGCCCAGATATAGCTTATACAGTAAGAAAATTAAGTAAATATACGAGTAATCCAGGACTAGAACATTGGAAAGCTATTATAAGGGTTCTTAGACATCTCCAATTTACTCGTAACATTGGGCTTAATTATACTAGATATCCAGTAGTACTTGAAGGATACTGTGATGCAAATTGGATATCGGATACTAGAGACTCAAAGTCCACCAGTGGGTATGTCTTTACTCTTGGTGGGGCGACTGTATCTTGGAAATCTTCCAAACAGACTTGCATTGCTAGGTCTACTATGGAATCAGAATTTATAGCTTTAGACAAAGTTGGGGAAGAAGCAGAATGGCTTCGCCACTTCCTTTAAGATATTCCAACGTGGCCAAAACCGGTTCTTACTATATGCATACATTGTGATAGTCAATCAGCAATAGGTAGAGCACAGAGTCATATGTATAACGGTAAGTCACGACACATTCGTTGTCGACATCACACTGTGAGACAACTACTCTCTAATGGAATTATTTCCATTGAATATGTGAAGTCTAAAGACAACATAGCGGATTCACTAACCAAAGGGTTAGCAAGAGAGCTAGTTGAGAATTCATCGAGGAGAATGAGACTTCAGCTTATTAAATAAGAGTTACCACAATGGCAACCCAACCTAGTTGACTGGAGATCCCAAGATCTAGGTTCAAAGGGACAACCGAGTTGTGTATGACTCAAAAGGATCACTGGGGAGTCAAACTCCTACCCATTTCTAGGATGAAATAGTGATGTCTGCAGTGCTTTAGGTTAAGTAAAATTTTAATGATTCTTATATCTAGGTAAATCTAGTGGAGTATGGCAAATACTCTTCATAAAAATCATCTATGTAAATGTGAACTGGGCCGGTTCTATGAGATTTATGAAGGGCTACAATTCTCTAGAGCACTTAAGAAAGACTAGGTTGTTCAGGGCAAAATGAACACAATAGTGAACTAAACTGTGTCTGGGGATATACTGTGTGAGTTCTATTGTCTTGGTTTACACAAACGGCTGAACAGTTCAAGACATCATGTTCACTGATTAGCTAGTAAATCCGATAGCATCTCATAAGGAAAGGTTCAAAGCCAAAAGCTACCTATCCTTTGCAGAATATTTCCAATTTTTGTACTCTCTGTAATTAGATCATGTTGTTGCATTTTTTCTCCGTCAAATTCCATTCATGTAGGGGATTGTTGGAAAATTTGGTTTTATAAAGCTTATTTTGGGCCAACTTTGAGCCCAAAATTGAGTGGGCCCCAAACGTCTTTTGGGGTGGGTCTGAAGAGGTGACATGTTCCTTGCCGTATGGCAAGTCACATGGTGAAAACGGTTTGTCAAAACCATTTATTAGTGAATAAGAACTTGACGTCATTTTCGGGTTCATGAGATGAATAATTAAAGAAGTAAATGTGGGTTTCCTTGAAATAAGTTGTCCTACATTGAAACTTTAAGAGAGCTTTTGTGAGTATATAAGCTCTAAGTGGACAAACTTGGGTTGGGCCCCAAGGGGGATCCCAAGTTTGTAGAAGGGAGGAGTTATGGACAAAGTGAACCTTAGCCCAAACCACAACACACGCTCGCGCCGCCGCCGTCTGACCGGCCAAGTCGAGTCGGGCGTGGGTGTGGGTCAGGTCGATTCTTATATTAATTTTTTGGACAAAATTTATTTGAATTTTTTAATGAAATCAAATTCAAATTTTGTGTCAAAAATTGAATTAATTTTCTGTCCATTTTTATCTCCTTCAATCTGAAAATTCCAATAGGTTGACTGCTCATAACTGCTGCAGTTACACAGATTGAAACTGCACAATGCACTGTTTGGACAGATCATACAGTCCAAACAGGTCTTATATCTGTTGCACTCGAACAGATTGAATCTGTCCAGACAGATCTGTTCAGCAGTTATAAAACTGCCCAAACAGATTTAAATATGTCTAGCAGTTACTACAGATTAAACTGCTACAATTATCTGTTTGAATTTCAAAACTGAATTTGTTCAGTTTTTTGCACCTGTTCAAGTTCAAAATCAGATCTATTCGGGTCTGTTTTTTGCCTATATATACTAGTCTTTTTCAAGCAGTCATTGGTTCCGAAAATTCATTCTTCTTGCCTTCATTTTGTGCTTCTTTGCATTATCTATTCTTCATATTATTTTAGCAAAAATTCAGAGAGCAAGATCACAGGTTTTTGTTTGCCGAACAAATTGTTTGGAGTACTACTACAATTTATGAAGATTATTGTATCCTAGGAGATAGACGCCATTTGTCCGTAAGCACTGTAGTGGGGCGAATCTGTCTTAAGGACAGAGTATCACGCACTCGACTTGATCTTTTTATTATTTATTCAGTTCAGTAATAATTTCGGTACGTCATTTATTTTATTTGTTTGATTTAGTTTCAATTTATTTATTGTACACAGAAGATTGTTCCAGCATTAACTGCCATAATTTTATATGTAGGGATCAAAATAAAATTTGATACAAAATGTAAGGGGTGCAAAGTATAATTTACCCCGAAAGAAGATTATGAAATCATGTCTTAAATGTATTGCTATGTGATAGTGGGTCACATGTATAGGAACAACTCGAGAATTGATCATGGTAGTAAGGGTTAAATCAGAAATTTTGTTCAAGGGATAAGATATGCACACTAAAAAAAGTTAAATTAGTTTTAGTAAGTTACTAATTAATTTTTTTTTTTTTTTACAAACGTTGTGAAAAAAGTTTTGGGAATTGTGGTTGTTAAAGTATTTTTTTTATGCCAAAGATCCCACATACAATTCTGATTTTAATAACCTTCTATTAGATGATTGTTAAAATTGAAATTTTATGTAAGATCGATGAGAAAATCTTGTGGATTGAATTGTAGGATTGAATCGAATATTCAACTTTCTATTAAAATAAGGTAAAAATGCAAATCTTGTGGAGTAATTTGTTCTTTTTATTTTTTAAGAGGTCAATTATAATATTAACAAATTATCAAAAAATTAAAAAATAAATGAGGAGAAAAGACAATAAATAGCTTTATTCATGCAAACCTGCCATCATCGATGTCAAAAAATTCAAAACGGCGGGAACTTCGCAAAAAGCTTCCCGCAAGCACTCATTTTTTAACGTTTCTCTTATCATTTCCTACATGCAAAGAAAAATAATAATAACAATAATAAATAATTCCTCACTTAAATAACGTGAGACTTTCTTGGAACACAAATTTGAAGGCATAATTTATGAGGCCGTGTTTATTTGTCAGAACCTAACGTAGACTCGAGATTGAATCAATAATTTAATAAAATATATAATTTGATGTTTGATTAAAAAATAACTAGTGTTTGGTTTGAGTTTTTTGAATTAAATTTTTTGAAAATTGAGTTTTTTAGTTTTCGTATTTTTTTGTTTTTAGTGAATATTTTAAAATTTTAAATATTTTTTAAACTTTTTAGATACACCTTATTTAGATGTATCTAAAAAGTAAAAAATTTGTGAAAAAATATTTTTAAAATTAATAAATACATAAAAATATAAAAAAATGTACTGAATTATCGTATATTTTTTTTATTTTTGGTATTTAGTGAATTTTTAAAAGGTTTTTTTCAATTTTTTTTGACTTTTTAGGTATATGTATGTTAGGTATGTTTAAAAATTTAAAAAATTACTCAAAATATTAAAAAAATTTAGTAAAACAAAAAATAAGAAAAATAAAAAAATAAAATTTTCTGAAAAATATTTTTCAAAAATCATAACCAAGCATAATGAATATTTTCCACTTGGACATAATAGTCTTTAGTGGAAGACTATTGAATCCTAAGTGGGGGTGAGATACAAAAGGAAATATTAAGGAAAAGTTTAGAGAAATTACTTAAATTTTGGTTTCAATTGTCTAAATTTAATTTTTTTGAAAATTGGATTTTTTTTTTGGATTTTTTTTTTCATTGATTTTTTTTAATATTTTAAATAATTTTTTTTTAGTTTTTAGATACACTTAACATAAATACAATTAAAAGTATAATATTTATAAAAAAATCTTTAAAAAATTCACTAAATACCAATAAAATATATATTTTTAAAAAAAACTAAAATTCAGTACATTTTCGTATTCTTGTGTATTTATTGATTTTTTAAAATGTTGTTTTACAAATATTTTATTTTTTTGGTAGATCTAGGTTAGGTGCATCCAAAAAGTAAAAATATTTACTTAAAATATTAAAAAAAATTCATTAAAAACAAAAAAAAATAAGGAAAACAAAAAATTCAATTTTTAAAAAATTGAATTTTGACAATTAGAACCAAACAAGATGAACCAAACAATTAGGATTTTATTAATCTCATGTGGGAGGGGTAGCGGTGATGTTTCATTGGAAGAGTGTTTGAGTCATAGGGTCTCCTTCTAAGGTTACTTTCTTTGTATGGACAACAGCTTTAGGGCGTATATTGACTATTGACAATCTAATTCGACGCTGGCACATTTTGGTTAATTATTGTTGTATGTATTGTCGCGATGTTGACTCAGTAGATCATTTGCTTCTTCATTGTTCTACAGCGACTAAGCTTTGGTCACTTCTTGTTGGTTTGTTTGGGTTGGTTTGGGTTCAGCCGGACTTGTGTAGACACCCCATTTTGACCGCCCTTAAGACTTGGGCGTTTTGCTCTGAACACTCGATGATGAAATATTATACTGTGTAATCGTTCAAAGCTTCAACAAAAGAATTCAGTTTTGAGTTTCAAACCCAAACCTTATACCCCATTTTGACCAAAATGTTTTAGACCCTTAAAAAATCTTCTTTTCAAATTGATACCCGGCCGTGTGTATTTAGGACCCAGTCGTGGATATTTGGGGCCGGCCGGGCTCTCAGTGGCAACAAGATCAAAATTGGACCAGGCAAGCCACTTTTTAGGCCGACCATACATCCTCACGGCTGGCCGACCATGTTCAGCGTAGCAGATATTTTGTGATAGCTGTAGCTGCTCCCATGTACATGCTTGGACCAGCTGTCTCTTTGCAGATATTTCCGACGTGAGAAGCCTTTTTTCTATAAATACAAGACCCCCCTTATGGTTAGGGGTTAGAAAATTTTTGCAAGAGCCATAACTTGTCCAACACACTTCACTCTTCTCTTGCAATATACATACACTATACATACACCTTCTGAGCTTAGACTTGAAGCTTTTGCTGGGGTTCTTAAAGATATTCAGATCCTAGAGAGTGTTAAGCTTGTGGTTTGTCAACCAAGAAGAACATTCTCTCTTTAAAGGGGTAAGCTTTAAGCTTTTGTACCATCTTTTCTCTCTCTTTTTTTTCCTTTTCATACTGATTTTAGAACGACTTTAAGCTTAAAAATGTGATTGAAAAGTCACAAAAAGAGGAGGGGTTAGCCACCCTTCCTTAGGCCTTGTTTTATAGCTTGTTGTTTTGTCTTTTTCTACTTTGTTTCTTTTGGCTTTGACCACTGTTTTGTTGGAGTTTAGGGGCTATTTAGTGTGTTTTTTTTAATTTATGCTTTGAATATTATACTTGTGTTGTTGTAAGTCCTCATAGATTTGGTGTATAGGCCATAAGCTTCCAATTCATTTGAGTTGATAGTCTTTTCTTTCATTTTTATAGCTTTCATGTACATATTCACACCATTGTAACCATCCACCTTTTCATTAGCACTCTGCAATCTCCCTCGTTTTTTTTATTTCTTTTGATTAAGAGTTGTATCAAACAAAAGATTGCCGCTCAAGGCATAAGAAAGAGACATCTCATGCTAAATGGTTTAATCTTCTCGAAGGTTCATTACCAGGGCATTACATCTCTTTTATGCTAAACACAATCTCTTTTTTGATATCTCCCTTTATCATTGGTGCATTTATTTCTAAGAGACTAATTTTTCATTTAGACCCTTGGAAATCATAAAGGAAAAAGTCATTATAGCTCATTATCGAGTTTGGATTTGGAGTCATTATCGCTCATTTCGAGTTTGACTCCGAATTCATTATCTCTTGTAAATACTTTGTTTCTTCCTTTATAATTTTTCCCGTAGAAAAGGGCTCGAAAAGCTCATTTCTCGGGTCAAGTCATTCTTGCTATTCTTTATTGTTTTGGACTTAGTGGACGTAATCATCATCTTTGGACAAAAAGGAAGAAAAGATAAGAAAATGGAAAGGTAAAGTAAAAAAGGGCTAATAAAATTCGAGTAAAAAATGGTAAAAAGATAATAAAATTTGGTTAGGTTCAGTCGGACGTTATACTGAACCTATTGCGTCTTGAATCATTGCATATTATTTCAGTGATGTTTAATGATTCATGAAGCATGTCTACCTCCTCTCTTAAGGTAGCTTCATGATAGAGAAGAGATATTTTTTATCTTTTGTTTCATTTATTGAGCTATTGTCCTATTGTTTCTACGATCATTATGCAACAAATTTGCAATGATTGATGATTTGAGAATCGAATCTACTCCTCCATTGATCACCTTCATGATAGGGAAGGGCAAAGATGATAAGCATCTCCTGGAAACACTCTGTCTTTCTTTGTTCCAGTTCTGCTGTAGCAGGGTATTCTCCAGAAATAGTGGCCAGCCAGCCACAATCTTATACGGCCAACCAGCATCATTATGGGCTGGTCGGGCTTCAGAGTGTGCAAATAGCAGTCTGTTGTTGGCAAAACATGACAGATCTTGAGGCCAAAATAGAACTATTTTTAGATTGTAAACAAAGAAGCTTCAGGCAGTGAGCAAAGAGAGGTTTCCGGAGGATGTTCTTGGATGTGCGCGTGCAATTCCCTGCCTTTCATTTAATTCCTTTAGATTAGTATTTGTAAATAATTAGTTGCTTCATTTAGACGTGTAATAATTAGTTAATTCATTTGGTGTTGTAATAATTAGTTGATTAGGCCATTCGAACTCTCTTGTGTGAGGGAAAATTTGTAATATTTATATGTCTTCTAACCCCCATTTCTTTCTCCCTTTTATTTATATGCTTATTGTGGTTGCATATAGTATCATGTTTTCATTTCATATCATTGCCATGATTTGTATCCATTTTTGCATACACAAGGTTTGGTTCATTATGCTTGAAATATCATTGATTATTTCTTACTTGAATACGTGCATTACTGCATGGTTTGAGTGGATCCATATATTATGTTAGTAGCCAAATCTAATAGTTGCATTTTGTATGTGTTGCATTAGTCATGTGCATTGTTAGGGTCATGCATTTTTTTTCTAATAATTTTATTTTTCTTTGGCTTACCTCGGAGTACTAAGTGAGTATTTTTGCTTTAGCATATTCATGTATGCACTTGTTGCCATGCTTAGCATATTACCATGAGGCTACGTGCTTACTTGAAATAAACTGTTTGAATGCCGGTGGATGAAGGTTGTTTTACTTGCATTGGGGATGATTTTGATCAACTGTATGTATGAACTCATTACTTTCCTTTTGAGTTGTGTGCACTCAAAACCCTTTTGAAAATCGCATGAAATCAAAGTCATTTCCAAAGCAAGCGAAACAGTCTATACTTATGTGTCTCACATAGTAAGTTAGCATATTAATAAAATCAGAACAAGAGTATATAATGTTGACAAAATTCACATCATGATTAGTAGAGGCCAATCTTTGATTGGGTGAGAGGGTGCTCAATTCATGACCTTCCCCTTTCATACCTAAGTTCCCGAGCTGAGACATTTTGGTTATGACGAACAAGTGGCCTTTGGCACAAGTCACAGGTTTCCTAAATTTTCCAAAAATATTTAGGTGGCGACTCTGAAATCTGACAATGCAGTCCATTTCTGTCATCTCTGATGATTAATGGATTTTCTAAGATTTGCTGGATTTGGACTCTCATTTCTGTTTTTCTATTTCACATTGCATTTGTGAAATTAGATTAAGAACCACGGGAGTTCGAACTGTAGGCATATCGTATTCGAGGAGACTAAACCCCTCCGAAGAGCACGAAAAGCTAGCTACAATTTCTGGCGACTCTGTTGGGGATTTAGAAAACTTGACTTGAACTTCATGATGTGAAATTTTATCTACATATATATGTTCTTTGCATTGCATTTGCATAGTGCTCTTAAGTCACTGTGTTTTTCATCTGCTATTCCTAGACGGCTTGCCTAAAAAGCTTGCCAAAAGGTTGGCTGGTCATGGGCTCTGCCATGTTAGAAACACAACCCTTGGATCTAGATTACCATCGTATCGCTTGATCCTCCTTTCACTTGTCGGTGTTAGGTGTGAGAGATATATTAGGCAATCTTGCGGAGGTACCCTTTTGGACCAATTGGCCTAGTGCATATAGTATGGTCTAGTGACTATTCCAACATAGGACAGGATGCTCGCCCTTATGTGGGATTTTGTGAAACTACTTGCTTGAAGTAGTAAAACTCTAGCTCATACCAAAGCTGGGACAGGGTAACCCTACCCTATTATAGGGGTGTTTTGGCTCTCTTTACCTGATATGTGCTCTGTAGTGGATTGGTACAGGGGTGCTTCATATCAGGGGTTCAGTTATATCAGAGTTTTTTTTTTTTTTTTTTTGGAGGGGGGGAGAATTCAGTGGGGAGTACAATCATTTAGCTGTGATCATATCTGTTCTAGTGAAATAAGGCTGAGGTGTTGTCTGTTTTCTTTTTTGCTAGGTAGTCCTAGAACCATGGCTTCAGAAGGCTCTGACATCCCCCTGGTGCTCTGGATTTGTGTCGATAGACTTTGTATAGTCAAAGATTTAGTTCAGAGACAACCAGTGTTTGCTTCGCTGTCACCAGTTACAAGGCGAAGGAAGTCCAGACAGGGGTCACCAGTTCCGTTATTTCAGCAATCATTTGTACTTAGCTCAGCTCACCCCAAGCACAATCACTTACTTCTGGAATCCATCATCAAATCTAGAGGAATTACTAATCTGTCTACAGCAATCAGTCGATTCGCTCCAGCTGACCTGGCCTATCAAACTGAGGTCACGAATAGGTTGCAACCACAACAATACCAGCCGGCTACGGCTTATGCTTCTCATGCACCTAACGTGGCTACTCCTATGCCAAGCCCCACTATCAATATAGCTTAGGATCCACCGACCGAGGGCGTTCCTATTCTTTCCATCCAGGCATATCCAATCCTAGTTCAGATGTTTAGAGCTCTAGCTTACCAGACTGAAGCAGCTTTTGAGTTCAAGTTTGACCTGACCCTGCTTGTCATGCCCCAGATTTACAAGGTCCGGATCACATGAATAAACTACCCAACGATGAACAATAGATAACAACTCTCATGCAAATGAATATTATATAATCACACAATATATGTGTTTATCCAATTTTATACATTCCTAGATACAAGATCTAAGTCAAATGAATGTTCTGTTACTTAACATGCACAGTTGTTATAAATTAAATTAAATGCCCTGAGGCTTAAATCATACATAAGGTGTAACCCTTACAAGAATGGCACACGGAAAATAAATAACATTAAGGGCCCTTGGTCTACAACTAACAAAGCCACCCTACACGGTTCTGAACACAACTTCACGTCGTAGTCCACATCCACACATGTACACCTGAAAAACATTTTCAGCCATGTAGGGTGAGCATAAAGCCCAGCAGAGAATATTTCAAAGACTAAACATGCTCCACCAGCATAAATGATCATGATGCAATACATATATACAATATGCCTAAATGCATTTTCAAATCCATTTGATTTCTCAACAAAATCTTTTCTTTCCAATTACCAAAACCTTACGTTTAATCAAAACGTTTTCCAAGTTCAAATCATCTGTTTGATATAAAATTTCTTTTCAAAAACCAATCCCGGTATCTTAATACCAACCAGCAAATACATTGCTAAATCAAATGCGAATACATCGCTAAACAACCGCAAATACATTGTTAAAACCATTTTCCAAACATCCTGTTCCAAAACAACATAATCATAAATAAATTGGTGAATCTCCAAAACAAACACAACCTTTCACGGATATTTCATCCACGAGAAACTGTAAACTGGCACCCATATAAACGTAGGCTATACAAGTGCTACTACTGCCATTTTACGGATATTTTGTCTGCGGGATCAGTATCCATGTATACGCGCAGTTTTTGAGACTTTCACCCTGGACACACAGGCCAACTTATTTGATATAACAACACTCATTCCCAGATTCACCATTTTATTTACCCTTTTCAATAGTACAATACATGTAACTCAAAATATTGTTTTTCCAAAACAATGCAAATGTTCCAAAACATAATGCAAGAATTTCCAAAACCTCTTTTCAAAACATATCGTTTCCATTTCCAAAATCCATTACATGCTCCATGATATGAATGATTTCAAATTGCCTAATTCACATACAATTTCTAACACACGGCAATGCTATCCTCCACCGATAACCAAAACAGTTATCTCTAATGCAAGATATATTTTTCAAAAGAGTAACAATAAACATCATTTTTCATTGTTTTCCAACACAAGCCAAAACCCATGGTTTTAGAACAAAACCTCATTTTCTTTCAAAATCACTCTTGAGTAAAGGAAGGCCACCATGTCAACATATCTCAACACCAATACCAAATCATCACTTGTTTCAAGAACTCTTTTGAAAATCTCCTTTTTACATTTCAAATCCAAACCCCAAGTTTAACCCAAAACACCCAAATCCATAAATCCTTTGAAATAACAAATAAGTAGGGTAAAGATCATACCCAATGACTGCCAAATATGAATAATAAAATTATTCACAAATATGCTACCGAACTCATATTCAGTTTAAGAAATAGACCCTGCCTCTTGAAGCGAAGATGAGAACTCAAAGAAAACTAAAGTCGAAGAAACCGCGAAACTCTTGGATCAAAAGAAAGCCCTAGACGAGATCTACAATCTTTCTCAAAGGACTAAGGTGAAAAGATACCTCTACTTGAGTATATCTAGAGATCTAAGTTAAAAAGTCGAGTTTCTAAGAGAGAGAGAGATAGAGAGATTCACGGTGTAAAGAGGGAAAAGAGAGAGAGAGAAAAAGAAAAAGTCAATGAGAAAAGTATGTTTGGGGCCTATTTATAATGGTAGAATAATAGCCCTAAAGTCAAAGAAAAGAATAAGTTAAACCCCAAAAAAGTAGAGCTCAAAACTGAACCAAAAATCTGGAAATTCACTCACAGGGATCGACCCTTCAGACAATGGTGTTAACCCTTCAAGAAGAAAAGCTGAGACATTAATGTGTGTAGAGGACAAGGGTCAACCCTTGGAACTAGTGGTGTCGACCTTTTATTTCAGAATGCAACCAGAACAAAACAGTAAGGGAAGGGTCGACCCTTAGAGCCCCTAGCGTCGACCCTAAAAACCAGCAAAGACACTAAAGACAGGGCAACAAGGTGGTGTCGACCCTCAGGAAGGTTAGTGTCGATACAGGAACAGATTTTCCAAGTTCCCAAAGAACTTTTCAACGTAAACAAGTGCGAACAAACAATCCCAACAAGTTTAAATCGAATCGTACTCTTCCAAAACCAAAATACAACAACTCCAAAGACTTCCGAAATGAAAATAAAGGAATTAAATACACTCTTCAATAGTTTAAAGGACACAAGTGCTACACTACTCAAAGTCAACAAACTTGAAAAACTGTTCAAGAAGGTGTAGGGGGTTAACTCTATTCTAGATATTCAGGATGGGTATACTGAGTCTGTCGTTACTTTACCGAAGTAGTTCATGATGCCGCATAGTGACCGCTTTGATGGCTCTAGAGACCCAATGGTACATATGTGTATATTTTTTGATATCTTGTGACTAATGGGTTCGACCAAAATTCAGAAGCTGTCGTTATTCAGCAAGACCATGTCTGGTATAGCTGCCATCTAGTATGCTAAATTAGAGGACTCTGTGAAACAGAGCTAGAAGGAGTTGGTTGAATCTTTCATTGCCTAATATTCCTATAACACGCAAATTGTGGTCACAACTCATGATCTCGAGGCAATATGTCAAGAACTGAAGGAGGGCTTTTTAGAGTTTGTTACGATATGGAGGGCAATGGCGGCTATGACGGCAAACAAGTCTCTAGAGAAGAGCAAGTTCGTATAATTGTCAGAAAACTGCATGAAAGGCTATTACAGAAAATGAAAGTCTTTCCACTATTCAACTTTAAGGACCTCCATGAAATTGGGGTTCAAATCGAGGATGCCATCAAACAAAGGATCATTGCGGAAGGTAATGAGCCTATGAGAAAGAATGTTATTTGTAGTTCCAATGCTACTACCAGTGGTAGCATAGTTGCGAAATGCTCAGAAGTAAACATTGTTACCAGTTCCATCAAAAACCCTTTTGCTAATAATAACCTAAAACCAACCACTTCAACTTAGCCCCAAGCTTTAAATTTCTATCCTCTTTAGATGGTTCTCTCTCAAGCTTTGAAAATGCTGCTAGAAAAAGGGCACCTAGAGCTCCTAGAACCCGACCCGTCCCAAGTCCTCTTCAACCAAGACATGACCCCGCCAAATTCTGTGCTTATCATCAACAACACGATCATGATACAAACCGTTGCATCCGCCTCCGTCATAAGATTCAGGATCTTATTGACGAAGAGATAATAGCTCCACCAAAAAGACTTCATGCTACCCCTAACCCATTACCTCTCCACCTCAACCTAATCCATACACTACCATCCACCTACAACCCTAGCATATATATCACCCCAACCCATTTACCCAAGCCTGAGGTGTTCATTCTAGAAAGTACGGACTTGTGTATAATGGATGCCCTTGAACCCCAATCATCTCAAACCCCATCAAATACATCGTAGGCACCAATGGCCGAACCCACTACTTCTAAGCTGATGGGCATGATTAAAGATCTTCAGAGAACTATGACAGATTTAGCCTTTGGGATCTTGGCTCCATCATTGACCACATCACATGCCAGAGATTTCACGTCAAAAAACTCACCAATCTTGAGGCGAGTTGCAGTTAGAAAGGGCTAACCCGAAGCTATCTCGAGTTTGGGTGATGATATGTCAACAACAAATCTTCAGTGGGCTATTGAGACTTTAAAGGTCAAAGGGTTGAACAAGTAACAAGTGCTTGCAGTTATGGCAAAGACTATAGATAACACTTTTGTCGCTCAAGTTAGGGGCATTTTGAATCAGGAGGTAAGCCATGAAAAGGGATGTTGTACCAAAAACACCCCTTTCAACTTCAATCCTACACCTGTAGGAGAAGGTCTCCAAACCCAGTCAACACTTGCCGACCCCTCTGTCACTACTTCCAAGACTGGTAGCTGCACCTTCAATCCCATTTACATGACCTTGTCCAAAGCTCTCTAAATCCTCATAGGACAAGGCCATCTCAAACCCCTTGACTCTTGGCCTCTCCCTGATCGCCTTCCTGCCAAGCATGATGCTGCCAAGTATTGTATCTTCTATCAGCAACTCAGCCATGACACTGACCGTTGTTTTCGTCTTCGCCATGAAGTACAAGACTTGATTGCCAACAAGGTCATCGCCTCACCAAGTCCTATAAATTCTATTGGCACTAGATCAATGAACTTGGGGGATAATGTGACTAGTTCTGCGATCGGGAATGAACCACCTATGGATGGCGCTCATTTTACTCTAGACATAGTAGATGACACGCACTGATTCTGATAACTTAAGAATGTTTTTTACTTTACTTTCTGAACTGGGTGTTGAGTCAATCTTATTGCGTTAGAGTTTGGTGATTTCGGGGGTGTTACATCGGACATCATTGTCTTGTTTTGTGTTTGTCTTTTTCACTCTTTCTTTTGAGTCTGTTTCTGTCATTGAGCCAGTTGAGCCAGAAATTCTGAATGGAACTGCAATAATTTTCACTTACTTCTCTGTGCCTTTATATTATTGCATTGACCAAAGTTTTCCAAAACTATGATGAAAACAAAGAGGGAGGAATTCCTTCGGATTTGCAAAATTTAATCGACTAAGAGAAAGAGAGGCGTGCTAAACCCTTGATGAATGAGATCATATATGGGTACTGAGAAGGATCCTGGCTTGGGCCAGATTGGTTCTACATTGTCTTCCAGGGAGCACGAGCAACGAGTCGCTTTATTAAAAGATTTCAAAAATGTTTTTGCGTGGTCTTACGAAGATATGCTTGGACTTGATCTTGTGATTGTACAACATAGGATCACTCTCGGCCTTGAGACTCGACCACTTAGCTTTCAAACCTTGACTTAGAATGTTCAACGATCAATCACAATATGAGGCTTGCGTGGCTGAATTGAAAGCAGCTCTTGAACTAGGGGCAATAAGGTCAAATGTGATCGAAGAAAGTTTGCATAGTTGGATGAGAAGCATCCCTTGAACTAGGGGCAAAAAAGGTCAGATGTGCTCAAAGATTCAAAGATGGGTCATTTCTCAAGCCAATGGAGATGGGCAAAAAAGCAAAATCCTAGAATTTGAGATAAGAAAATTTATTGCTGAAAGACAATCGAGTTCCTATCCACGACACTAGGGCCAAATTCAAACCCAACTGGATGGGTCCTTACTTCATCAAGACTATTTGGTCAAAAACAGCAACCATTCTCGCGAATTTAGATGGCTTAGAGATCTCATAACCAATCAACATGGACAAGTTAAACTCTTCCATCATTGAGAGGCTCGCTGGGCTGAAAACCTGGAAGGACGACCCAGGCAAAAGTTAGAGCAAGAAAAAAATAACAAAAATGAAAACAAAGGGAAAAAAAAAAGGAAAAAAAAAGAAAGAAAAATGAAAAAAAAAAAATAGAGCTCGCAAGGTTGAAAACCCAAAAGGGCGGCTTTGGCAAAAGTTAGAGCGTAAAAGGAGAGAGTTAATACCCGAGTGCACCTTAAACCCCGGAACTACGTAAGGCCTGATTCCCATCTTTAGGATACGTAGGCAACTTCATCCTGAAGTTTAGCCCCAACCATTTTCAACCTGCTTGTCTCATCTATGTTGATTGGCTTATTCTTATTCAACTTGGCTATCCTATCCATGTACAATTGGCTCATCGTTGTTCAAATTCAGTTGTCCTATTTCGCTAAAAGATCCAACTGCAAGATACATCAAGTTCAGATTTGAGGTTGTGCATCTCAAGAGTTAATTCCATGTTGGCCGGGTAGTAGCCATTTGCAAAAATAATTTTGAAGATTTTTAGTGTAGTTGACTAATTTTTTCGTAAATTATTCAATTTTTCCAAAATCGGACCATTTCTTGGACCAAAAAAAAAGAGAAAATTTTCAATGCTCACAGCCTGACTTATATGATTTCAAAATAGAAAGTCGAATAAGCATGTTGATCTAAACTCTCATGTTGGTGAAAATTGTTTAGCAGTAAGCCAAAAAACAAAAAAAAAATGGTCAAAATGATGAACTAGGGGCACAATTAAGTCAGGTTTTTTGTCTTTTTCCCATTGTCGATGCACTCGCCAAAAAGGGCACAACTGAAGCTAGCCGCAGGGGGCCAAAACTCTCTCCTCCTTCGAATAGTGAGGTATCGAGCCAAGTGCGAAGCACAAACTAGAAATAAAGCTGGATGTTTGACCTCCTCATTTGGACAGATCTGATCACACCCAAACTGCTATTTGAACCAAAATAGAAGTCCAAGATGGGAAGTAGAAAACGCAATGCGTGAAACCAATCAATTGTATACCTGGCCGGCAGGACATGCTGTAATTCATCTCGATCAAGTTAAGGCAAAGGCATCGCCAAGTAATGTCAGTTGTAGATCTGTTGCACCTCTAGCCAGTCGCACCACAACCCCTCTGTGGGAAAACTCACTAGCTGTGAGCGAAGAAAGTAGAATCTAGCAGAGTACTAGGGGCAAGGGTCCACAACTTTTAGCTTGTCGATTAACCACACTTGGTAAGGGATAAAAAAAAAAAAAAAAGAGAGCGATTAAAGAATAGAGAGATGTGCGTTGGGACAAAAAGTAAGGAAAGGAGATTTTTTTTTAGAGAAAAAGAGATTGAGTGCTAAAGTGATGTGAGAACCTTAAATAAGAAAGGGTGGGAAACAATACCTAGAGAAGCAGGCTCCCCGTGAATTGAGATGTCTCTCGCCAAAAGCAAACATCCAAGTGTTGTGTCTGTTGTTTTGTTTGTTTTGATTCTTGTTTTGAGTCGTTTTGATTTTGGTCAGTCATAGACTCAATAACCGATTAAGAACTCATTCTCAGTTTCCATTTCAAAAACAAATCGTTTTGTGCTCAATTGTCGTGTTATTCCCAGCATGATGTGCAACATAGAATTCTTTCTTTCAAAAGCTGCAGGGTCCAACCCCAATCAAGAGAGAGAACAACAGAACAAGGACCTATTTGAAGCTATATAGGTTCTGAACTGCAAAAGCAAAAGAGAAAGGGAAAAATTGGGGCATCTGAGTTTGTTTCAACTTCTAAGAATTCCGAAATTACATTCCGGATGCACCTTCTCAGGCATCGTCATTTATCCGGAGTATGAGTGTACCTCGACCTCGAGATCAAGCCAGTTGAGTCAGATTAAAAGTGTTTTCCCTAAACACCAGTCCCCACCAAAGGCGTCTTGGTTGTGTTTGCAATGAGTTCCTAGGAGACCAATTGCGACGGTGGAAACTAGAGTTCAAATGGCGTTGTCTAGAACACAAAAGTTCAGAATTTGCGAGACTAAATTTGGTTTAAATACCCAGGGGTGTATTCTCGCCTTGAAATCTGTATGGTAGCCCCATAGTTTAAGGTAACTTGTATGGGCCTTAATTCTGGATACTGAATCAACCTAGTTTGTCACCCCGTTAGAGAATAGGGAAAGTTGTAAGTATGATCAGGAAGAAAAGCAATATCCATGGTTTCCGCATGCAGATTTTACCCCTTGTCAACATTTGAGGACCTTTTAACTGTTGTAGACGTCCCCGAACGTCCCAGGAGGGAAATCCCGTTCTGTTCATTTGGGCTCGCTACAGTTCAGGACTCAAAGTCACGGTCCTGTATCTAATCTCGCAGAGTGCAATGCAAGACCGATGAATCATCAAAGAGTCCAAATCCGGCAAATCATTTTTGAAAATAGATTTTTTTTGAAAGAAGTGCCAAACATGGACTGCTTTGCCAGATACAAAGTCGCCACCTAAATATTTTATTTTGGGAAATTTAGGAAACCCTGACTCGTGCCTAAGGCCACGTGTCCGTCATCACCAAAGTTGCCTCGGCTCGGGAACTTGGGTACGATTGGGGAAGGTCACTTCGTGAGCACCCCCGCTCCCCCAATCAAAGATCGGCCTCTACTAACCATGATATCGAGTTTTGAAAACATTATGTGCTCTTATTCCGGTTATTAGCCTAGATTTACTATGTGATGCGCACAACATACAAATATAGACCAGATCGCCTGAATTGGAACAAAACATCTCATGTTTGTTTCGAAAACAGTTTGCTACTCGTAAGTAGGCTTAAAATGCAGATTTTGCCACCCTCGGGTGGGCTTAGAAAAGATGGTTTTGCCACTATCTAGTGGGCTTAAAACTCACAGTCAATGCATCATTCCAATTCAGATAATCCAACCTTCACCCACAGGCATTCAGGCAGTTATATCACATAAGCACATAGCCACTTGGTAAGCATGCTGTCATGTTAACATTCACACTCATACGATATGCTAAAGCGTAAATGCTCACCTAGTACTCCGAGCCAAAAACAGAAGCTAGTTAGTAATCAAATGCATGATCCTAGTTCATGTTAAGATGGCTAATGCATCACAGGCAAAATGCAACTAAAATTAGCTCGGCTAATCTATGGATGGCATGTGAAATGCAACAGATAACACGTATTCAAGTTAGATTTGAAATACTATGCAGTTAGCATGATGCGCTGAGCCCGGTGCATGCAATACAGATGAATGGATGCAAACATGCGAGTATAAGTATGCTAATTGAGATATGCCCTAAATCTAACCATCGTAAGCGGTTAAATAAAAGGGAGAAAGAAGTGGGGGTTGGAAGACATGCACCCACTCACGCACGCTTATTACAAAATTGGCCCTCTCTCGGAGGGTCCGAATAAATAATACAAGCCGCCTAATTAACTAACTAACAAGCTAATTAATTATTACAAAGCCAAATGAATAACTAGCTACAACTAATTATTACACAACTTAATTAATTAACAAATTAATTGTTACAAATGGATGCTAACTAACAAGTAAGTAGTAAAAGAATTTCTCCAGCTCTGTTTGAAGAAGAGGAGGGTATGCATGCTTGCTTTGGCTCCTCGCCTCGAAACGCCTTCCGGTTGCTCTTTAGAGGCTCTGTTTGCAGGGTGTCTTCCAGTGTTTGTTGCTGGAACTTACCAAAACACTACTGGGGAGTTCACCAGTGGCCTGTTGGCCATGGAGGAGCACTGTCGGCCACCTGCCGGCCAGAGAGGGAACACTGTCGACCAAGGATGAGTGCCTGCTGGCCATCAATGGTGCACTGTCGGCCACTGGTGTGCTGTGACACCGAGCTGCAACAAAGCACAAAATAGAGAAAATTGAGGGTCTCCCAAGGGCATGTATGCATTATGCCACCCCACATCACCTCAAAACATCAAGGGAGGGGGCCTAGTCGGATCCACGACCATCAATCACGCATCCCGATGCATAATGGCCAAAGATCCGACTCGTGCAAATCAATATAAAAATGAATGCACAAATACAACAAGTAAAGCCTTGAATTCTATCATGAATCATCAAGAGCTTCGGCGACCGAGAATTGAGACACGTTTCATCACTCGGAGTATGAAACGCCCCTCGCTCCTCGTGCTCGGATTAACACTCAATCCAAACAATGCAACACATAAGCATGGCAAACATGCAATATGACTATATGGCATACTCGGTGCCAACTTGAACATACAATCATGCAATATGACTTAAGCATGCAAGATGAAGGGTAATGAACATGCAACAACATGTAATGGAATTAGCATGCGACAACATGCAGAGATGGAGCAAGCATACAACAATATGAAAGACAAGCATGCAACAACATGCAAGGGAAGGACTTAAACCAATATGAGTGGACCTCAGCCCAACTCAAATCAGTGGCCAAAGTGATGGAATTGATGGCATGAAAAGCATGAAATGGCAAGACAAACATGTATGCCAAATGGCTCAAGTATTAAGGCACAAAGAGGATAACTCTCAAGAGTGCTTAAGGAGCAACAAACATGGATATATGATAATGAGTAAGCTCTGAAATCTCACGTAAATTGATGCCAAATCAACTCAACAATGCAAGCATAGCATGTTATGATGCTCAAAGCTCAAAGTAAGCAAAGGGACTTAAGCCATGGCCATACAAGGCAAGCCCCAAAGGGCCAAGGGGACCTAAAACAGTCCTGGGGCAGGTCCAAACAAGACCAAAGCTAAGCTCAAAGCTAGCCAACACAAGCTAGAACACAAGGCCTAAAACAAAGAGCATGCAAGGCTATAAAGAGGCAATGCACTACACCTATTGAAACCAATCATGGCATGACTTGGACAACATAAAACAGAGTTACATTATGGTATAACAAGACCAAAAATGCACTGAAATGATGAGCCAAAGGCTTAGGCTTAATCGTATGCACAAAAGTCCATTCTTGAGGCATAAAGCACAAGCTCTATAAAGCATTCAAAGCATGTCAAATGCAAATGTGTGACAACATTTCATGGACTGAAATAGCATGTGGAATGAGGGCAAAGCATGCAAACATCACATGTATGGCATGGTAGGGGCCTCAAAACCCAAGACTAGTCTAAGCATTTACACTATAGCTATATAAAGCATGAGTGATATGGCCATGGCAGCCTAAAACAGTCCAAGGACAGCCCAAAATAAGCATAAAATCATGTTAGAGCAAAGCCAAAATATGCTAGGATGATGAGTCAAAGCATCATGCACAAGAGGCTAGTAAACAAGATTTGTTCTACACCTATATGGAGCATGCAAAGGATGATCAAACCAACTATGGATGGGGTCATGACATGCCAAATGATGACCAAATACATGCTAAAATGTAAACCAAACAAGCTAACATGACATGGCAAAGCATGAAGCATATGAAGCTAGTTTAGGGGATTTACACTACAAGTGCATCATGCAAGCATGGAGTGACAAAACCAACCCAAAACAGATTCATGGCATGGTAAAACATCACCAAAAACCTACTGAAATGGACTCAACACAAGCTAAGCACACATGCTACTTTGATGAGCTATGAATGGAGTTACACTACACATACTAGATGCATGCTAAATATGACCAAACCAGCCTTGGACAGGGCCAAGGCAGGTCCTAGAAGTCACAAAAAATGGCCTGAACCAAGCCTCAAAAATGTAGAGAGGCATGCTCCTTTGTAAGGCCGAAAAAGCAAGCAAGCATGAACCAAAAGAGAGGGGGGCCACCCCCTCTGATTTGAGACCTCAAAACCACACCTTTACCACTGAAAATCCACTGAATTTCAGTGGTAGGAAGGCCAAACCAAGGCTAGCTCAGAGGCCTTAAAGCATGGCTTAAAACAAAGCCAAACAAAGCATGCAAGAGGGTTACACACCCCTAACAGCAAAATGACCTTAAACAAACTTGAAAAGCACTTAAATACAAGACTCTTTTCAGTTATAAGCAAAGCCTAAATCAATATGCAAGAAAGGCTAAAGTGAGGTACAAGAAAGTGTTAAAATGGGAAAAATACTCACCCTTGGAGACTCTCTTCGAAACCAGCAACTTCAGGGGGTAAAAACCAGCTTTCAGAGCTCAAGAATCCCTCCCAAGAAGCTTAGTCCAATGGTGGTGGTGTATCTCTAAGGGTTGTAGTGTAAAAGTGCAAGGAAATCCAACTTCAAAGCGCAAAACTCCAACAATATAGAGAGAGAGAGGGATATTTCTCTTCCAAAGAGCTCCAACCCTGATATAGAGGGAGCCCTCCTGCTTATATAGAAGAAGGCAATGCAAAGCTTCTTCAAGAAGCTTTGCAAGAGTTTCATCCCTCCATACATGTGTATGGAGGGGAGATAACAAAAATCCAGCTGGCTCAAAAGATCTGGAGGAAAACTAGCTGAGACAGGGGGGGTGCCGGCCATCATTAATGGCCGGCAGTGGCTCACTGATGGCCGGCAAGACTTCACCAATGGCCGGCAGGCACAAAGCCATGGCCGGCAGTGCACCAAAAGGATGAATCTGAAAGGACCAAGTCAAGGTCCAAAAATGGGGCATAAAGGATACAGGGTCCAGAAAGCTCGAACCGGTGACGTTCCACCGCGACAGTCGAGTACTCAGTGAGCAATCGAACTAGTTGTTGGGTGTACCTGCAAGCACAACCAAGTCTCGAGGATGGTCAAAAATGTGGTGTCTACAACTGTGAATTGAAGGAATGGGAGATCCCCGTCAGAGTAAAGCGGTTCATCACCACTCACCCATGAGGTGCTTTCTAAAGCGCCGCTTTGTTTGTTTATTGCATTCTCTAAACATCATTCACTACATTGCTTGCCACATGTATCATATCATCGCACTTATTGGATTCATTTTCATCATGTGTTATCTTGTATCATTTATCATTTTTTGCTGAAATACGTTTTAGGATCATTGTCCCCCGGGCTTTTCTCAGAACATGTGGGAGCATGTTCATGAGCGGTTTTCTCAGGACGAGTGAGACGCGTTCTTGAGCAGTTTTTATCTCAGGGCGTGTAAGAATACGACCCTAAGTGATTCAGGACCTCTTCTCACGATTTCAGCATGGTTAAAGTGTTCTTCCTCCTGTCACGATTCCAGCATGGTTGGAGTCTATTCCTTTTCTTACGATTTCAGCGTGGTTAGAGTATCTTAGGACATGCAGGAACGCGACCCTGAGCAGTTTTCTCAGGACGCATGAGACGCGTTCCCGAGCAATTTTTACCTCAGGGTGTGCAGGAACACGACCCTGAGCGGTTTTCTCAAGATCTCTTTCCACGATTTCAGCGTGGTTAAAGTATCTCAGGACATGTCAGACACGTTCTCAAGCAATTTTTATCTCAAGGCGTGCAAGAACATGACCCTGAGCGGTTTTTTCTTTTCCTCTTCTCACGATTTCAGCATGGTTAGAGTATCTCAGGGCGTGCAGGAATACAACCCTGAGCGGTTTTTTCTTTTCCTCTTCTCACGATTTCAACATGGTTAGAATATCTCAGGGCGTGTACGAACATGACCCTAAGCGGTTTTTTCGTTTTCTCTTCTCACGATTTCAGCGTGGTTAGAGTATCTTAAAGCGTGTAGGAATATGACCTTGAGCGATTTTTTTCTTTTCCTCTTCTCACGATTCCAGCATGGTTGGAGTCTCTTTCTCCTCTCACGATTTCAGCATGGTTAGAGTGTGTCATTCCTTACTTGTTCTTCCTCCTCTCACGATTCTAGCATGGTTGGAGTCTTTTCCTCTTCTCACGATTTTAGCGTGGTTAGAGTGTGTCATTTCTCACTTATTCTTCCTCTTCTCACGATTCCAACATAGTTGGAGTATGTTACCCTATCCATTTTATTCGTTTTATCCATTGCATCCATTGCATCGTACTTTATCTTGTTGCATTCATCTTCTTTGTGTAAATGTGTTTAGGATCGTTATCATAACATTACATTGTTATTCCCGAGTAGATCATTACCCAGCAAATCATTCCTCACATATATCATACCACCCAATTACTTGTACCCTTTCTGCGAAAGGCATAGTTTTGCATGTGTATGCACCTATTCCACATGAATTATGGTTTGAGGGTGTCGGCACCTTTTCTGTGTTAAAACATAGTTTGATTTGCATCTCCATTCCTTTATGATATTTGTGTGGTAGGCACTGCTTGTGGTTTGATTATATTATTGCATTGCATTGAATATCATTTGTATCTTGTCCCTGAATTACGCTGGTTTGATTCCTCACAAAGGGATACATAGGCAACCCTCGAGTTCAACCAACTGCATCTGTATTTTGTTTGTTTTCCTAAGTCTTACGGCCTTGTCAAATGGGTCTTTTTCGAGGTTCGACATTCACTCACATCATTTCATGACTTCGAGCTCTGTTAAAGAGAGACAACTGTAGACACCCTATTTTGACTGCCCTTAAGACTTGGGCGCCTCACCCTGAACACTTGATAATGAAATATTATACTGTGTGATCGTTCGAATCTTCAACAAAAGAATTCAGTTTTGAGCTTCAAACCAAAACCTTACACCCCATTTTGACCAAAATGTTTTAGATCCTAAAAAATCCTCTTTTCAAATTGAGACCCGGCCGTGTGTATTTAGGGTCTGGCCGTGGGTATTTAGGCCCGGGCGGCTCTCAGTGGCAACAAGACCAAAATTGGACCAGGCAGGCCACTTTTTGGGCCAACCGTACATCTTCATGGCTGGCCAGCCATGTTCAGCGTAGCAGATATTTTGTAATAGCTGTAGCTGCTCCCATGCACATGCTTGGACTAGCTGTCTCTTTGCAGATATTTCTGATGTGAGAAGCCTTTTTTTCTATAAATACAAGACCTCTCTGATGGTTTGGGGTTATAAAATTTTGCCAAGAGCCATAACTTGTCCAACACACTTCCCTCTTCTCTTGCAATATACATACACTATTCATACACCTTCTAAGCTTAGACTTGAAGCTTTTGCTGAGGTTCTTGAAGATAATTTCATATCCTAGAGAGTGTTAAGCTTGTGGTTTGTCAACCAAGAAGAACATTCTCTCTTTACAGGGGTAATCTTTGAGCTTTTATACCATCTTTTCGCTCTCTTTTCTTTGCTTTTTCATACTAATTTCTGAGCTATTTTAAGCTTAAAAATTTGATTAAAAAGTCACAAAAAGAGGAGGGGTTAGCCACCCTTCCTTAGGCCTTGTTCCATAGCTTGTTGTTTTGCCTTTTTCTACTGCCACTATTTTTTTTGGAGTTTAGGGGTTGTTTAGTGTGTTTATTTAATTTATGCTTTGAATATTATACTTGTGTTGTTGTAAGTCCTCATGGATTTGGTGTATAAGCCATAAGCTTCCAATCTATTTAAGTTGATAGTCTTTTCTTTCATTTTTATAGCTTTCATGTACATATTCACGCCATTGTAACCATCCGCCTTTTCATTAGCACTCTACAATCTCCCTTCTTTCTTTATTTCTTTTGATAAAGAATTGTATCAAACAAAAGATTGCCGCTCAAGGCATAAGAAAGAAACCTCTCATGCTAGATGGTTAATCTCCTCAGAGATTAATTACCAGGGCATTACATCTCTCTTATGCTAAGCACAATCTCTTGTTTGATACCTCACTTTATCGCTAGTGCATTTACTTCTAAGGGACTAATTTTTCATTTAGACCTTTGGAAATCATAAAGGAAAGAGTCATTATAGCTCATTATCGAGTTTGGATTTAGAGTTATTATTGCTTATTTTGACTTTGCCTCCGAATTCATTATCTCTTGTAAATAAGTTTGATTCTTCCTTTATAATTTCCCCTGTAAAAAAGGGCTCGAAAAGCTCATTTCTTAGGTCAAGTCATGCTTGTTATTCTTTGTTGTTTTGGACTTAGTAGGTGTAATCATCATCTTTGGACAAAAAGGAAGAAAATAGAAAGGTAAAGTAAAAAGGCTAATAAAATTGGAGTAAAAAAAGGTAAAAAGATAATAAAATTTAGTTAGGTTTAGTCAGAAATTATACTAAACCTATTGCGTCTTGAATAATCGCATACTATTTCAGTGGTGTTCAATGATTCATGAAGCAAGTCTACCTCCTCCTTTGAGGTAACTCCATGATAGGGAGGATGTATTGTTTATCTTTTGTTTCATTTATTGAGCTCTTGTCCTATCGTTTCTAAGATCATCATGTAACAAATTTGCAATGATTGATGATTTGAGAATCAAATCTACTCCTCCCTTGATCACCTTCATGATAGAGAGGATAAACATCTCCTAGAAATACTCTGTCTTCCTCTGTTCCAATTCTGCTGCAGCATGGTATTCTCCAGAAAACAGTGGCTAATCGGCCACAATCTTATACGGCCGACTAGTTCAATAAGCCGGTCGACTACTCTGTTCAACAAAATAAAATAGACAACGACCATATTTCATTAGAGCTGGCCGAGCATCATTATGGGCCGGCCAAGATTTAGTATATGCAAACAGCAATCTGTTGTTGGCAAAACAAACAGATCTTGAGGCCAAAATAGAGCTATTTTCAAATTGTAAACAGAGCAGCTTCTGGCAGTGAGCAGAGAGAGGTTTCGGGAGAATGTTCTTGGATGTGCGCGTGTGATTCCCCGCGTTTCGTTTAATTCCTTTAGATTAGTATTTGTAATTAATTAGTTGATTTCATTTGGATGTGTAACAATTAGTTAATTCATTTGGTGTTGTAATAATTAGTTTATTAGGCCATTCGGACTCTTTTGTGCAAGGACAAATTTGTAATATTTGTATGTCTTCCAACTCTCATTTCTTTCTTCCTTTTATTTATATGCTTATCATGATTGCATACAGTATCATGTTTTCGTTTCATATCATTGCTATGATTTCTATCAATTTTTGCATACACAAGGTTCAGTTCATCATGCTTGAAATATCATTGATTATTTCTTACTTGAATACGTGCGTTACCGCATGGTTTGAGTGGATCCACATATCATGTTAGTAGCCAAATCTAATAGTTGCATTTTGTATGTGTTGCATTAGTCATGTGCATTGTTCGGGTCATACATTTTTTTCTAATCATTTCCTTTTTCTTTGGCTTACCTCGGAGTACTAGATGAGCATTTTTGCTTTAACATATTCATGTAAGTACTTGTTTCCATGCTTAGCATATTACCATGAGGCCACATGCTTACTTGAAATAAACTGTTTGAATGTCAATGGATGAATGTTGTTTTACTTGCATTGGGGATGATTTTGATCAAATGTATGTATGAACTCATTACTTTCCTTTTGAGTTGTGTGCACTCGAAACCCTTTTGAAAATCGCATGAAATCAAAGTCATTTCCAAAGCAAGCGAAACAGTCTATACTTATGTGCCTCACATAGTAAATTAGCATATTAATAAAATCAGAACAAGAGCATATAATGTTGACAAAATTCATATCATGATTAGTAGAGGCCAATCTTTGATCGGGTGAGAGGGGTGCTCAATTCAAGACCTTTCCCTTTCATACCTAGGTTCCCAAGCCGAGACACTTTAGTTATGACAGACAAGTGGCCTTTGGCACGAGTCATGGGTTTCCTAAATATTTCAAAAATATTTAGGTGGCGACTCTGAAATCTGGCAATGCAGTCCATTTCTGGCATCTTTGATGATTAATGGATTTCCTAAGATTTGCCGTATTTGGACTCTCATTTGTTTTTTCTGTTTCACATTGCACTTGTGAAACCAAATTCAGAACCACAAGAGTACGAACTGTAGGTATATCATATCCGAGGAGACTAAACCCCTCCAAGGAGCACGAAAAGCCAGCTACAGTTGGTTGTGGATGTTCTGCAGAGTTAGGGGGGGACGAGAGTTGGGAAGCGTTGATGGAAGGTGTGGTTGCTTGCTGCCCAGTGCTTAATGCAGTTGATTTGGTTGGAGCGTAATAGGTGTACTTTTCAGGGGACATCTCATTCGGTGGCATGGTTGGAGAATAGGCTCTTTTTGACAGTTGGGTTACGAAATCGGTGAATCCGAATGTGTTGGTCTTTATAGATTTTGTGGATATTATGACTTTTTAATTTTCTTAGTTTTTGCTTGATGTGGGCTATAGTTTTTGTATTTTTTGCATCATTTTGACACTTTGTTAATAATATCTATCTTTATTTATCAAAAAATAATAATAATAATCTGGATCAATCCAAATAGTAGCTATGATATAAATTGAGAATTCACATACTAATAGTCCTAAGAAAATAGAAATGCTAATCTCATGTAATTCAGTCTATTCAAACAAACATAATTCTAATATTTTTTAAATACAGCGACTAAAGAATTTATTGTATAATTTTTTGAAAAAAAAAAAATCATATCTTCGTAGGGTAAAACAGTACACGTCAACCATACAACTAATGGCCTTACAAATATCCTTTAGGAGATGAATCAAAAGTTAATCCAATCCAAAGTGAGATATGGACCTTGGCCGAGTGAAAGCAGTATTGAGTGTTACAAAACATTAGTCAGAAAAATACAATAAAATTAAAATTGTGTTTGATTCATAGGTTTGATGAGAGATTTAAAAAGAAAAATAAATAAATAAATAAAATATAATTATATTTCACACTCAATACTGTTAAAGAAAATATCACACCTGAGCAGCTGGGCTTCCCTCCATGCATTGATAAATATCATTATAAGAAATTGGAGTAGATTGTCCACTTTCATCGGTGAAGGAAAACAGTGGACGTGAACCATCTTCTGATCCAGCTTTACCTTTCACATGGCTGTATGAAATGGGACACATGAGCAATCCAATCAAATCAACTATTGTAAAACAAAACTAAACATAAACATTTCTTGTACTCTGATAATATATATATATATATATATATCTCCATAAAATTGCATAATTTTATTATTGAATCATAAATTATTTTAATTTTAGACTAAAGTTGTGTTTGTTTGGAGATTAGAGCATATGATTGGATTATGTATCTTGGCCATTTCAAATTCATGTTTAGAAACTAAAGGAATCTCCAAATTAATAGTTATTCGAGACGGTACATATCTTTATATGGAAGATAGTTGAATCTCACGAGACATGAAATATAAAATAATAGGATTAAAGACTCTTTCGATTTGGGGTTTTAAAAATCAAAATACCCTTAAATTATAGTTATTGAATAGTGACATATAAATATATATATATATATATATATATATATATATATATATTTATTATGTAGAAATAGGTGGCTTATTATGATACTTTTATTAAACATAATACCCGTCATTTTTATCATAATATGCAAATATGTCACTACTATATAATTCTAAAAGTATAATCTATATAAAAATTCTTGTGACAGGATATGATTTTACTAATCCTCTCTTAATTCAGAGACTATTCAAACGTGAGATAGAAATTAATCTAAGATACATTTTTTTTATTATTTAATTTTTAACTTGTTATCAAGCCCAATAGACCGGAAAATCTAGGAGACCAATCCTACCATCTACTAATGAGGGCTCAATTAAAGCCAAGTTTGTACTTGAGAGATTGTGAACTTGAAATTTTAATCGAGGAACCGTAATTCTAAAAAATTAATATTCTCCAGAATAATATAATAAAATATCAATGAATATTATCCCATGAAATTTAATGCAAGCAAACATATCCATGAAGTATAAAGTACAAATTGCATTAAAAGAAAAAAAATAATATATTGATGCATATATGTTTATGCATTTCGTAGATAAGTGGGCAACAGAAAACTAAACGTATACAAACTCAGAAAATGATTTTTCCTAAACAATTTTGTCTAGTTTTTTGCACTAAGTTACCTTCGAAGGCTAGAAATGGCTGGTGTCACTTCGGCTTGAGAAGGAGGTTGGAGAATACAGGAAGGAAGTTGGATGAGTGCCATGGCTAGTTTTTTTTTTTTGATCAGCAAAAAATGAACTTTATTGATGTAAAAACTAGTACAAGGTACAAATAAGTTACACCAATAAAGAAAAGAGGAGTGCATGCGCATCACAATGAGCAAAATGATCCCAACTAGGTTGGCACCAAAAAGCCCATCCTATCATTTGCTAGCACCCCAAGTTGGTGAGGAACCAACGGGAGAGAAATAAACAAACCAAAACCAGCAAGAGGACATAATCTGATAGATATCATCCAACAAGACTGTGGCCAGAGGCACACAGCCATCCACCTGCTATAGACAGGGGCACATAGCCATCCTCATAACACAGCAGCAGAATAGACCCGCAGCAGACCTCCATGACACTCAAAGCAGCCACCCGCCATCAGACTAGAAGCAACATCTCTACTCACGCAGCTAAGCAACCAAATCTGACCAGCCACCACCCAAGGGCCAACTTCAGCAAAGTGTTCGCTCGGATTTTTGGAGATGCAAAAATCTAAACTGGAAACCACAACACAGCACTGCTCCACACTCTGCAGACACGAGCAGGCAAATCCCCAAGGATCAACATCCACGACTACCCAGCCCCAACCTCAGACCAGACATCCCCAGCCTCCGACCAAACATTCCAAACCTGAAGGCAACCATTCTAGTTCAGGAGACAAACCCCCACACAAAGGAGAACAACATAGCAACTTGCCCAGCAGCAACATAGCAACTAGCCCCCAATGAAGAAGAACAACCCAGTAGCACGCTGCCAGAACCCACCAAAACACTGCATAGCTCCAACTGAACAGATTACTCCCTACTGATACACGTTCTGATCTGATGGAGATTGAAAACAAAGTCATGTATAGGATACTGCCACTCCCTTGAATTTGTTCTAAGCCACAGTGCCACTCTAAACTTAATCAAATCAGAGAGGATCTCCACATCCGCAACTGCGTTATTGAACACACATTCATTTCTTAGCTTCCAAAGGGTCACAAGAGGGACACATCTCCAAATCACCCTCTCGCTCTTCTTGAACTTACCACCCTCCCACCACTGAAGCAAACAGTCAACTGTGCTAGGCATAGCCCAATACAGTCCCCACCATTCTAACAAGGCCGACCAAACCTTCCACACAAACTGACAATGAAGGAGTACATGTAAGACCGACTCCTCATCATGCTTACAAAAGCAACAAAGGATAGAGGAACTTCCAGGAAGGACCCCTATTTTCTGAAGGAACACCGAGGTCTTAACCTTCTGTTTCCACGCTAGCCAGCCAAAGAACTGTACTTTAGGGGGTAAAACCTTATTCCACAGCATTCTAACAGCACCCAGATGACTTCCAACACCACTAGAACTGATCTGATACAATGAAGCTACTGAATAAAGACCTGAAGATGTGGCTGTCCAGTTTGGGAAATCAACACACGCCCTCGAAACTAATGGACCGGATGAGAGGACAGAAACCAATCTCAGCAAATCTACTCGTTCCCATTCAAACAACTCCCTTCTAAATAATAAGTCCCACTCCCCTGAGGATGCCTTAAGATCAACAAAAAATCTAAGGGCTCCTTTCTTTTCCTTTGACAAGCTAAACAGTCTAGGAAATTCAACTCTCAGACAGTGACCATCGCACCACATATCCTCCCAAAATCTTACCCTACAGCTATCTCCTACCTGCACTTTGAAATTATTAAGAAATCCCTCCACCAAAGAAGGGTGGAGAGAGGCCAAAGAGGAAATATCACGCCATAATTTTGACTGCCTCCAGCTAACCCCAGAATTCGGCAACCAACAGCACTCATCTATGTTGTATTTACTGCAAATTACTTTTCTCCACAGAGCTTTTGATTCACAAGCAAACCTCCACCACCACTTCAGCAACAAACAGGAATTAGCTACTCTAACCTGTCTAATGCCCAGCCCACCATTAGCAATACTTTTGGTAACCTCCTCCCATTTGACAAGATGAACCTTCCTTCTGAGCTCTGAACCACCCCATAAAAAAGCTGCTTGGATTCTTTCAAAATCCTTAGCCACTTCCTCCGGCATTCTAAACAGAGATAAATAATAGACTGGTAAGCAAGAGAGAACTGACTTTATCAACACCAACCTACCCGCAAAAGACAACATTCTCCTCTTCCACCCTGCCAGCCTAGCTTTAACTTTCTCAATAACTGGCTTCCATGCCTTTCTCTTACTCAGGCTAGCTCCCAAAGGAGCCAAGATAACTCAATGGTAATGTGCCAGACTTACAATTCAGATTAGCAGCAAGATCTACTAGGACATCTGAATCCACCCCAACCCCACAAACCACACTCTTGTGAAAGTTTATTTTCAATCCAGATACTAGTTCAAAACATCTAAGGATCCTCTTGATATTGACTACCTCACCTTCATCGGCCTCACAGAATAGGATAGAATCATCTGCAAATTGCAGATGGGACACACGTACCTCATTAACTCCTACTAACTCGGAACGACTTGATAACTTAGTTTCTTGGAGGAAAACAATATCAATTTTTCTGCCCACAATCAGACTTCTAATCTTGCCTCTTTTCTCCCTTCTACCCAATCCTCTGCAATTCCATGTAAGCATCTTCATTAGCCAACCAATATAACTCTGATATCCCTGTATACAACTCTTACTTACCTCTTCTTACCCTCTGCCATCCTCCCCTTGTCCTTTAGTTCCATTTCCGAAATCATCTCTAAGGCCTCAGCTTCCTTTCCTTCAAAATTAATCCCTAACAACCTCCCCACCTGAAGAGTAGCCCGAGCTTCATCCTTGATTAACCTAGCTTCCCCTTCACTGCTACTATCCAGAGATGAGGACGGACCAGCTGCCACCGCCGGCCTGAAAGTGACTGCCTTAGACCCTTTCTTGCTCGACGATGCATTTATCTGGTTCAAATTTCTAACAACGCCCGTGAACCCGCCGAATTGCATTTGGTTGCAGAGACCCACAACCTTCTTCTCGCCCCTCTTCCCTTTACCCTTCACGCCTTCCTTTCTTTTCTCCATGGCCTTCGTTAGCTTAGTCTGACTGGGCTGGATACCCACTACATTAGGCCTGCTCTTGTTAGTTCCCTCATTGGGCTTAACTGCCCCACCCTTATTTGACAGACAATTTCCTGGGCCTGGTCTACCTACAGACTCAGAGGGCCCACAGTTGGGTGTTTGAGCTGGGCCCAAAATGACCTCTAGGTTGATACCTGGCCTTTCGAAACCCGAACCACTCATGCTCTGTATAAAGCCTGGTGTATACACCTGACCCTCCTCCTTTTGAGATGCCTCGTTAACGCCCTTGTCGGAGCTTACCAACACCCTCATTGCCTCTTTCTCACATGCGCCATGTTCCTTTCCGAAATCTTCCACTGATTCAGCAATTGCCGAAGCATGCAATAACCCTTTATCTTCGCCCAACTCATCCTCTCTCTGCATCTGATCTGTCTCACTAACATGGTCCAACTCATTCATATTGGCCACGTCAACACCTGAGTCAGCTGCCAAGTCATACCTCTTCACCTCCTCCTCCTGAGTTTGTCTTGAGTCCCCGGATCGGCACTGCCAAAGTAACCAGACTCTTCATCTAGGTGGATCTTACATTTGCACACCTCTTTCACCACTGCAGACACTACCCTTTGCTCCTCGCATAGTCTTACTGGATGGGTCTTGCCTTGACACTCCAGGGTGATTACCTGATTAATAAGCTCCATCCTCTTAGTTGCAACTCTGAGTTTTGCACTGTTGAATGACGCCGGATTACTAACATCACCTTCAAAACTAACAACTTCGCCCCACAGACTGCCTATCTTCTTCAAGGTACTGCTACTCCAGAGATTAAGAGGAATACCATAGCAGCTTAACCATACCCACCTTTCCTGATCCAAAATAAGGCCAGCATTCCATTCAGTGATAAACTCGCACCATTCATGGATCCATGGATAAAACAGTGGATATTTAGACTTCATATCATCCTGAGAGTCAAACGTTATGACCACATCTCTGCCACCCCCTTCTCTTGCCAGAACCTCTCCCACTCCTTTTATTTTTAACTCCTCTTTCAACTCTTTCGCACTTCGATTCGGTTTGAGCCTTATAATAACACTGTCGTACACCCATCCATTACCCACCTCCTCAACTTTCACTATCATGCTATCCCTGGATTGGTTGGTCTTGACAGTAGCTGCTTCTGCATAGGATCTATGGTCCCTCAACTGAGCCACATTTCTATCACCTCCTACAAGACTGGACCTGCGATTAGTCAAACCATACCCTTGATTCTGAGGAGTGACCCTAGGCCTTGTTATCTCTAGGCTGTACTTAGCACTGTTTACCTCCAAGGCCTTATCATCTACCCACAGACCATTAGCTTTTAGGATTGCCATTTTCATGGCCACAGGGCAGTTAAACCTCACAAAACCAAACCTTGTATTCTTCACCTTACGTCTCTTCTGTGGGATGAAAACATCTGTAACAATACCAAACTTCATGAACAGCTTATACAGCCCTCTTGGATCCATGGAGTTTGGTATATTATCCACAAAGACTGTGAACCGCCTGACTCTTGGCCCAAAATGCCCTGTATCTTGACGTCCTCGTCGATTTAGCACCGGAATCCACCCTCCTTGCCTAGTTGGTGTAGCCATTTTCTCACAGTGTATGGCTAGTTTAACCCTAAAGAAAATGTTGATGAGATTCACTATGAAATAACAAGAACATAACATATATATATATACACACACACATAAAGATGACAATTGGATGAGCGGATGGCCGAAAAAATGTTGTCATGTCGTGCTTGGACTTTCTTCTGGGAAAGAGTATAATATTGTGATGACTAAAATTTTTGTATCAAATTTATTTATCAAAGCATGCGTATTTTTGTGTTAATAAAAGTAATTCACATTTATTACTTTTTTTTATTTTTTATTTTTTATATTATACTTCTTAATAACCAGTTTATATATTTTTTTGATCAGCTAGTAACCACTTTATATGTCAGCAAAACACTGTATTGATCAATGCAGTGCTAACACATGAAGTGCTATATTAAAAGTAATAAGTGTAGCATAACTCTAATACAATAGTTTCACATTTTTTTAATGTATTGTATCAATGTATTAGTGAAATATAAAATGTCACAACATTGAATAATCAAATTTGATACCAAAAAAAAAAAAAATGAGAATTGGTGAAAATCTCCTCTTATGAGCTTATATCATATTAGATCGAATGATTTGTTTGTTTTGATTATAAGGACACAATTACTGAAATCAATGAGAATTACAAATTATTGTTTGAAATGATTTTTTTTTTTTTTTCTATTACTTTTGACTTTGTACTTCTTTCTTCTCTATTTTCTCTCTCAATTCTCACATACTAATATCATCAATCGCTGTCGGCAGCTCACCAAAAAAGTTGTTGGCAATGGAAAGTCGTCAACATGGAAAAAGTCACTACAAAAGTTGTAATTTGTATTTTTACCAATTACATTATGGCATGTAATTTTTTATTAAAAATTTATAATATACAATTAATGATCTCAGAATAATTTTTTTTTTTTTTATGTATAACTCTCATAAAAATGAATAAAATTTAATTGATTATAAATCATTTTTACTACATAATTTAAATAAATTTTATGTTATTATTTTAATTTAAAATTAATTTTTGATTGTTTATTTATACCTCTGCATAGCACGGGTAATATATTAGAAGAATAGTTTTTTTTTCTTTAAAATATATATATATATATATATATATGTGACCAGAGGGGTGGAAAGCCGCCCAAGCCGAGTCAAATTGAAATTTTGTGTCTGATTATTGGAGTTTAAAATGAAAATTTGTAGCTGACATAACTCGAGCTGAGTACCAATACAACCATGCTTTAAAGCAACTTGATTCCCACTTTGGCATGCTAAAATATCAAAATGTTGTATTTGACGATTCTACTTTAATTGTGAAAACGATTGTTAAATTTTATATAAATTTTGGTAGAAAATTTAGCATTACTAAAATTTGGCAAGAGGAAAACTGAGTATTTTGTCAAATTTTGATAATCTATCTACTAATATGTGATCCGTGCCATGCATGAGATGAAATAATATATTACTGACAAAGAAAAAAATTGATAGTTTTTCTCATTTTTTCTCCGTAAATAAACATTTTATATATAATTTTAAGAGTTTTATAAAATTATGAAAAAGTAAGACTTTAACAAAAAATAATTTAATATCTTTTCTGATTTTACAAAGTTCATAAAAATTTTCACTTTTTATATCCAACTAACAAATTTTGTTACCCAATAGGTATTTTGAATTTTTTTAAATTCAAAAATCAAACTCAATGTATAGATGCTTTAATTTATTTTTTTTTAAAGATTTTGATAGCTAGTAGATTTGATATGATTGTAATTATGTAATGTTTTACCCATGATTATCTTGTAGGTGTTATCTATTTATTTTTTAAAAATCCAAATCAACAAATTTAGCCATGAAATTGAATAAGATTTAAGAAGACCTTTTTTTTATGTCCCTAATATTATGATTTTAGAGGATAAAGGACATCCAAAAATTCATAGTAGCTTAGGTCTGTATCATGTTTATTGGACCAAAATTCTCTCGCATCATTCTCTCTCCACGATTGATAGAGAAAAAATTGGACTAAATTTCTCCGTGTGATGACCAGAGAAATTTGTAAAATTGATATTTTTTTGTCATTTTAGAGAATTTGTGAAAGCATCACCCGTTGTTCAGTTTATTTTTTTTGGCAAAAAACCTGAGCTAAATTTTTCTGTCATTGTAATGAAATTTGTAGTAGCAATACCCATTGTTCAGTTAATTTTCTTTGCTTAAAAACTTAGATTAAATTTATCTTTCTGTGATGGCCAAAGAAATTTGAATTCAGTTGATTTTCTCTAGCTAAAAACATGGACTAAAATTCTCTGTCATGCTTATTTTCTCTAGCCATTTAATACTTTCTTGTGTATTTGAATTTCATTGGCCACATTACAACTCTCTTGAGATATGAAATTTATCTGAGTTTGTGTTTGTTCATGTGTGTAAGGAATTTCACTGGCCACTTACTCTTGAGATATGAAATTTCTCTGGCCATTACGTAATGATCCAATTTTTTTTTTTAAATAGCCAGCGCATGATTTAATTGAGCAAATTTTTGAATTTGATTGCCGTGTAAATTCTGTGCCAAAACAGTTCAGTTTTGCATTTTTTAAAAATAGTTCCCGATCTCAGAAAATTATGAAATTTTTATACGTTGTTCTCATATGAGTCTAACACGTTGGATAAAAATTTCAGAATTTAATGATGAGTATTTATTTTAGGAAAATTCACGGACTGATTAATATTCAATTTAATTTATAGCAGAATTTAAAATTGAGTTTTTGGTGTTTGAACCATGATTTGAGATAAATTTGTTAGGGTCTATTTTGATATATAATTGGATCATATTTGACTTATGGGTGAGACCCATGACTTAGATTAATTTAAATTGAGTTTGTTTAATGACTCACGTTTAACTGTTTAGTCCTTTTAAAATGTGAATGGTAATAACCACCTTGAGAGTTGTTATTATTTACTATATAGGATTATAATAAATATCTGATAGTTGATTTTATGATGTGTACCATATGGTGAAAAATTATATATTTTTGTAGCAAATAAAATGGACGTATATTTCGTGGTGAGCAAAATATTATATTTTGTGATGTGTACAAGCAAACAAGATATATTTTGTGGTGAGAAAATATTATATCTTTTTATCATTAATAATGTTGAAATATACTTTTAATTAATATATATAGATATATATGTATAGATAGATAATTGTATTGATTTGAAAAAAAAAATGTTATTAAATTGAAACAAGGAGGCAGACCCACGTGGGTGCTGTTCTCCCATTCCTTTCTTCTTCTTCTTCTTTTTTTTTTTTTTGTCTTTTTCTTTTCCTTCTTTCTTCTTCTTTACTTCTTCTTCATTTCTTTTCTTTGCTACCTCACTTCTCTCTCGGCTCTCGATTCTCTCTCTCCCTCTCTCTAAATTTTTTTTGTTACATTTATCATATAAAATCTTTGATCTACCAAAATCTATTAGGTTTTAGACCAGAGTTCTTAAGATCAAAGTGAAGAGCTTGGTGAGAGCAACGTTTTGACCAGTGGAGATCGAAATTCAACAAAATTGAAATTTTAGATTTTTGCTGGTTTCCTCTTCTAGCTTGAGGTAGAGATTTTTCCTACACTTCTTTATGCACTTTTACTTGATTATAGGAATCTTAGAATTATATATAATTTAATTAGAATTTTTGAAAATTTTGTGATTTAATTGCTTAAAAGAGAAATTTTGAGAAAAATAAAAAGTTGATGCCCAAATTGTGAAAGTGTAAACTTGGAATATGTTTGTAAGGTTATGACAAAGTTATGTTTTAAATTTGAACAAAAACAAGCTTCGATTCGATTGGTTTTGAAATTTTTACCGGTTTGTGGCCAAAAGAGCATTTTTAAAGAAAACAAAGGAATTACGTTTAACTTTTGGGGCTTTCGATCAAAATAGGATGTCATAGTTGAATAATGCTTGGAGAATGAGTTTGAAAAGAAAATGATGTTTTCTTGGGTATTAACAGTATTATTTTACTTAATGTATCCGTTGGAATAAAACCGACACGATTAGAAATGGATCTTGAGAGGTTACCGGACGTGATTGTGATATGAAAACTAGTGTAGTTGTTCATATTTGATGAGATGTGGAATAGATTGTATTTATCAAAATTTTTAGAATTTAATTGTTTAAATATCTATTTTAGGATATCGGTGGAGGATAGCAATGATGGTTGTAGAAATGCATGAGACTTAGGTAAATTGAACCATATTCCTCATTTGTTGCATTGGACATTGCATTACATTCATTTCATTGGAAATGTATCTGCTTTTGAGAAATGTTTAGATATGTATCTGTTTGTGAAAAGATGAATACTTGGTGAATCTGGGTAGGGGGTGTAGAACCGCGCGGTTAGGTGTCAAGCCTTCCAGTTTACTGGTAAAAATGACAGTGGTAGTGCATTAGGGCCTACTTGCAGACACTCACCTAGAGATTCACAGAGCCTGTATTCATGTAATAAATATGGTTTAAAATGGAAATTGTTTTATATCTGTTGTTGCATATCAGCATTGCATGCTTTATAAAAAGAGAGATAAATTGTTTTATCATGAGCATGGCATGAGCATACTCCTCTTTAGTCTTATCATAGTTCATATGTTATGCAATATATCTCTACTAGGCTGTGACTCACCCTATAAGGGAAACCATTTCAGGTACAGGTGTTATGCCTCCGCCAAGGCATTGACTTGGAAGGACTCGGAGCTGAGGCTTCATTTTGTTTTATTGTTATTTGTTGAATGTAAGCCCAAGGCTGTATTTGTGTGAGTTGAAACTCCATTTTGTGTAACCAAGAATGCTCTTAGATAAATTTGTAAGCCTGTATGACACTTATTATCTGTTTGGCTTCCATTTCATACTTAGTATAAAATGTACGCTTAGGATTGGAACTGGGGCATTGAGATGTGAATAGCGTGTATTTGGTATTTGGGATTTAATGAAAATGGATGTATGGAATAGTTAGCTATATATATGTGCTTGTCTATCAGGTGGGTTTTGTGGCATAAATAGATATACCCTGTCCAATTTTCGGGGCGTTACACTTAATACTGTCTCGTGCATGTATGGAATTCAGAAAAATTTAGAAATCGCATTAAAAAACCACAAAGAATTTCAAAATAAAAAATGTCCAGCTCACAAAATAACATGTCCAGAGAAAATTACACAACAGAAAAATTTATAACTTAACAAAATAAAATATCTAATAGAGAAATTTCTCTCTGTTAAAATAACTAAAATTGAAGAACTTGTTCAATTCACAATATATAATTCAAAAAAATTTACAAATCATACACATATTACAAACTAACCTTATAAACTTAAATTAACTTTCAAAATCACAAAAACAAAAACATATTCAAATAAAAAAAATACAGAAAAAATCTTATTTGCTAACTATTCCACAAATTGCAATTAATTTTCTCAATCAAAAAATCTAATCCAAAGAAATTTACAAATCATAAATATATCCAAAAAATTACATCACTACTCCAATCACAAATAACATGTCGAGAGAAAATTAAAACTGACAGAAAATGGATGAATTATCATAGAGAAATTTCAAAAATAAAGAATAAACAATATGTTTCCTAGTGATTTGATCTATCAACAAAATTCATAAACTACCAAACCCATCACCTTTTAAAAAAGGGTCCGGCTTCTGTCCAGTCCGGGATCGGACTGGACGGTGCTGTCGGGCCAGTGGGGGCCCATCACGGGTCCCGTTTTGAAAATCTGAACCGTTGAATGTGTAGAACTCGTCGAGTACTACATGCTTGTAAAAAATCACGTTGATTGGATATCGATAGCTATGTGATCAAATCAGTTTTGTATAAAAAAAATGAACGGTGAAAAAATTAACGGTTGATAAAAAACTGTTTTGTTCACATAGCTATCGATATCCGATCAACGTGATTTTTTACAGGCATATAGTACTCGACGAATTCTACACATTGAACGGTTCAGATTATCAAAACAGGACCCGTGGTGGACCCCCACGGGCCCAACAGTACGGTCCAGTCCGATTCCGGACTATACAGAAGCCATGGCCTTTAAAAAAAGCATTTGGTAATAATAAATTTAAAATTTATATTTAAATCATATCATGTGTTATGTTGTGACGTATATAGTCAGTTTAAAAGTGCCAATACTGACTCAAACATTAAAAACAAGGATAAATTACAAATAAATCTTAATAGTTGGACTTAATTTCCATCAAATCTTATTGAAAATAAGTCTTAGTAAAATCGTCGCTAAAAATAATTTTTTGTGACGATTTTTTGTATGTCATTAAAAAATGACAATTAGTGACTTTTTTTTGTCACGATTTTTATAAATTGTGGTTAAAACTTACAATTAATAACGTTTTCTTGTAATGAATTTTTCAAACTGTCACTGAAAGTTAAAAATTAGTGACTTTTTTGTGATGATTTTTTAAAATTGTCACTAAAACTTATAATTAGTGATATTTTTTTTGACAATTTTCAAACTGTAACTAAAAATTAACAATTAGTAACGTTTATTAATAGTATTTGGAAAAAAAAAAAAAAGTCATTAATTATCATAAGACCTACTGGATAATAAGTTTACCTATTATGACCTATACATAAATCCCCCAACAATAACCTAAAAACTAGAACTGGAGGCACAACACTTGTGTTGTGAGCTTGTGAGAGCATTTTTCGAATATATTTTGATAATTCGAACCGTTAATATTGTAGAGTTTGTTGAGTAGATCATCTATGTAAAATGTTAAGTTAATTAGACGTATATAATCCACACTACAACACCTAAGAGTTTAAGAGACCAAAAAAAAAAAAAAAGGTGAAAATTTTATTACAGAAGATATTTATAGGCCAATTTCTATCGTCGTAAAGAAAGTCGCTAAAAGGTTAGTCTGAAAAGTAAAAAATAAAACTTTTGGGGGCAAAATTTTAAAAATGTCACTAATAAATCCAATTTTAGGGACAAAGTAATTTGGTCTCAAAAATGTTTATTTTTTGAGACAAAAAATTTGATCCCAAAAGGATAATAATTCAAAACTAATATCCAATTTCCGTTGCAAAAAAATATAATAACGACACATTTTGTAACAAAATTATTTGATCCCTAAAAAATAATTTTATCCCTAATTTTTGAAACCTTAATTTTTTGTAGTGCCATAACAAGACCGGCCAAGTTTGGGAAGACTAAATAAGTGTACTTTTTGACTTTTTATGAAATATGGGTTGGATTTGGATTGGGTTTGAAGTGATGTGTTAGAGAGGTGATGTGATTTAAATAAGATGATGTGACTTAAATAGGATAGTGACTTTTTGACTTTTTAGATTTTTATGAGGATGCCAAACTTGTTGTATAAAAAATAAACGGTTAGTATAATTTTGACAATTTTTTTAAAAATAATTATGGTCCAATCATGTGTGATGATTGTCTGATTAACCTCATTTTTTAAATGAATGATATAATCGATGAATTCTATAACATAAATAATTCAGATCATCAAAATAAAATCGAGGCAAGTCTTAACCGGTATGTCACAGCGAGATGCTATGACAGCACCCCAAGTCTCCTAGAAACTATGTTGGAATTGATTTTTATGCTAATTTTTAGCTCAAAATCTTGTCCTTAGATAATTGTCATGATTCATGCCTAATAAATTCTTAAATTAATAAATATTTTTTAAATAATAAATTTGCTGTAAATATTTTTGACTCCTTAATTTTTATATGCCACGTGTATTTTTTAATTTTTAAAAATAAATTTTTTTTATTAAGATCTTTAATAAATATTTTAAAATTTTAAAATTATGTAAGACTAAATTTATATTTTGAATTTTTTTTAAAACATTTTAAATTTCAAATTAAATATGAATTAAATAATTTTGATTTTTTTAAATATTTTCTATATAAAGATTTTTAAATTATATTTTTAAATTTCAAATTATAAAAGATTAAAGTTATATTTGAAATTTTATTTAAAAACATTTAAATTTCAAATTAAGTATGTTTATATTTTTCTTTTTTCTTTTTTTGACTTTCTATATAAAAAATTTTAAATTTCAAAATTTTAAATAGATGGGTCAAATTAAATTCGACCCCGTTACGTAGCTCAAAATCCTCGTGGCTCGATTGGCCCGAAAATCAAAACGACGTCGTTTTGATTTTTTTTTTTCTTTTTTCTTTCTCGTTTTTCTGAAGATTTGAAGATTGAAGAAGAAAAAGAAGAGAGAAGAAGAAGCTGGTGAACACAGACACACCATCATCATCAACAACCTCTTCATCAACATCATCATTATCAACACATCGTCATCAGCCAATAATTTTTTTTTTCCCCTTCACCTTCAGATCTGGATCTACTAGGAAAAAAAAAAAAAAAAAAATCAAGAACAACATCTTCATCAACATCATCATCAACATCATCATCATCAACACATCATCATCAGCCAACAATTTTTTTAAAATTTTTTCCTTCATCTTCAGATCCAAAAAAAAAGAAAAAAAGAAAAAAAATATAGAAGCCCCGGCTTTGGAAGCACGAAAGATTGTGTCTATGCCTTCAAATGGAGGACTATTGTAGCAATAAGGGCATAAAGGGAATGTCTTGCCTTTTGGGCCAGGCAAGGAGAAGAGCAGAAGCTCAAAGTTGTCCAAGGGCTGTCGCCTCTCTCTCTTTCCGTCTCTCTTCTCTCTTCCTCTCTCTTTCTCCTCTCTCTCTCTTGACCTCCCTCTGTTTCAGATATAAACGGAAAAAAAAAAAACTGCCCAAACGACGTCGTTTTGGGCAGTTGAGCCATTCAGACCACTTATTTTTCGAGCTACCAATCTTTTTCCAATTAAATTATTGCAGTTTTTTGTCACATTTATAACATGACAAAAATTAAAAACTTACCATGTTGATTATTTGAGTATTTAATAGAATGATAAGACAAATATCAATAAAATAAAAAGAACCAATATGAAAATTAAAATATATTTTTATATTTAAAAATATATTTTTATATTTAAAAATTCAAAAAATTTAGAAAATTATATTAAAACTTTAAGTCTCAATGAGACAATAACAGTTTTGCTTATATAATAATAAATAAATAGATAGATAAATAGATAGTATATATTATAGCAAATAGACCTTTTATTTGAAAGACTCAAATGAGGTTCAAATCGTCAATCTAAATTTCTTGATTTTTCTAAAAATTTAAATGTTAAAGAAACACACATGGCATCAAAATATTGGCCCATCAAGTTATGTCTATAATTTTGAAATTTAAAAAATCTTTATATAGAAAGCAAAAAAAAAAAATTTAGTCATATCTAATCCATCATATATAACTTATATTTAAAAGGAATTTCAAATGTAATTTAATCTTATTTAAGTATCTCTCTCTCAACTTTCACAAAATCATTTTTTTTTCCAACTTATTTAAGTTTAATAAGCCATAAATAGTACTCTTAAATTAAAATAAATTATAATAAACTTATTTAAATTGTAACAAATAGTCCCCATAATATATGATAAGCATGATCATCAAATCAAGAATAGAAATGATATTTTTGCATCTCAGAACTTTGTATCAAATCTTACTTTAGCCATTACATAAAAAATCATGATAGTTAACCCATGCACTTCTTGTCAAATATTACTTTGATCCCTACGCATGAAATCGTTACAGTCGATCCCTTACATTTTTTTTTCAAATTACACTTTGTTCTCTACACCAATGTCAATGTCTCTATTTTGTTATTCCATTGTTTAAATTTTTAACAAAATCCAGTCATGTGATAAGAATGTAACTACGAAATGAGGATAAAAAAAGAAAATCATCTCCGTTTTCTATCAATACATACTTTGCCCCAAAATGTATATCAAATTATGATTGTATTAGGTTAAAACAAAACATAAATTGTAAACGATTTAAAAGATGAACTAGTGTTTTGCATAAATTGAAATCACGAAATTCTGTTTTTCACTCTAACATAGTTTTCTATCTATTCATCTTTTTCTTTTCAATTTCTCAACTGCCTTTTTTATTTCAAAAGGTTTATTTACCTCTTGGTTCCAATTTTCAGTATACGAGCACACACACACACACACACATATATATAACTTTCACGTACTTATCACGTAAGACAAAGTGAGTATTGGTGGGAAATAAGGATAATTTTATTCTCTTACTCTCATTTCATAATCACATTCTTGTCATATTCTGTTAAAGATTTAAAGAATTGAGTAATAAGTGGACATTAATACTTGTGTGGGGATCAAAGTGGGATTTGACCAAAAGTGCAGAAATTAAAAGTCACGATTTCATGTGTAGGAGTCAAAGTGAGATTTGACTAAAAATATAAAGAAATTGTTATAATTTCATAAGTGACAATTAAAATAAGATTTAATACAAAATACAGAGTTACAAAGTATAATTTCCCTTAATGAATATACCATTGATTATTGTTACCGTGACAAGTTCTCCCCTGAAGAAACTTCAGCGGATAGTTGAACAAACTTGAAAGCAATGGGAGTTGACCGATACAGTTATATTTTATTACAGACTTCATTTGTAATACCTTTGGGCATAAAAAGACTTTAGAAGAAAATAATATACATATATAATTTTTATACAAAATTGACGTCGTAATGATATTTTTATAATTGTAAACTAAAGTGATGAATATTTTAATATATATGATGAATAATTATAAATGTGACATATGATGTTTTTATATGAATAAAACTGCATTTTTAAAAGTCTACTAATAAATTTTCTTAAAATTGATATAGCAATGTTACATAAATGTACTTGAACCCACCTTCTACAATTGAAATAAATATTAACGGTAAACGCTTACTTAATATTTTCTTAACAAGTTTTACGCAAACTTGACGTGGCAAACAGGGCCGGCCTTAAACAATTCGGGTTCTAGGCGAACTAACCAAAATTAGGTTCTTTGTATATAATTATATAAAAAAAAAAAAAATGAAAAATGAAAAAATGTTTAGATAAAATAATAAATACTTGCAATATTTTTATTTGTTAATACCTGCCACATATATAATCACTAAAATTATATACTTAATTTATTTACATAAATCAAGACATGAAGAATCTTTACATGAACAAAAAAAAAAAAAAAAAAAAAAAAAGAAGATAAATTGAGTCTTATTGCTTTATGATTTATCAAAATCTGGATTAAAAAAAAAAATCACCAATGTATAAAAAATTATATACTTAATTTATTTACATAAATCAAGGCATGAAGAATCTTTGCATGAAAAAAAAAAAAAAAAAAAAAACAAAACAAAACAAAAAGAAGAAGAAGAAGATAAATTGAGTCTTATTGCTTTATGATTTATCAAAATCTAGATAAAAAAAAAAAAAATCACCAATGTATAAAAAATATTAAATAAAATATAAATTTATAATACAAAATAAAATTTGAACCAACTACCACAAAATATTAGTTAAATGTTACTTTTATTGTATTTTTAGATTCAAAATTACTAACTAAGCATTTATAATTTATATGGAGCCTTTAATTTAAATTGTCATGAACTTAAATTAGTTGAGTCAAATCCTTATATTTTGGGTCTACCAATGCTATAAGAGCTAAAATTAATTTAGAGTAAGAATGAGAATTTTCAACACATCTATAATAATACACAAAATTAGTGAATTAACGACAAAGCATATGGTTATGAACCGAAATGACACCATACTATGGGTTTGATAGAATAAGACTCTTAGAGAGTGGATTTACTAAAAATGCTCATAATATAATATATAATATATATATTATATATATAAATTCCGAAGAAATGTTAAAGACTCATAAATTCACCAAAAATGATATGATAACAGAATTCGAGTCGACATCATTAGGTGTATAACAAATCAAAAAATATACATATCATACAATATAATTCTATCATATATCTAATTATTTATCATATTCAATTTCATATAATAATATTTTAATTTTTAAAATTAACAAAATACAAAACTTAAACATATTATAATAATAGCCCGTGCCATGCTTGGCCTGTGTAAACTAGTATCTATATATATATACACACACACATATGTGTGTTTAAACAACTAAGAAATTGATAAGCTTGACTTTATATAAAGGCTTATTTTGGGAAGATGGTAAAAAGTGACTTTTTGGCTTTTAACTAAGCTTTTGGCTTTTTTAGATAAATAATTTGGGAAGTTGGTAAAAAGTGGCTTTTGACTTTTTTGATTAATATTTGTTTATGATGTCAAATCATAATCAAATGACCAAACTATCCCTATTTAGTTTAAAATATTACAACTTCACCCATGTAGCATATTTTGACTCATGAGGGGTAAAATTATAATTTCACCCTTGGCTAAAAACCACCTTCCCAAATGAAAAAAAATTCAAAAAAACTAACTTTTGACTTTTGCTACAAACCAAAAAAAGTGACTAAAAGCCAACTTCCCAAAACAAGCCAAAGTTGTCAGATACCAAACTTTTGATTCCTAAACAAAATATTCATCTAAAAAATCGAATTTGATCATATATGGAATTTGTTATTAATAAAATACACAGCATAAATGATTTTGATAATAATTTTTTAAAAGATAAATGTGATTTAATTATGTGACTATCGTTATTTGTTGATTTAATTTTGTATAGATTATCTATAGCGATCTTGATTTTGACCCGACACTTGTGGTAGTCCAAACTTAGGTTTATGGTTTCTAAATGTTGTCCATTGTCTTTCTCTTTATTCCTCCTTAAATTTGATTATTTGGACGTGTTGAGTATGTTTGGAACAGGTTGGTTGTTTGGTTTTCAAACCTTGTGTTGCCTAGATTTTTGGTCCTCCGCTCGAGCGGGATTTGCAAACTCTCAGTACTTTGCACGTCTGCAAAAGTGCCGCACGACTGTCTTCTACGCTCAAGCGGCGTTCCCTACACTCGAGCAGGTGGGCGCTAGAGCGACCGTTCTTGCGCTCGAGCAGTTTGTCTGTCATCTGCAAAAGTATTAGATGTGTGTATTCTGAGCTCGAGTGGGTCACTCTTGCGCTCGAGCGAAACAACTTGTTGTGTCTAACGCTCGAACATCAACTCTCGTGCTCGAGCGGACTGTGCGTATATCAAATTGCGAAAATGACTTTTTACATCACATTTTCATATCTTTTCTTCCAAAAACCCTAAAGTAAAACACTCTCTCTCTAAAATACTCTCTCTCTCTTTCTCTACTTTTTCTCCTAGATCTGTTGATCTCTCTACCCTAGTATCTTTGGAAAAAGGGTAGAGCATTTTGGGAGCTTCACTTTGGTTCGATTGAAATTTGGTTTCGGTGTCATTGGAGTCTCGTGCTTGCTCCATTGCTCTTCTAAACTTGAGGTAAGGACTCTCTATACGTTAATATGGGTTTTAACTTGGTTATAGGCTGTTTTATAAAAATAGTGAGATTTGGGAATGTTTTGAGCAAACCTAGGGTTTGGGTTCAAGTTTGAAAATAGGGGTTTTTATGTGGGAGTTGTATAAATGATTATGGGGTTTGGGTATGAGGTTATCTTGTGTCAAAATGATTGATTTTGACCTTTGGGTTAATATTAGGAAAATATGAAGCTTGCCCTAAAATATCTTGAATAATTATTTTGTATAAATAATGAAATCGGTATGAAAAATGTGAAATTAGGAGAATGTATACATGAATAGTGTTGTTGGATTTGCTTAATCACTTACCTATAGAAATTTGATGATTTATCTATTATAGGGATTGTATATCTGTTTAGAGATAACTATTTTGAGCTATCGGTGGAGGATAGTTATAATTGTTGTAGACATTGCATGTATATTAGGTGAATTGAAACTAATTCTTTAACCATTATCATTGAATATGATTCTGAATGATATACATTGTATATGTATGATATTGAGGAGAAAAAAGGGGATGTACTCCATGTTTTAAGGAGAAGACAGGGGATGGACTCCGTTGAACTAAGTTGGCCTGTGTGTCCAAAGTGAAAGTCCCGAAAACCATTTGTATACATGGATGCCAACTCCCGCGGATGAAATTTCCGTAAAATAGCAAATAGAACTGAATGAATTGAAATACGAGTTTGGTATAACATGGTTTTGGAAAAAGTTATAAAGATATTGTTGTAGGACAATGAAAATGTGCATCATACTCATATCCCGTTAATTCTCATATATTGTGTTAGATTGTTCCTACTGGGCTTTGGCTCACCCTACTTGGTAAACCATTTCAAGTACTGGTGACATGCTTCTTCCACGAACGTAGCTTGGGAGGACCTAGGAGCTAAATGCTCTTTTTGTTATTTTGTATTTAATGTTCGTACAAGCCTAGGGCTTTATGTGTACAAAACTTATGATTCTCTTTTGTTGTAACCAAGCGATGTCTTAGAAAGATGTAAGTTCACAAGGCATTTATTTTGTTGATCGATAACTGGTATTACATCCTATAGATTCAGGATGAACATTTATGAATGTATACTGCATGTGTTATCCTTTTTAATATGAACTTTGATGAATGAAAGCATATTATCTCTATTATCCCTTGGCATTAAGGATTGGTTTGACTGTAATATTTTGGGGACATGACAACTTTGTACTAGAGCGTACCGAGTTTGAATACTTTGGGTACGTGGGAAGTGATTAGTACCACAATGGATTTGTCACACTTGTTAGAGACTTAAGTATGGACGATATGTGTTTATATGATAACATGCTTATGTGATTACATGGGTATGGAATTAAATTTCTAGGATGCTGATTGAGTCCACGGGTTCTTAGAAATCCTGTTAAAAGAGCACTTGATCACTACTGTTTCTAATTGGAACTCTGGCTACGCCGCAGGACAGTCATTATCCGGAGACGAAATTCATATGTGTTTATGTGAATACGTGCTTATGTAGAGTGAATTACTGTTGTCCATCGTATTAGAACGCGAGTGAGTTAGCTTCGGCACATTTGTAAATGTGCTAATTTCTTTTGTTACCTTTATTAGGATGTCAGGACGTAGGCATGGTGGTCGGAGCATTGAGGGAATCCATGGACATTCTCAAGGCTGAGAATCAAGTCCAGGCCCAAGTAACTTAAGCAGGGCTATCTTTTCTAAAGCGGAAGTTCTTCTGGTCAAATCTGAATGAGTTTTTGGGGGATCCCAAGGAGCCACTAAAAACGAATGAGTAAGTAGAGCAGATTGTGAAGACATTTGAGATGCTCCACATCGAAGACGGAGGTTTGAGAGTGACCTTGGTGTCCTTCTAGTTTAAGGAAGACGTGGGTCAATGGTGGAAGTATGCGCGGGGGCGCATTGAAGGGACTTGGGAGGCCTTTGTCGACGCTTTCCAGGAGAAGTTTCTGCCTCTCACAGTTAGGGAGAAGTTGAGAGACCAGTTCACTAAGTTAGTGCAGTTGAACACACCTATGGTAGAGTTCGAAGCCACCTTTACTAGCTTGTCTAGGTTTGCACCCAAGCTAGTAGCGACTGAGGAACGCCGTTGCTTGGAGTTAGAGAATAGGTTGAGGATCGCGCTAATGTTTAAGGTGACCGATTCGATTATTAGGGATTACGGACGTCTTGTGGAGGCGGGGGCTCATCTGGAGACCGTGATACAGTTGGAGAAGAAGAGGATAAGGGGCTTTAGGAGGAGCCAGGATACCCAAGGGAACAGTAAGAGGCATAGAGGTTCTAATCTCCAGCAGTCCTAGGGAGCACAGTCGAGGTATACCTTTCTAGTACCAAGTTCGGGTTCTGGGAGAGGTGGTTAGAGGGAATTTCTCTTGTTTCAAGTGTGGTCAGTTGGGCCACAAGTCTTCGGCTTGCCTGCAGAGAAGGAGAGGGCAGCGACTTGCACAGTCTTCGGTTCGTTCTCAGAGGCAGAGTTAGGGAAGAGGACAGCCGCTCACTTGTTATCAATGTGGGCAGGCGAGGCACATGAAGAGGTTTAGCCCACAATTGGGTGGCACACCTGGTGCATCTGGTTTGAGGCAGAGACAGAGCCACCAGCTAGCTCAGTCAGCACAGGCCTCGAGGGCCAATCAGGGAGCCTCTTCGGCTCAGTCAGTGCATCAGTCCTATGCTCTGAGGGGTGAGCAGGTAGATCAGAGGCCTATAGGGCATGTGTATGCTGTTACCACGCTAGATCTAGTACCAAGCCTTCTATTATGAGATGTACTTTCTTGTTTTGTAATTCAGTTGCTAATGTGTTGATTGATACGGGTGCATCCCATTCATTTATCTCGTCTGCATTTACATCGGTTTTGGGATTAGAATTGGCTCAGTTAGCATCTCCTATTTGTGTGGTTTCACCTATTAGGGGTAAGATGGTTCTGAAGAAAAGGTGTCGGGGTTGTGATATAGAGGTTGCCGATCGCCGATTTCTCTTTTCATTTTTATTGATGGATATGTCTTGTTTTGATGTTATATTGAGTATGGACTGGTTGTCTTCATACCGGGCTGTTATAGATTACTACCGTCAGAGGGTTACTGTATGTACCTTGAACGTGGATTGTTTTCATTTCTTGAGGGGCCGGGTTGGTAGAGTCTTATCACTGGTGTATGATCCGCGTGGGCGAAGTGAACGTAGTTGTCTTCTTGCTAGTTTCATGAGTAGTGAGTGGGATGAAGCCCAGGTTGAGCTGTCGAGGGTAGTTTGAGAATACCCAGATGTCTTTCCCGAGGATCTTACTAGTTTACCACCTCACCGAGAGATCGAGTTCTCTATTGATCTAGTGTCTGGCACGACACCGGTTTCTATGGCACCGTATTGGTTCGGACCTGCTGACTTAAGTGAGTTGAAGGTTCACTCTAGGAATTGTTAGATAAGGGTTTCATCCTCCCTAGCACTTTGCTTTGGAGAGCGCCAACTCTCTTTGCTAAAAAGAAAGATGGAGCGTTACAACTTTGTATTGATTATTGGAAGTTAAATCAAGTAACTGTTAAGAACAAGTACCCAATGCCTCATATAGATGATCTGTTTGATCAGTTGAAGGGGTCTTGTTGTTTCTCTAAGATAGACTTGAGATTGGGTGTGGGGAGGTGGTTTGGAAATACTCTTCCGATCCTGGGGGACGCTCGTGATCCTCAGCTAGCCACCTGAAAAGGAATGAACACTCCGATCGGGGGTGCCGGAATTAGCACTCCGACGGGTAAGTCAGTGTACACTCTCTTGATTGCTTGTATCTTAAGTTAAGCATACTAGTTCTCACATACCTTTCTCTGACTAATGATCCTGTATTTATATTATTCTTTTTGGGCCTTAGGGCCAGGCCCATCCTCGATCCTTTACATGTACTTCTACTCGGCCTTTGTTCTACTAGTAGGAATGCCGATTATTTTATTCGGCTCTTCAATTGACTAGGATCAATGCCGAATAAAGGTTATGTCCCGGACTGGACTCGTCTATTCGTCCCTATTGATCCAATGAAATTCGGCTCCCACAATTGCCCCTCAAACACCCCACTAGCATCAGTTAGTCAGCGTGTTTGGCTTCAATCTTGGAAAGTCAAAAATTCGGCGGTTAATCCTCTTCCCAATGCGTGTCAGAACGCGCACACGCTTTTTGGTCATTATAATGATTTCCCGTCCTTTCGTACACTGCCTCCATTTAATGTGATTTAAAATTGTCTCTTCGAATGTATGTTTTGAATACTCAAAAATATCTGGTTCGCCTTCTAGTGCAACTCCTTCACTTCGCGGCTTCTGCAACTTCTTGTTTCTCGTTTTCCCCTTCGTCTCCTGTAAGTTTTCTTCTCCTTCACTTCCGATCCCACTTCCTTGTTTGCTTTTAGTTTTCCATAATCCTTGGGCTAGCCAGGATGGCAAAACATCTGAAGGAGCTCCTTTCAGCAGATCGAATCTCTGACTTTCAACGCCATTTTTCCATCCCCGATGACGTCCACTTTTGGCTGACAGCACCACTGATATGGAGAGGGATGATGAGAGCACAATCGTCTTTCCTCTCCGGTCAATTGCTGAGGGTGGAGTCCGCTTTCCCCTTCACCTATTTTTGAGGGCCGTTCTTCGATACTGGGGTCTAATCCATTCTCAGCCCAACGTGAATTTTTTTTCGTATCATAATGGGGATTATAGAGCTAAACTGGCGTCTTAGGATTGATTTAGGTATACTCGCCGTTCGGCATTGTTATGTTCTAGCCAAATCTACTAGCCAGCTAGGACGCTACTTTCTTAGAGACAAGGATACCGATCATCACTTAGTGACTATGCTTGCCAGCTCTGGCAAGCGTGTCGATGACGTAATGGTCGTTGTCTGAGGGAATTGGGAATTCGGCGAGGGTGAAGATCGCCTAGACCCCGTGCCAAGACGAAAAGGCGAACCAGGTGGCCGATTAGATCACTTTTGTTTCTTTTTTTACCATATCTGTATTCGGCCCTATATACATCTAACTGTTTTGTATATGCAGGCAGTGACTTGAAGAGAGTGTTAGTTTCAGATGACGACGCTGTGCTTGCAGAAATTAAAACCGCACTACAGTTCGTCGGCCATCCAAACCTTCAAAAACAAGGGAGGGTGGCCCACATTCTCCTGCGGTACGAGCCGACTTACACAACATTTTCGGCGGCAGACAACATTCCAATCTCGAGAGGTGACAACCATCTTACAGCCCTTATCTTCCTCAGCTTCAAAAACTTAAGACAGATTGGTTTAGAAACATCCGATTCGGAACACGTAGAAGAACAAGCGGTCGAACCAATCGCCGAGGACCCGAACTAGTTGGCAGCGGAGGTTGACGAAGCTCTTAACTCGGCCTTTAAGGAAGCCGGACTCAACTCGTCTGACCCTCCGTCCACATCAGGCCGAGGGGACGTCTTCTTTGAAGATATTTTTACAAACTTGGGAGACCTTCCCGGCGCTTATTCTGAGGGTATGGCTGGGGGAAAGTCTAACGCAATTGGCTCGAAAGAAAAACGCCGAACAGATGGCCGGCTAACGGAGAGCCGAGGCCTTCCGTTCTGGACCTGCCCCGACTGAATCTATCGAACCTATTATTGTAGAAGAAACGACTCAAATTGATGTGGCCGAGACGGAGAAGGAAGCTGAACGGTTGATTCTAGAAGGACGGCCGATTCTAGAAAATCGAGGAGAGAAACGTACCGCCGAAAGCGAGGCTGGCTCTGAGGAAAACCTTGTTGATAAACGGCCATGCTTAGAGGAGTCGGATGTGGTTGCTCTTTTTGTTGTTCAACCAAAGATAAAAAAACATGCCGATCTCCTCTGAAGGGTCGGCCTTGAAAGATCCAGCTGTGGCGTTGAGCTTGGCTGCCTCAGTCTCATTACCAGCTGACAAGGCAACCTTTCGGGCGGAGCCAGATTTGGTAGCAATAGCATTAGCTGCCCAGTCGACGCTTCTGGTATGCGACTTGATCCTAACTCCTTGTTTTGGTTTGGTTTGCAGACGGTATTTCTTGGTATGTGACGATCCCAACTCCTTGTTTTGCAGACGGTCAGAAGGATAGCTGAAATGGGCCGCCGCCAGCATGACGCCATTGAAAGAATTGGCCATTTGAAGTCGGAAGTCGAGGGTGAAAGGAGCAGGGCCGAGTTCGAGGCGGTGAGAGCGACAATGGAAAGTGCACGGGCCGAAGCTGAGAAGGAAAGGGCGCGGACTGCTTACCAGCTCAGATCGGAAGCCGAGGAGAGGACAAACGCGAGCGAGGAATCGCTCAAGTTAGCCAAGGAGGCGCTTGCCAAGCTAGAGGCCGAATTGGAAGAGTCGAAGGCGGCGAAGGAAAAAGCCGACTCCGAGGCTTCCGAAGCATTCGAGGCTGGGAAGAGCGCCACCCTTGAAAACTATGTAGAAGAGGTCCCCAAATTCGAGAATCGGGGATTCAAACATAGCTGGCTCAAAGCCCTTGCTGCCGCTGGAGTGACATTGGCCATGTCGATTCCATACGAGCAAGTGGACGTTGAGCCGCTTGAGTCTGATCCCGATGATTGATTTGGGAGTCACTTTAGTTTTGTTAGGTATTTTCAATGTATGTTCTTGAAAACATGTTTTGTTTTCTTAGTAGACATCTATTTACTTGGGGTAATCTTCATGTATAAAATGATGACTATCTGTATTCACTTTATGAATGAAAATTTCCCTTGCCTTGCATTATTTCCTGTATTTAATTGTTGTTATCAATGAAGATTACTGTTTTGTTTTTGCTATTTTGGGTAAAACTACTGCTGCCTGTTGCACGGTAGATAAACGTTCGTGTATACTTGCCGACTAGATATCTAAGGGCTAATTAATGTGATCAGATTAATAAATGTGATCTTGCCGAATATTATTAGTTCATGGAGTGGCTGAGGCATAAATCGATCGGCATCCGGCTTAGGTATTTGGCCAATCAAATTAATAAATCTACCCTTGCCCCAACCAATGTATGAACTCCGAAAGCCGAATATCATTAGTTCATGGAGTGGCTGCGGCATGCGTCGATCAGCATCGGGCTTAGGTATTTGGCCGATCAGATTAATAAATCTGCCCTTGCCCCAGCCAATGTATGAACTCCGAAAACCGAATATCATTAGTTCATGGGAGGACATGTGTGTGATCCTTTCAGCCAGCCTTTTGGTCGTTGAGATTCACGAACCTACCCTTGTCCCAGTTCGGAATGAATCAACAACGCCGAATATCTCTTCTAGATAGGAATGAATCAACAATGCCGAATATCGAAATGAATCAATAATGCCGAATATCGAAATGAATCAATAATGCCGAATATCGGTGGTTGCAGGAGTGCGCGCATTGATGAGGTCGCCTCAGGAGTGGGGTGCACTCCTGAGTGATTAAAAAGGTGTGAGAGATTCTATCTGAGTTTCATAAAGTGACTCGATTTTGCTCGTCCTTCGTGGCCGGAAAAGTGTGAATGTCAACCAGACTTTTCTTTAATAGTAAGGGAGAGGGCAGGACGCTGGCGGAGCTGGACTCATCAATGAATCGAGGTGGCGAGCCTCCCTGTACGGGAGGTAGGGCATCTGCAGAACACAAGAGGCGTCACTCTCCGCATCGACGAAGCAGGTCACCACGGAAGGAAAAGCGCCAGTGGGGGAGCTCCCCTTATTTGCGAAGTGAGGCCAGTGGACCACCACGCCCATTGAGCTTTTTTGTTTTTGTTGGGAACAGACCGATGACAGAGGCAGATTCCATCATCTGGGATCCGAACGTGGCGGTCGAGTTTGCACGACAGATTTTTCTGCCAGAAGTCCAGCGCCTATGAAATCGGGGTGTTTCGAGAGGGCGTTCATAGGGTGGTGAAAAGGCTGTACACCGCCTATGAAATCGGTATACGCCTTCGAGCTGCGCGACGAGAAATAGAGAAGAAGGATGAACGCATTCAGAACTTGGAAGCTCGCGCGGAAGCAGCTGAGCGTGAGTTAAGGAAGGTCAAGACCGCTCAAACACAACCAGCCTGACAAGCTAACCCAGTTGTGGATGAAAAAATGACCCAGCGGCTTATCAGTAGTGCAATTGCCGATCGTGATACGGCGAGCATGTTTGCGATAGAGTCCGCGAAGGGGAGGGCTTATGAAATAGGCTTCCATGAAGGCCGAAAAGTAGGGATAGAGAAGACTAGGGAAAAGCTCGTCGAGGAAGTTTGCCGATGTGAAAATCATGGATTTAAGCACGGTTGGATCAAGGCATTTCAAGCCGCGGAGGCTCTCCGAGCAGCGGGCGTTGATTCGGCGTTGCCGCTATACCAATGTGATCACTTCCCCTTTTCTGCCTTCGAAGTCGAGAAGAGTGACGACGAGGGAGATACCGGATAAAAATAGACATTGTAATGCTCAAACGCAGATTGCGTGCAAAATTATGTAATTATTTGGCTAATTGAATAAAATGTTTTATTTTAAATGTTTGTGTTTCATTTTGAATTTTTACATACTTAATTAGGCATCTCATTTCGAATGTTTGCATGTTTTGATTTGTTTATGCGGTTGCGCCGGACCAAGTTAACTAAGAATTTCATTTTGAATGTTTATATGCTTTAAAGTGTAAGCGATTTTTGCCGGCTCAACTTAACGGAGCATTCCACTTTGAATATGTGTCTGCTTTAACCTTCGTCGTGAAGGGCGCTCCGAATTCGGAGTCTTATTCAGCCCATAAGTGTCATGCACGAAGCTCGCTCCGAATCCAGAGGTTTAATCGGCCCAAAAGCGTCATGCACCGATGGGGCTCCGAATCCGGAGACTTTATTTGGCCAGTCGTGATATCCACGAAAGGCGCTCTGAATGCAGAGGCTTAATCGGCCCAAAGGCGTCATGTGCCGATGGGGCTCCGAATTCGGAGACTTTGATTGGCCAATCGTGATATCCACGAAGGGCGCTCCGAATTCGGAGGCTTAATCGGCCCAAAGGTGTCATACGCCGATGGGGCTTTGATTCCGGAGACTTTGATTGGCCAATCGTGATATCCACGAAGGGCGCTCCGAATCCGAAGGCTTAATCGGCCCAAATGTGTTATGCGTCGATGGGGCTCTGAATCCGGAGACTTTGATTGGTCAATCGTGATATCCACGAAAGGCGCTCCAAATCCGGAGGCTTTTATCGGAACACTTTTGAATTGGATTTCGCAGTGAGTAAACGGGAATCTTTGCATTACAAAAGGGGAATGTGTTCATGGTGAACCATTCAAAACTAGTATCATTCCCCACAAGTCGGGTTCAATGATAGAATTTACACAAGTGCGTTGAATTCCAAGGTCGTGGCAGACTCCTTCCAGACATGTCTTTGAGCCGATATGCCCCTACTCCTGCCATCGAATTGACCTGATAGGGGCCGTCCCAGTTAGGACCCAATTTTCCATCAGCCGGTTTCCTGGCAACTGGAAGTACTTTCTTTAAGACCAATTCTCCTGGTGTGTAGCGGCGCAGCTGAACACGTTGATTGTACGACTTAGCAAGCTGTTGTTGGTATCGTGCCATGGACGCAAGGGCACGGTCTCTTCGTTCTTCGATCAGAATCAAATCCAAAGCCAGCATCATGTCGTTTCGGCCCATATCAAAAACTTGCGATTTCAGGGTTGGGTGGCCGATCTCCAGGGGTATGATCGCCTAGGTTCCAAAGCATAAAGCAAACGGCGTTTCCCTAATGGATCGCCTCGGCGTAGTTCGATGAGCCCACAATACACTCGGCAATTCTTCGACCCATTTGCCTTTAGCTTTCTCCAGCCTCTTCTTGATGCCATCCAAGATGGATTTGTTAGAGGCTTCGGCTTGACCATTGCTTTGTCGGTAAGCCGGCGTGGAAAAGTAAGGCCGGATACCATACTTGCTGCATAGCTCTCGGTAGACGCCACAATCAAACTGCGTGCCGTTCTCTGAGATAAGTGCTCTTGGAATGCCGAATCGTGTTATGATATTTCTCCATACAAAGCGCTTAACATCAGCATCTCGAATATGCGTTAATGCCTCCGCTTCGACCCATTTTGTGAAGTAATCTGTCGCGACGATCAAGTATCGCTTGTTCCCTGGGGCCCTCGGCAATGGTCCGACAATATCAAGTCCCCACTGGGCAAACGGCTAGGGACTGGTGACAGAGTTTTACTCTTCAGCAGGCAGATGGGTTAACGGGGAGAACTTCTGGCACTGTTCACATTTTTTCACATAACATTTGGCATCAGTTCTCATTGTCGGCCAATAATACCCCTGTGTTATAGCTCGATGGGCCAAAAAGCGCCCATCAGAATGGACACCACAACTGCCTTCATGTATTTCAGTCAGAAGCTCTTCGACTTTGTCCGAATGTACGCATTCTAGGTATGGGCCAGAAAGGGATTTTTTATAAAGCTTTATTTGCGGATCCAAGTAGTATCGCAGAGCTTTGTTTTGTAGCTTATGTGCTTTTTCTTGTCCACTGGGAGCTATTCGGAAGATAGGAATGCAGCAATAGGGTCCATCCAACTCGGTCCTAACTCTATGACATTAACCTGAACTTCCTCCGAAGGGCTAATGCTCGGCTCCGGGATGAAACCTACTTCGATGGTTCGTTTAATCTCTGAGTTAATGGCGGAGGCTAGGCAAGCCAGGGCGTCTGCATGTGTGTTCTGATCAAGTGTTATTTGATTCAATTCATGATGGTCAAATTTTGCCAGCAAGGAGCTAGCCGATTTCATGTAAGCTGCCATATGGTCATTTTTGGCCGCGTACTTCCCCTTTAGCTGATTGATCACCAGTTTTGAATCACAAAATACAAGTAAACGCCGAGCACCCAGAAGATGTGCATTCCGCAAACCGGTCAAAAGGGCTTCGTATTCGGCCTCGTTATTTGATGCTTCGAAGCTGAGTTTGACGGCCTGCTCAATTATTGCACCGTCGGGAGCCATGATTACTACTCCGGCTCCGCTGTCCCGTTGATTGGATGATCCATCACAGTACAACTGCCAAATGTCCCCAACATAAATTCTCCAGTTCGGCTTAGGTCGAGTTTCATCAAACTTGAAGTCGGCAAGACCCCCAGTGAATTCGGCCACAAAGTCAGCAAGCACCTGTCCCTTGATGGAGGTTCTAGGCAAAAACTGAATATCGTACTGGCCGAGTTCAAGAGCCCACTTTGAAACGCACCCTGATGCTTCTGCATTATGGAGTACCGACCGGAGGGGGTGGTTCGTTCGATGGTATGCCCCTGAAAGTAATGCATCACTTTTCTCGCTGCCATAACGAGGGCCAGAATGAGTTTTTCCAATGGAAGGTAGCGTGTTTCGGCGTCAACCATTGCCTTGCTCACATAATACACTGGCCGCTGCTCCCTAGCTCTTCTTTTATCAGTACGGCGCTGACGGACCGGTCGGAAACTGCCAGATACAAAATGAGCGGGTCACCTGCCAAAAGTGTTGTCAAGAGTGGAACTAATCGGAGGTAGGTTTTGAGGCCGTTGAAAGTGGCTTCGCACTCGCGGACCATTCAAAAGCCTTGCCCTGCCGTAGTGTATGAAAGAATTATCGGCAGCGGTCCGTGGAACGACTGATGAACCTGTTGAGTGCAGCGGCCATCCCTATTAACTTCTGAACCTCCTTGACGATCGAGGGGAGCCGAGTTCTAGGATTGCTGTGATTTACCTTGGGTTGGCTTCGATTCCTTGGTGGTTGACAATGTAACCCAAGAATTTTCCAGAGTCGATCCCAAACGCACATTTGGAAGCGTTCAGCTTCATTCTATATTTGCGTAGAATGCGAATGTCTCTTCCAGATCGGCTATATGATTTTGTTCTTCCTTGGACTTGACCACCATATCGTCAATGTACACTTCCATAGTGTGGCCGAGTTGTTCCTTGAACATGGCGGTGACTAGTCTTTGGTAAGTTGCCCCTGCATTCTTCAGTCCAAAAGGCATAACCTTATAGCAATAAGTTCCTCTTGGGGTGAGGAATGCAGTTTTGTCTTGGTCCTCCGGATGCATGGCAATTTGATGGTAGCCTCTGTACGCATCAAGGAACCTCATACGCTGATGACATGCCGTGGCATCTACAAGTTGGTCTATCCTGGGGAGAGGAAAACAATCTTTGGGGCAGGCTTTGTTTAGGTCTGTGAAATCAACGCAGAGTTGCTAAGTCCCATTTTTCTTCTTCACAGCCACAATATTCGAGAGCCATGTAGAGTAGGTCACTTCCCTGATTGCCCCAACGTCAAGCAACCGGTCAACCTCTTCAATAACGGCGATAGTGTGCTCTGCAGCAGACCACCAGCTTTTCTGAATAATCGGCTTGCATTTAGGGTCAACATTTAAACGGTGCTGCGAAATAGACGGATCTACACCCGGCATCTCATATGGAGTCCAAGCAAATACATCTAGGTTGCCGAGCAGGAAGGAAATTAGCCGCTGTCTATCGGCTTGATTCAGGGAGGCGTCGACTATGAAGAGCCTGTCTGGGTTTCTGTCGATTTCAACTCGATCTAGGGCTTCCGTGGCCTTTTCACTTGGGAGCCGCCCAACATCGTCGAGGCTCTCTCGATCCGGCACCTCAATAGAATTCACTTATAACTCTTTTGGCGTCTTTCCAACAAGGAGATAACATGCTTGTGCCGATTTCTGGGAGTCACGGATTTGCTCAATGCCACATTCTGTCGGGAAGCGTAGCAGCTGATGATAGGTGCTTGGCACGGCCTGCATAGTATGCAACCAAGTTCACCCATGATGAGATTACACGGCTACGGCAGCTTGACGACCAAGAACTCCACTTCCACTGTTCGGGAGCCCGCTCGAACGGGTAGTGTATGTAACAAGCCCGCGGGGGACCTCGCTACAGCTCGGACTCGATTTGTGTCACGGTTCTTAATCTTGAACCAAAGAGTCAAAATCCGGCAAATCGTTTTGGAAAACAGATTTTTTGAAAGAAGTGCCAAACATGGACTGCTTTGCCAGATACAGAGTCGCCACCTAAATGTTTTTATTTGGGAAATTTAGGAAACCCTGACTCGGTGCCAAAGGCCACGTGTCCGTCATCACCAAAGTTGCCTCGGCTCGGGAACTTGGGTACGATTGGGGAAGGTCACTTCGTGAGCACCCCCGCTCGCCCGATCAAAGACCGGCCTCTACTAACCATGATATCTGTTTTTGAAAACATTGTGCATTCTTATTCCGGTTATTAGCCTAGGTTACTATGTGATGCTCGCAGCAAACAAGTATAGACTGAGTCGCCTGAATTGGAACAAAACATTTCATGTTTGTTTGTTTGAAAATGGTTTGATGGTGCTACCCGCAGGTAGGCTAAGACGTGGATTTGCCACCCTCAGGTGGGCTTAAGAAAACATGGTTTTGCCATTATTTAGTGGGCTTAAAACAAACATTTGATGAATTATCCAATCCAAGTAACTCAACCTCCACCCACAGGCATTCAAGGCAGTTATATCACGTAAGCACATAGCCTCATGGTAAGCATGCTATTCATGGCAACACTCACACGCATGCAAGGATGCTAAAGCATAAAACTCACCGAGTACTCCAAGCCAAAAACAGAAAACCGATTAGAAATCATGCATGATCCTAATTACACAGAAATGCCTAATGCAACGCATGCAATAATGCAACTATAGCAGGCTCGGCTATTCTAAACATGGTATATGGAATGCTACAGCTAACACGTATTCAATTTGGAATTGAAATACAAATGCAGTTTGTATGATGCGCCGAGCCTGGTGCGTGCAAAACAGATGAATGATGCAAACATGCTGTCATACTGTATGCTAATTGAAGTATGCCCTTATATCTAACCATCATAAGCGGGTAAATAAAAGGGAAGAAAGAAGTGGGGATTGGAAGACATACATCACACTCACCCACACTTATTACAATTATGTCCTCGCGCAGAGGGTCCAAATAAATAATACAGTCCGAATAATACAGTCCGAATAATAGACAGATTCCTAATTAATTAACAAATTAAGTAAGAAAAACTATAAACTGGCATGCAAGCCAGGGGCTGCCTCGATTCTGACGAATGATGTATGCTGGGCTGCCTTGCGCGGAAATCCACTAGGATGCCCCAATTAGCCTCTGTTTTGCAATGTTTCTCGAACTACGCGCCGGACTCCGAAAAGTTACTGATTCTTCATTTTGCTGCAACAGAGAGTAGGAAAGGGGCATAGCAATGTATTTCACAAATATATGCATGCCTCGATCCTCGTGCCACCAATCACGCATCTCGATGCATGATGGCCGAGGAGTCGGATTGCACAACTCAATATAGGATGAATGCAGATGAATGCTACAACAAAACCTAACTCCATCATGGGTAATCCGGAGTGTCGATGACTTGGGAATTGAGACCCGTTCCGTCACTCGGAGTACGAAACGCGCCTCGTTTCCTGTGCTTGGGCTAACTCCTATCCCGAACACGATGCAATATGCATGATATGCATGAATGCAACTAAAATACAATCCTAGCATGCACAATGCCATGAAAATGAGATGCCTCGAAATGCGTGCACACGGGCACGCAAATCGAGGCGATGATCCTAAGGCATGAAATGGCATACGCAATGCCGATTGGACTTACACTAACATGAGAGAGCCTCAGCCACACTCACATAAGAGGCCGTTGGATGAAAATGAAGCGCCTCGAAATGCGTGCACACAGGCACGCAAACCGAGGCAATGACATAAAGCATGAAATGGCACTCCAAATGCAAATTGGACTTATATAACAACATGAGAGAGCCTCAGCCACACTCACATAAGAGGCCGTGAGATGAAAATGAGATGCCTCGAAATGCGTGCACACGGGCGCGCAAACCGAGGCGAGGGCCGTAAGGCATGAAATGACATGGAAATGATATGCAAACATGCAAACGAAATTTCAGCACTCACAAATGATGCAAAACAGTCCCGAAAGGCGGGGAAATGACACCGAATGCACGGAATGGTCCCGAAATGCGATATTAAGCACCCGAAATGGCCTACAGCCATATTAAACATGCGTAATTGGAACATGACATGCAAAACAGTAGGAAGGAAGCCCCAAAATAGCATTTTTCAGTCATAAAAAGGGCTAAACAGCAAGCACACATAGGATTAAGCAAGGATGCAAAAATGGCCCCGCAAGAGGGGTATTGAAGCAAGTGATACATGCGATGCCCAAATGGAAAAGTACCCTTTTACAACACTGATGAGGGAATAAAAATATGAACATTTACAGTAGATGAAATCCCCCAACTCAGTATGCAAACATGCTAAAAATGCCATGCAAGATTGAGGATACATAAGGCTATAACATGAGGTACCCCAAACATTCATCAAACCAGAAAATACCCTTAATTAAATATGACAAGAAGATCAAAATATGACTCTTTCCAGTTCTGATGATGGCCGAAAACAGAAGCTAGATAAGCTTAAAAAAGCATGCAAAAATGGGGGCCAAAGAGGGATATAAAGACAAGCACAACATGGAGACCCCCAAAAAGGTTGATCCCTTCTACAATGTTGTAGAGAGACACAAAATAAGCTTACTCACAGTTCATGACATGCTCCAAAACAGACTACATGTAGGTCAAACAAATCATGCAAATTTACGGTAAATATGAGAGATTATGAAGCAGGTGCATGATAGAGAGGCCAAACAGGGTTGAGCCCTTCTTAAATGTTGAAGAGGGACTCAAAATAGGCCCACTCACAGTTTACATTATGCTCGAAAACAGATCACTCATAGGCCAAATATTCAATGCAAAATAATAGCATATAAGAGGATATTGAAACAAGTGCAAGATGGAGGGCTCAAACAGGGTTGAGCCCTTGAACAAACATGAAGAATAGCTCAAAATAGACCTAGTTTCAGTTAAGGTCGGAGCTCAAAACAATAAGATAATAGGCTTAAGAAATGAGGCAAGAAAATGGTACAAAAGAGGGAGTTTGAGACTTACCCTTGTAGACAAGTTCTTGGCTGCCTTTTGCTTGAAGAATGTTGCTTCTAAGCCTCTGAAGAACCCCTCCTTGCTGCTGGAAATGGAGTGGTGGTGGTGATGCTTGATGATGATGAAGAAATGGCACTAAACTTGAGAGTTTTAGAGAGATAAAGAGGGATAGGTGTATGTATGCTTGAAGCAAGGGTTCTAACTCTTGAGGGAGAGGGAGAGAGATGTATGCATGCAAGGATGGATGAGCCAAAGTCAAGGCAAAAGTGTGTAGTCTTGGGATTAAGTTCCCTCTCTTTATCTAAGTCCCCCGAAATCAGATATTTTGGGGGATACAGCTATACAGCTGTGACATACACCTCCCAAGGAGCATGGCCGGCCATCTACTTTTGCTGCAGGTGGTCGGCCGGCTACCCCCTATGGCCGGCCGGCCAAGGGGTAAAAATGGAACAATGAATTGCTGGCCGGCCACCACACATTGGTGGCCTCCCAAGTGTGCTGAACAAGACTCTGTGGTTGGAAATTGGCAACTCTGAAACAGGAGAAACAACAAGCCACTTTTCAAAGAGGGTTCAAAATGGACAAAACAATTACTGGCCGGCCATGTGTTTTTAGGATCCTCCCATGTGTGTACAACACAAATATGTGGTTTTGGCTTGAAGAAAATGGCCCTAGGGTGTTCAACATTAGCCCGGAAGTGAGAAAAACGGGCGCCGGGGGGCGCCGGAAGAGCATAACAGGTTGCTGAGACAATTACTGGCCTCCCACCCTCCAGTGACCTTCCTGGTGATAAAACAGAGGTACCTGCCAAAAATGAACGAAAACCGATGCAAAACGAATGCTCGGGGGCCAAAACACACAGTTCGGGGTCCCGAAAAAAAGGCTGTTAAGCACCGAAAGTGGCATTCGGCCACGAAGTGGGTATCTAAGACCCCAGTGTCCCTTGTTATGATAAAACAGAGGTACCTATCAAAAATGAACAAAAATCGATGCAAAACGAATGCTCGGGGGCTAAAACACGCAGTTCGGGATTCCAAAAACCGGCCGTTAAGCACTGAAAGTGGTGTTTGGCCACGAAGTGGGTATCTAAGACCCCAGTGTCCCTCGAAAGGGAGTAAATGAGATGCATGCCAAAAACCGGAGGAATCGGAGATGGTTGGGTGGTCCCGAACCGAGGCACACGGCCTGACGGCTCCGAAAACCGGGAACGGGCTCCGAAATGGGCAAAATGGCCTACGGCCACGAAATGTAGCCTACGGCCATTGAGAGATGGTCTACGAGACCTCTCCCTCCCCTCAGGAAAGAAAACAGAGAAAACCGAGTCTGGTTCGCAAACCGAGGCAAGGCACAGAAGAGAGTTCGGAAGTCCGGAGGCAGGGCGCGCGGCCGCGACTCTGAGACTTCTGAACGAGCACGATATGCAACATCACCGAGCGCTCAATCGGTGACATCTGAGTCTTAAGGTCGGTCAAAAATGGGGTGTCTACAGTGTGATTTTCTCCAACGGGTATTCTAGATTGGCGTTGAAGCCGAATAGTGGATAAGGTGCCGGAGAAATATCCGATTCAGAGAAGCCGAGTTTGGTGAATGTCTTGTAATACATAACTTCCGATGTGCTCCCCGGATCAATGAGTACGCGCTCAACGGTGAATCGATTTACGCGTAACTCGATTACCAAGGGATCGATGTGGGGAAGTGTCACTCCGGCCAAATCTGAATCATCAAAAGCAATGCTCGCAGCTTCGTGGGCCCGCTTAGCTGGAGTGAGTTGATTTTGAGGGTCGGGATTCAACTGAATCGTATGCACTGCGGATGACATTGGCAGGCTGTATATCATGTGGATCACGCCAAGTGGAGGTGAATCCTGTCGTAAGGCTATTACTTTGGTTGAGTTGCCTTTGCGGACATACTGTTGTAGCCGACCATCTTGTACCAATTCCTCTAGGTGATCCTTCAATGCGTAACAACTCTCGGTATCATGGCCGTGATCCTTGTGATACTCGCACCGCCTATCCTGTCTTCTTGTTTCGGGAGGTCCCACAATTTTGGACGGCCATTTGAAGAACGGAAGGTGTTGGACTTTGGACATGACTGTGCTGATCGGCTCTGACAACTCTGTGTATTTCTTGTTTGAGCGCCTTGTGTGCCTGCCATCGACTTGCAGTTGTTCATTTGCTTCGGTGGGGGCACTGGTCACTTGATCGACGAGAATCCCATCTCTTGTCTCGTTTAGCCCGATGTCGTGGTTCAGGGCTCTATGGTGGTACAGAATTTAATGGCTGAGCAATTTCAGAAGGGGCTGTCTTGTTGGCCACGTTTCCGGCTTTAACCCGTAAGGCATCATCTTCCACTTTGCAATATTCCTCAACTTGCTTCATTAACGACCAGAATGTTTTGGGGGGTCTTCTAATTAGAGAGCTACGGAGAGCACTGTCAGGATGCAAACCCATTTTAAAGGCGGTGATGGACATGGAGTCGTTGCAAGCGTCATCAACAAGATTGAAGCACTCCCAATAGCGCGCTGAATACGCTCTTAGTGTTTCTTCTGGTTAGATCTGCATTGCCCAAAGAGAGTCGGCTTGTTTCGGCTGGACCTCGTTGGTGATGAATCTTGCCCTGAAAGATTTTTGTAATTGATGGAAACTCTTAATCGACGCCGGCTCCAACTTATAATACCATCCGACTGCCAACGGTCCCAAACTGCTCGGAAATATTCTGCACATGAAAGCTTCGTCGTCTTCATGCAACGTCATGGCTTGCTTATAGTGACGGATATGATCCGTGGGATCCGATTTCCCGTCGTACAAGGTGAACGACAAGGCTTTGAACGTCTTGGGTAGTACTGCCTTTGCGATCCGTCGCACAAAGGGATCATGCTGGTCCTCTTCGTCTGAACCATTTCGTCTTTGCTTATGCCTTGTACGTGGACTTTCTTCAGAAGAACTGGTAATTTCGGGTCGTCCCTTCTTTCTGGGCTCCGGGGATAATGAGTTGGAGTCGCTGTCAGTGTCTTGTTGTCGGGCTCAAGGTCGTCGACCACCTGCCCTCTGAGGTCGTTCCAGATCTTGGCGTACAGCTTGTTTGGACTTCGCCACTTCCAAGGCCAAATCCTGACGGAGATGTTCGTTCTCAGCGATCATGTTCTCCAACCTCTGTTCGTTTTTCTTTGCTTGCTCCATGATCGCTTGCATTGTCTCATGCGCTGAAGTTGAGGGTGAGGCGAAGTTCAAGGCGCGTCTTGCGGTGATAGTCTCTGGTCCAAGCATGTTTGTTAGAGTGAGGTCGTCTCTCTATGTGGTCTCATCAGTGATTATAGGAGGGTCTTCCGTTATGCCCGCCATGGATGTATTTGAGTATTCCCACAGACGGCGCCAATTGTAGAGAGGTGGTTTGGAAATACTCTTCTGATCCTGGGGGACGATTGTGATCCTCAGCTAGCCACCTGAAAAGGAATGAACACTTCGGTCGGGAGTGCCGGAATTAGCACTCTGACGGGTAAGTCAGTGTATACTCTCTTGATTGCTTGTATCTTAAGTTAAGCATACTAGTTCTCACATACCTTTCTCTGACTAATGATCCTGTATTTATATTATTCTCTTTAGGCCTTAGGGCCAAGCCCATCCTCAATCCTTTACATGTACTTTTACTCGGCCTTTGTTCTACTAGTTGGAATGCCAATTATTTTATTCGGCTCTTCAATTGACTAGGATCATTGCTGAATAAAGGTTATGTCCCGGACTGGACTCGTCTATTTGTCCCTATTGATCCAATGAAATTCGGCTCCCATAGTGGGTTATCATCAGTTAAGAGTGGGGGAGGAGGACGTCCCAAAGACGGCATTCTGTACATGGTATTGCCATTACGAGTTCTTAGTGATGCCTTTTGGGCTAACCAATGCACCAGTCATATTTATGGATTTGATGAACCAAATTTTCTTTGAGTTCTTAGACCTTTTTGAATCGTCTTTGTGGATGACATCCTGATCTACTCACCCTCTGAAAAGGAACACGAGGAACACGTGCGGGTAGTACTTGAGTTACTTAGAGCCCACAAGTTGTATGCTAAGTTTGGGAAATGTGAGTTCTAGCTGAAAGAAGTTAAGTTCTTAGGCCATGAGGTATCTGGAGAAGGGGTGACTGTAGGCTCATCCAAGATAGAGGCAGTTCAAGATTGGAAACAACCTAAGAATGCTTTCGAGATCCGTAGTTTCTTGGGCTTGGCCGGGTATTACCGCCGATTCGTAAAGGATTTTTCTAGACTAGCCTCACCTTTGACTAGATCAACGAAGAAAGGAGTTAAGTTTGTGTGGAGTGAGACCTGCGAGAAATCATTTCAAGAACTTAAAGTTAGACTAACTATGCTCCTATTTTGATTATTCTGGAGAGGGGTTTAGGTTATTCGATATATTGTGATGCCTTACGAGAAGGTTTGGGTTGTGTTTTGATGCAAGGGGGAAGGTACTATCCTATGGCTCGCGACAGTTGAAAACACATGAGAGGAATTACCTTACTTACGACTTGGAGTTAGCGGCAGTGATCTTTGCCTTAAAGATTTGGAGGCACTATCTGTATGGTGAGAAATTTGAGGTATTTTCAGATCCTAAGAGTCTGAAGTATCAGTTTACATAGAAGGACTTGAATTTGAGGCAGAGGAAATAAGTGGAGTTCATAGAGGATTATGACTTCGAGCTGCATTATCATCTAGGGAAGGCCGATGTTGTGGCCGATGCATTGAGTAGGAAAGCTATTAGCAGCGTAGCTTGTATTGCCATCCAGGAATGAGAGATGTTGGGTGCTCTTGGAGAGTTTGACTTGCATCTGGGCAAGCCCGTTGAGTCTGCAGCCTTATTCACGATAATTGCACAACCAACACTTGTGAATCGAGTGATAGAAGCACAGAGGGGTGACCTTGAGATGGAATCCCTCCGAGAGAAGTTCTCCAATGGGAAGGTAGAGAAGGACCTGAATGTGTATCCCGACCAGAGTGTGAGATATCATGACCACTTGTTTATACCGGAGTCTTGCCGAGAGGAAGTACTGCGAGAGTTCCACCATTCATGCATTGCGGTGCATCTGGGAGGCACAAAGATGTATCACAACCTTGGTCGCCAGTTTTGGTGGAGGGGTATGAAGAAAGATGTTGTGGTGTTTGTATCAAGGTGCCTTACTTGTCAGCAAGTGAAGGCAGAACATTAGAGGTCAGCGGGTTTGTTGCAACCCTTGCCTATAGCCGAGTGAAAATGGGAGCATGCTACAATGGATTTCATTGTGGGTCTTCCTAGAACTTAATGGAGCAATGATGCCATTTGGATGGTAATTGACTGGTTAACCAAGTCGACACACTTTATACCTATGCGTATGAGTGATTCAATAGATTTCCTTACCGACTTGTATATTCAAGACATAGTGAGGTTGCACGGGGTCCTAGTAATGATTGTATCGAATAGAGATCCACATTATACAGCTCGGTTGTGGCAGAGCTTACAGGGTGCCTTGGGTACTAGATTGATTTTTAGCACAGCGTATCATCCTCAAACTGACGGGCAGTCAGAGCGTACCATTCAGATTTTAGAGGATATGCTTTGGGGGTGTGTGCTTGATTTTAAGGGTTTGTGGGAGAAACACTTGCCCTTGGTAGATTTTGCCTATAACAATAACTTCCAGTCAAGTATTAGCATGGCACCGTTTGAGGCCTTGTATGGTCGACCGTGTAGATCTCCAGTGTGTTGGGCCGAGGTGGATGATGCACCTATGTTGGGCCTAGAGTTGGTCCGGAAAACGACGGAGAAGGTTACACTTATCCGTAAGAGGTTGATTACGGCCTAAAGTCGTTAGAAAAGTTATGCTGATTGTCAGAGGAGACCCTTGTCTTTTGAGGTGGGGGATCATGTGTTATTAAAAATATCATCTAGGAGGGGTCTGATGAGGTTCAGAAAGAGTGGGAAGTTGTCCCCGCGATTCATCGGGCCTTTTGAGATCCTTGAATGGATTGGAGAGGTAGCTTACCGTTGGCATTGCTGCTACAACTTTCCGGAGTCCATGGTGTTTTACATATTAGCATGCTTCGAAAGTATGAGTCAGATCCATCGCATGTATTGGATTAGACCGACTTAGAGGTAGACGAGGATGTCTTGTATGAGGAGAGACCGGCGAGAGTCTTGGATACCCAGGACGAAGTCTTGAGAGGCAAGATAATTCCTTTAGTAAAAGTATTGTGGAAACATCACGAGGGCGAGGAAGTGACTTGCAAGCGTGAATTGGAAGTCCAAGAGAAATATTCGGACTTGTTTGTTAATGCCTGAGCGTGTATTGAGATTTTGATTATGTTAATGAAATGTAATACCATTGTATATGTTTTAAATTATGAGAACATTGTATATCTTATGGAAGGTTGGAAACATGAATTCAATATAAGCGTTGTATATGTTTTAAGAATATGGAATATTGTGTGCGTCGTATCACTTTTGGGAGCATTGTATATATATTGAGTAAAGTTTGGAAAAGGAATTTGGGTTTGATTTAAACATTGTAAATGTTTTGAGAATTGTAATTGGCACGCTTGATACTAGAACTTATGTATCAAGTTGGTAAGAAGGGATGACCGGTGAATGGGTCACGGTGATAGAATTGAACGATTATCATTGCCATAATTAGTTTTAACTGCGTTTTAAAACTTGATTTGAAATTTCGAGGACGAAATTCTTTAAAGGGGGAAGGTTATAGCGATCCCGGTTTTGACCCGACACTTGTGGTAGTCCAGACTCAGGTTTATGGTTTCTAAATGTTGTCCATTGTCTTTTCTCTTTATTCCTCCTTCAATTTGGTTATTTGAGCGTGTTGAGTGTGTTTGGAACAAGTTAGTTGCTTGGCTTTCAAACCTTATGTTGCCCAGATTTTTGGTCCTCCGCTCGAGCGGCCTTTCTTGCGCTCAAGCGGGATTTGCAAACTCTCAGTACTTTGCACATCTGCAAAAGTGCTGGATGAGTGTTTTCTACGCTCGAGTGACGTTCCCTACGCTCGAACGGGTGGGCGCTAAAGCGGCCCTTCTTGTGCTCGAGCGGTTTGTCTGTCATCTGCAAAAGTATTGGATGTGTGTATTCTGAGCTCGAGCGGGTCACTCTTACGCTTGAGCGGAACAACTTGTTGTGTCTGACGCTCGAGCATCAACTCTCGCACTCGAGCGGACTGTGCGTATATCAGATCGCAAAAATGACTTTTTACATCACATTTTCATATATTTTCTTCCAAAAACCCTAAAGTAAGACACTCTCTCTCTAAAGTACTCTCTCTCTCTCTCTACTTTTTCTCCTAGATCCGTTATCTCTCCGCCCTAGTATCTTTGGAAAAAGGGTAGAGCATCTTGGGAGCTTCACTTTGGTCCAATTGAAATTTGGTTTCGGCGTCGTTGGACTCTCGTGCTTGCTCCATTGGTCTTCTAAACTTGAGGTAGGAACTCTCTATACTTTAATATGGGTTTTAACTTGGTTATAGGTTGTTGTATGAAAATGGTGAGATTTGGAGGTGTTTTGAGCAAATCTAGGGTTTGCGTTCAAGTTTGAAAAGAGGGGTTTCTATGTGGGAGTTGTATAAATGATTATGGGGTTTGGGTATGAGGTTATCTTGTGTCAAAATGATTGATTTTGACCTTTGGGTTAATATTAAGAAAATAGGAAGCTTACCCTAAAATATCTTGAATAATTATTTTGTATAAATAATGAAATCGGTATGAAAAATGTGAAATTAGGAGAATGTATACATGAAGGTCATGTTTGATTCACAAGACTAATAGTGAGGTATTAATAATCCTATCAAAATTAGTGTGGTATTCACTATCCAATTGGATTAATAGGATAAATTATACATTGGATTAATAATCCCACCTCTACCCGATTACTAATAATCCTACAAATTTTTTGGATTAATTATCCATTGGATTAATAATCCCAAACCAAAATGTTAAAACAAACATAGGATAATTGGGCCCACGGATTAATAATCTCAATCCCATGCTCTAATCCATCCAATCAAACATGCCCGAATAGTGTTGTTGGATTTGCTTAATCACTCACCTATAGAAATTTGATGATTTATCTATTATAGGGATTGTGTATCTGTTTAGAGATAACTGCTTTGAGCTATCGGTGGAGGATAGTCATAATTGTTGTAGACATTGCATGTATATTAGGTGAATTGAAACTAATTCTTTAACCATTATCATTGAATATGATTCTGAATGATATACATTGTATATGTATGATATTGAGGAGAAAAAAAGGGGATGTACTCCATGTTTTGAGTAGAAGACAGGGGATGGACTCCGTTGAACTAAGCTGGCCTGTGTGTCCAGAGTGAAAGTCCCGAAAACCATTTGTATACATGGATGCCGACTCCCGCGGATGAAATTTCCGTAAAATAGCAAATAGAAATGAATGAATTGAAATGTGAGTTTGGCATAACATGGTTTTGGAAAAAGTTATAAAGATATTGTTGTAGGACAATGAAAATGTGCATCATACTCATATCCCGTTAATTCTCATATATTGTGTTAGATTGTTCCTACTGGGCTTTGGCTCACCCTACTTAGGAAACCATTTCAAGTACTGGTGACATGCTTCTTCCACAAACGTAGCTTGGGAGGACCTAGGAGCTGAAGGCTCTTTTTGTTATTTTGTATTTAATGTTCGTACAAACCTAGGGCTTTATGTCTACAAAACTTATGACTCTCTCTTTTATTGTAACCAAGCAATGTCTTGGAAAGACGTAAGCCCGCAAAGCATTTATTTTGTTGATCAATAACTGGTATTACATGCCATTCATTTAGGATGAACATTTATGAATGTATACTGCATGTGTTATCCTTTGTAATACGAACTCTGATGAATGAAAACATATTATCTCTATTATCCCTTGGCATTAAGGATTGGTTTGACTGTAATATTTTGGGGACATAACATTATCTTATTGAAAAATCATATAAAATGAATTATTTAGATTATTGAGTTGAAACCCATGGTAGATTTACTGAAACCCAACAATATGATCCAGTTAAGCCAATTGAAAAAAATCTTCTGTTTTTTGGACAGGATTGTGTCTTACTGATTTTATCAATTGGACATCAATAACTTTTCTTTTTTGAGAAATTTGTAAATAAAAAAAAATCTCCAAATTTGATTTTTATAATAAGATAAATCTCTAATTTTAATTTTATCAATTTAAATCTTAATATTTGATTGTTTGCAATCTAAATTATTTGTCTATTTTTATTAAATAAAACTGATAAAAAAATTAATATTTTAGTCATTAAACTCAATGAAAAAGAACATTTTAGACAACTTTTATACATTTTTGATACACTTACATTGATTTTAATGACTAAGATATTACTTTTTCGTCAATTTTACTTAACAAAAATAGATAGATGATTTAGATTAAAAATAAATCAAAACATTAAGATTTAAATTGATAAAATTAAAATTTTATTTCATTATAAGACTCAAATTTTAAGATTTTTTTGTAATTTATTATTATTATTATTATTATAGGGAAGCTAGGTATTTTTAAGTATTAGTGGATTGTATATATTAGCTGTAAAATACCAATTAGCTTTAATAATATTGTTTCCTTAGGACATGCTTTCCTGTTTCTTCTTTCGGCCCCTTTGTACCAACTCTCTCCTCTATAAAGAAGAGCCATCTGAAACATTGTGAACATACATTCAATACATCAATACACTCAATTTATTCTCTCTCTCTCTCTCTCTCTCTCTCTCTACCAACTATTGTTCATGGTATCAGAGCGTGGTTCTATACTTCTGGTATTTTTTGTTTTTGGTGTTTAGTCCCGTTCATAGTGGCACTACACCAACCTGCTCAGAATCACCTCACGATTCCAACGGCACCACCCCCGTCACCAGAAACGCCGTCACATGCCACTTTTGTGTTCGGCGCGTCTCAGCTTCCACCGCCACTCGCACACGCGCCCTCACGCACTTCTCTGTTGCTTGCTCACGTCAACATCTGACGTCAGCCTTATGCTTACGTGCGCCGCGCCTGCTGCTGTGCACCCGCGTGCGCCATTCTGCTCTCGTGTGCCGCGCGTGCACCGTTCTACTACGGTGCGCCACACGCCCCTCCTGCTATTGTGCGTCGTACTTTAGTCTGCTATTGTGCACCATTGACATCATCTCTGCACAGCAATGCCTTTCCCAGCTATTTTCGACCTTTCGGACTCACTGGTACACTCTATTTTACCTAATTTTACTCCTATAGGTCTGTTCCTATTTATTTAGCCCTACTCCACTATTATTATGGATCGCCATGATGCCACCCATCCGATTTCTATTCTTCTTAATGGTTCTGACTATGTTCTGTGGGCCTAAGCCATGTCTTCCTTCTTCAAAGGAAAGAAGCTCTGGCACATTATCACCGTGGATGTGACCCAACCGATGAAAGAAGTCGATGAAACTGCTACTACATATGAAGACTAACTCGATGATTGGGACAGTAAGAACTACCGATCATTACTTGGCTTCAGAATACCTCTGTTCCCTTTATTAGTCTTCAGTTTGGTCGTTTTCAGCTTAACTCTGTTACCACTCTTGCTAAAGACATTTGGGATTTTTTGAATGAACGATACCAGACTACCAGTCTTGCCCATCAGTATCAACTTCATAGTCAACTCCACCGCATGCGCCAAGAATCCAGTCAGTCTATTAATGATTTTCTTTCTCAGATGTATTCTGTTTGGGACCAACTTGCTCTTTCAGAACCGGCATGGCCTCACCTTAAAGATGCTGTTTTATTCACTACATATCATAATCAGCAGTGGTTGGTTCAATTTCTGATGGCTCTCACTCCCTATTTTGAGCCCGTCCATGCCTCTCTTCTTCATCGCCTTCCATTGCCCACTCTTGAACAAGCTATTTTTGAGCTGTAATCTGAGGAGACTCGTCTTGGTACTTTCCAAACTCATTATATGGACTTTATTCTTGCCACTCCTCAGTTACGGCCCTCACTGACCCAGTGGTCCACTGCCTGCATTTATTTGTCAAAATCGAGGCCTTCATTCTACTCATCTTCTGGTTCATTGCCTTGTCAGATCCTACCGATACTACAACAAACTTGGTTCTGGTCATCTACAGTAGGATTGTTTTCACAATCCATCACGGTCATCTTCTACTAGCCACTCCTCTCGTGGTGGCTCTTCCAAGAGGAGCTCTCATCGTCTCGGGAATCAATCTTCTCTTGCTTATCGCACTGCTGCTGCCTCTGAGGATTTTTCTGAGTCTCCTACTCCGTCTGCTCCTGTTTTTTCTCAAACTGATGTTAAGGCCATGTTCAAATAGCTTCTCTCCACCTCTGGTACACCTCATCCTACTGTTTTGTCTGTGACTCCAAGTAACTCTTCTTGGTATTTTGACTCCGCCTATTGTAATCATATGACTTCCAGCTCTACTATCTTCTCTTCCATCTCTCCCACTACTCATATTCCCTCCATTCATACTGCTGATGGTTCTCTCGTGTCTGTCAGTCATGTTGGTATTGTTGCCACATCTCATTTATTTTTACCTCAAGTTTATCATATCCATGCTCTAACCTTAAATCTTATCTCTATTGGTCAATTATGTGAGCTTGGTCTAACCGTCACATTTTCTGCTAATGGTTGTTTGGTGCAAGACCCTCAAACGGGACAGACTATTGGGATCAGCTGTAAGCATGGACGTCTCTATGAACTCATTCACCTTCATGTTCCTGACTCCCCCCAGATCGCTGCTCCTGCATCTGCTTTGTCTGTGTCTCATTTTCATCTTTGGCATTGTCGCTTAGGGCATATTTCTGTTAGTCACTTAAAGTCTTTGGTTTCTAGTGGTCAATTGGGTCATTTACTTCCAGATATTTTTGATTGTATACCCTGTCAACTTGCAAAACAACCTGCTTTATCATTTAATAAAAGTACTTTTGTTTCCCATGCACCTTTTGATCTCATACATTTGGATATTTAGGGTCCCTCCCGTACTACTAGCATGGGGAGATCTCGTTATTTTGTTGTTTTTATTGATGATTTTTCTCAGTTTACTTGGCTTTTTCTCATGAAAACTTAGTCTGAACTTAAACACCTTTATTATAGCTATGCCAAAATAGTCCACACCCAATTTTCAAAGACCATTAAAAATTTTCGCTCTGACAATGCTATGGAATATCGGGATACAGATTTCCTTTCATTTCTTCAGAGTCATGGTACTCAGCCTCATTGTTCTTGTGCTGGCACGTCCCAACAAAATTGCCGTGTTGAACGGAAACATCGACATGTTCTTGACACTACTCGCGCTCTCCTTCTCTCTTCTTCCTACCCTGAAAACTTTTGGGGGGAAGCTGCCTTTACTGCTGTGTACACTATCAATTGTGCTTCTACCCCTGTCATCAATAATCAAACTCCCTTTGAACATTTGCATGGCATTCCCCCTCCATACACCAATCTTTGGGTTTTTGGCTCTGCTTGCTTTGTTCTGCTTTAATCCCATGAACACACCAAGCTTGAACCTCGTTCTCGTCTTTGCTGCTTTCTTGGGTATGGGATTGAACATAAAGGCTTTCGTTGTTGGGATCCTCTCTCTAAGCGTCTTCGTATCTCCCAACATGTAGTTTTCTAGGAGCACAAAATGTTTTTCTCCTTATCCTTCTTTCACTTACCTGCACTCTCCACTTCCGTCATGTTTACTAATCCTTCCATAGATCTCTTCTCTAATGACTTTGATACAGGTTCCTCCTTCATTGAGACGCCTTTGTTGACCCCTGATCCCGTCCAGACTGCTCTCCCTGATGGTTCATCTCTCATTGCGCCTTCTAGTCTGTCTCCTCCTTCTCTACTAGCCCTTCCCCCCCTCCCCCCACAGATCCTCCCACGGGTCGTCCACACCGAGTAACTCAACCACCTGTTCATCTTCGTGATTATATTGTTGGGTCTGCTGCCTTCTCTACTTATGAACCTACCTCCTATCGTGAAGCTTGTACTAATCCTCTTTGGCAGCAAGCTATGACTAATGAACTCCAGGCTTTGGACAAAACTTATACTTGGGATGCTATTGATCTTCCTCTTGGCAAGACTGCGATTGGCTGCAAATGGGTATACAAAATCAAGACTCATTCTGATGGCTCTATTGAGCGCTACAAAGCTCGTCTTGTTGCCAAGGGTTTCAACCAGGAATATGGTATTGATTATGAGGAGACTGTAGACACCCCATTTTTGACCGACCTTAAGACTCAGACGTCACCGATTGAGCGCTCGGTGGTGTTGCATATTGTGCTCGTTCAGAAGTCTCAGAGTCGCGGCCGTGCGCCCTGCCTCCGGACTTCCGAACTCTCTTCTATGCCTTGCCTCGGTTTGCGAACCAGACTCGGTTTTCTCTGTTTTCTTTCCTGAGGGGAGGGAGAGGTCCCGTAGACCATCTCTCAGTGGCCGTGGGCTACATTTCGTGGCCGTAGGCCATTTTGCCCATTTCGGAGCCCGGTTCCCGGTTTTCGGAGCGTTAGGCCGTGTGCCTCGGTTCGGGACCACCCAACCATCTCCGATTCCTCCGGTTTTTGGCATGCATCTCATTTACTCCCTTTCGAGGGACACTGGGGTCTTAGATACCCACTTCGTGGCCGAATGCCACTTTCGGTGCTTAACGGCCTATTTTCGGGACCCCGAACTGCGTGTTTTGGTCCCCGAGCATTCGTTTTGCATCGGTTTTTGTTCATTTTTGGCAGGTACCTCTGTTTTATCATCAGGAAGATCACTGGAGGGTGGGAGGCTAGTAATTGTCTCAGCAAGCAGTTATGCTCTTCCGGCGCCCCCCGGCGCCCGTTTTTCTCACTTCCGGGCTAATGTTGAACACCCTAGGGCCATTTTCTTCGAGCCAAAACCACATATTTGTGTTGTACACACATGGGAGGACCCTAAAAACCTATGGCCGGCCAGTAACTCTCATTGAACCTTTTGAACCCCTCTTTGAATTGGCCTATTCTCTCTCCTGTTTTAGAGTTGTCAAAATTGAACCACAGGGTCTTGTTCAGCACACCTGGGAGGACACCATTGCTTGGTGGCCGGCCACTAAATCACCATGACCTTTTTGACCCTTGGCCGGCCGGCCATGGAGGGTGGCCGGCCAGCCACCTGCAGAAAAAGCACATGGCCGGCCATGCTCCTTGGGGTGTGTTCCTTACAGCTGCACAGCTGTTTCCCCCAGAAAATATCTGTATACGGGGGATATTTTTGGAGGGGAATACTTGGGTGCATTTCCCTCCACTTGCCTCCCCCTCTTTGGCCTTTATAACAGCAGCTCAAACACTCTTAGGAGGGTTAGAAAATTTGCTCTCAAGCATACATACACACCTCTCTCTCCATCTCTCTCAAATCTTCAAGTTTTGTTTCCATTCCTTCATCATCATCAAGCATCACCATCACCACTCCATTTCCAGCAGCAAGGAGGGGTTCTTCAAAGGCTTAGAAGCAACTTTCTTCAAGCAAAAGGCAGCCAAGAAGTTGTCTACAAGGGTAAGTCTCAAACTCCCTCTTTTACACCACTTTCTTGCCTCTTTTCTTAACCCTACTTGCTCACTGTTTTGGGCTCCGACCTTAACTGAAACTAGGTCTATCTTGAGCTATTCTTCATGTTTTCTCAAGGGCTCAACCCTGTTTGAGCCCTCCATCTTGCACTTCTTTCAATATCCTCTTATATGCCATTATTTTGCATTGAATATTTGGCCTATGTGTGATTTGAATTGGAGCATCTCATGAACTGATATTGTACTTATTTTGAGGCCCTCTTCAACATTGAAGAAGGGCTCAAACTTGTTTTCATGCTCCATATTCCACTTGCTTTGAATCCATGTTTTACCCTTGATTTTGCATGCTTTTTCTAGCCTACGAGTGATCTGTTTTCGAGCATAAGGTAAACTGTGAGTGGGCCTATTTTGAGCCCCTCTTCAACATTGAAGAAGGGCTCAACCCTGTTTGGCCTCCCTATCATGCACTTGCTTCATAATCTCTCATATTTACCGTAAATTTGCATGATTTGGTTGACCTACATCTGGTCTGTTTTGGAGCATGTCATGAACTGTGATTAAGATTATTTTGTGTCCCTATACAACATTGTAGAAGGGATCGACCTTGTTGGGGGTCTCCATGTTATACTTGTCATTATATCCCTCTTGGACCCCCATTTTTGCATGCTTGTTTAAGCTCATCTAGCTTCTGTTTTCGGCCATCATCAGAACTAGAAAGAGTCTTATTTTGATCTTCTTGACATATTTCATAAAGGGTCTTTGCTGGTTTGATGAATTTTTGGGGTACCTCATGTTATAACCCTATGTATCCTCAATCTTGCATGGCATTTTTAGCATGGTTGCATACTGAGTTGGGGGATGTCATCTACTGAAAATGTTCATATTTTTAGTCCCTCATCAGTGTTTTAGAAGGGTACTTTTCAGTTTGGGCATCGCATGTATCACTTGCTTCAATACCCCTCTCTTGGTCCGTATTTTTGCATGCTATTGTTGCCCTATCTATGCTTGCACTTTGGCCTTGTTCTAGACTGAAAAATGCTATTTTTGGGGCTGCCTTGCTACTGTTTTGCATGTCATGTACCAATTACGCATGTTTAGTATGGCTGTAGGCCATTTCGGGTGCTTAATATCGCATTTCGGGACCATCCCGTGCATTTGGTGTCATTCCCCACCTTTCGGGACTGTTTTGCATCATTTGTGAGTGTTGAAATTCCATTTGCATGTTCGCATATCATTTCCATGTCATTTCATGCCTTACAGCCATAGCCTCGGTTTGCGTGCCCGTGTGCACGCATTTCGAGGCGCTTTATTTTCATCCGACAGCCTCTTATGTGAGTGCGGCTGAGGCTCTCCCATGTTAGTATAAGTCCAATTTGCATTTGGAGTGCCATTTCATGCTTTGTGTCATTGCCTCGGTTTGCGTGCCCTCGTGCACGTATTTCGAGGCACTTCATTTTCATCCATCGGCCTCCCGTGTGAGTGTGGCTGAGGCTCTCTCATGTTGGTATAAGTCCATTCTGAATTCTGTATGCCATTTTAGTCTTATCACATTGCGTATGTCATCGCCTCGGTTTGCGCGCCCGTGTGCACGCATTTCGAGGCGCTTTATTTTCATCCGACGGCCTCTTATGTGAGTGTGGCTGAGGCTCACTCATGTTAGTGTAAGTCCATTTTGCATTTTTCATATCATTTTAGCTTCATCGCATTCCGTATGCCATTTTCTCGGTTTGTGTGCCCGTGGGCACGCATTTCAAGACATCTCATTTTTAGTCTCATTGTATATCATTTTTCATGTCATTTCATGCCTTTATGTCATCGCCTCGGTTTGCGTGCCCATTCGGCACGCATTTCGAGGCATCTCATTTTCATAGCATTGTGCATGCTAGGATTGTATATTAGCTGCATTTCATGCATATCATGCATATTGCATCGTGTTCGGGATAGGAGTTAGCCCGGGCACGGGAAACGAGGCACGTTTCGTACTCCGAGTGACGGAACGGGTCTCAATTCCCAAGTCACCGACACTCCGAATTATCCATGATAGAGTTAGGTTTTGTTGTAGCATTCATCTGCATTCATCCCATATTGAGTTGTGCAATCCGACTCCTCGGCCATCATGCATCGATATGCGTGATTGGTGGCACGAGGATCGAGGCATGCATATATTTGTGAAATACATTGCTATGCCCCTTTCCTGCTCTCTGTTGCAGTAAAATGAGGAATCAGCAACTTTTCGGAGTCTGGTGCGCATTTCGAGAAACATTGCAAACAGAGGCTAAATTGGGCATCCCAGTGGATTTCTGCGCAAAGGCAGTCCAGCATACATTATTCATTAGAAGCGAGGCAGCCCCTGGCTTGCATGCCAGTTTAAAGCTTTCTTAGTTAATTTGTTAATTAATTAAGAATCTGTATATTTCGGACTGTATTATTCTTTTATTCGGACTGTATTATTTATTTGGACCCTCTACGCGAGGGCAAAATTGTAATAAGTGTGGGTGAGTGTGATGTATGTCTTCCAACCCCACGTCTTTCTTCCCTTTTATTTACCCGCTTATGATGGTTAGATATAGGGCATATTTCAATTAGCATACAGTATGACAGCATGTTTGCATCATCCATCTGTTTTGCACGCACCGGGCTCGGCGCATCATACAAACTGCATTTGTATTTCAATTCCAAATTGAATACGTGCTAGCTGTAGCATTCCATATACCATGTTTAGAATAGCCGAGCCTGCTATAGTTGCATCTTTGCATGTGTTGCATTAGGCAATTCTGTATGATTAGGATCATGCATGGATTTCTAATGAGCTTCTGTTTTTGGCTCGGAGTACTCGGTGAGTTTTATGCTTTAGCATCCTTGCATGCGTGTGAGTGATTGCCATGAATAGCATGCTTTCCATGAGGCTATGTGCTTATGTGATATAACTGCCTTGAATGCCTGTGGGTGGAGGTTGTGTTGCTTGGATTGGACAATTCATCAAATGTTTGTTTTAAGCCCACTAGATAGTGGCAAAATCATGTTTTCTAAGCCCACCTGAGGGTGGCAAATCCGCGTCTTAGCCTACCTGCGGGTAGCACCATCAAACCATTTTCAAACAAACAAACATGAAATGTTTTGTTCCAATTCAGGCGACTCAGTCTATACTTGTTTGCTGCGAGCATCACATAGTAATCTAGGCTAATAACTGGGATAAGAACATACAATGTTTTCAAAATAAGATATCATGGTTAGTAGAGGCCGGTCTTTGACCGGCGAGCGGGGGTGCTCACGAAGTGACCTTCCCCAATCGTACCCAAGTTCCCGAGCCGAGGCAACTTTGGTGATGACGGACACGTGGCCTTTGGCACCGAGTCAGGGTTTCCTAAATTTCCCATTTAATAAAATATTTAGGTGGCGACTCTGTATCTGGCAAAGCAGTCCATGTTTGGCACTTCTTTCAAAAATCTGTTTTCAAAAACGATTTGCCGGATTTGGACTCTTTGGTTCAAGATTAAGAACCGTGACACGAAATTGAGTCCGAGCTGTAGCGAGGTCCCCCGCGGGCTTGTTTACAGAGACCTTCTCCCCTGTTGCTCAGCTTACCTTTGTTCGTAGTTTGCTTGTTGTTGCTACTGCTCGCCATTGGGAGCTCTTTCAGATGGATGTCAAAAATGCTTTCCTTAATGGTAATCTTCTTGAGGAGGTCTACATGCAACCTCCCCCTGGATCTACTTATCCAACTCATAAGGTTTGCAAACTACAACGTGCCCTCTATGGTCTCAAGCAAGCCCCCCGAACTTGGTTTGCTAAGTTCAGTTCCACCATTCATGACTTCGGGTTCACCTCTAGCTCCTATGACTCTGCCTTATTTGTTCGGACTACTACTCATGGTACCACCCTTCTTCTTCTTTATGTGGATGATATGATTATCACTGGTGATGATGTATTTGGTATTCTTCGCCTCAAATATTTTCTCCATCGTCAGTTTGAGATAAAGGACCTTGGTACTCTTAACTACTTCTTAGGGCTTAAAATCTCCCATGATTCCACTGGTTACTATTTGTCTCAAGCCAAATATGCATCCGATCTTCTGGTACGTGTTGGTCTTACATATTGCAAAACTAACTCTACTCCAATTAATCCTCAAATTCGTCTCACTTCTCTCGATTAAGATCTTCTCTCTAATGCTACTCTTTATCGCCAGCTACTCGATAGTCTCGTCTATCTCATTGTGACTCATCCTGACATTGCCTATGTTGTTTATCTTATTAGTCAGTACATGTTGGCTCCTCACACTCCACATTATACTGCTCTACTCCGTATACTTCGCTACCTCAAAGGCACTCTGTTCCATGGACTTCACTACTCTGCTTCCTTCTCTCTTGACCTGTGTGCCTTTTCTGATGCTGATCGGGCTGGGGATCCTACTGATCGACGCTCCACCATGGGTTTCTGTTTCTTCTTAGGAGATTCTCTTCTTACTTGGCGCAGCAAGAAACAATCCCTCACTGCCCACTCTAGTACCGAAGCTGAATACCGAGTTCTTGCTGACACTACTCAGGAACTTCTCTGGCTTTGATAGCTCCTTGCTGATATGGGTGTTTCTTCTTCTGGTGCTACCTCTCTCTATTGTGACAATCAGAGTGTCATTCAGATTTCTCACAATGATGTTTTCCATGATCGCACCAAGCATATTGAGATTGATTGTCATTTCATTCGACAACATGTTACACGTGGCACTATTCTTCTTCTCCCCATTACTTCTGCAGATCAACCTGCTAATATTTTCACCAAGGCTCATCCTCCTAGTCACTTCAGTAATCTCGTTTCCAAACTCAAGTTGGTTGATGCTTACCCTCCTTGAGTTTGCAAGGAGATGTTAGTGGATTGTATATATTAGCTGTAAAATACAAACTAGCTTTAATAATGTTGTTTCCTTAGTGCATGCTTTCCCGTTTAATACATCAATACACTCAATTTATTCTCTCTCTCTCTCTCTCTCTCTCTCTCTCTACCAACTATTGTTTCATTAAGTTTGATGGATCAACCAACCCCAAGTTCTTTGTACCTGGTGAGGCGATGTAACATCTTTCTGACTTGTGCAAACTTCCTGATAGGAAGGTCTTTTGTAGAGAAAGTTATTAGTGGTCATCAAGTGATTATCTTTAGGTTAGAGGAACCGGCTTCTTTTCAGTTAGGAAATTTAACTCATTTTGAATCTTCTTCTTCTTTTTTTTTAATTATAATTTAAACTATTTATTTTATAAGACTTTTAAAGAAAAGTATGCATATAAAAAATTAAATCAATTAGATATCAAAAATTAATCTATCGAATTACAATTGTCTTAAAAATTATTAGCGGAATACGAGAATTGGCTAAAATTATCACACAAGTTCGATGTATTATGTGTTCATGTGCTCATCTAATTTTATTTGTAATCTATTCATTGTATTTATTATTTTTTGATTTATGGAAGAATTTAATGTCAAGTTATTGAAGGACACATAAGTCACCAGATTGCAATTTTTAATTATAATATATTTAATTTTTTAAGCTTATTTGACATTAAAAAAAAAAAAAAAGAGTAAGATTTTTTAAAATTATAATTTGTAATTTCTTTCAAATATTCTATGCGTGGTAGAAAAGAATAGGGTAAATTATATTTTGCACTCTTACATTTTACACCAAATTTGACTTTAGTCTCTACACATGAAATCGTAACAGTCAACCCCTGCATTTTTGGTCAAATATCACTTTGGTCCCTCCACATAAAATCGTGACAATCAGCCCTTGCACTTTTAGTCAAGTGTCAATTTTTCCTTTCTGCAACTCCATTGTTTAAGTTTTTAACAGAATCCAATCATGTAATAAACATGTAACTACAAAATAAGAGCAAAAGAGAAAAATCATCCCCATTTCCCACCAGTATGTACTTTGTCTCACATGATACGCATGTGACAAGAAAATAGAGCTTTGAAATAAATAAATAAAAAGGCAGTTGAGAAAGCGAAGAGAAATGAAGAGAGATAAACAAAAGACTGTTATTGTGAAAAATAGAGTTTCGTGATTCTAATTTTTGCAAAACCCTAGTTTTTCTCTTTAATTGTTCATAATATTATTTTAACGGAATACATTCAAAATTTGATGTAAATTTTGGGACGAAATGTGTATAGACAAAAAAATTTGGGTGATTTTACTCATTTGTCATCATTTTATAGTCATATGCTTGTTACATTATTGACTTCTGATAAAGATTTGTATAGTAGAATAACAAAATTATGATATTGACACTTGACCAAAAGTGTAGGGGTTGGCTGTCATGGTTTTTATGTATAAGGATCAAAGTAAAATTTGATTAAAAGTATAGGAATTAACTGTTATGATTTCATGTGTAAAGATCAAAATAAAATTTGATACAAAATATAAGAATTACAAAGTATAATTTACCCAAAAGAAGATTATGAAATCATGTCTTAAATGTATTGCCATGTGATAGTGGGTCACATGTATGGGAACAACTCGAGAATTGATCATGGTAGTAAGGGTTAAATCAGACATTTTGTTCTAGGGATAATATATGTACACTTAAAAAAGTTAAATTAGTTTTAGTAAATTACTAATTAATTTTTTTTTTTTACACAAACGTTGTGAAAAAAGTTTTGGGAATTGTGATTGTTAAAGTATTTTTTTTTTTTTTTTATCCCAAACATCCCAATATAGGATTTCAATTTTAACAAATTTGTATTAGATGATTGTTAAAATTGGAATTTTAGGTAAGATCGGTGAGAGAGTCTCGTTCATTGAATTATAGGATTGAATCGAGAATTTTAAAATTTAACTTTCTATTGGTAAAAATATAAATCTTACATTATCCCAAAAGATCATACTTGCCATTCTACAATCACACCAATTTGAATTGTTTTGACAATTTAGAATTGTGTGATACCATAATGTAAAATGAAATTTTTGGAGTAATAGGTGTTCAATGCCATTAATGAAATGTATAAGCATATTGGTCTTTAGAAGTCTAAATTTTTTTTAAAAAAATTTGACTAAAGACAAAAATAAGTAAAAAAAATAACCATCAAATAAAAAAATCTCAAACATCTACAATAATAAGTATCAATTTATTATATATATAATTTTCAAACGTGCGTCATAAGTTAACATTACACACTATCAAATTTAGAAATATTGGAACTTCACACATAAACAAACATAAAAAATAAAAATAAAAAAATAAAAAAAAAACATAAACAAAGTAACACACTTATAAAATAAAAGTGAGAACTCCAATAAATCTAGACCTTGTAAAATGTTGTCCATCCACACACTTTCTTTGCCTCCAATTCTCTATATGATTTGTATGCTCATAATTGTTGCCTGCTTAGCGAGGCGGTCCAGTAACACACCAAACATCGCCACAATGGAAGTGAAAAATGACACTGCAAGAGATTTTAATTGATGCCCAGAATCTTTCAGGACTTCAATGGTTGGATCCCCATAATCTTTCATTATTACTTCAATGTTTCCTTTTATACAACTGTGAATTCCCTCAAACATTTGCATCATGAACTTCCGTATGGCTTCCCCCATTCCTGACAAAGTTGAAAGGATATGTTCCCACCACAGCTTTGGCTTCTCTAGTACATTCACAAATTGATAACACAATAGTAGAAAGGTTTGTTTTGGTAACACAATAGTAGAAAGGTTTGTTTTGAAAAGTAGGTTAAAGTTAATTTTTTAGTTTTTTTCTTTTACTTTTTTAAAAAAATGTTTAAAAAAAATAAAAAGATAATATGTCGCAAAAAAGTAAAAAAGCCAAAAAAAAATTGACTTTTAGCCAGGTTTCCAAAATAGGCCAAAATTAGTGTTGTACAAACAAACAAATTAATTGGATCATATCACTTCTCTACTCTTTTTTTTATTATTATTATTTTTTATAAAAATTTTAAAAGTACACTAAATAAGCAAATCCCAAACAATCCTAAATATTTCTTTAGCAATTATCCAACACATTACCCAAAAAAAAAACTTACTCTGTCCGTCCCAAAATATTAATCTCTTATTCTATTTTTTATTATTCTAAAATATTAATCTTTTTTCAAAAATCAAGAACTAAAATAACAAAAATTTCCTATTTTGCCCTTTTAAATTCATTAATGTTGTGTCGGTTGAAGGATTTAGGAAGAAATTTGGAAAAGAAAAAGAAAAAGATGTGTGAAATTAAATAAAATGTAGGTATATTTTATTCACATTTCACTTATATTTCCCTTTTCGTTTTCAAATTTCCCAACCAAACACAACGTTATATTAATATTTTTGAAGTATAATAATTGTACTATTAAAGGATATTTTTGAAAAGTTAAACCATTAGTTCAATGATAAAATCTTGAGTAGTGATACGTAGCTCGAAACTCGGGGCTCGACATTTGGCTCGACACCAAAACGACGTCGTTTTGGTGTCGATTTTTTTTTTTTCTTTTCTTTTTTCCGTGTTTTTGTTGCAGAACAAAGAAAAAGAAGAAGAAGGGAGAAAAAGAGAAGGAGAAGAGAAGGGAGGAGGAGGAAGAGGAGGAGGAGGAGGAAGGAGGGGAGGGGAGGGGGCCATAAAAATCGGCCGGAGGAGGAGGCGGGGCTGGAGCTGTGATCGGCGAGGCGGTGGTGCTGCGACTGCGACGATCGGCGAGGCGACGGTCTGAAACTGCGACGATCGGCGGCGAGGCGACGGCGGTGGTGCTGCCTCCCTCCCTTCTTCCTCTCCCTCCCTTCTCTTCTCTCCCTCCCTTCTCTTTCTCCTCTCCCTCTTTCGAGCCATTTCGAGCCTCTCAGATTCGAGCTACGGCTCATTTTCCTAAAATCTTGGCCCAAACCTTAAGGTTATAGGTTTAAATCTCGGGACAACCATTTTATGCGTTATGTCAAAAGTTAGGTGGCATTATTTTTAATATTTTGAAATACAATAATTATACTAAAAAAAAAATTAAATTCTCAAAAGAGACTAATATTTTAGGACAAAAGAATAATAAAAATTAAATCAATTGTTTGAATTAAAAAAATAATTAAATCAATTGCCAAACCTTACCAGAATTTGAAGGGGTATTGTCGTAGCTGTTGTTGATTAACATGTTGCTGACTTTTGTCTTTGCTCTATTGAAACCATCTGATATACATACCATCATGTGATTAGTATTTGTACTAATACATGAACGATGGATAAGATATTGAGAAATTTCTCCACATCAAATCAGTGTCATTTTATAAAAAATAGTTATAAATTAATAAGAAAAATTCATAATTATAATTATATTTTTTTTTATAAATATATAGTATATTTTTTAAAATCCCATTGGTGTGCAATTACCCCATAAGATATTATGGATCATTTTGAGAACTAATTATTTTAATTATATTTTTATTTTTTTTATAAAAATATGTGTAAAAAAAATAAATTAATAAAATTAATCTCAAATTCATAAAAAAATTAACAAAATGTAATGGAAGGGATAAATTGGATCAATTTAGAAAATTGGATAACTTATTTAAATTTAAAAAAAAAAATAGTTAGGAGCTTAATGAAGAAAAAAAATACCAAAAGTTTAAGGAGTTCTAATACTAATATATTTACTCTATAATATAAGTCTCTATCGTGTTGGGTAAGGTTGGGGCTCAAAACACATCGAAGAAAGGTCGAGTGGAAGCGGGCAGTCAGTTGGTTGCTTCTTGGTAGTTGTTCCCGTACACAAACAAGGTGGGTTGGGGGCTTAGGAGGTATTTTGAGCGGAAAGGTCCTCTTAACACTACAAAAAAAAGTACTTTTGGCGACTAAAATTAAATTTTTCGTCGCTGAAAGTAGGGCTTTTGGCGACTAAAATCGAATTAGTCGCCAAAACTGGTCAGAATTGGCGACCAAAACAGTTTAGTCGCCAAAGATGTGGGTTTTAGCGACTAAAAGGAACTTTGGTCGCCGAATGTAGGCCTTTTACCAACTAAATGTTGTTTAGTAGCCAAAAGTCACTGTTTTTGGCGACTAAATATGATTTAGTAGCCAAAAGTGATGCTTTTGGCGACCAAAAACAGGTTTAGTCGCCGATTATAGCTGTTTTGCCGACAAAACCCAATTTAGTCGCTGAAAGATGAAGGTTTTTGGCTACAAAAACAAAATTAGTAGCTAAAGGTCAAGCATTGCCGACTAAAATGTACTTTAGTCGCCCAAAGGAGAAGTTTTGGCGACTAAAATTCAGTTTAGTCGCCAAATGTGCTGTCCTTAGGCCGAATTTCATTGTTTTAGCGACAGAAAAGAAAGTAGTAGCCAAAAAATGTATAATTGGTGACTAAAATTGAAATTTAGTCGCAAAAAATGCTATCCATTTTTTTTTATTAAATAATTTATTTTTTGCATAACATATATAAATAAAAATTAATTATTTATACATATATAGTTTTGTATTAATACCGGCGAATGTAGTATAATATAATATATGTTGCATTAATATTCGCGTGAGGGTATAGTGGTGTAGTGGGCAAAGAGTGTTGGTAAAAGTTGTGAATGTTGGGAAGTAAGTGGTCATGGGTTCAAAACTTGGTAGCAGCGGAGGCCAAAAAAAAATTTTTCTGGAAAGGCTTTCAGCGACTAAAGTTATTAGTCGCCAAAGGTATAACTCCCAAAATTTAAATAATAAAAAACTGCTATTGGCGACGAACAGGTTTAGTCGGGAAATGTATTAATAAAAAAAAAATTAACTATTGGCGACTAACAGTTTAGTCGCCAAAGGTATACTTTCCAAAAATGAAATTGACTTACGGCGACAAATTTTTTAGTCGCTGAATACCTGTCTATTGGCGACTAAAAACCTGTTAGTCGCCAAAGCTATTCGCGACCAGACATTGGCGACTACAGCGGCGACTAAAATTTTTAGTCGGGAAAAGTGGAAAATCGACATTTGGCGACTAAAAAATGACTTTTGGCGACTAAAAATTTAGTCGCCAAAAGTATATTTTCTTGTAGTGTAATGCTCTAACGCCAACACCGAATATGGATTGAACTATCTCATGACCTTCTAGTTCTACGAATAGAATTGTTCCATTATTATTAGCAACAAAATATAACAACTCTTACATCTTACTCCAAGATAATTCACTGAATAAGGGAGATCTATAGCATAGTCATAGTATATTTCTATTAAAGCATATCTAGAATATATTACTTTTCTATATTTGTCAGATTTTCATATTTCTATATGTTTCTTTATTCTCAGGGTTTCTTAATTAACACTCTATATAAGTCTCATATATAAGTCACCTCTTGTAATAGTTTAATATAATAATATAATATACAACATTATTTAGTATATAGAGATTTTCTTTTCTCTCTCTCTCTCTCTCTCTATATATATATATATATATAATTATCTTAACATGGTATCAAAACTATAACATCCGGCCTATCCTTCTAGTTCACCGGCGGGATGTCGATTGGCAACTTTGTCTTCGCTGCCTGTTGGAGTTTCAACACATACTTGTGTTAATCCCAATCTCTAACAACCAATCAACCACTATCTCCGCCTCGGGCGTCAAATCTCAATCTTCCGCTCCTTCAATATAGATCTGAATCCGGATCAAAATTCATTTATTTATTTATTTTTTTGTGCATCCGCACTCTCTCTTAGTTCTCTCCCTTTCAACCTCAAACAGGTTTATATCTTAAAACCTATTTGAGTTTGAGGAGGGTAATATCCCTATATTATGGTGAGCATGGTGATACACCATGTGAACCATCCAAGTTGCCCCTTAGCGTACGACTTAAGTCATCCCTTGGCACACCCTTTCATAAGCCACGCCCATGGCGCGCTCTTTCATATATCACTGTTCAGTACCACGTCATAAGTTACGTATATATCACGTATGCTAGTTCAGTATCCATTCTTGTGCAAGCGCCTCTCAAGGCCCATCACATCAGTTGCCTCCCAATGCCCTTAGTAGGCCCTTATCATTTGCCTTAGCAGCAAACTCTTCTTCATTGCCCATAGCAAGCCTTTTCGTTTGTTCCTAGCGGCAGACTCTTCTCAATCGCCCTAACTAACTATTTCATTTGCCCTAGCAGCAAACTCTCATTTATTTTTGTTTTGTTCTTCCAAACTCAAGTTAGTTTACCTACTTGAGTTTGAGGGGCTGTTAAAGCAAAACTAGAATATATTACTTTCCATATTTGTTAGGTTTTCATATTTCTATATGTTTCCTTATTCTCATAGTTTCTTGATTAACACTCTATATAAGTCTTATATAGATCAGCTCTTGTAATAGTTCAATATAACAATATAATATACAATATTATTCAATATACAGAGATTCTCTTCTCTCTCTCTCTCTATAATTATCTTAACAATTTCAATGCAATAAAGTTACGTAGTGTTTTAGAGGGATCTTGTACCAAGAAATAGACCCTAGAAGCTAAAAAGGAGTAGCCTGAGCAATGCAATAATCGGGTTCATTGATATTCCTAACTTCAAATCATCTTATTTTTTTCATAGTGCCAGTTAAAAATAAGAAATAAGAAATTGACAATATACTTCTAGAAAAATGTTTAAAAGTGCAGTTAGCCCCCCAAATAATTAAGTGGAACAAACTGGCTCTTAAAAAATGTTCAAAAGTGATCAATTAGAGCAAATTGCCTGGAAATTTAATATAACTTTAGTGATGTTCTCTTGAGCTAATTAATCTTTTATGAGACAAAAATGTACTTTTAAACATGTTTCAAAAAAAGTGGTTTTGAACATTTTTTGCTGAAGCAATATGGTGAAATTTTTTTCTTGGAGGAGCTAATAGCATTTTCAAACATCTTTCAGGGAGTAATTTGTCCTTTTTTATTTTTGAAGAGGTCAATTACAATATTAACAAATTATCAAAAAATGAAAAAATAAATGAGGAGAAAAGACAATAAATAGCTTTATTCATGCAAACCTCCCATCAATTTCAAACAATTCAAAACGGCGGGAACTTGGCAAAAAGCTTGCCACAAACACTCATTTAACGTTTCTCTGATTGCGTGACCGACACAAAATTTTAACATAGTGGAGGTAAATATATATTTTAATAAAATTTTTGAAAAGAACTGTATAATTTTTTATATTTTTATTTTAATTAGTCTTCTTGTAATTTATGATAAATATTTTAGTTAATTTGAATTTAGTTTGTTTTTCTAATTTTAAGTTTTTTTCTTGTCAAGAATTGGGCTAAATAATTATTTCCTAATTTTAGATTTTTGGGTGTTGAACATTGTTTGGTCTCCAAGTATTAATTTATTATATATAGCTATCTAAACCTTAAGGCAAAAGACAACTTTTATTCAATAATATTCAAATATTTAATTTTTCAAGAGTCATTTTTGTCTACTAGAACAATATCTAATCCTTGTGTATTTCATTGCGTCAAGTGATATTAGAGCATTGACTGGCCTGGCTTGATGGCATTCATCAGAGTAGGAAGCACAAATCTTATTGACGATGATCATAGGGTGGAAACCATATGCGAAGCGACTGAGGAACATCGGCTCAAGGTGCACCAATTTTGCAATGAGATTTGTAATCTACTTGCCGAGTTGAGTTTTTAACTAAAAAATCCAAAAGTTACTGCAATTTATCACTTAATTCTCTATTATTTTATACGTTTTTTCGTAAAAAATCAAAAAATCAATTACACTAGTAAATCCCAAACAGGGCCATAAATGAAAAGCAAAGTGATTAATAAAACAAATTGTTATACATAAAATCAATAATAATTTTTAAAAAAAAAATTAAAATGAATATATCATAAGATACAAAGGAAAATTCAATTTTGTAAAGGGCTAAGGTTTGTATGTATTTCGAAAAAGAATTCCTCACTTACTGTCTTTAAACAATGTGAGACTTTCTTGCAACATAAATTTGAAGGCATAATTTATGAGGCCGTGTTTATTTGTCAGAACCAAATGTAGACTCCAGATTGAATTAATAATTTAATAAAATATATAATTTGATGTTTGATTAAAAAAATAATATATTTTCAACTCAGACATAATAGTCTTTAGTGGAAGACTATTGAATCTCAAGTGGGAGTGAAATATAAAAAGAGAGATTAAGGAGAAGTTTAGATAAATTACTTAAATTTTGGTTTCAATTGTTTAAATTTAATTTTTGAAAATTAATTTTTTTTTTGTTTTCTGTTTTTTTTTTTCATTGAATTTTATTTTAATATTTAAATATTTTTTTTAGTTTTTAGATACATTTAATATAAATACAATTAAAAAGTATAATATTTGTAAAAAAAATCTTTAAAACATTCATACCAAAAAAAAAAAAAAAACTAAAATTCAGTACATTTTCATATTCTTGTGTTTTAATTAATTTTTTAAAATATTTTTTACAAACATTTTACTTTTTTGGTAGATCTAGGTTAGGTGCATTTAAAAAGTAAAAAAGTTTCTTATAATATTAAGAAAATTCATTAAAAACAAAAAAAAAATATTTAAAAAATTGAATTCAGAAAATTAGAACCAAATAAGATGAATATGATTTTATTAATCTCATCCTTGGCAGAGTGTTTGGGTCACAGGGTCTCCTTCTAAGGTTGCTTTCTTTGCATGGACAGCGGCTTTAGGGTGTATATTGACTATTGACAATCTGATTCGACGCTAACACATTTTGGTTACTTATTGTTGTATGTGTTGTGACGTTGCTGAGTCGACAGATCATTTGCTTCTTCATTGTTCTATAGCAACTAGGCTTTGGTCACTTCTTGTTGGTTTGTTTGGGTTGGTTTGGGTTCAATCGGGCTCGGTTGTGGATGTTCTTTAGAGTTGGAGGGGGTGAGAGTTGGGACGCGTTGACTGAAGGTGTGGTTGCTAGCTGCCCAGTGCTTAATGCGATTGATTTGGTTGAACCGTAACGGACGTACTTTTCAGGGGACATCTCATTCGATGGCTTGGTTGGAGAATATGCTCTTTTTGATTCTTCACAGTTGGGTTATGAATCGGTGAATCCGGATGTGTTGGTCTTTATAGATTTTGTGGATGATGTGACTTTTGAGTTTTCTTAGTTTTTGCTTAATGCCGGCTATAATTTTTGTATCATTTACATCATCTTGATACTTTTTTTAATAATATCTATCTTTATTTATCAAAATAATGATAATAATAATAATTCTCAATCTATCCAAACGGTAGCTATGATATAAATTGAGAATTCCCATACTAATAGTCCTAAGAAAGTAGAAATGTTAATCTCATTTAATTCAGTCTATTCAAACAAACATAATTCCAATATTTTTTAAATACAACTACTAGAGAATTTATTGTATAATTTTTCGAATTTAGGACTCCAAAAAAAAAAAAAAAATCATAGGATAAAGTTGGTTTGTATAACAATACTTGTGAACTATTGAATGGATAGATGAGAAGGAGAAGGAGAAGAAGTTGCAACTGTATATATTATTCAAAACGTAGGGTTTCCCCCTTAACACACAACTATTTATACTTATAAGAATAAGACACAAAGACCCCCTTAACACACAACTATTTATACTAATAAGAATAAGACACAAAGATCAAAATACCCCTAACACTTAACACTCCCCCTCAAGTTGGTGCAAAGATGTCTCTCATGCCCAACTTATAACAAATAGGGTGTAAAACTTTACTACTAAGACCCTTAGTGAAAACATCCGCCAGTTGATCTTCAGACTTAACAAAAGGCATACATATCACACCCTTATTCAACTTCTCCTTAATGAAATGTCTGTCAATCTCAACATGCTTAGTCTGGTCATGTTGAACAGGATTGTGTGCAATACTAATAGCAGTCTTGTTGTCGCAATACAAAGTCATGGGATTACAGCAATCAAACCCTATATCACTCAACAAAGATTGAAGCCACATTAGTTCACATGTCCCATGTTCCATAGTCCTGTATTTAGCTTCAGCACCAGATCTGGATACTACCGCCTGCTTCTTGCTACGCCATGTGACTAGATTTTCCCCTACAAAAGCACAGTAACCAGAGGTAGAGCGTCTGTCATCTATAGAGCCTGCCCAATCTGCATCTGTGAACGCTTCCAACCTCAAGTGACCATGATTAGAGAACAAAATTCCTTTTTCATGAGCAGATTTAAGATACCTCAAAATGCGATAGACTACATCCAAATGAGTTGCACGAGGATCATGCATAAACTGACTTACTATCCCAACTGCATTGGTAACATCTGGACGAGTATGAGATAGATATATCAGTCTTCCCACAAGTCTTTCGTATCTTTCCTTTTCCACAAGCCCACCAACCCCACTACAAAGACGATGATTAGTCTCAATCGGTGACTCAGCTGGTCTGCAGCCTAACATGCCCGTTTTCGCAAGAAGATCTAGAATGTACTTCCTTTGCGAAATGAAGATGCCTTTATCAGATTTAGCAACTTCAATCCCAAGAAAGTATCTCAATGGGCCAAGGTCTTTTATCTCAAACTCCTTGGCTAACAGCATCTTGAGATGGGTCACCTCCTCTTCATTATTACCTGTCACGACTATGTCATCCACATATACAATAAGCATTGTTACCTTATGTACATTGTGTTTGACAAACAAGGTGTGATCGGTATTGCTTTGCTGATACCCAAATCCCAGCATTGCCTTTAGGAATCTACCAAACCAGGCTCTATGAGATTGTTTCAAACCGCATAAAGCCTTCTTCAATCTACAAACCTTTCCGACTGTAGACTGTGATGAGAATCCTAAAGGTACATCCATATATACCTCCTCCTCCAAATCCCCATGAAGAAAAGGAATCTTCACATCTAGTTGTTGTAGAGGCCATCCCAAATTAGCAGCACACGACAGAATAGCTCGAATGGAATTCATCTTTGCTACCGGGGCAAAAGTTTCTTGATAGTCTATTCCATATGTCTGGGTAGTCTTGCTTTGTGCTTGATAGTGAACACCGACTTACATCCAACTAGTTTTTTTCCATTAGGTAAAGACACCAAGTCCCATGTGTTATTTTTACTCAAAGCTTGCATCTCTTCTACCATAGCTACGTACCTTCACTTAGGATCATTGATGGCCTCTTTCCAACCCTGTGGAATACACACAGAAGAAAAAGACGAAACAAAAGCATGATATGGAGAAGACAACGAATCATATTACACAAATTTAGAAATAGGATGTTGAGTACAGGCTCTAACCCCCTTTCTGAAAGCAATAGGAAGACTCAGATCGTCAGCAACAGGACTATCAACAACATGTAAAGAAATGGGCTGAGGATCATTACCTGTAGAGTTAGTGAAAACTGGTTTTGGAACTGGCATAGGAGATGATGATTGACTCAGTGGCACAAGAGAAACCCGTTCTTTCTGATGCCATGAATAAGTCTTTAGATCAAATCTATCCAAACGATCACCAACATCAATCTCATTAACAAAACTCGTAGGCTCCCCTTTACCACAAATAATTGCCCGCTGATTAGGAAGGAAAAAAGACAACTTATGCTGATAAGATGTCGTCTCTGTCTCATCTGCAATCTCATTATACTACTCTCCCCTGAGGAGATAGCGGGTGACAAGGAAAAAAGGACTTAGATTCACGGAAGGTAACATCCATACTAACATACAGCTTATGAGTCTGAGGGTCATAGCATTTGTAACCCTTCTGAGTAGCAGAATAACCAAGAAAGACACACTAGACAGCCTTAGGATCAAGCTTCCCACGAGTACGAGGTTGAAGTTGAACAAAACAAACACTACCAAAAACTCAAGGCGGAAGGGAAGAAATGGAATAAGTGACAGGGAGAAGCTCAAGAGGAATTTGGAAATGGAGGACACTAGAGGGCATATGGTTAATAAGGTAAGCCACGGTAAGAATAACATCCCCCCAAAAGGACTTAGGAACATTCATGGTAAACAAGATAGAGCGAGCAACCGCAAGGAGGTGGTCATTCTTGCGTTCAGTAACTCCATTCTGTTCAGGAGTGCCAACACAACTAGTTTGATAAAGAATGTCATGTTCCTCGAGATATGCCCTGAAAGCTCCATCAACATATTCAGTCCCATTATCACTCCTAAGAATTTTGATGGTAGCATTGAAGAGATTGGAAACCATTTTATGAAAAATTTTGAAGCATGAAAAAACCTCATTTTAGTGTGAAGTAAATAAATCTAAGTTACACAAGAATAACAATCAATAAATGTGACAAACCACCGATAACTAGTGGTAGAAACCACAGGGGAAGAACCCCATACATTGGTATGAATAAGCATAAAAGGAAAAGTACTTCTTTTATTAATGGAAGGATAACAAGTAAGTTTATGCTTAGCAAGCTCACAAGCATCACAAACAAAGTTATTCTTAGGACAATCTCGAACTAAAGAAAGAAAAAGTTTCTCTAAAATACTAAAAGAAAGATGCCCCAAACGGCGATGCCACTGATGAAGAAAGCGAATGGAGGAGCCGAGCCAGAAGTGCATTAAAGAGCGTGAGTGGACGAAGTTGATGCAGAAGTGACATCTAGAAAGTACAGTCCACTGTGTGCGCTACCACTGCTAATCATTTTCCCCGTAACCAGTTCCTGAAAGACGCAATGAGTCAGAAAAAAGGTTACAGAGCAATTGAGAGCAGCAGTAATTCTACTAACAGAAAGTAAGTTAGTGGAAAAACAGAGGAAAGAGAAAGTAAAAAGGTGCAATGAACAAAACCCTTGCCGGAGATAGAAGATAAAGTGCTATCAGCCACTCTAACTTTATCTCACCTAAAACTAGGTGAATAAGAATGGAAAAAACTAGAAGTACCCATCATATGATCGGTAGCACCGAAATTAATGATCCAAGGAGACGAAGAGGCACTAAGTGCACTAGCAGAAATACCTGTGGAGGCAAAGTTGGAAGAGGCAGAAGAGGAAGGAGCTAAGGTAGAGAAAGAATCAAGTTGAGCCATCAAATGTCTGAGACTGTGAAGCTCATCCTAGGAAACAGAACCAGCATCATCCAAGGCACTAGCAGCAGTCTCAAACACAAGGGTTTGAGGACGAACACTACCACCACGACCACGGCCTCGAGTAGGCTAACAATGCAACTTCCAACAGTGTTCTTTATCATGTCTATCTTTCCCAACTTACCACCACCCGGAGGCGGACAAGGTGGAGTATCACGGGACTTGGGGCTGACAATCATCGTTGACCGATCCTGAACAGGGGCATGCACCATAGCACTACGACGACTCTCCTCCTGTTGAACCAATGCATAAGCCTCATGCAATGTGGGAAACGGAGAGCGACCCAACACCTGAACCCGAATCTGATCATACTCCAAATTCAAGCCAGCAAGAAAATCATACACCCGTTCCTTCTCCACAGCCTGCTAAAACATAGTGGCATCCTTGGAGTAAATGGGTTGGAAACTCTAGTAGTAATCTAGCTTCTGCCATAAACCACTCAACTCAGCATAGTAGACTGTCAAAGAGCGATCCTTCTGATCCAAGCCCCTAATCTTCTTTCACAATTCATAAGTCGGTGCATCATTACCCTGTTGAGAATACATCTGAGATGTCGCTAGCCAGATCTTGTGAGCAGTATCCATCAAGAGAAAAGTCCTACTAATGGTAGGTTCCATAGAATTGATCAGTCAGGTCATCACTAAAGCATTCTCCAAAATCCATTGAGCAAATAAGTACTGTCTTCAGTAGGTTGCTTGGTACTACCAGTAATATAGCCAGTCAAACGCCGGGTAGCAATGGCAAGACTGCAGGAGCGGGACCAAATCAAGTAATTGGTGCCATTAAGCTTGACCGGACTAATCTGGAGAGAAAGACTATCACCCAAAGTCATACCACGACTCAGTCCACTGTCCTTCTTGCCCTTAGAGTACGGACCCTCACATTCAGCCATGAGATAAGAGAAAGATGGTGTAGAAACACAAACAGTATATCAAACAAGTCTTGACAAAACCTCACCAGCACAGCAAAGTACCTTCTAAGGTTGAAACAATGCAAAATAATCCCAGAATAACGTAACCAGATCACATAGGAACCCAAACACTGAAGCAGATCATCCAAAACTCAAGAAAAAATCAAGGGAGAGCCAAAATACAGCAAAACAAGGACATCACAGCCCTCTATAGGCCCAGTCGGCTCCCTATAGAGGTTGGAGAACATAGGCAGGAAGTTGGTTGAGTGCAATGGCTAGTTTAACCCTAAAGAAAATGTTGATGAAATTCACTATGAAATAACAAGAACATAACATATATATATATATACACATTCTTAGAATTTTATCCTACAAAAAATTTAATAATGTGTGTTTTGGTAATACCTTTCTTAACAAAAACTTAGCATTCGTTTGGCATGTCAAAAAGCTTGACTTTTTAATTATTTTAGTCACAAAAGGACAAAATAAGTTAAAAAATTAATAAGACAAAATGTCACATACAAATTATAATTATTATTATTTTTTTTTATAAAAATTAAAAAAATCAATTTCAAACGAAACTTTTTAACCTCAAATTAAAATAATCAAAAAGTCAAAATATCATAAATCAACCCACATCTCAAATAGTTTGTAAAAGACAAGAAATAGGAAAAAGAGAGACAGCTTTTGGTTTGTAAAAGACAAAAAAGCAAAGACATAAAAAGTAGTCTTCAAGTGTAAGTTAACGCTACGAGCCTACGAGGAAAGGAAGAATTTATTAGTATTTAGAGACAATTTATAATTACTAAAAAAAAAAACTGTCAAAAATTTAGTCTGAACATAGGCCTAATTTGAAAATTTGGTTAAAAATTAATTTTCGATTTTTAACTTATTTTGGGTTATATATCTTTATTTTTTTATATATTTTAAAAAAAAATCAAAAAGTCAACTTTTAACCAATTTTCCAAAACAACCCATAATAAATTTTTAATTTTTAATTTTATCAATTTAAATCTTAATATTTTGGTTTGTTTTCAATATAAGTTATTCGCTTTCTTTTGCACCGATCAACCCAAACCAACAGAACGGAACCGGTTCGCCCCATTTTAGACGGATGCGTGATAACAAGCGAGCGGTTGTGGATTGATTTTTTTTCAATCCACCTAGTTTTGGATGGATGACGGATTTGAAGTTCCTTTGGCAACAACCGAATCGCCAAATCGCAAGCACCCTTAGTAATTTGTAAAATTTTGTGTTTTCAATTTATTTGGATATTCTATTTGTGTTTTCAATTGAAAAAGAGTTTAAATATTCTGTTAAATATATTCTGTTGAAAAATATTTTTCAACTTGAATATATTTTTTAAATTGAAAAAAATAAATGTATTATTTATCTATATTTTTTGGTTTTTAAATCTAACTTTAAAAATAATAAATAAAAAGATGATATATGCTGGTCGATTTTTCTTTTTAAAACAGATATAGATGTAATAATACAGATGCATACAATCTTTACTGGTGCTCTGTTCATAGTTTTGGTAGTTTGAATTATTTTTATATTTTAAGAATCACAGATTGTAATACTTTATGTGGATGAGGCATGCTGTAATTGTAATATGTAGATGAGGCATGCAGTAATTATAATATTATAAACTTTCAAACTTTTTTTTTTTTGAATGAGACATGCAGTGTTTGTAATATTTTGTAGCATCAAGTAAGAATAATTTGTACAATCAGGTAACGGAGGTCTATAGGTCGAGTTACCTTCGGGAATTGAATCCATATCACAAAACATACAAAATCACACTCATATAGTTTTGATAAAAACAAAGAGTGACCTGCTCTGATACCAACTGAAAAACTTAAGTGATTCGTGATTCGGACCAGAATTAATTGCAACAATTCCCAAACAATTAAAACTAGCAATCTAAATCATTTAGCACGCACGAAAGTGATTTAGATTGTTGCTTTAAAATCAATAAATCGACACAACCGATTTTTACATGCAAAAACCACAATTGAAACACCTCCAATTGTGATTAAAAAACCACTGACGAAACGCCACTAATCAATCCATTATGAAAGAAAGAAAGAATATAAATTTACCAAACTCTATCAATTTGTCTTCAACAATCTGTATCTCTTTCACCACTGCCTTCGTCTCGAAATTGATCAGCTTCATGTTGACTCCACAACATCCATGTCGAATTAACGACCACGTGCAGTTTCGAACTCGTTCGAATATTCCACACTTGAATCTCCAGAATCCACCGAAGAACAACACTCTTGTATTGATAAAATCAAATCGACAATCCTTTAATTTAACTCTCTTGATCCATGAACAAACTCGCAAAGACATCAAAGGAAAACTAGCAAATAACCTCTAGAAGAAAACCCTAAAATCCAAAAACATGATCTGGAAGCCGTACCCGAGATTTGGAACAAACTGCAAATTTATAGTAGCCAAAAACACCACCCCCGCTCGAGTAGTGAAAGTTAAATTAAAGGGTCGTCGATTTGATTTTATCAATACAAGAGTGTTGTTCTTCGGTGGATTCTGGAGATTCAAGTGTGGAATATTCGAAGGAGTTCGAAGCTGCACGTGGTCGTTAATTCGACATGGATGTTATGGAGTCAACATGAAGCTGATAAAACATAAATTAAATAAAATAAAATAAACTGAATTATTTTTTGTGCAAAATTGAAAATTTTGTCTATAAAGCAACATGATGATGAAACATTAATGTGCGAAACTCAAAAAAAAAAAAAAAAAAAAAAAACTTTAAAAATAAAAAAATTAATAATGTTCACAATTTTAAAACTAGAAAAAACTATTAATGTTCTCGGTTTTATTGGATAGCTGAATTAAACCAATAAGTAGAAGGGTAAAAACGTTTAATCTCATACTCTGTTTTTTTATCAGTTAGTGAAACAGTTATCCAGAACATTACTATACAAAACTGATAATGTTCTTAGTTTTAAAAATTAAAAAAAAAAAAAAACTGATAATATTCTCAATTTTACTAAATATGACTTTTTGGTTTAAAAAATCTTAAATAAGACCTAAGCTATTATAACATTTGTAAATAGGATTTTTGTGTGATTAACTCAAAAAAATATAAAAGAAATGTAATCTAGCAAAACATGTTATTCTAGGCCCAATTAAATCCTTTATCTTATTAATTGTATAATAGTGTGAAATTGCCAATTTAATTCTTCAGAAAAAGGGTTGAATAATCTCTGTGTTGTGATGGTGACTTTAGTAGCATTTTTGTAGTTTAAGCATGTGTAACCCATTACTCGTTACATTTGTTGATTAGTGATTTCTTTTTTCCGTGTGGGTTGAGATCCAGTTCCTTTTCTTTTTCTCTTTTTTTTTTTTTTTGTCTTTAGTTTATTTATTTATTTTTTTTAAATTGTGTACAAAAATCTAGAAAGTTTAAAAAAAAAAAATGAAAAAATTAAGAAAAAGTAAACTAAAGATAAAAATAAAATAAAAAGAATCTAACAGGCCCACACGCCTTTGCTTTTGGATGGCCGAAAGAGAGCAACAATGTCAGGGGTAGTTCCCCAGACAATTTAATAATTAATAAAGAATAATTCTATGTATCTGATTTTATCTATTTTAAATTTATCTCAAATAAGATTGTATTGTTGCAATTAAATTTGTGCAATGTGAGATTTATAAGTAGAATAAATTTAAATCATAATATTATAATTTAAAATAATTTTTAAGTAATTAAGTTTAAATTTATAATATTACTGATTCGATAAAATGAAAGTTGGTGGACAAAAGTTGAACTCTAATTGGTCTTAAAATGGTTAGGAAAAAAAAGAGGAAGGTAGAATTATGAGAAGCTTTTTCCCGTGCATTGGTCCTTAAAAAAACAAAGAAAATATAGTCCAACAAATATATGCAAAACAAAAAATATATATCTATTAGTCTAGGTTTAGGAGTGTAAAAATCGTCTGCGGCCCGTGGACGGTTTGAAACCGTCCGTGGTTCAGAGTAGACCAGGCCCGAGCCCAACCTGAGACCCTAGGCCTGGGCCGTTATTTTAAAGCATGACCCGACCCAACCTGACCTGACACGTGAGCCCAGCCCCATCAACCCGCTTACGGCCCACTCAAGACCAGACCCGAAGCCTGGCCCGCCCAGCCCACCTGAGACCTAGTGTCTTTTTTAGAGAAAAATAATAAAATTTTGATAGAAAAAATTAAAAAAACTAAAAAAAAATGTCCAGGCCCGCCCAAGGCCTGAATACCCCCTAGCCCTGGGCTTAATTTTCTAGCACATGGACCGGCCTGACTCGAATTTTAGCGAGAGCCTGCGAAACATGACACGGATCGGGTCAAATTTACACTCCTATCTAGGCTTACATGCCTATGGATTGTGGAAAACCATATTATTGGTTTTTTTTTTTTTTTTAGGTCACTAGTTAGAATTATTATTTTTGTACATGTTAGGCCCTCGTTTGTTAATAGATTAAAATTGAGTCATTATAAGTTATTAAGTTATTTTATTTATGATTGTATATATTTTTCATAAAAAATTAAAAAATCAATTAAAATATTCAATTTCGAGACGAGTCTTAAATAGTGTAAAAGCTTTAGATTTTTCTTTACATACTAAGAGCTATTTTGGTAACAGCAAATAATCAAAAAGTCATTATTAAAAAATTATTTTTATTTTTATGTTTTTACGCGTCTTTTTATTAAAAAAAATTAAAAAATTAATTAAAATAGTAACTTTTCAAAACAATTCTTTTTTATCATAAGTGGAAGGGCTTTTTATTTGATTTTTCTTTATAGACTAATTTTTCTTTGAGTTGAGCTTCCCGTGTTTCTAAATTGTAAAATTTGGCGCTTACGCGAATTTTATGACAGAAATTTAGAATACCCATGCTGGTTTGATTTTATTCTGAGGAATGGTCATTTTTTCTGTCAAGAGAACGTCGTTTTTAGAGGCTACAAAATTATCATTCCATTTTATTTCCTGTCCTATTCCAGTCAACTCAATACATCTGATTTCCTCCAGAAAATTGGGATCCTCAACAGCAATGCTTCCATTCAATACATATTTTGCAAATCTGACCTTGAATCAGCCTGCCATGTCCTAGTATTTTGCACATTCTCTTGGAGGCTTTGGGCTGCAACATGATGCTGTGGTGGGGTTTCCAATGGGTGATACCAAGTTCAGTAGATAAGTTGTTTCATTGGTGGTCTGGAGGCAAATTCAAAAGGCTTGCATTCTGGCTTAAAGCTACATTACAAGACATTCATTATTCTGTCAATAATCCGATGTTCAATCTTAGACAGGTAAGAGACTGCATTTGATCTGTTTTGGCACTATGTTTTCTGTCCTTTCTGGGCAGCTCGATTGTAATTGTTTGCTACTAGGGTCTGGACTACAGTTTGGATGCCCCATAGTTTCTTTTTAGTTTTCTGGCCTTCTTTTTCTTTTTCTTTTTCTTTTTTTTTTTCTTTTTTTTTTTTTTGGCCTTGGTAAGTGTTGCCTCATCAACCTAGGGTTGAGCTAGCATCTGATTGTGTTTCTTATTCGGTGTCAACCTAGTTGGAATCGTTTAGTTTTTACTATGATACTTTTTGTTCTTTCTTGCTTTGTTGATATTTGTAGTGTACTCTATACTTTCCTTATTATCAATAAAGCTCTTTCTTTTGCTAATTAAAAAAAAAAAAAAAAACCCCCCTAGCAAGAAAAATTGTGGTTAAGATCTAGTTGGTGTAGGATTTATGCATAAAATGAATCTAAACTGCACATTGATGTTTTTGAATAAAATCTTAAATAAAAATCATGGGTATATATATATATATATGCTTGGCTTATTTTTTCTACAAAGGAAAATTTAATAAATGTGGCGTGCCAGAAAAAGTTAAAAAATCTTTTCATATTTAAATTTAAGCCAATTATGAAACAAATGTGTTGACTGTTCTTTTGCCTAAAAAAAAAAAAAAAAAACCTTCTAAATTTGTTAAGTATAGAAAAAATAAGGGTAAACTACCAATAGATCCTGATAGTTGGACTTAATTCCCACTAAGTTCTATTGAAAATAAGTCTTAGTAAAATTGTCGCTAAAAATAATTTTTTTATGACAATTTTTTATATATGTCGCTAAAAATTGACAATTAGTAACTTTTTTTGTCATAATTTTTATAAATTGTCGCTAAAATTTACAATTAGTGACTTTTTTTATGACATTTTTTTCATAGATCCTATTAGACAATAAATCCACTTATTAAGACCTACACGTAAGTATTCCAAAAAATAAATAGACAAAGGATAAGAGAAAGAGATGGAAAATATGAAGTAAAATGATTGAGTAAACAACTGAATTACAAGTAAAGTAACATTAAATAACCTGTACTCCTATTATTTCAAAATAAATGTGCAAGTTAATGAAATGCAGGAAACCACCCTGATTACTTCTCCCTTCCCTTGACTCTGGCTCTGGGGATGAGCCGAAGACAATGCAGACTGTTTCCCTCATACTCTCTGAGGGCAAGCTGGAGATTTGTGACCAAACTGGTCACACCTAAAACAAGTGAAACCTCCCAGATTACTTCTCCCTGAACCTAAACTCGACACAGGAAAGGTGGATCTTGACTGTGCTGCCTGAGATTACTATGGGTTAGAAGCCCTCTGCCTCTTACTGTTCCAATTCTCCCCCTAAACCTCTTGACTCCTCTACCTGGAGCCCTATCCTCTCATCATCGATCTGAATCACAGTCTCTAAGTGAGCCGCCACCGCCACCGCCTCCACAAGACAACTGTAATCCCTAATCATGGATGCGACCACCTTGAAAAGAAGTCTGGTCCTTAACCTTTTCTCAAACTCCAAGCAACGGCGTTCCTTCATCGTTACCAACTTTGGGGCAAACCTCAACAAGCTAGTAACGATAGCCTCGAACTCGACCACCGGTGTGTTAAGCTGCTTGAGCTTCAAGAACTACTCTCTCAACTTCTCTCTAACATTGGGAGGCAAGAACTTGTTCTGGAAGGCGTTGACGAAAACCTCTCAAGTCACCCTAATGCACCCACGCTCAAACTTTCACTATTGACCAATATCTCCCTTTAACTAGAAAGATACCAAGGTTACCCTCAGTCCGTCGTCCTCGATGCCAAGCATCTCGAACGTCTTTACCATCTGTTCTAGCCACTCGTCCGCTTTTAGTGGCTCCTTAGGATCACCTAAAAACTCATTCAGATTTGACCAAAAGAACTCCTTCTTCAAGAATGAAGGCCCTAGTTCAGCAACTTGGGCTTGGACTTGATTCTCAGCACTGAGAATGTCCCCAAATTCCCATAAAGCTCCGACCATTTCACAGGCTAAAGTGCCCATGGTCTGCTAACCCACTGGTTCAGCCACATTGGCCTGACCAGCCCCTTCTTCTTGCGCCGAAATCTCATCCGGTAACGGCACTTCCTGCCATCTAGGCCTACCACGTCTACCACCACGCCCACGTCTTGATATCCTAATAAAGGTAACACAAGAGATTAGTACATTTACAAATGTGTCGAAACTAACTCACTCGCGTCCTAAGACAATAGACAACAGTAATTCACTCCACATAAGCACGTAGTCACATAAACACATACGAATTTCTTTCCTAGATAATGATCATCCCGTAACATTGCCAGAGTTCAAATTAAAAATAGTAGTGATCAAGTGTTGTTCTAACAGAACTTCTAGAAACTCATAACCCAATCAATATTTTAGAAATTAAATCCCATATCCATATAATCACATAAGCATACCATACACACAAATATCTCTATCAAGCGAGAAAAACCCATTGTGGTAAGAACCACTTCCCACGTACCCAAAGTATTCAAACCCAGTACACTCTGATACCAAGTTGCCATGCCCCGAAATAATAATGATGAGACCATCCACAATATTAATAATTAACAACACATGAATAAGTAATTATCTTCCATTAGTTCCAATTGATTGTACAAAAGAGCAACATATGCGGATACACATTCACAAGCCTTACCCTGAATCTATAGCATATGTTACATAATAGAGAAATAGAATGAAAGTTGAGCAAATAAGAAATGCCCTAAAGGCTTACTGTAGACGTCCCCGAACGCCCCGGGAGGGTTAAGTCCCGTTCCGTTCATTTGGGTTCACTACAGTTCGGACTCAAATTGTCACGGTTCCTAATCTGAAACAAAGAATCCAACTCTGGCAAATCGTTTTTGAGAAAAACAGATTTTTGAAAAGAAGTGCCAAACATGGACTACTTTGCCAGATTACAGAGTCGCCACCACTAAATATTTTAAAATGGGAAATTTAGGAAACCCTGACTCGGTGCCGAAGGCCACATGTCCGTCATCACCAAGTGATCTTGGCTCGGGAGCTTGGGTACGATCGGGGAAGGTCAGCTATGAGCACCCCCTTTCGCCCGATCCGAAGACCGGCCTCTACTAACCGTGATATCCGATTTTGAAAACATTACATGCTCTTATACCTTTATACCGGTTATTAGCCTAGAATTATATGTTATGCGCACAGCAAACAAGTATAGACTAGATCGCCTAATTTGGAAATAAGCATTGCATATCCGTTTTGTTTGGAAAATAGTTTGAAATTGCTACTCGCGGGGGTAGGCTAAAACACGGATTTCAATGAGTATTCCCAACTCAAGTAATCCAACCTCCACCCACAGGCATTCAAACAGTTTATAACACATAAGCATTTAGCCGCATGGCAATCATACCGTCATGGCAAACATTCACACGCATGCGATATGCTAAAGCGCAAAAACTTACATCGTACTCCGTGCCAGAAACAATAACCCGGTTAGCAAACATGCATGACCTAGTTCATGTTAAGTGGCTAATGCGACACAAGCATAGATGCAATCTAGAGTAGGCTCGGCTAACCCTAAACATGACATATGAAGTGTGCGAATAGCACGTATTCAATTTGGAATTGAAAATTGCAATGCGGTTTGTATGATGTACCGAGCCGGTGTACATGAACAAATGCATGAATGCACGCATGCATTGCATAAGGTATGCTAAAATAGACGTGCCCTAATCTACCATCGTAAGCAGGTAAATAAAAGGGATAGAAAGAAATGGGGGTTTGGAAGACATACACCCACTCACACACACTTATTACAATTTTGCCCTCGCTCGGAGGGACCAAAAATAATAATACAGTCCAAAGAATAAATGAATGAATTATTACAAAATTCTAATTACTAAAATTAAATCAAGTAAATAAAAGAAAGGAGGCCTCAGCCCTGCCTCGGGATGCACGAATGATGCATGCTCGTTGCGACTTGCCCGGAAAAGCCTACACCGTGCCACTGCCACCTCTGTTTTTTACTGTCCTGCCTCTCCAAAAACTCCCAGAGTCCCAGAATACCTTCCTTGTGTTCTTCTGAGTGCCACCGGCTGGAGGAAACTTCCACCGGCTGCTTGTGGTGGCCACCGGCTGCAAAAAGATTTATCGGCCAGAAATACAGTGCCGGTCGGCACAAAATTCCTGCAGAAGACAGTTTGACAGCAACAGCACGGCAGCAGTGCATGGTATTGGATTTTTGAGCATATTTATGCACGGCCAATGTTTCCTATCATGAATGGGACTCAAGGAAACATGGCTCTTGGTTCTAGGGCTATCAATTGTGCACCTTGGTGCATGATAGCCTAAGATACCAAGGTTGTATTTCAATGTCAATGCATGCAAAAAACAAACAATGAAATCCAAGGCCTTATCATGGGGATCAAAGGTCTTGGTGACTAAAAGTTGAGACAAGTTACACCACTTAAAGTGTGAACTCATCTCAACCTTTATGCTTGGCTTGACAACCCCAAGCCAAGCCATGGAATGCATGTATGCAACATACCTCAAATGAATGCAACATGAGGATTAGAATGCAAACACACCAAGTGCTTTAAACAACTATCATATTAAGCATGCAAAATGCTAGAGTGCTCAAGGTGCTAATATTATGGAAACTAGGCCAATTATGCAATAGAGTTAGAATGTGACAAAAAACCTCAATCATGCAACCAACATGATGCAAGGATGCAATGATGGACTTAACTTCAATGGGGCAGCCCTCAAACCACCCCAAAAACAGTGGCAAAACAAGCCATAAATGGTGACCAAAATGCTATAAAACATGCAAGTTCATGGGCCTAAACCTAAGGCACCAAAAGAGCATCTTACTACCACTAACACAACCACTCATGGCATGAATCTAACAACCAAAAACATACTTTTATCATGTAAAATGACACCCAAATCCCCTCACATAGCACCCCCAAAATGCATTAAGCATACAAGCATGCATAAGGCCTATTCTTAGGCACAAAAGGACACACCCTTGGGACATGAAAATAGTCACATATGTAAACATACACACATGATTTATGGACTGAAATAAGGTCACAAATGATGCCAAATCATGAGGATGATCAAGGTTGAACATGCTAGGAACCAAAATGCATAAGGCTTACAAGCCTAAAATGCAAAGCAACCATGTCAAGCACACTATACATGGCAAAATCAATGGCTTACAACTCTTATACATGGTAATATAATGCTAATACCCTCATAGAACCAAGCTAAGATGTGCAAGAAACATGGCCTAAATGCATGACATGCTTTTAGGCATAAAAGAGCATTTCAAAGCAAGTATGAGAGGCATGCTAGAGGCCACAAATCCGACCCAAAACAGAGGTTAAACATGCTCCAAAACACTTAAAAAAAACTCTGAAATCAAGCCAAATGCAAGCATGCACACATGCTACCTCATGAGCCAAAAATGGAGGCAAAGAGGGACAAAGGGGAGAGGGGTATCCCTCCCCTATTTGAGACTTGAAACCAACTTCCTCACCACTGAAAACACACTAGTTTTCAGTGGTGAGAAGACCAAACACATCAAGTAAAAATATGCTCAAAGTAAAGGCACAAAAGAGACCGAAACAAGGCCTAAAAGAGTGAGGCTTCACTCAAATACAAAAGTGACCTTAATGAAAGTTCTTGAGCAAGTAAAAACAAGGTTTTTTTATGTTAAAACAAATCCAAAATCACAAAGCAAAAGGGGTAGAAAGTAGTACAAGAAGTTACAAGAATGGGGAATCTAAAGTAATGTTCTTACCCTTGAAGATCCTTTGAAGAACAAAAGGTCCAGCCCTCTTTGATTGATCAAAATCAGTCCAAGATCACACAAAACAAACCTCCAAGCCTCCTAATCTCGGATTAAGGTGTAGTAGTGTGTGTAAAGGTGCAAAAATGAGGTAAAACCACACTTTTTGGCCTAAAACACACACACAAGGATGATAGATATAGAAGTATAGATATATATGGATATATATCAGAGATATGTGTGTAAGCTCTGGTTTTTTAGGTCTAAAGTGGCCAACCTTGATCAAAGGGAGAGAGGCTTGCTTATATAGACAAAATAAGGCTCTTAACTTAATGGCTAAGCAAAGAGAGGGGGGCTCAAGAGGGGCAAGAGGGTCTTGGCTTCCAAGGGAAGCTAAGACAGCTGGCCAAGCTTCTCCAAGAAGCTTGGCCAAGGGTTCAACCTTCTAGAAGGTTTATGGGGTTCAAGGGTGCAAAAGGTGCAAACCCGGGCATGGGGAGTGGTTATAGTGCATTCCAGCTGTCACAGCTGAGATGCACCATCCCTGGGGGTGCAAAGAGGTCACACCGGCCAGCCAAAACAGTCACCCACAAAAAAGTGCCGGTCGGCAGAATACAGTGCCGACCGGCCAAAAGTTTTGAGAGAAATAAGTGCCGGTGGCCACTAGGGGGTGCCGGTGGAGGTGTGGGGAAGCGGTGGGCTTCAGGGATGGCTAACAAGCCTCTCCCTACCCTTGAAGGCAAAAACACAAGTGTTTGGTGCCAAAACCGAACACGAAGCAGTCGAGTCAAGAGGTCCTGAGACGAGGCGCGCTGCCCGGCCTCCGGGAACTCGAGACGAACCAATCATGGATAATCACCGGGTGTCCAAGCGGTGACGTCCAAGTCTTGAGGACGGTCAAAAATGGGGTGTCTACACTTACAGCTTTCCAAGACAATGCTTGGTTACAACAAAATGGATTTAAATCCAATATAGTTAATGCCCTAGGCTTGTATAAAATAAATACAACCAAATACACAAAATGAAGCTCTTGCTTCCAAGTCCTCCCAAGCTATTGCCTTGACGGAGGCATATCATTAGCACCTCAAAATGGTTTTCCCACACAGGGTGAGCCAAAACCCAGTATAAATCATTCAACACAATATGTGAATCTTAATAAAGATGAAAGGTGATATGCATATCCAATACTCATGCCAAAACATTTTATCTCACTTTCCCAAACCATGCAATGCCAAGTTTATCACAATTATAAAATCATTTCCTTTACAATAGAAAATAGGGTAGTGAATCACAATCTCCCCGATAATGTCAAACCAAATACAACCTTTCATGAAAATTTTGTCCATAGGAAACCGTAGACCAGCACCTATGTAAACGTAGGCTATAGAAGCACTACTATTGCCATTTTAAGAAAATTTCGTCTACGGGATCGGCACCCATATAGACGCACGGTTTTTAGGACTTTCACCATAGACACACAGGCCAACTTATTTCAACGAGACAACACTCACTTCCCAGATTCACCCATTTTTTCTCTCAAAACAATTCACATTTTCAATGTAGTAAGTATGCAACAATGGTCAAAGCAAAAAGGATGAGAAATTAGTCTTAATTCTCTTAATTCTCATGCAATTTTTACAACAATTATAGCTATTCTCCACTGATAGCCTAAAACAGATATCTCTAAACAGATAATTAATTACCATAAAGATAAACTTTCTAAATTCTAAGATGTGAGTAGTAATACATACCCAACTCCACCATCCTCATCAATATCAACCCAATTTCACATTTTTAACAACAATTCTAATTATTTATACAAAATCAACATTTGAGATATTTAGGGCAAAAATTCCATTTTCTTCCAAAATCAATTCCAAGTATCAAAACCAACCATTTTATCAAAATTCAATCTCATTTCTAATCGCACAACCAATTTCAAGAATCCATTTGAAAACGGCAGTTGGGGTGCCTGTTGTGCACCCAGCACAGCAGGCACTATTGTGCAGTCTAATGGACTTATTTTGGGGTCCGTTTTGATAATCCAAACCGTTCACATTTTAGAGTACATCGAATAAAACATACTTGTAAAAAATTATGTTAATCAGATATCTTTAACCCTTTCATCCACTCATATTTGTATTCATTTTAATATTTTAAATCACGATGCCATTTATTTTTAAAGATACAAATGTAAGTGGATGAAAGGGTTAACCATATCCGATTAACTTAATTTTTCACAAGTATGTTTTACTCGATGTACTCTACAATATGAACAGTTTGGATTATTAAAATGGATACCGAAATAAGCCCATTGGGCCGCACAACAGTGCCTGTTGTGCTAGGTGCACAGCAGGCACCCCAAATCCTTTGAAAACCTCTATTTTGATTTTTAAAGCAAAAACCTAGATGTCACGACCCAAACCCGCCCCTATGGTTTAGCATCGTAACCGACAAGTAATCCGTGATTAGCGAAGGCCTGCTTAACAGTAAGACAGTATTACAGAGTACAGGGGCTGGCGGAAGCCAAAATAGTAATTAAACAATGCCCAATGAGCTGTGACAGTCTGTATGCAAAAAGACTTTTCATACATATATACAATCAGTGCCAAACAGTATGTACAACATTTACAATCATTCAGGACAAGGACTTAATCCCTATTAAAGCAGTACAGTAACAGTCTAAACAGTTAGTACAAAACGGATGCAGAGACAGACGGGGGAAATAAAACACCCCTGAGCCATAGTTTGGCAAGCTCGGAACCTCGCAGTGAGGCACAATGGTTGGCTTGACAAAAAGGGGAGTCTAACCTACGCTCCTAGCTCCGGTCTAGTACTTGAACACCTACATATATATATATATATATATATAACAGTGAGCTAAAGCCCAGTGAATAACATAATGCGTAAAGAGGTTAGGAATGAATGTCCTTACAGTAATGAAAACAATTCATTGATTCAGTATATCAGTCATTTAGTCATAACAGTCATATGTGGTACATCCATTAGCATAGCAGTACAGTAAACAGTAGGTCTTAAAAGACCGAACAGTCAATGATGGCCATCATAACAGTATACAGAAGTTCCAAGATAGGAACTGACAGAGATCTCTATAACAGTAGCAGTAACAGTAAACAGTAGTTGCTATGGATGCCACAATACAGTTCAGAATAGAGGACAAACATTCAATCAGTAAACAGTATCAGTTCAGAAACAGTACAGTTTAGACAGTCACATTTGAACATATCTTTACACAATTGTTACTCACAGAGTTCTGGGCTATAAGTAGCTAGAGCGCGTCTTCGAAAGCCAACCCTATACAGTGACAGAACGAACACACACTAAGTTCACATTCGGGAATCAAAGACTTAGTCCCTACTTAGACTCGGTGTGGTTCTACAACTATATCCTCATTAAGATGCCTTAAACTAGGCCTAAGAATGCCTAGAATGGAATGAGGATGCAAAGATGCACTTTAAAACACTTTTCAGAATTTTCAGAAAATAGGGGGATCCGCTCGAGCTCAGTTTACCCCGCTCGAGCGTAAAGGCAAACAAAATACTCCGCTCAAGCGCGATTTACTCCGCTCGAGCGTACTGTAAAACATGCCAAAAGTACTGGATGTGTGAAAATCACGCTCGATGGCCGCTCGATAGCCGCTCGAGCGTAAGACACAAGATCCCGCTCGAGCACCAATTATCCCGCTCGAGCGAACTTCAAAACAGTGCAAAGTGTTGGGAGCACGAATTCCACGCTCGAGCGCCAGTCACCCCGCTCGAGCGTGAGTTCAAAATCTGGAATTTCCATATTTGAACTTCAAGCTCAAAATCAAGTTTTAAAACATAAATTTCGATCCCCTTGGGCTAATTTGCTGGAAAACACTTCAAAACTCATAGTTTAACATGATTCAAAGCTCAATTGTAAAACCAAAGCCCCAAAGGATGATCAATTCAACTCAATTTGAAACTAAATTTCATGAATATGAAGAACATGCAAACATGCAAGAATTTAACCAATTCAAGGCTTCAATTGCATGCTCTAATGAGCCTCAACTTCCAAAAACAAGATGGAAACACGGACTCTAACAATAATATGAACATGCATGTACCAAATTCCATGTAATCAACCTCAAAATGCAACAATGAAGACATGCATGCATGATATATGCTACAATTCAACATTTAAGGACCAATTCTAGGCTCAACTCTCAAACTTCCATGAACCATGCAAGACAATACACAAATACATCAAAGAGGGGTTGAAATCCTCACCTAGATCTTCAATTACAAGTGTAGAAGTTCAATTAGGCAAATCTCTTACAATTTCTTCAAGTCTTTCAAGCCAATTCTCTAGATGAACAATCTTCTCTCAAGACTCTCTCCCTCTCTAGTCGGTTGCTCTCAAGAAAGATAGGCTGATGAAATGTTTTGTTGTAATGTAATAAAACTCAAGGTGTAATACAAGTGGCCCACTAGATGGCACTAAGGTAAATAAGTCCAACTCTTTCAATTTGGCTTAAATTAATCTAGTTTAATCATACCAAATCACTTTTCTGATAAATTTGTCATAAAATTTCATAAATTCTAATGATCATAAAACATCAATCGATTTCAGGTTCGGCCGCCGATAAGGCCTTCAATTCACAATTTAAAACATAAAACATGGACAGATAAGTTTAACAGTCAACAGATCGATATGCATTTAAACTAGTATATTCAATCAGTCAGTTCAGTATTTCAATCAGTTCGATTACTAATCATATTCAGTCTCAGTTTAGCAGTAATCAGTAGGGTTGTCAGTGATCAGTGGTGAGGGTTATTACACTAGATTTGTTCCAAATTCCCCCAAATCACAATATTGTTTCAAAACACAAATAACTAAGTTAAAAATCATAAGAAAGTATGGAGAATCTCTACCTCAAACTTAGAAGATGAGAGGAAGAGTGAAGGAACTTTGACAACGCTCCAAACCCAACTTCGTTCGGATCAAAAGGAAGCCCACGGCGTGCTCTACCTTTATAACAAAGAGACATGGGTGAAGAACTCAACGGATCTAGATGTATTTATAGAGAGAAGTAGAGTTTTAGAGAGAGAGTGTGTGTGTAGATCTACGGCTTTTAGAATGTTTAGAGAGAGAGAAATGAAAAAGTAAGTCAAGATTTGACTTTTTACAAACTGATATATACGCACAGATTGCTCGAGCGCAAGAAGTGTCGCTCGGGCGATCAGACACAATAAGTTACACCGCTTGAGCGCAAGAAGCTTCGCTCGAGCGAAGAATGCCAACTCTCAGAAGTTTTACAGATAGAAGACCATCGCTAGACCTCAAGAAGGGTCGCTCAAACCAACACTGCTCAAGCGCAAGAAAGATTGCTCGAGCAAAAAATGTCAACTCTTAGTATTTCTGCAGACCTACAAAAGTATTGGAAGTTCACAAAGACTGCTCGAGCGAAGAAGCAAAATTCTGTGTAGTAACAGTTTGAAAAACAAGCTACCAACATATTCCAAATGCAACCAACACATCCCAATAGCCAAACTTAAAGAGAAATAAGGGAAAACAAGGCAAGAACAACTATATAAGATAATGAAACCCAGATCCAAAACATCAATTGGGTTGGGTGTAAACCAAAATCGCTATATTCTACTTTTGATTGCTATCGACAGATGGTAATCTAGTATCCCAATCAAAGCAACAGTTCTCAGGACTAAAAAAGAAAAAAAGAAAAAAAAAATTACTAACATTCTACAAGGGAAAAAAAAAATCAACCAACCACAATCATAAAAGTGAAGAAAATTATATATATTTTTTTCTCGAAACCTCCTAACATTAGAGAAAATATGTTGTATTCGTATAAACCTGGATATCATGGTGAAGATGATGGAGAGTCTCTAACGAATGTAATGAAAAGTCTCCGGCGAAGGTAGATGGACGGTTGGCTGGCAGAAACAAGCTTTTAGGGTTTTTAAGACATCGATAGTTAAGAGTTTGACTGTAAAAAGGAATCAAAATAAAATAAATTGTCAGATCATAAAAGAGATATTTTTGTTGCTGCTGCACAGCAGTTTTTACGAAGTTTGATATTAATATATTTATAATTATACGTAAATAAGATAATGAATAATATATATATATATATACCAAACATTTACAAGAACACTTGATAGTATAGTGGTTTAATAGTGAGCCTCTACACTGGAGGTCCCTGCTCAAAATTTTCTAGACACAATATTCTACGTCAAGACGGCACCGTTTTTGATGCGGAGGCTGTGCTAACAGCATCCCCAAATCCGTCTGGAAATTCAAAAACATTTCAAAGCACTTATTATAAAGGAGTGTTTTGAGAAGTTGATAAAAAGTTAATTTTTTTATTTTTTTATTCTTTTTATAAATAAAAAATATGAAAAATAATATAACCCAAAATAAATAAAAAATTAAAAACTAGTTTTTTATCTTCTTCCTAAAAGATCCCAAAGTAAAAATAACTTTGATAGAGACCCTCTCAATTACCAACCTCCACCATTTCATATACACGTGAAGGTTGATGATTGGAAAAAGTTAAAAAAAAAACAAAAATAAAATAAAATAAAATCTGATCAATCATATTAATTTTTAAATTTTATATGTTCTTGTTCCTATATTATAAAATTGCTAATGAGAATTTTTACGTATTGATTGATAGATTACATGACACAATTCTTTTTATTTAGGTTTGGAATCAACTATGTAAAAGATGGTTTTGGAATCAAGTTAGGAGATGTCTATGAGGGGGTTGGCTTGGAGTAGGTTTTTCTGTTTATGTTCTGGTCGATATTACTCACCAGCTTTGGGTTTGGCACTGCTTCTTGTTTGTGCTTGCTTCTTGAAGAGGATGTATTATTCTTACTTTGTGTTTAATTTTTTTCATCTTTCTTTTTTTCTTTTTTTGATATTAAAAAAAAAAAAAAAAAAACTATTAGCACAACACATGTGGTGTTATAAATCAACAAAGAACATATATGAATATTCTCAATGTAGGGTATATTTTAAAAAAAAAATATTACAAATAAGTTTATACATATTAATAATTAAAATTATAAATTTTTCATGAATCGTAATAATTTCTTGGTAGTACAACTGAAAGTAATTTTTTGAATTTTTTTTGGCATTTCATATAGATAAAGTTGTAAAAAGAAACTAAACATATGAAAATAAAAATAAAAATATGATAAATCAATTATTTCCAATCCAATATTTTTACGAGGGATTTACGTGTAAGTCCTAATAGGTGGATTTATTGTCTAATAAATTCTATGATAATTAATGATATTTTTTATCAAATACTATTAAAAAGCTCACTAATTATTAATTTTCAGTGACATTTTAAAAATTACCACAAAAAATTTCACCAATTTTTAACTTTCAGCGACAGTTTGAAAATTTTGTCACAAAAAAGGTTCACTAATTGTAAGTTTTAGCGATAATTTATAAAAATCGTGACAAAAAAAAGTCAATAATTGTCAATTTTAAGCGACATATGCAAAAAATTATCACAAAAAAATATTTTTAGCGACGATTTTACTAAGACTTATTTTTAATAGCACTTGATGAGAATTAAGTTCAACTATTAAGACTTATTGGTAGTTATCAGTGGTGGAGGGAGTAAAGGCCCAGGGGATCACGTGCCCCCTTTGGATTTTGGGATTTTTTTTTTTAAAATTTTGCAAACATAAAGAAAATATTTTAAATAAAAAAAATTACAAAAATATTATTAGAGTGAAATGTCAATGACATTTTAAAAATTATGAGAACAATAATGGTTGTTTTAATTGAAAATTAAGAGACTACTATAAACCATATTATTTTTGAAAATTTTTGAATGTAACAGTGATGTCATTATTATTGATATGCAAGTATAAGTAATCTCACTATAAAGATATGAAATTTATTGGATTTTTACTTACATTTGACATGTGAGGTTCACTTTCTATATGTTTATTTACTATTAGTTGGTGATATCACATATCAATGATGACGGGATATTACCACTATATTAAATTTTTCATCAAATTTTGTATAAAAAAAACTTATCATTATATAATTTATTTTAAGACTTATATCCAGTGGCGGAGCCACATGAGGCCTAGGGGGGTCACGTGCCCCTCCCCCTCCCCCTAGATTTTTGATTTTTTTTTTATATAAATAAAATTTTAAACAAAAATAATATTTGGAATAAATGTCAAGGGCATTTTTAAATTTATGAAAACAATAGTGATTGTTTTATTGAAAATGAAGTGACTACAACAAATTATATTTTTATGTATGAAAATTTAATAAAAAAATCTCAATATAAAGGTAATATCCATCATTATTGATATGCAAATATAATTAATCTCACTATATATATGTAAAAATTACTAAGAGTGTTATTTATATTTGCATGTAAAGTTCACCCTTCATATGTTGCTTTACTATTGGTTGGTGATATCATATGTCAATAATGACATGATATCACTATTATATGAAATTTTTACTCAAATTTTGTAAAAATTTAATTTATCTTACCATTATATAATTTATTTTAAGACTTAAATATATGACTGTTTTTACATTATTCATGATACATTAGTTACACACAATACTTTCTTTTCAATTTTACTCGAAGTTAATTGTAAAATTTTATGTGAAATACTTTTGTAATAATTTTTTTAAAGTTTTTGTACTTAATATTAATTCAAAAATTATTATTATCTTCTTTTTGTTGGTTATGGAAAAAAAAAAAAAATTAAAGTTGTAATTAAGAAGTGCCCCTTCTGATTTAGTTTCCTAACTCCGCTACTGCATATATCCATATTTTTTTGTATTCTCCATGATACAATAGTTACAAATAATATTATATTTTTGATATTTCTCGAAATTAATTGTAAAAACTTGCATGAAATATTTTTGTCAAAATTTTTGATATTGTAATTAATAAGTACCCCCTCTAATTTAATTTCCTAGTTCCGCCACTGATAGTTATCCTATTTTTTTTTTATACTCTGACCAAACATACCTTGCTAAACCTGAGATGGCTGATTCGACTTCATCCTCAGATGGAACAGAGTCAAACGGTATGACAAAATTGGCTGAAATCTGAAAGTTAACCTCAGAAGAAGAAGTTGATGCTTACATGGCTGTTTTACAAAACGAAATGTAACGAAATTTACCATGAAATAGTAGCAAGAACCTACATAAAAGTCACCCCTTATATTTGTTGGGTATACCTTCTTATTGGAGTGTGGGACCCAATTGGTTTATTAAAAGTGTTTAATTTGGTTTGATATTAGTTATAATATATTTTTATATATTATATCTAATTTTGTGGAGACCCAATTCAATTTGAAAACAACTAAGATTTTGATAAAAAAAAAATCCTAGATTCACAATTCATATTTTTTTGGTATTGTTTTTCCCAAGAGAAAAGTGTTGTGGCTGCTACTATAGATCATTGGTCAATCTATTCGGTGACCGTGCGGGATGCTATAGTTGATTTCATGCTTTGTGCTTTGATTCTGATTAAAGCTTGGAAGTTTATTTTGGATTTAGCGGCAGCGTGTGGATTGATTTGGGCTAATTATTTTAAGTCTTCTTCAACTCTAGTTTTGAAGATTTTCGTTCATCTATTTGGTGAGGTCTTTCATCTTTGTTTATTTGTGATTATTTAAAATTCACCTAAGGGTGGTTTGTGAGACCATTTGTGTCTCGTTTGTAATCGTTTGGAAACTTATTTGGTTGATAGTGGAATCGGATTTCGATCCTGTGGACGTACCTCACATTGAGGGAACCACGTAAAAATTCTTATGTTGTTTTTTATTTAATTTTTCCACATTATTTTTTATTCTCATTGATTGATTTACTTGTGGGAAATCTTATATTTTCCCTAACAACTAGTATCAGAGTTTATGGTTTATTTGGGTTTATTTATTTGTGTAAATCAATGGAGGGGAATGTGGGTCGTATATCTAGCTTCAATGAAAGCAATTGGGTAACTTGGAAAACTAAAATGGAAGACCTATTATTTTGTAAAGATTTGTATGGGCCTATTGAGGGTGATAGTGGCAAACCCGAAGGTATGAAAGATGATGATTGGAAGAGGCTTAATCGAAAAGCCATTGGTGTTATTCGTCAATGGATTGATGACAGTGTGTTTCATCATGTTGCTACAGAAATTTCAGCACATGATTTATGGAAAAAATTAGAAGGCCTTTATGATAGGAAATCAACCACAAATAAAGCTTTTCTGTTTCGTAAGTTGGTTAATTTAAAATATGAAGAGGGCAGCCCTATTCCGGAACATCTGAATGAAATAAAGAGTATTGTTAACCAACTTGCTTCTATGAAAATTGTTTTTGATGATGAGTTGCAGGCTTTGATGTTACTTAGTTCTTTGCCCGAAAGTTGGGAGACTTTGGTTGTGACAGTTAGTAATTTGGCGCCCGATGGGGTTGTCACAATGGACCAAGTCACTAGTAGCTTGTTGAATGAAGAAACTAGAAGTAAATCAACAGGTTCCTCTCATTCGGAAGCCTTTGTTGTGAGAGGTCGAAGCAAAACAAGGGGGAGGAGTAAGACTTCTCATGGTCGTGATCAAAGCTGTGACAAATCAAAAGATGGTTCTTTTTCAAAGAAAGACATTGAGTGCTATTATTGCCATGAGAAAGGGCACATGAAGCGGGAATGCCGAAAGCTCAAGAATAAGGAGAAAAGTCGTGACAAAAGTGTGGATAAGAAGCAAGAAGACAGAACGGCAGTTACTACCGATGATCTCATGGTTGTTTATGAAGATGATTGTATCAATTTTGTGGGCCAAGAGAGTAATTGGGTGATTGATTCCGGTGCTTCTTTTCATGTGACTTCTCGAGTTGATTTCTTCACTACCTATACTAAAGGAGATTATGGTTCTGTTCGAATAGGTAATGAAAGTTTGTCCAAGATTATTGGCATGGGTGATGTTTGCTTGGAAACAAATTTGGGTTGCAAGTTATTGCTTAAAGATGTGAGGTATGTTCCCAACATTCGCCTCAATTTGATCTCTACTGGGAAGCTAGATGATGAAGGCTTCAACAACAAATTTGGTGATGGAATATGGAAGCTCACAAAGGGTTCTTTGGTGGTGGCTAAGTACAAGAAGACTGATACACTTTATTCGATACAAGGAAAAATTTGTAAAGGTATTGTCAATGCACTTGAAGATGATACTTCTACTGAATTGTGGCACAAGCGACTTGGGCACATGAGTGAAAAGGGGCTGCAAGTTTTGTTCAAGAAAGAGCTTCTACCCGGTTTGAAAGGTACACATCTTAAAACTTGTGTTCATTGTTTGGCAGGTAAACAACATAGAGTTTCTTTTAATAAAAATGTTACTTCTAGAAAAGAAAATGTGTTGGAGTTGATTCATTCGGATGTTTGTGGTCCTTTGAAAGTTAGAACACGTAGTGGTGCACTTTATTTTGTTACTTTCATTGATGATTATTCAAGGAAAGTTTGCACTTTTCTACTAAAAATTAAAGATCAAGTTCTAGAAATATTTAAGCATTTTCAGGCCATGGTTGAAAGAGAAATAGGGCAGAAATTGAAGTGCATCCGATCAGACAATGGTGGTGAATACATTGGGCCATTTGATGAGTATTGTCGCAGCCAAGGTATTCGACACCAAAAGACAGTTAAGAAGACTCCTCAACAAAATGGCGTTGCTAAAAGGACGAACTGCACCATTATGGAAAGAACAAGGTGTTTGCTTTCACAAGCTAAATTGCCAAGATCCTTTTGGGGTGAGCCAATGAAGACAGCGGTTGACGTGATCAATCTATCACCTTCTATCCTCTGAATAGTGATGTTTCAGAAAGAGTTTGGACCGGTAAAGATGTGTCTTATGAGCACTTCAGAGTGTTTGGTTGCCGAGCTTCTGTTCACATTCCAAAAGATGAAAGGTCCAAGCTTGAAAATTGTCACGACCCAAACCCGCCCCTATGGGTTTAGCACCGTAACCGGCCAGTAATCCGAGATTACAGAAGGCCTGCTTAACAGTAATACAGTAATACAGTGTACAGGGGCTGGCGGAAGCCAAAACAGTAATTAAAAGATGTCCAATGAGCTGTGACAGTCTGTATGCAAAAAGACTTTTCATACATATACACATAAACAGTACATATACATCCATATACAGTCATCCAGGACAGGACCTAATCCCTATTAGAACAGTACAGTACAACATCATTCAATCTATATAGATCATAAACAAACAGAGCCAAAAAGGGGGAAATCTAAAACACCCCAAACAGCCTTGGCTTAGACAGTTCTGGAACCTCAGAGTGAGGCACAAAGGTTGGCTTGACAAAACAGGAGCTTATCCTCACGCTCCTAGCAACGGTCCAGTGCCTGTACACCTACATATATATATGAGCAGTGAACTAAAGCCCAGTGAATAATATAATGCGTAAAGAGGTTAAGAATGAATGTCCTTTCAGTATTGAAAACAGTCATTTCAATCAGTATATCAGTTATTCAGTCATAGCAGTCATATATGGTACATCCAATAGCAGAACAGTACAGTAGGTCTAAACAGATCGAACAGTCAGTTGATGGCCATCCTAACAGTAAACAGTAATGGTTTCAACATGGAAACCGACAGAGATCTCTGTGACAGTAGCAGTACAGTACAGTAACAGTAGGTTGCTAATGATGCCACAATATAGTTCACAATTAGGACATCATTCATTCAGTAACAGTATCATTTCAGAAAACAGTACAGTTCAATTGTTCAGAAGATAATCATTTTTTAACATATCTTTACAACATTGTTACTCACAGAGTTCTGGGCTACAGATAAGCTAGAGCGTCTCCGGATGCCAACCCTACACAGTTACAGAATGAACACACACTAAGCTACACAGTTGGGAAATAATAACTGTACGGGGGGAAAATATTCCGGCTACCCGCACTTCCTTTCTTCCCAGTTCCTCAGTTGTCCGATCACCTGAAAAGTGCAAAAGCAGTGAGTTACCCGGCGGTGTGTGGCCGAAAAACACCTCCGACGCTCAAGTTAGAACCACACACCTGGAAAAATGACTAGAGAGAAGGGAGAGTGTTTGAGTGTAAGTCTTACTTACAAAAGTTGTCCATCCCCTTAAGGGGTGGCGCCGACTTGTTTATATACCTCTCTGCGCTTCATATCTACTCCCAATGATCTCTCAACACGTGGCTCTGCTATTAGTCAGCACATAAACCATGCCTCTGTCAGGTCACACCATGCTGGACATTACCTAATCCCAAATGCCAGCCTTCTCTGTTGGAGCCCGGCAGCCGAGCTGCCCAATCCATAGCCGGGCCGTGCTTCGTGCCCAAGCACGCCGCTGGCTAAGCTTGAGGGAACCGGGCAACGCAGCATCCCGGCTGGACCGTGTCCGAGATATCTGCATTCACCTTTGTCGGCCTTCCTGCCGAACAAACTGATAGCTCGGCCTTCCTGCCAAACAACCGGTCATCTGCTTGGCTGGTCGGCCTTCCTGTGAAGCATGCAGCTCGGTTCACACAATCGGTGCCATAACCGAGCACCTTCTTAGCCCAGTACCTGCTCAGCCAAAATCTTGCCCGGCGTAACTCTATCAGGCCAAATCTGTCCGGCACGGTACCAGACCATTATTTTCCCACTCAATTGCCCCTTAATTCCGTCCGCTCTTAGCGTGGCAGGGATTACCTAAACCGAGGTATAATTTCATTTCCTCGGTCCCCGGCTTATCAATTAGTAACCAAACTGGACGACGCTTCTTCGAACTTGCCCGGTTTTGCTTTCAAACTTGCCCGGTTTTGCTTTCAAACTCCCCGGTTGATGCTACATCTGACCTCGGTGTCACATCGTTTTTCCCGGCTGACGCATCAACTGCCCGTCTCTTCAACTCTGACGAAGTCATTAAATGGGGGCACGTGGCAGCTTCTTATTCGTCCTCGAGCAGCCAACCGGCTGCCGAAATTCAAAAATTTTGGCGGTTTAACACCCTATATACAGGCCACCCTCACCTTCTTCCTTTCCTACTGCCATTCCACCATTCCAGCCGCTCCAGAGCTCGTGCCCCTTCCCTTTCCTGCCATTGCTGCGTTAGTGCCTCGAAGAAGTCCTTCTCGCCTTCTCCTGGTAAGTTCTTGTATTTTCTCGCCATTTTCTTTCACATTTCACACATTAGGGACTGAAAATACAGCTTTTAGAACTTAGGCACCTAAAAACATCCCAATCCCTCCATAGTTCATGGTGTTCTTCTTTTCTCCTGAAGAACAGTGAAGAACTGGGGCGGACCGGGCTCCTGGTCTTCATTTGATCCAAAAGAACCACGAAACCGAGAAAATAACATGTTTGTAGTGAATACAGTAAAAACCGAGATAGTGGGAGCACTTGGTCGTCCAACCGGGTTAGTGTCTGATCCGTTGGGCGGTTGAGCTCTCTAGCAGCCTTAGGAACCGGGGTGGTTTGGCACGCCTTCGGACCGAGCTAAAGTCAAGCTTGGTTTTTGAGAGACCGCGCTCACACTTGCCATCCTTTTCCTGCAGAGTCCAAGGGGACCATTAACCATTCTGAAGCTCCCAAGACCGAGCAAACATCCAGTGCCAAACCACAACCGAGCTACCTTAGGACCGCCTCAAATGGGGAAGTACCGCTATATGGTAGACACCCCGGCTGCCTTAGACGCGTTCAGGGAGGAATACGGCATCCCGGCCGATGTCCACCTCGAACTTGCAGCCGAGCAAACAACTCCTTGGGGAAGAGCCGAGCAATGCCCCTTCACCGTGCTCTCAATAGTTGAGGGAGGACTTCGCTTTCCACTCAACCCCCTGATCACAGAATTCTTACGCCGCACCGGGCTGGCACCAACCCAAGTGTCAACAAATACATACCGGATTATCAATGGCGTTCACGAATTAAACAACCGGCTTGGCACTCAACTAGGCTTAGCCGAGATCTTAAGGCAGTACACCATGGGCCGCACCGGGGACGGTCTTGCCTACTATTTGAAAATAAGACCGGGCAAGGAGAAAATAGTGACCGGCACCCCAGATAAAGACTTACACGATGACGACTTCTTCTGGGGTCTGGTTCCTACGAAACGGCCGAGGTACCGGGCTGGTTTATCAGCAAGAACTTTGGTTCTTCATGTAAGCCGCGCTGTCTTGTTTGTTCAATCCACTATTGATTATTCTTTACTTAACTATTTTTCTGTTTCATGCAGCAATCCAAGCACTGCAAGCACACTACCAGTTCCCAAACTCCGAGTCAATCCGGACCGTGCTCCGATACAGGCACCGGGATTGTGACGAACTGCTCGGTTATCAAGCTACTTACACATACTCTGCCCCGCCGAGGTAGAGTCACGGACTTCCTGCGCGAGCCAACTCCACCTCCGGATCCAACTTTACCTGACATCCCCTTAATCCGGCTGACCGAGGAACAGGAAATGGCCAAGCAGAGTCGAATCCGAAATTTGCTAACTGCCACCTCAGCCGAGCTACCGGGCGCCAGCGTTCCCTCATCCGCGGCCGGTCAATCCAGCGGCGCAGTGATTGGCCTCGCCACACCTGCAACCGGCCAACCCCGCCGAGAACCTGCGCAGCGCCGGGTGGAAAAAGAGCTCGGCCAGATCCCTCAGCCGAGCTGGTGGCTGAGCTAGAAACCGAGCAACCTGCTGCACAAGCCAGCACCGTACCGGCCTGGCGCCCGCTGTTGAAACACCGGGGTGCTGACATCCCGGCCAACGCCTCGGTCAAGGGCGACAAGGAACATCTGTTGGCCTTCGACCTGTCAAAGGCACTCCTGCTGCCGTCTGACGTGGTTGGAAGTGACCACGTTCCAGACACCCGGCTGGTCAAATCGTCCGTGAAGTCAATGACCAGGGTAAGCACCCAACCTACTCCCAGAATTTCACAAGTGTTTGCCCGGTTTCTTTGCTGATCAAGTTATTTTCTTGCAGGCCATCCAGAAACAGCACCTCGTGATGGAGCGCATCCACCGACTTAGGCAGAGGGCAACTGATACAGCCAGCCAAGTTGAGAGCCTTCAGACCGAGCTGGGACGGGCAAAGGCCTCTTTCGACCGGGCTAGCACCGAAAACAACAGACTGCTCGGCCAGCTGAATGAGGCCGAGAAGAAACGAGATGAACTCCAAGCCGAGCTTAACGCACTGAAAGCGTCCAGGGACAAAGACTGCGAAGATGCCAACAATGCAGGCTTCAAAGAAGCAGAAGACAACTACAAAAAGCAGGTCTTTGCAACCCAGGACATATACTTTAAGGCCGGGGAAGGAAGCTTGCTCTAAGCTCGGTCAGGGCCCTGAAACCGACGTGTTTGCCTCCACACCAAAAGAATTTCTGCCGGTCTACCTTGTGCCTTATGCCAACGACGTCTTCACTGCGTTGCAGGCGGAGGCCGAGGAAGAGCTTGCTAGAGAGACGGCTGCAGACGCCGGTGAGGGAAGCAGCCCCGAGCAGAATGTCCAGAATGAGCCCGGTGATCAAGAGAGGAATGCACCGGTCAACATTGAAGATGAATTTGACAACCTCCCCCCTTGCTTAGTTTCTCTTTGAACTTGCTTTGTTTTGTGTTTCACATTTTGTAACCGGGCTAAGTACCCCACCTTTGTACTCATTTCGAATTAATGAAAAAGCTCAACGTTTATGAAGTGTTTGCACGGTTTGCTTGAGCTTCATAAAAACATCAACTCACTGAACCGGGATACATCACCTAGGTTGAGAGACCAGATCAAACTCTTCCAACCGAGGTGATTCATCTCGGCAAGAAAATATCTGACTTGCACAAACATTAATCCATCCAGCCGGACAAAACATCTTGGTTGGGAATTCCAAAGTTGGGCAAACCCCAACTCTCCAACCGGATTAATCCATCTCGGTTGGGAATCCAAAGTTGGGCAAAACACCAACTCTTCCAACCGGAGCAAAAAACACCTCGGTTGGGAATTCCAAAGTTGGGCAAAACTCCAACTCTTCCAACCGGACTAATCCATCTCGGTTGGGAACCAAAGTTGGGCAAAACCCAACTCTTCCAACCGGATTAATCCATCTCGGTTGGGAATCCAAAGTTGGGCAAAACACCAACTCTTCCAACCGAAGCAAAAAACATCTCGGTTGGGAATTCCAAAGTTGGGCAAAACACCAACTCTTCCAACCGGACTTAATCCATCTCGGTTGGGAATTCCAAAGTTGGGCAAAACACCAACTCTTCCAACCGGACTTAATCCATCTCGGTTGGGAATCCAAAGTTGGGCAAAGCGCCAACTCTTCCAACCGGAGAGAAGCATCTCGGTTGGGCATTCCAAAGTTGGGCAAAACGCAAACTCTTCCAACCGGACTTAATCCATCTCGGTTGGGAATCCAAAGTTGGGCAAAACACCAACTCTTCCAACCGGAGCAAAACATCTCGGTTGGGCATGCTTAATTTGAACAAAATATCAAATTAATCGAAGGCAAAGAACACTTGTATATATTGACAAAAAAGAATTACATTCTGAAGTGTAATGCAAAAAGCTCCTTCTTTGCTAACAAAATAATAGCTAGAAATAGTACACTTTGAGATTGGCCGCATTCCATGGCCGAGGTATTGTTCTACCATCCAAGTCCTCCAGGTGGTATGCCCCCTTGCCCGCCAGACCGGTTATTTTGTATGGTCCTTCCCAATTTGCCCCTAGCTTGCCTTCTCCTGGCACCAGGGTATTTCCCATAACTTTCCTCAGGACCCAATCACCCACCTTGAACGGTCTGGGGTGCACCATCTTGTTGTACTTCCTGGAGAGTTCTTGCTGGTAGGCTGCCACATGGATGAGAGCCTTTTCCCGGCGCTCTTCAGCCAGGTCTAATTCCAGAGCAATAGCCTCGGTGTTCAGAGTGGGCTCAAAGCTTTCACTTCTGAGGGTGGGCATGCCGACTTCCAAGGGAATGACTGCCTCCATGCCATAAGCCAAAGCGAATGGAGTTTCCCCGGTAGAACGCCGCGGGGTAGTCCGGTATGCCCAAAGGACGCTGGGAAGTTCCTCGGCCCACTTTCCCTTTGCCTTTTCCAACCTTTTCTTTAACCCATCCAATATAATCTTGTTCGACGCCTCGGCTTGACCGTTGGACTGTGGGTAAGCCGGAGTGGAGTTGTAGAATTCAATCTTTAAATCTTCACAAAAACCTCTGAATAGGCGACCGTCAAACTGGGTGCCGTTGTCAGAAATCAAGATCTTGGGGACGCCAAACCGCGTTACCACATTCTGCCAGACAAACCTCTTCACGTCTTTTTCCTTGATAGTTGTCAAAGGTTCGGCTTCAACCCATTTGGTGAAGTAGTCCGTCGCCGCGATAAAGAACTTGCGGTTGCCCGGTGCAGTTGGGAGGGGTCCCACTATATCTAGCCCCCACATTGCAAAAGGCCAAGGGCTGGTGAGGGGAAGAAGTTCTCGGGCCGGCTGGTGGATCTGGTGTGCAAATTTCTGGCACTTCTCACATTTCCGGACATATTTTTGCGCGTCAGCTTGCATGTACGGCCACCAATAGCCTTGTGAAATAGCTCGGTAGGCCAAGGATCTGCCCCCGGTGTGGCTGCCACAAATGCCTTCGTGAATTTCGTGCAGGAATGCATCCACACTGCTCGGGTGCACACACTTTAAGTAAGGACCAGAGAAGGACTTCTTATACAACGCGCCAGATGGAGAGAGCCAAAACCGCTCTGACTTTACCCGGCATTTGTGTGCTTCCTTCTTCTCGGTTGGTAGAATCCGGTCTCGGAGGAACAAAATGATTGAATCCATCCACGACGGACCCAGCTCGGCGCAGAGTACTTCCGTCTGCCCGGTATCTTCAATGCTTGGTCGTGGAAGAAAGTCAATTAACAAGGGATTTGGAGACGTACTATCTACCATCGATGCCAGGCCGGCCAGCTCATCAGCTCGGCTGTTTCTTCTCGGCCGATCTGTTGGACTCTGATTGCCTGAAACTGCTTGATGCGCTCCCTGACCAGAGCTTGGTACTTCGCCATGCGGTCATCCTTTGCCTCGTAGATCCCAGAAACTTGGTTAACCACAAGTTGGGAGTCACTGTACACCATTAGCTCGGCAGCCTTCATCTGGATTGCGCTCTCGAGCCCGGCCAGAAGGGCCTCATACTCAGCTTCGTTGTTAGATGCTGGGAAGCCAAGGGTGATAGAATGTTCAATGGTTAGGCCATCTGGGGAGATAAGAACAATACCCAGCCCAGCACCGTGACGATTGGACGCCCCGTCAACAAAAAGCTTCCACATTTCCCCCACAAAAAGCTTCCAGCAAACTGATGGATCCTGCGAGTGGTGAGGGGTGCTACGATCAAGGTTGCTCGGCCGTCCGGTTTCAAGTTCTGCGCTCACTGGCCCCACTCCAGCCCCCCTTGGTGATTCGGCACCGGACTCAGCAAGTCGGTCTGCCACGCCTAAGTCCGTAGGCGAATCACCAGGCTGCGGTATTATGCCGGCCGCAGGCTCTGTGCTGAGTAGTTCCATGACTTCCCCCCTGGTGATGCGGTACCGGGCAGAGTTGGTGGAATAACAACACCCAACTCTGTCATCGCGTCACCGGTTGTTGGTATTGTAGAAGTGTAGGCCACTGCGGTGGTGCGCGCTAAGTCCGTGCCGCGAACCCTACCAGCTGGTAGTATCTGATGAACTGGCGCGCACCTCATCATCTGCCGCGCCGCGGTAATATCGACCGGGCATACCGGATGAGTTCCAGGTGAGAATTCGGCAACGAAGTCAGCCAAAGTTTGGGCTTTGATGGCAGTGCGCGGCTGAAACTTCACATCAAACTGCCCCAATTCGACCGCCCACTTAAGAACGCGGCCAGAAAAATCCGCCCGTTCAAATAAAGCTTTGAGGGGGAACTCGGTCAAGACAACGATAGTGTGTGCATGGAAGTAGTGCGCCAACTTTCTTGAAGCCATCATTAATGCCAAAGCAAGTTTTTCAAGAGGCAGGTACCTAGTCTCTGCCGGTAGCAAGGTCTTGCTGACATAAAAAATGGGGAGGTGTTTGACTCCCTCAGCCCGAACAAGCACCGCACTGACTGCATGCTGCGATACGGCCAGATAAAGATAAAGCTCTTCTCCAGGCACCGGCGTGACCAACAATGGCGCTGAAGACAGATATTCCTTGAGCTCGGCCAACGCTCGGTCGCATTCTGCATCCCATGAGAACTTGGACTTCAAGGACTGAAAGAAAGGACGGCAGCGATCTGATGACCGGCTTATAAATCGATTAAGCGCGGCGGCCATTCCGGCCAGATGTTGCACGTCTTTCACCGAGCTAGGCTGCTTTAACTCTTGTATGGCTCTGATTTGTGTAGGGTCCGCCTCAATACCTCGGTTTGTGACTAAGAATCCTAAAAATTTCCCGGATCCCACACCGAAGGCACACTTAGACGCATTCAGGCGTAACTTATGCTTCTTTAGGATGGCAAACATCTCGGCTAGGTCGGACAAATGATTTGTTTGTTGCCTGCTCTTCACCACCATGTCATCAATGTAAGCCTCCATTGTCCGGCCCAGCAAAGGAGCAAACATCTTGGTCACCATCCTTTGGAAAGTTGCCCCGGCGTTCTTTAAACCAAAAGGCATAACTCGGTAGCAGAAGAGTCCCCTGGGGTAGTAAATGAAGTGATTTCTGGTCGGGGCCGTGCATGGCAATCTGATGATAGCCCCGGTAAGCGTCCAAGAAACTTAGCCTGTCATGGCCAGCCGTCAAATCAACAAGCTGGTCAATTCTAGGCAAAGGAAAGCTGTCTTTCGGACAGGCACGGTTGACGGTCTTGTAATCAACGCAAACCCGCCACTTCCCATTCTTCTTCGGTACAACGACTGTATTTGAAATCCACCGAGGATAGTGAACTTCCTGAATTGCTCGCGCCTCAAGCAGATTCTTGACTTCCTCCGCCACTACCTCGGCGTGATGCAATGCTGACCTCCTTGTTCGCTGAATGACCGGCTTGGCTCCGGGGAAGACATTGAGATGATGGCAGATAAAGTTTGGATCGAGGCCGGGCATGTCATAAGGCGTCCATGCGAAAACTTCAATGTTGGCCATAAGGAATTCCACCATCTCGGTCCTTTCTTGTGCTGTGAGGGTGGAGCCGAGCAAGAAGAACTTGTCCGGCTGCTCGGTATCAATTCGCACTTCCACCAATCCTTCCACGGCTTTGTCTTCTGCCTTAGTGCCCACATCATCCAGCACTACCGGTCCTCCGGTCCCTCAATCATTTGAACAAATCCCTTGGCAGCCCGGCTTCCATTGACCGCCACAAAGCACTGTTTTGACATAACCTGATCGCCCCCAATCTCCTCAACTGCCCCCATAGCGGAGGGGAATCTCATTACTTGGTGAAAGGTTGATGCCACGGCTTGCATAGCATGAAGCCATCCCCTGCCAAGGATCAGATTGTAAGTAGATGGCACCTGCAATACCCAGAACTCAACCTGTTTGACCACTGATCCCGCTTTAACCGGCAGGATAATTTTTCCCAAAGGCCACTCCGGTTGTGAGTTGAAACCGACCAATGGCGAAGTTGCTGGGGCCAAATCCGTGTCTCGGAGCTTGAGCTGTTTGAAAGCGTCGTAATACATGATCTCGACCGAACTTCCCTGATCGATCAAGATCCTTTTAACTTCAAAATCATTGACGCGGAGAGTTACTACCAAGGCGTCATTGTGCGGTGTCTGTATGCGCTCCAAATCTTTTGAGGAAAAGCTGATTACATCCTTTACTTCTGTCTTCCCCCTCTTGAGCGCAGGCTGAACTGACAAAACTTCCCTCATGTGTTCTGCCTTCTTAATCATACCACGAAGCTCGCAAACACGCGCCGGTTCCACTATGCCGTGGATGACATTTACAACCCCTTGCGGAGGTGCATCCGGTCATCCGGTCCGCGTGGATCAACTGGAACCTGATTTGCCTTAACTCCTCCATCAATGTAGAGGTCCAGATGCCCAGCTGCCACTAGCTCTTCTAAGTGCTGCCTCAAAGGCAGACAGTCCTCTGTTCGGTGGCCACGTTCCCGGTGAAAGGTACAACGGTACTTGGAGTTGAAGCCTCTCTGCCCGTCGCCTAACTTAGCAGGAAACCGGACGTATTCCTCGTCACGGATTTCACTAAGTATGCGATAGATTGGAATTTTGAAGACCGTGGTGATGCCTGTTCTTGCTTTCAACCTTCTGCCTGCATCGGCCACATTATCTTGGGGGTAGTCATCCCGGCGGTAATCATTCCTGTCATTACGCCGCTCCCTACCCCGGTTCTTGCGGTTTGAACCTCGGTCAGACTCTTCAGCTCGGTCACTAGATCGGCCGGACTCTTGCCCGACTGCATGCACTTTTCCTGCCAACCTCTTGGGCGTTTCGACCGGGGCTGACTTCTCGGTTGAGGCCGAGGCATCATCCTCTACCCGGATATGCTCATTGATGCGCTGCATAAGCTGTACCATGGTCGTAGGTTGTTGCATGGTAAGTGAGTCTCGCAGTCTATGTCCGACCGGGAGCCCGCGCTTATACTGTACGATAGCAAGGTTGACCGGGCAGTCCAGTATCTCATTGAAAGTCTCCCAATACTTGGAGTTGTACGCCTTGAGTGTGTCGCTCGGTTCCATCTTGATACTCAGGAGGTGATCAACTTCCTTAGGAGTTTTGGTGTTAGTCGTGAAGCGCGTTACGAAGGCTTCTGCCAGCTGTTGCCACCTTTCAATACTTCCCTCCGGGAGCCTTCCGAACCACTTCAATCCCAATTCGCCCAAACTCGACGGAAAGATAAGGCACATAAGAGCATCATTCCGCCGGTGTCCGGCCATAACCTGTCGGAAATGACTTATGCATGTACGGATCGGTTTCCATCGTAAAGGGTAAACTTTGGCTGGTGGAATCCCGCCGGAAGCGGCGCTGCTTCTATCTCCAGTGAAAAAGGAGTGGCGCTCAACCTGGCCAAATCTGTATCTAAAAGGAGTGGCGCCGCTTGGCGCGGTGGAGGCATTCCGACCTCCTCGCTGGCGTGGGCTCCGTAGGATAACCGCTGGAACGCCGGCACCCTCTGAGCTTCCCGCCGGCGAGCCCGTTCCTTTAGAACTGTCCGCAAATCCTCTGTACAGGCGGAATAGGAATACCTCGACGTCGTATCCGGACGTGAGGGTCTGTAAGTACTATCTTGCGCGCTGGACTTCCCTGCGTGCAAGTCGGAATCACCATCTCTGTAGCTCCTGGTAATAGAGATTGCCGGAGTGTGCCTCTGACTCTGGCTGGCTGAACGGCGGGAGGGGGCTGAACGGCGGGATGGGGTGCGCTCACTGTGGTCACCTACTCCAGCTACACCCTTCCCTTTGTAACGCCGCTTGAGCTCCTCCATCTCCGCCGCCATTCGCCGGATGACGGCATCTTGGTCCCGCAACTTGTGTTCCAGGCGTTTGGAGTGTGACTCTCTCCGCCGTCGGTGACCGTCTGGACTACGGGAACGGCCATGACTTCTCCCGCGCTTATCCCGCGTGTCTCCCGCCTGTCCTCCGGTGGCTGTCTCCAGGTTCGCCATCGGAAAGATGGACGGGAGTCCTTCTCTCTGCCGGGCAAACTCAGGGGTGGCTCCGTCGACGGCGGACAACGGAAACTCCTCGTTGTGCGCCATGAACGACGATCAGATGAACCCAGAAGATAAGGTTTTATCTGCAAGCTTCCCACAGACGGCGCCAATTGTACGGGGGGAAAATATTCCGGCTACCCGCACTTCCTTTCTTCCCAGTTCCTCAGCTGTCCGATCACCTGAAAGCGCAAAAGCGGTGAGCTACCCGGCGGTGTGTGGCCGCCGAAAAACCCTCCGACGCTCAAGTTAGAACCACACACCTGGAAAAATGACTAGAGAGAAGGGAGAGTGTTTGAGTGTAAGTCTTACTTACAAAAATTGTCCATCCCCTTAAGGGGTGCGCCGACTTGTTTATATACCTCTCTGCGCTTCATATCTACTCCCAATGATCTCTCAACACGTGGCTCTGCTATTGTCAGCACATAAACCATGCCTCTGTCAGGTCACACCATGCTGGACATTACCTAATCCCAAATGCCAGCCTTCTGTTGGAGCCCGGCAGCCGAGCTGCCCAATCCATAGCCGGGCTGTGCTTCGTGCCCAGCACGCCGCTGGCTAAGCTTGAGGGAACCGGGCAACGCAGCATCCGGCTGGACCGTGTCCGAGATATCTGCATTCACCTTTGTCGGCCTTCCTGCCGAACAAACTGATAGCTCGGCCTTCCTGCCAAACAACCGGTCATCTACTTGGCCGGTCGGCCTTCCTGTGAAGCATGCAGCTCGGTTCACACAATCGGTGCCTTAACCGAGCACCTTCTCAGCCCAGTACTTGCTCAGCCAAAATCTTGCCCGGCGTAACTCTATCAGGCCAAATCTGTCCGGCACGGTACCAGACCATTATTTTCCCACTCAATAACTTAATCCCTAATTTGCCTCAGTGTGGTTCTACATCAACATCCTCATTAAGATGCCTTAAACTAGGCCTAGGAATGCCTAGGATGGAATGAGGACGCAAAGATGCACTTTAAAAACATTTTCAGAATTTTCAGAAAAACAGGGGTCACGCTCGAGCGTGGCTTTCTACGCTCGAGCGGACATGCAGACAAAGGTTCCCTGCTCGAGCGTCACTTCCCATGCTCGAGCGGACTGCAAAACATGGCAAAAGTACTGGATGTGTGAAAATCACGCTCGATGGGCGCTCGACACCCGCTCGAGCGTGTGACTCAGGTCCCGCTTGAGCGTGCATTTCCCCGCTCGAGCAGACTGTAAAACAATGCAAAGTGCTGGGAGCACGTGTTCCACGCTCGAGCGCCAATTTCCCCGCTCGAGAGTGAGTCCAAATTCTGGAAATTCCAGATTCGAACCTCAAGCTCAAAACCAAGTTTAAATGCCTCAAATTCGATCCTCTTGGGCTAATTTTCTGGAAAACACTTGTAAACTCATAGTATAACATGATTCAAAGCTCAATTTGAGAAATCAAAGCCCAAAGGTAAGTTAATTAAATACAAACTTTAGCTTAAAACTCAAGAACATGGGAATTAATGTAAAACTCATACATGCATGAGTTCTAATGACTTCAAAGCTTCTAAAACATGCTCCAAAGAGCCAATTCTTTCAAAAACATGGTGAATTCAAGGACAGAACATAATATGGACATACATGCAAGAATTTTCATGAAAACAACTTGAAACTTCAAGATATGCACATGCATGCATGGTACAAGCTTCAATTCAACAATCTTGAACCAATTCTAGACTTTGAGTCACTAATGTCACCATGGACCATGCTAGAACAACTCAAATACACAAATGAGAGGACGAATCTCCTACCTTAAGTCTTGAATGCAAGTTAAGGGAGCTCAATTAAGCAAATTACTCTTCAATTCCTATAATTTCCAAGCAAAGCCTCCAAGTTGAACTCAATTCCTCTCACTCTCTCACTCTAGTCGGTTTTAGGCTCAAGAATGGGCTGATGAAATGTTGAAGATTAAGTCTCAAATATTGTAGAGATAGGCCACTAAGTGGCATTTTGGTAAATAAGCCCAACTCTTGCAATTTAACAATATTTAATCTAATTTAGTCATACCAAATCACATTTCAATTAAATATGCCATAAAATCACATAAATTCCAATTAGCATAAAACATTAATCAATTTCAGATTCGGCCGCCGATAAGGCATTCAATTCGCAGTTTAAAGCATGAAACATGAACAGATGCATTTAACAGTCAACAGATAGAAATGCAAATAACACAATATATTCATGCAATTAATTGGGAATTTCAGTCTAATCATTTACTTATCCAGTTCAGTCACAGTTTAGCATTAAGCAGTGGTCTTATCAGTAAACAGTGGTGAGGGTTGTCACAGTCTCCCCTCCTACAAAGAGTTTGGTCCTCCAAACTCGAATTACCTTCATTCTGGAAGAAAACAGGATTCAGTGGAAACAATTCAGGATATCTCTTTATCATATCATCTTCCCTCTCCCAAGCGGCATACACGCCACCATGGTTTTGCCAGTCAACTTTCACTAACGGAATCTCTTTGTTCCTCAACTTCTTGATCCGTCTGTTCACAATCTGGATAGGCCGTTCTTCGTAAGTGTAGTCATCGCTTAGCACTACACGGGTAGGCTCAATCACATGGAAAGGATCCCGGAGGTAATCCCTCAACATTGAAATATGGAAGACATTATGCATATGCTCCATCTCAGGAGGAAGCGCTACTTGATACGCCACCGGATTGATTTTCTCAATAATCTCAAACGGTCTGACATACCTCGACGCTAGCTTACCCTTGACTCCAAAACGAGTCTGGCCTTTCATCCGTGTCACTTTAACAAAAACATGATCACCTACTTCATATTCTCTGTCTCACCGGCGGACATCCGCATAGCTTTTCTGTCGGCTTTGTGCAGTTTTCAGTCTCTGTTGAATCAGTTTCACCTTTTTGGTAGTTTCATGTACAATTTCAGGCCCAAGCAAAGGCCCATCTCCAACTTCTGGCCAACAAATCGGAGATCGACATTTTTTGCCATACAAAGCCTCGAAAGGCGCCATACCAATGCTCGAGTGAAAGCTGTTGTTGTAAGCAAACTCAGTTAAAGGTAAGTGGCTCTCCCAATTTCCTTAGAAATCAAGAACACACATTCTCAGTAAATCCTCCAGAGTCTGGATGGTTCTTTCTGACTAGCTATCTGTCTGAGGATGGAAGGCATTACTCAGTCTCAGTTCAGTACCCAATGCTGTCTATAGGCTTTGCCAAAATCTCGATGTAAACTTCGAGTCCTTATCAGAAACAATGGATAGAGGCACTCCATGCAATCTAACAATCTCATCAATATAGATTACAGCCAATTTGTCCGCATTATAAATTGTTTTGACATGTAAGAAATGAAATGAGCAGATTTCAGTCTATCAACAATAACCCAAATTGAATCCATACTTTACTGGAGCGAGGTAAACCAACAATAAAATCCATGGTGATATGTTCCCATTTCCATTCCGGTATCGGTTAGGGTTGCAGTAAACCTGCGGGTCGTTGATGTTCGGCTTTAACTTGTTGGCAATGGAGACATTTTGACACAAAATCAGCAATTTCTTTCTTCATTCCCAGCCACCAGAAATTCAGTTTTAGATCTTGGTACATTTTCGTATTTCCTGGATGGATAGACAGCTTAGAATTGTGGCCTTCTTGCAGAATTGTGGCCTTCTTGCAGAATTCTTCTTTTCAAATCAGAATTATTCGGTATACACAATCTTCCCTGGAATTTCAACACATTATTCTCAAATTTGAAATCTGGCCTCAGTTTGGATTCCCGTTCTTCGATGATCTTCTTCAAGAAGTCATCCTGTTGCTGTTTCTCTTTAATCTCTTCAATCAGTGCTGGTTGAGCAGAAATAGTAGCTAATGTTCTACCTTGTTCACGCAAAACAATCTCAATATCAAGTCTTTCAAGGTCACATAGCAGCTCTTTCTATCCGGTGAGTAAACAGGCTAAGTTTCCAATCGACTTCCGACTCAAAGCATCGGCACCGGTGTTAGCTTTCCCTGGATGGTACAAAATCTGTAAGTCATAGTCTTTTATCAATTCTAACCATCTCCGCTGTCTCATGTTTAGTTCTTTCTGTGTGAAGAAGTATTTCAAACTCTTGTGGTCTATATACACCTCACATGTCGCCCCATAAAGGTAGTGACGCCAAATCTTTAGTGCAAACACTACTGCAGCAAGTTCCAGGTCATGGGTCGGGTAGTTCTTTTCATGCGGTCTCAGTTGTCGGGAAGCATATGCAATAACTTTACCATTCTGCATGAAAACACATCCCAAACCCTTATAAGAAGCATCACTATATACAGTATAACCATCTGTACCTGAGGGTAAGGTGAGAATCGGTGCAGTCACTAGTCGAGTTTTCAACTCCTAAAAAGCTAATTCCCTTTGATCGGTCCAGTCAAATGATATCCCCTTCTGAGTCAGCTGTGTCAGTGGTAGGGCAATTTTGGAGAAATCTTTGACAAACCTTCTGTAATACCCGGCTAGGCCTGGAAAACTTCGGACTTCGGTAACATTTGTCGGTCTAGGCCAGTTCACTACTGCTTCAATTTTCTGTGGGTCAACTGTAATACCATCCTTACTGATCACATGTCCCCAAAACATCACACTATCAAGCCAAAATTCACATTTAGTCAGTTTAGCATACAGTTTCTGTTCTCTTAGGGTCTGCAAAGCAATTCTCAAATGATGTTCATGTTCCTTAGTGCTTTTGGAATAAATTAAAATGTCATCTATGAACACAACTACAAAGTCATCAAGGTATGGTTTAAAAATTCTGTTCATAAGGTCCATACATGCAGCAGGTGCATTGGTAACTCCGAAAGGCATAACTAAGAATTCATAATGTCCATACCTCGTTCGAAATGCAGTCTTTTTAATGTCCCCTGTCTTGACTTTCAACTGGTGGTATCCAGATCTAAGGTCAATTTTGGAGAACACTTGGGCACCCTGTAACTGGTCAAATAAATCGTCAATGCGAGGCAATGGGTATTTATTTTTTACTGTTACCTTGTTCAGTTCGCGGTAGTCAATGCAGAGTCTCAATGAGCCGTCTTTCTTTTTCACAAATAAGACTGGCGCGCCCTATGGTGAAGTACTGGGCCTGATGAACTTCTTATCTAACAATTCTTGCAGCTGAACTTTCAACTCTTTCAATTCAGTCGGTGCCATTCTGTAAGGAGCTTTAGATACTGGCTGTGTACCCTGGAATTACATCAATGGTGAACTCAATGTCCCTATCAATCAAATCCCCTAGCAAATCATCTGGAAATACCTCTGGGAATTCTCTGACTATAGGAATACTGTTCACATCAGTGTTAGCATCAGTAGGTACAGTCAATACAGAACATAGATACCCTTTACACCCTTTTCTAATCAGTTTAAAAGCTTTCATGGATGAAATCAGGTAGGGAGAGGTACTACTCCAACTTCATTAAACACGAATTCAGGCAATCCAGGTGGACGGAAAACAACTTGTTTTGTTACACAGTCTATGGTGGCATGATATTTTGTTAACCAGTCCATTCCCAATATTACATCAAAATGGTCAATGTTCAATGGCAGTAAATCAATATACAGATGAGCGTCCCCAACAATAATTTCACATGCAGGGTATATATAAGCACAAGTCACAGATCCCCCAACAGGTGAAGATACAGCTAACAAATAATTCATGGGTTCCAATGGTCTATTCAATTTTCGTGAAAAAGCATGCGATACATATGAATGTGTAGATCCCGAATCAATCAAAACATAAGCATTTTGAGTACAAATTGAGAGGATACCTGACACAACGGTCTCGGTATTCTGCACATCTCCCAGTACCAGTGCGAACACTCGGCCCTGCCTCATAGGCTCTTTTCCAGTTGCTTTAGAGTTAGGCTTTGGTGCAACAGTTGATGCTGCTGTGCTAGGTGCAGCTTTACTATTGCCTGTGTGTAGGAAGGGCATCTTTGACCATGTGGCCCACCTTGCCACACCTGTAACAAGCACCATAAATTTTATAACAAACTCCCTTATGGTTCTTACCACATTCGAACAGGGCGGTATGGAACGGTTCCCTTGACTAGAACTAGTCGTTGACCCTGTATTCTGCTTTTTGTTCAATGGATTGTTCCAGTATTTCTTGAATTTAAAGCCTCGTCTCTACCGCGCCATTCAGACGCGTGTTTCAGTCTATTTCAATGCCTCGATATTTGACTCGGCTATTATTGCTCGGTCGAGAACATCCACGTATTTCAATAATTTCAAAACATTTATCCTGTCAAGAATTTCTACATTAAGGCCGCCTTCAAATTTCCTGGCCTTTTTGTAATCTGTAATTTCAACCATGTGTGGTGCATAACGGGCAAGTTCGGTAAACTTTGATTCATACTCAGCCACGGAGATGGTACCTTGTTTCAGTTGTTCAAATTCAGTCACCTTTCTGTCCCTGACACACTGTGGGAAGTATTTCTCAAAGAAGGCTCCCTTAAACTGAGCCCAAGTCATAACGGTGTCGGTGTCACGGACTAGCATCCACCACCTTCTGGCCTCTTCTTGTAAAGTGAAGGTAGCCAGTAGCACTTTGTGTGCTTCAGAACATGGAAAAACTTCAAATAACTTTTCAGTCTCAAGAACCCAAGCTTCAGCTTTTAGCGGTTCGAGACCTCCCTGAAAGGATGGCGGTTTCATCTTACTAAATTTCTGTGTCAGAGCTATGATATCCCCATCATTAACATTCGGTTCCGGCTGTACCGGAGGAGGTGGGGGCTGTTGGTTCTGTTGTTGCTATTGCCTTAAGGCTTCAGTCAGTAATTCAACAGTTCTTTCTAATCTCGCCATTCTGGCGTCAGATGATTCAGTTTCATCAGTAGTCTTTGCATTATCCATTTCACTATATGCAACACAGTAATAATAAACATAGGGAGTTGCATACTTTAAACATATTAACACATTAGCACATATAATCATGTCATGACCACACACACTTGTCGTGCTCATGTAATGCCCTAATCACTTTTCTAGGACATCCTATAGCTCATTTGGACACGTGTGTGCGGTATAACTTGTGGTTTAGTATCGCTCTGATACCACTCTGCCATGACCCAAACCCGCCCCTATGGGTTTAGCACCGTAACCGGCCAGTAATCCGAGATTACCAAAGGCTTGCTTAACAGTAATACAGTAATACAGAGTACAGGGGCTGGCGGAAGCCAAAACAATAATTAAAAGATGTCCAATGAGCTGTGACAGTCTGTATGCAAAAAGACTTTTCATACATATACACATAAATAGTACATATACATCCATATACAGTCATCCAGGACAGGGACCTAATCCCTATTAGAACAGTACAATATAACATCATTCAGTCTATACAGATCATAAACAAACAGAGCCAAAAAGGGGGAAATCTAAAACACCCCAAATAGCCTTGGCTTGGACAGTTCTGGAACCTCAGAGTGAGGCACAAAGGTTGGCTTGACAAAACAGGAGCTTATCCTGACGCTCCTAGCAACGGTCCGGTGCCTGTACACCTACATATATATATGAGCAGTGAGCTAAAGCCCAGTGAATAACATAATGCGTAAAGAGGTTAAGAATGAATATCCTTTCAGTATTGAAAATAGTCATTTCAATCAGTATATCAGTTATTCAGTCATAGCAGTCATATGTGGTACATCCAATAACAAAACAGTACAGTAGGTCTAAACAGACCGAACAGTCAGTTGATGGCCATCCTAACAGTAAACAGTAGTGGTTTCAACATGGAAACTGACAGAGATCTCTGTGACAGTAGCAGTACAGTACTGTAACAGTAGGTTGCTAATGATGCCACAATACAGTTCACAATTAGGACATCATTCATTCAGTAACAGTATCATTTCAGAAAACAGTACAGTTCAATTGTTCAGAAGATAATCATTTTTGAACATATCTTTACAACATTGTTACTCACAGGGTTCTGGGCTACAGATAAGCTAGAACGTCTCCGGATGCCAACCCTACACAATTACAGAATGAACACACACTAAGCTACACAGTTGGGAAATAATAACTTAATCTCTAATTTGCCTCAATGTGGTTCTACATCAACATCCTCATTAAGATGCCTTAAACTAGGCCTAGGAATGCCTAGGATGGAATGAGGACGCAAAGATGCACTTTAAAAACATTTTCAGAATTTTCAGAAAAACAGGGGTCACGCTCGAGCGGACATGCAGACAAAGGTTCCCCGCTCGAGCGGACTGCAAAACATGGCAAATGTACTGGATGTGTGAAAATCACGCTCGATGGGCGCTCGACACCCGCTCAAGCGTGTGACTCAGGTCCCCGCTCGAGCGCGCATTTCCCTGCTCAAGCGGACTGTAAAACAATGCAAAGTGCTGGGAGCACGTGTTCCACGCTCGAGCGCCAATTTCCCCGCTCGAGCGTGTGTCCAAATTCTGGAAATTCCAAATTCGAACCTCAAGCTTAAAACCAAGTTTAAATACCTCAAATTCGATCCTCTTGGGCTAATTTTCTGGAAAACACTTGTAAACTCATAGTATAACATGATTCAAAGCTCAATTTGAGAAATCAAAGCCCAAAGGTAAGTTAATTAAATACAAACTTTAGCTCAAAACTCAAGAACATGGGAATTAATGCAAAACGCATACATGCATGAGTTCTAATGACTTCAAAGCTTCTAAAACATGCTCCAAAGAGCCAATTCTTTCAAAAACATGGTGAATTCAAGGACTAGAACAATAATATGGACATGCATGCAAGAATTTTCATGAAAACAACTTGAAACTTCAAGATATGCACATGCATGCATGGTACAAGCTTCAATTCAACAATCTTGAACCAATTCTAGACTTTGAGTCACTAATGTCACCATGGACCATGCTAGAACAACTCAAATACACAAATGAGAGGACGAATCTCCTACCTTAAGTCTTGAATGCAAGTTAAGGGAGCTCAATTAAGCAAATTACTCTTCAATTCCTCTCACTCTCTCACTCTAGTCGGTTTTAGGCTCAAGAATGGGCTGATGAAATGTTGAAGATTAAGTCTTAAATATTGTAGAGATAGGCCACTAAGTGGCATTTTGGTAAATAAGCCCAACTCTTGCAATTTAACAATATTTAATCTAATTTAATCATACCAAATCACATTTCAATTAAATATGTCATAAAATCACATAAATTCCAATTAGTATAAAACATTAATCAATTTCAGATTCGGCCGCTGATAAGGCCTTCAATTCGCAGTTTAAAGCATGAAATATGAACAGATGCATTTAACAGTCAACAGATAGAAATGCAAATAACACAATATATTCATGCAATTAATTCAGAATTTCAGTCTAATCATTTACTTATCCAGTTCAGTCACAGTTTAGCATTAAGCAGTGGTTTTATCAGTAAACAGTGGTGAGGGTTGTCACAATAATAAGTCAAGACAATGTATTTTTCTTGGCTATGGACGTGATGAATTCGGGTATAGATTGTGGGATCCGGTCGACAAGAAAGTCATTCGAAGCCGTGATGTTGTGTTTCTTGAAGACCAAACAATTGAAGACTTTGGCAAAGGTAATCAACCGGAGCCAAAAACTAGTGACCTCATTGACATGGATCCATCTCCTTCATCTTCAGTTGATGATGAAAACGGGGGAGATGTGCAGCCACCTATTGAAGATGTAGAGGATGATGCTAATCCTAATGAAATTGAGCCAGAAATTGAGGAAGAGCATCCAACTCAAGAACTGCCACCACAACTTGAGTTGAGAAAATCTACAAGGGATCGACAACCTTCAAGAAAGTATCCTTCCAATGAATTTGTGTTGATTTCCGATCAAAGGGAGCCTGAGAGCTACCAAGAAGCAATTGAGCATGCAAAGAAAGGTGATTGGAAAAAGGCCATGGAAGAGGAGATGAATTCCTTACTTGAAAATCACACTTATGATTTAGTGAAGTTGCCTAAAAGGAGGAAAATTCTGAAAAATAAGTGGGTTTTCAAATTGAAGAATGATGGCAAAAATCTGAGGTACAAAGCACGTCTTGTTGTGAAAGGTTTTGGGCAAAAGAAAGGTATTAACTTTGATGAGATTTTTTCGCTGGTTGTGAAGATGTCTTCTATTCGGGTTGTACTTGGCATGGCTGCAAGTATGAACCTTGAAGTTGAACAACTTGATGTGAAGACCGCATTTCTTCACGATGATCTTGAAGAAGAAATTTACATGGAGCAACTAGAAGGTTTTGTGGAGAAAGGGAAAGAGAAATTTGTTTGCAAATTGAAGAAAAGTTTATATGGCCTCAAGCAAGCCCAGCGGCAATGGTACAAAAAATTTAACTCTTTCATGATGAATAATGGTTTTTCTAAAACCACTTCGGACCATTGTGTGTTTGTGAAAAATTTCTCGGATGGTAAATTTATTATTCTTTTGCTTTATGTTGATGACATGTTAATTGTGGGTCAAGATTACACTATGATTAACAGGTTGAAATTGGAGTTGAGCAAGTCTTTTGCTATGAAAGATTTGGGGCCGGCAAAGCAAATACTTGGTATGAAAATTGTTCGTGATTGCAAAGAGGGGCTGATTTGGTTGTCTCAAGAAAGCTACATTGAGAAAGTTCTTGAGAGGTTCAACATGAATAAAGCAAAGCCGGTTGGTTGTCCACTTGCGGGTCACTTCAAGCTTAGTTCGAATCAATGTCCTACAAGTGAGAAAGACAAGGAAGAGATGCTGAAAATTCTTTATGCTTCAGCAGTTGGTTCTTTGATGTACGCCATGGTTTGTACAAGGCCGGATATTGCTCACGCCGTTGGTGTGGTGAGTCGTTTTCTTTCTAATCCGGGTAAAGAACGTTGGACAGCGGTAAAATGGACTCTAAGGTATCTTCGAGGGACTTCGAAGGTGTGTTTGTGTTTTGGGGATGGTAAGCCGATGTTTGATGTGTTTACGGATTCTGACATGGCCGGTGATGTTGATTCTAGGAAATCTACTTCGGGGTATTGATGACTTTTGCAGGGGGAGCTGTGACATGGCAATCTAAATTACAAAAATGTGTTGCTCTTTCAACTACCGAAACTGAATTTATTGCCATTACAGAAGCTTGCAAAAAAAAGTTATGGTTGAAGAAATTTTTGCAAGAGTTGGGTTTGAAGCAAGAAAAGTATGTGCTTTATTGTGATAGTCAAAGTGCTATTCATTTGAGTAAAAATTCTACTTTTCATTCGAGATCGAAACACATTGATGTGAGATACCACTGGATTCGTGACGTGTTAGATTCGAAATTGTTACAACTCGAAAAGGTTCACACAGATGATAATATTTCGGATATGTTGACAAAGACTTTGTCGAGGGACAAACATTTGAAGTGTCAGACTTTGGCGGGTATAGTTGATATCTCCACCTAAGTCGGTAGAGGGAGAATTGTTGGGTATACCTCCTTATTGGAGTGTGGGACCCAATTGGTTTATTAAAAGAGTTTAATTTGGTTTGGTATTAGTTATAATATATTTTTATATATTATATCTAATTTTGTGGAGACCCAATTCAGTTTGGAAACAACTAAGGTTTTGATAAAAAAATCCTAGATTCACAATTCATATTTTTTTGGTATTGTTTTTCCCAAGAGAAAAGTGTTGTGGCTACTACTATAGATCATTGGTCAATCTCTTCGGTGACCATGCGAGATGCTATAGTTGATTTCATGCTTTGTGCTTTGATTCTGATTAAAGCTTGGAAGTTTATTTTGGATTTAGCGGCAACGTGTGGATTGATTTGGGTTAATTATTTTGGGTCTTCTTCAACTCTGATTTTGAAGATTGGTTCATCTATTTGGTGAGGTCTTTCCTCTTTGTTTATTTGTGATTATTTGGAATTCACCTAAGGGTGGTTTGTGAGACCATTCGTGTCTCGTTTGTAATTGTTTAGAAACTTATTTGGTTGATAGTGGAATCGAATTTCGATCCCGTGGACGTACCTCAAATTGAGAGAACCACGTAAAAATTCTTGTGTTGTTTTTTATTTAATTTTTCCGCATTAGTTTTTATTCTCATTGATTGATTTACTTGTGGGAAATCTTATATTTTCCCTAACAATATTAAGTTTAAAAATGAAAATATTTTATTATAAAATTCATAATAAAATAGCAAATTGATTATATATCTATATATGTGTTTGTGTGTTTAAACAACTAAGAAATTGATAAGCTTGACTTTATATAATAGTTTCATACCAAACTTTTAATTCCTAAACAAAGATATTCGTGTAAAAAATCGAATTTAATCTTATATGGTATTTATTATTAATAAAATATACAATAGAAATGATTTTGACAATAATTTTTTTAAAAGATAAATGTAATTTAATTATATAACTATCATTAATTGTTAATTTAATTTTGCATAAGTTATCTTAGTGGAAAACCATATAAAATAAAGGAAAATTTACCCATAAGTCCTAGTTTTTGAAACGTTGAACCATTTAGTCCTAAAAATTTTCTTATACTCCATTTAGTCCCATTTTTACATCAGCATGATGTAAATGATGTAAATGATCTGATGTTTCATTCTATAATTTCAAAATTTATTGAAATCTGATGAACATTAGATATTTTTCATCTTATATTTTCAAACATTATTGAAATTTGATGAACATTAGATGTTTGAAATCTAATGTTTGTAACATGACTCTGATGTTATTAACATTGTATCTGATGTTATTAACATTGTAATGGGACCTTTCAGTCTATAAGAAAACTTTTAGGACTAAACAGTGCATAAGTTATTAATTTGGGATTTATTGGTACATCCCCCTTTAATAAATTATTTAGATTATCGAGTTAAAACGAATGATAGATTTACTGAAAACCCCAACAATATGATCTGGTTAAGCCCATTGAAAAAAATCTCCTTTTTGGACAGGATTGTGTCTTATTGATTTTATCAATTGGACATCAATAAATTTTCTTTTTTGAGAAATTTACAAAAAAAAATGTCCAGATTTGATTTTTGTAATTAGATAAATCTCAAATTTTTAATTTTATCAATTTAAATCTTAATGTTTGATTGTTTGCAATCTAAGTTATTTGTCTATTTTCATTAAATAAAATTGATAAAAAAATTAATATTTTAGTCATTAAACTCAATGAAAAAGAATATTTTAGACAACTTTTATACATTTTTGATACAGTTATATTAAGTTGAATGACTAAAATACTACTTTTTCGTTAATTTTACTTAACGAAAATAGACAGATGATTTAGATTAAAAATAAATCAAAACATTAAGATTTAAATTGATAAAATTAAAAATTTATTTTATTACAAGACTCAAATTTTAAGATTTTTTTATAATTTTTTTTATTATTATTTATTATTTATTTTTTTTGGGAAGCTAAGTATTTTTAAGTTTGATGGATCAACCAACCCCAAGTTCTTTGTACCTGGTGAGGCGATGTCCAAACGTCATTTGAATTGTTCAGCATTCATTGTGTAGATTGTTTTTTTTTAAAAAAACTTCATTATGTAGATTAATCATTCTCATTAATTATATATATAATCAAGTTGGTTTAAGAGCATTGCATGGCCTAGTCAATGCCTTGCAAGAAACATCTTTCTGACTTGTGCAAATTTCCTGATAGGAAGGTCTTTTGTACAGAAAGTGATTATCTTTGGGTTAGAGGAACCGGATTCTTTTCAGTTAGGAAATTTAAATCATTTTGAATCCCTTTTTTTTTTATAATTTAAACTATTTAATTTATAAGATTTTTAAAGACACGTATGCATATCAAAAATTTGTTGGATAATTTTCACTGTATTCGAAGAATGGATTAAAGAGAGAAGAGAATCTGTTTGATTACAAAAATCAAAACAATATATAAAAATAAATAAATCAAAATAGATTCTTATTTTGTTACATAAACAAAATGAGAATCTGAAAAAGGAAAAATAATTAAAATTGAAAGTAAATTAATTACTTACCTTATTAATTTCTTGAACAAATTTTTTTGATCAAGTCTAGTGTTTAACACTGTATCCTTAAGACAAATTTGTCCTCTCCACGGTGCTTTCAAATTGTGGATGTCTATCTCCCAGGATAAAATGATCAACAACAAATAGTAGCAGCACTACAAACTGTTTGTACAACGAACACATTTTGTGTTTATACACTTTCTCACAGAAAATTAATGCAGCAAAATGCAGAGAGCAACAGCAGGAAACAAGAACGAAAATTAAAGTGTAAAATTCAAAAGAGGGACTGCCTTGTGGTGACTAGGAATAATTATTTGCTCCATTCTCCTTTGATTCTCATTGGGTTGTAGTGTCCGGAAGTTTAGTCCTCAAACAAAAACATTGTTCTTGCCTTTTGGTGATTAATTTTCGCTTGTTTCGGGGAGGGCAAGGTCAAGTCCGGAGTGCCCAGGGACTGAACCAAAAAATTCTGGGCTGCTAGGCCAGGGCCGCACGTGCGGGGAGGGCCCGCACGTGCGGGAAGTAAGGCCGCACATGCGGTGAGGGTTGGACTTCAGGTGGTTGCACACTGCCTAAAAGGCAGGTGCGGGCTGAGGTGCGACAGGACCACTGCACGTGCAGGAGAGGCGCTCCGCACGTGCGGCCAACTGGGCAGTCCGAAACTCTGTTTTTATTCCTCTTTTTGGCCGAATTGTATCTCATTTTGGGGCTTCTTTCTCTCACTCTAAACTCTATTTTTCTCCTTCTTCTCTCTAGAAAACCTCCTCAAAACACTAAAACTCTTTGATTTTTGCAACCCTTGGGTCTAGATCATCATCATCTCTCACTAATCTTGAAGGTTTAAGCTAGGGCTCCTCTTGGTGTTGTGGGAAAATTGAAGAATCTTCCATCAAAGCTAGGGTTTCACCTCCATTCCTTCATCAAACATTGAGGTAGGGATTTCTTGAGTTATATATACATGTTTTGCTATATGAGTGTTGATTTAAAAGTTTTCTTGAGGTTATTGTGTTGAGTTTGATTTTTGCTCCAAATGTAGAGAGAGTTTTGAAAAGATGGGTTTAAATCTCAACCCTTTGTTAATCCTAGAGGGCTTCCTTTTCATTTGACTTAAGAAATGTGATTTTGGGTTGGATTTCACCATGAAGTGGAGAAATGTTGGGTTTTTGATGAAAATCCTAGAAATGGGGGACTTTTAAAACAATATAGAAAGGCCTATGGAGTTCTTTCTTTCCTTGTGATAAAAGAGTGAATGAGCATTGATTTTATGTTGTAGTTTGCAAATGGCAATTTCTTGATATATGTATGAAAGTGGAAACTTTCTTTTAAAATCCATTGATAAATGTATGTATGTGTAGAGTTGTAAGATGGTAAGTTGTTGAGTGCCATAAATGATGTGAAAAGTGTTTAATGTTATTGAAGTGGGAAATGAAATGAAAGGTAACATGCTAGACATTTTGGAAGGTTTGATTATGATGAATCATTGTTTAGAAAATTGATGATGAAGAAATGTTATATAATGATGATGATTGTCACATTGCATTTTCATTTAATTGATTATTACAGGAATTGTATTTAACTTTGACATGTTGTATTGGCACTCTAGCATTACCTTGTTGTAAGTTTTGAGCTAAGATTTGAAATCTTTTGCATTGAGAATAAGAAAATGCGAATTTAAGTCACGGAAATGTGTATGGGGTAAATACGTTGGTAAGTCCGGTTAGGAGGTGTAGATGAATTTGATAAGTTGGCCTGAGTGTCCATGGTGAAAGACCAGAAACCCGCGCTGATAGGTGTTGAGCCTTCTGGTTAATACCGGTAAAAATGACAATTTGGTAGTACTTGTACAGTCTACTTGTAGACACCAGCTTAGGGGATTACCAGTGTCGTATTTACTGCCCTTATTGATTTAAAAATTGGAAGTCTCAGAAATTGTTGAATTGCGAACTTTTATTGAAACATGGTGATCATTAAGGAGAACATGAAATGAAATTTTCTCCAAAATAGTATCGCATGGCATTGACATTTGTATTTTACATTAAGAGTGGCATAACTGTATATACTTTGTGAGAATTCTCTACTGGGCTTTATGCTCACCCCTATGGAATTTTGGTGCAGGTAAAGATGTGGTGATCCCGCCAAATTAAGGACGTAGATAATTTTTGAAGGGTACATAGCTCTATTTTGTTGTGATTTAATTGCTAGCCAATGGCTATTTTTGTACGGGTCCAAGAGACCACTTTTGTGTAACCGGGCTTAAGTCTTGGAAGTTGTAGCCCGTGAGGGCATTTTATTTATCTTGAAACTTGACGCTCTACATGCTATAGATTCATGTATTTTTAAATCATTGAATGTATTATTCACATGTGGAACCTTTGTAGAAACCTTGGAGATTTATGATGTAAAGGATAGAGAATGGTTGTTTTTAATTAATGAATGTGGCTTGATGTATTATTTATGTTGGGATTATTTTCGGGGCGTGACAACTTGGTATCAGAGTTACCGGGTTTGAATACTTGGGGCTCGTGGGAAGTGGTTGTTTTACCACAATAGGTTCATTTCGCATGACTAGGAAATGTTTAGCTTTTTGTGATTGTGTGACAATATGCTTATGTGACTATATGGGTATGGGATTGGACTTTTGGGATGTTATTTGCGCCTATTAAATTTCTCGAGATCTTATTAGAAGGATACTTAATCAATACTCATTCTACTAGGAATTCTTAGTTTTTTGTGGGACAAATCTCATCACTAAAGGATAATTCGTATGTGTTTATGTGACTAAGTGCTTATGTGAAGTGAATTAAATTATTTGTGTGATAAGGTATATGAAATTGCTATAGTCTAACATGTGAAGCAAGTTGCGAGCACATTTGGGTTGATGTGCTAAATTGTTTACCTTGATTCTCAATTAGGATGTCGGGAAGGATTCGAACACGTGGTGGTAGGGGTGGAAAACGTGGTCAAGGTCGCCGGGGTGTACATGAGGTAACGGTCCATGAGGTTCCGGTACAAGAAGAGGGTTTAGGCCAAGCTAACATGGCCGAGCAAATGGGGCAAGCGGAAGTGCCGAGGCAAGCGGGCCAAGCCGCAATGGGGGCTCTAGCCCGGGAAATGGCGGGGGCATTGAGGGAGTCCATGAACATACTTAGGGCGGAAACCCAAGCTAGGGAGAACGCCGTGGAGACAAGGGCGAGCTTCCTTACGAGGGAGTTTTTGCGGGCCAAACCGGATGAATTCCATGGTGGCCCTGAGCCAAAGAAAGTAGATGAATGGCTCGAACAGACTGTGAAGAGATTCGAGATGCTTCACATAGAAGACAGTGAGCTTAGATTGACTCTTGCGAGTTACTATCTCAAGGGGGACACGGGCCAATGGTGGAAATATGCTAAGGGCCGGATAGAACCGACATGGGAGGAATTTGTAGTGGCCTTCCAAGACAAGTATCTTCCTCCCACTGCTAGGGAGAGGTTGAGGCAGGAGTTTCAAGACTTTAAGTAACTCAATATGTCCGTGGCCGAGTTCGAAGCGGCCTTTTCTAGTTTGTCCCGGTTTGCATCGGAATTGGTAGCGATGGAGGAACGTCGTTGTATTGAGTTCGAGAAGAAGCTTAGAACCAAGATCCTGTTCAAGGTTGCTGGGAACATGATCCGAAATTATGACCGTCTTGTGGAGGCGGCCACACATATGGAGATTACAGTGGAGGCCGAGGAGGAGAGGCTTCGGAATTTGAGGTCTAAGGGCCAAGGGTCGCAGGGAGACTATAGGCCCAATAAGAAGAGCAGAAATACCTACCCATCCCAGTCCCAACCGCAGCAGTCTAGATCTACCTTTCTCTTGCCTAGTGCGGGCTCGGGAAAGAGTGTGCTGAGCGGGTTTTCTTGTTTCAAGTGTGGCCAACCGTGTCACAAGGCCTTTGCATGTCCGCAAAAGGGAGGAGGACAGCAGATGTTGCCACCACCACCTAACCGATCTCAGAGTCAGTCTCAGAGTAGAGGACAGAGGCCTACTTGCTATCAGTGTGGTCAGTCAGGGCATATAAAGAGAGCTTGCCACAATTGGGAGGCGCATCTAGCGCATTAGGGTCGAGGCAGACTTAGAGCCACTAGTAGGCTCACTCAGCTCAGACTTCCTGAGTTCATCAGGGAGTCGTTTTGGCTTAGTCAGTCCAGCAAGCCTACGCTCCGAGGGATGAGCAGAATGATCAGAGGCCACAGGGGCGCGTGTATGCTGTTACCGCGCCAGAGCAGTTGCCAGGATCCTCAGTTGTGAGAGGTATTTTTATTGTGTGTAATTCTTTGGCCAGTGTATTAATAGATACGGGTGCATCTCATTCATTCATATCTGCTACATTTGCATATGTATTTGGGTTAGAAGTCGCATAGTTAGCGTTTCCACTGAGAGTAGAGTCACCAATTGGGGGTACAATTGACTTAGATCAGGAATGTCATGGTTGTGAGATAGAGGTTGCCGAGGGTAGACTCCCGTTTGCTTTTGTGTTGCTAGGCATGTCCAGTTTTGATGTTATTTTAAGCATGGATTGGTTGTCTTCGTATCGGGCAGTGATTGACTGTTTTCATCAGAGGGTCACAGTGTGCACCTCGAGTGGTGATTGTTTTTACTTTCTGGGGGACAAGGTTGATCGGGCCTTATCGCCGGTAGTTGATCCTCATAGTAGGAACAAGCTTAGTGGTCTTCTTGTTACTCTCTTGGATAGTGAGAGTGACGGGACTCGAGTTGAGTTGCCAAGGGTAGTGTGTGAATATCCAGATGTGTTTCCCGAGGACCTTACTAGTTTGCCACCCCACCGGGAGATTGAGTTCACCATCGACTTAGTGCTTGGAACGACACCAATTTCTATGGTGCCATATAGATTTGCACCCGCAAAGTTGCATGAGTTGAAGATTCAACTCCAAGAGCTTTTAGACAAGGGTTTCATTCGCCCTAGTACGTCGCCTTGGGGAGCGTCGGCTCTCTTTGCAAAGAAGAAGGATGGGTCATTGCGGTTGTGTATTGACTACCGTAAATTGAATCGAGTTACTGTCAAGAACAAATACCCTTTACCCAGAATAAATGACTTGTTTGATCAACTTAGAGGGTCTTGTTGCTTTTCGAAGATAGACTTGAGATTGGAGTATCATTAGTTGAGAGTCCGAGAGGAGGACATCCAAAAAACGGCTTTTCGTACGCGTCATGGCCACTATGAATTCCCTGTAATGCCATTTGGGTTGACTAATGCACCAGCTTCCTTTATGGATTTGATGAACCGAATTTTTAGGGAGTATTTGGATCATTTTGTGGTCGTCTTTGTGGACGACATCCTAATTTATTCGACTTCCAAGGAGGAACACGAGGCTCACTTGAGGGTAGTGCTTGACTTGCTTAGAAAACATTAGTTGTATGCCAAATTTGAGAAGTGTGAGTTTTGGCTCACCGAGGTGAAGTTTTTAGGCCATGTAGTATCAAGTAAGGGAGTAACTGTAGATTCTTTAAAGATAGATTCTGTACAAGATTGGGAGCAACCTAGAAATATTTTTAAGATCCAGAGTTTCTTGGGATTGGAGGGGTACTACCGGCATTTTGTAAGGGACTTTTCTAGATTAGCCGCGCCTTTGACTAGGTTGACTAGAAAGGGGGTTAAGTTTGTGTGGAGTGAGGCTTGTGAAAAGTCTTTCCAAAAACTCAAAACTAGATTGACTACAACACCGGTGTTGATCATTCTGGAGAGAGGTTTGGGTTACACCGTCTATTGTGATGCGTCTCGGGATGGACTTGGTTGTGCTTTGATGCAAGGGGAAAAAGTTGTAGCCTACGGTTCACGGCAATTGAAAATTTGTGAGAAGAATTACCCTATCCATGATTTAGAATTAGTTGCAGTAGTGTTTGCCTTGAAGATTTGGAGGCATTATTTGTATGGCAAGAAGTTTGAGGTTTTCTCCGATCATAAGAGCTTGAAATATTTGTTTTCCCAAAAAGATTTGAATTTACGTCAACAGAGGTGGATGGAATTTTTGGAGGTCTATGATTTTGAGTTACACTATCATCCGGGGAAAGCCAATGTAGTGGCTGACGCCTTAAGTTGAAAAACCGTGAGTAATTTGGCGAGTGTGGCCATCCGGGAGTGGGTTATGTTGAATGAAATCGGCAAGTTTGAATTGCATTTGGAGAGTCCAAGGAGAGTGCAACATTGTTTGCTTTGAATGCTCAACCTGTCTTGATTAGCAAAGTTGTAGAGGCACAACAAGGAGACCGTGAAGTACAGTTAATTCGGGATAGGATCTCTAATGAGAAGGAAGAGAAGGGTTTGAACATTCACTCGGATCAAAGTGTACATTACCTAGACCGTTTGTTTGTATCTGAATCTTGTAGGGAGAAGTGCTTCAGGAATTTCACCACTCACGCCTTGCGGTACATCCGGGAGGCACAAAGATGTATCGTGATCATAGCCGTCAGTTTTGGTGGAGGGGTATGAAGCGGGATGTTGCATCCTTTGTGTCGAAGTGCCTTATTTGTCAACAAGTGAAGGCCGAACATCAGAGACCAGTGGGTTTGTTACAAGCCTTACCGATAACCGAGTGGAAATGAGAACACGTTACCATGGATTTCGTAGTTGGGCTTCCTAGAACACAGCGGGGTAGTGATTCCATTTGGTTGATTGTTGATAGGTTGACTAAGTCCACACATTTTATTACTATGCGTACTAGCGACTCAATTGAGCACTTGGCGGAATTGTACGTTAGAGAGATAGTTCGGCTTCATGGGGTTCCAATAACCATTGTATTGGATGAGATCCTCGTTTTACCGCCCGATTGTGGCAAAGCCTTCAAGAGACGTTAGGAACTAAGTTGACCTTTAGCATCGCTTACCATCTTCAAACCGATGGGCAGTCGGAGCGTACTATTCAGATTTTGGAGGACATACTTAGAGCTTGTGTCCTAGATTTCAAGGGGTCATGAGAGAGGCACTTATCGTTGATTGAATTCGCCCATAACAATAGTTATCAAACTAGCATCGAGATGGTACCGTTTGAGGCCTTGTATGGCCAACCTTGTAGATCACCAGTTTGTTGGGCCGAGGTGGGGGATGCACCGTTGTTGGGCCCGGAAATTGTTAGGGGGACCACCGAGAAAGTTGCTCTCATTTGGAAGAGGTTAGCTACGGCCCAAAGCCGACAGAAAAGTTACACTGATAAGTGGAGACGACCTTTGTCCTTTGAAGTGGGTGATCATATGTTCCTTAAGATCTCACCTAGACGGGGTTTAATGAGATTCGGTAAAAGTGGTAAGTTGTCTCCGAGGTTTATTGGGCCTTTCGAGATATTGGAGAGAATTGGGGAGGTGGCATACTGATTAGCTTTACCGCCACAACTTTCGGAAGTTCACAATGTGTTTCATGTGTCCATGCTTAGGAAGTACGAACCCGACCCTTCTCATGTGTTAGATTGGGTTAACTTGGAGGTAATGAGGATGCCTCATATGAAGAGCGGCCGGTTCAAATCTTAGATACCGGGAACAAGTGCTACGGGGTAAAACTATACCGTTAGTGAAGGTGTTGTGGAGACACCACGGAATTGAAGAGGCAACATGGGAAAGGGAGGCGGAAGTTCGCTCCAAGTATCCAGATTTATTTGAGAATGCTTAATTTATCTTGATTTGTAATGTTCCCTAGTATTGAAGGAAAGGAGTGTTAAATAGTTGATCGCATGTTGTTGTATATATTGTTAATTTGAGTATGAGGTTATGGAGAGATAATATTTTGTTATAGATGTTTCATTAAACTCAATGAAAAAGAATATTTTAGACAACTTTTATACATTTTTGATACAGTTATATTAAGGTGAATGACTAAAATACTACTTTTTCGTTAATTTTTCTTAACGAAAATAGACAGATGATTTAGATTAAAAATAAATCAAAACATTAAGATTTAAATTGATAAAATTAAAATTTTATTTTATTACAAGACTCAAATTTTAAGATTTTTTTTATAATGTTTTTTTATTATTATTTATTTTTTATTTTTTTTGGGAAGCTAGGTATTTTTAAGTTTGATGGATCAACCAACCCTAAGTTCTTTATACCTAGTGAGGCGATGTCCAAACGTCATTTGAATTGTTCAGCATTCATTGTGTAGATTTTTTTTTTTTAAAAAAAAAAAAAAAAAAAAAACTTCATTATGTAGATTAATCATTCTCATTAATTATATATATAATCAAGTTGGTTTAAGAGCATTGGATGGCCTAGTCAATGCCTTGCAAGAAACATCTTTCTGACTTGTGCAAATTTCCTGATAAGAAGGTCTTTCGTACAGAAAGTGATTATCTTAGGTTAGAGGAACCGGATTCTTTTCAGTTAGGAAATTTAAATCATTTTGAATCCCTTTTTTTTTTTATATAATTTAAACTATTTATTTTATAAGACTTTTAAAGAAAAGTATGCATATCAAAAATTTGTTGGACAATTTTCACTGTATTCAAAGAATGGATTAAAGAGAGAAGAGAGACTGTTTGATTACAAAAATCAAAACAATATATAAAAATAAATAAATCAAAATAGATTCTTATTTTGTTACAAAAATAAAATCAGAATCTGAAAAAGGAAAATAATTAAAATTGAAAGTAAATTAATTACTTACCTTATTAATTTCTCGAACAAATTTTTTTGATCAAGTCCAGTGTTTAACATCGTGTCCTTAAGACAGATTCGTCCTTTCCACAGTGCTTTCAGATTGTGGACGTCTATCTCCCAGGATAAAATGGTCAACAACAAACAGTAGCAATACTACAAACTGTTTGTACAACGAACACACTTTGTATTTATACACTTTCTCACAGAAAATTAATGCAGTAAAATGTAGAGAGCAGCAGCAGGAAACAAGAACGAAAATTAGAGTGCAAAATTCAAATGAGGGACTGTCTTGTGATGACCAGGAATAATTATTCGCTCCGTTCTCCTTTGATTCTCATTAGGTTGTAGCGTTCGGAAGTTTAGTCCTCAAACAAAAACTTTGTTCTTGCCTTTTGGTGATTAATTTTTGCTTGTTTCGGGGAGGGCGCGGTCGAGTCTGGAGTGCCCGGGGACCGAACTAGAAAATTCAGGGTACTGGGCCAGGGCCACACGTGCGGTGGCCTTAGGTCGCACGTGCGAGGAGGGGCCACGTGTGCGGGGAGTGAGGTCGCACGTGCAGTAAGGGTTGGACTTCAGGTGGTTGCATACTACCTAAAAGGCAGGTGCGGGCTGAGATGCGGAAGGACCACCGCACATACGGGGATGAGGGCTGCACGTGCGGGAGAGGCACTCTGCACGTGCGGAGAAGGGCGCTGCACGTACGGCCAACTGGGCAGTTCGAAACTCTGTTTTTATTTCTCTTTTTGGCCGAATTGTACCTCATTTTGGGGCTTCTTTCTCTCACTCTAAACCCTATTTTTCTTCTCCTTCTCTCTAGAAAACCTCCTCAAAACACTAAAACTCTTTGATTTTTGCAACCCTTGGGTCTAGATCACATCATCTCTCACTAATCTTGAAGATTTAAGCTACGGCTCCTCTTGGTGTTGTAGGAAAATTGATGAATCTTCCATCAAAGCTAGGGTTTCACCTCCATTCCTTCATCAAACATTGAGGTAGGGATTTCTTGAGTTATATATACATGTTTTGCTATATGAGTGTTGATTTAAAAGTTTTCTTGAGGTTATTGTGTTGAGTTTGATTTTTGCTCCAAATGTAGAGAGAGTTTTGAAAAGATGGGTTTAAATCTCAACCCTTTGTTAATCCTAGAGGGCTTCCTTTTCATTTGACTTAAGAAATGTGATTTTGGGTTGGATTTCACCATGAAGTGGAGAAATGTTGGGTTTTTGATGAAAATCCTAGAAATGGGGGACTTTTAAAAAAAATATAGAAAGGCCTATGGAGTTCTTTCTTTCCTTGTGATAAAAGAGTGAATGAGCATTGATTTTATGTTGTAGTTTGCAAATGGCAATTTCTTGATATATGTATGAAAGTGGAAACTTTCTTTTAAAATCCATTGATAAATGTATGTATGTGTAGAGTTGCGATGACAAGTTGTTGAGTGCCATAAATGATGTGAAAAGTGTTTAATGTTATTGAAGTGGGAAATGAAATGAAAGGTAACATGCTAGACATTTTGGAAGGTTTGATTATGATGAATCATTGTTTAGAAAATTGATGATGAAGAAATGTATATAATGATGATGATTGTCACATTGCATTTTCATTTAATTGATTATTACAGGAATTGTATTTAACTTTGACATGTTGTATTGGCACTCTAGCATTACCTTGTTGTAAGTTTTGAGCTAAGATTTGAAATCTTTTGCATTGAGAATAAGAAAATGCGAATTTAAGTCACGGAAATGTGTATGGGGTAAATACGTTGGTAAGTCCGGTTAGGAGGTGTAGATGAATTTGATAAGTTGGCCTAAGTGTCCATGGTGAAAGACCAGAAACCCGCGCTGATAGGTGTCGAGCCTTCTGGTTAATACCGGTAAAAATGAAAATTTGGTAGTACTTGTACAGTCTACTTGCAGACACCAACTTAGGGGATTACCAGTGTCGTATTTACCGCCCCTATTGATTTAAAAATTGGAAGTCTCGGAAATTGTTGAATTGCGAACTTTTATTGAAACATGGTGATCATTAAGGAGAACATGAAATGAAATTTTCTCCAAATAGTATCGCATGGCATTGACATTTGCATTTTACATTGAGAGTGGCATAACTGTATATACTTTGTGAGAATTCTCTACTGGGCTTTATGCTCACCCTATGGAATTTTGGTGTAGGTAAAGATGTGGTGATCCCGCCAAATTAAGGGCGTGGATAATTTTTGAAGGGTACATAGCTCTATTTTGTTGTGATTTAATTGCTAGCCAAGGGCTATTTTTGTATGGGTCCGAGAGACCACTTTTGTATAACCGGGCTTAAGTCTTGGAAGTTGTAGCCCGTGAGGGCATTTTATTTATCTTGAAACTTGACGCTCTACATGCTATAGATTCATATATTTTTAAATCATTGAATGTATTATTTGCATGTGGAACCTTTGTATAAACCTTGGAGATTTATGATGTAAAGGATGGAGAATGGTTGTATTTAATTAATGAATGTGGCTTGGTGTATTATTTATGTTGGGATTATTTTCGGGGCATGACATGCCTATTTATAGATGGAATAATGGTTGTTCAGATTTGAATGAACAGGTTGCAAACTTGTTTAAACAGGGACAAGACTTGTTCGATTTGAATAAACAAGAAAGGCACTGTTTGGGTTTGAATTTTGAACAGATACTAAATCTGTTCAATTTAAATTTAAATAGATAAAAACCTGTTTGGTAGAGGAAAAATTTGGACAGTATTTTGGAATTAAATTCGAATTTTAAATTTTGAAAAATGTAAGAATTTTAATTTTAGAAAAAATAAAATTCATACACTTTTTGGCCCAAAAAGATAAGCATTGGGCCGGACAAGCCCATCCTCACACCACGTACCTGCGCCCAAGCCCAGACCAGCCAGCGCCGAACGGCGCGCGCGTGTTTGTTTTAGGTCTAATGGGTCTAGTCCATAACCTCACCCTTCCACAAAACTTGGTGTAGACTCGACTTTCTTCGCGCCCCCCCTTTCGGAGTGGCATGAATTGGTCCTCTACAGTTCGGACTCCTGTCACGGTTCTGAATCTAATCTCACAAAGTGCAATGTGAGACTGATAAACACCAAAGAGTCCAATCCGGCAAGTCATTTTGGAAAATCAGATTTTGAATCAAATATTGCCAAAACTGGACTGTTTTGACAGATTACAGAGTCGCCACCTAAATATTATATTTTTGGGAAATTTAGGAAACCCTGACTCGTGCCAAAGGCCACGTGTCCGTCATCACCAAAGTTGCCTCGGCGGGAACTTGTGTACGAGAGGGGAAGGTCCTGAAATGAGCACCCCCGCTCGCCCAATCAAATGATCGGCCTCTACTAAGCATGATATGTTATTTTATAAACACATGTGTTCTTATCCCGGTTGTTAGCTAACTTACTATGTGACGCACACAGCATACAAGTATAAACTAAAATCGCAAGAATTGGAACAAAACAACTCATGTTTGTTTTTCGAAAATAGTTTGAAAGTGCCACCCTCAAGGGGGCTAAAGCGTGGATTTGTCACCCTCAAGTGGGCTTAAAACATGATGATTTGCCGCTTCGCAAAGTGGGCTTGAAACTCACATTCGATGAATTGTCCCAATTCAAACAACAAAGCCTTCATCCACATGCATTCATGCAGTTAAACAAATAAGCACGTAGCCTCATGGCAAGCATGCTATCATGGCAACACTCATACTCATGCAAGTATGCTAAAACGTAAAACTTACAGTGTACTCCAAGCCAAAACAAAATCTAGTTAGAAATATGCATGATCCTAACTATACAAGATGCCTAATGCAACACATGCAATAATGCAACTAATAGGCTCAACTATCTAAGATGGCATATGAATGCAACTTGATAACATGCTTTGAAACACATATTCAAAGAAGTGTATTTTAATACAATGCAGTTTGAATGATGCGCGAACCCATGCATGCAAGATAAATGATGATGCAAACATGTAAGCATAAGGTATGCTAATAAAAAATGACCTAATCTAACCATCAAAGCGGTTAAGTAAAAGGAGAAAGACGTGGGGTTGGAAGACACACACACACACACACGCACCCTTATTACAACACTATGCCCTCTCGAAGGAGGGTCCGAATAAATAAGCTAAGCTAATCTAATCTAAGCTAAGCTAATTATTACAAAACAACTAATTAACTATTCTAACTAATTAATTATTACAACACAATTGAATAACTAGCTATGCTAAACTAATTAAAATATTACAAAATAGATTAAACTAATTAAATTACAACGCATGTATTAATTAGCTATAACTAGCTAATAAAGCAATAAAGTGGTCTCGCGGGCGAGGGAGATATGCATGCTCGGTTGGCTTCCTCACGAAAATCCACCGCCTTGCCTTTGGATGCCTCTGTTTGCACTTTGCTTTGATCTCTGAACCTTACACCAATTAACAGACTGCCTTTGCTCCAAACAGGAACACTTTGAACAACTCTTCAACTGGTGGCCGGTCGGTTACCATAGGTGGCTGTCGGCCACTGCCACTGGCCGGTCGGCCACTATTTGTGGCTGTCGGCTACCACTAGTGGTTGGTCGGCCACCCTTTCCCTGGAATTCTCTTTTTTTGCTACAATGGAGAGCAAAAGAGGCAAAGCAGTGTATTCTTCAAGGAATGTGTGTACTACCACCTCCTTATCATGTCTCAAGCTCAAAGGAGTATGGCACTTGGCTCTCAAGTCACCAATCATGCATTTTCATGCATGATGGCCAAGAACCAAGCTTGTACAAGCTTAGTGAATGCGCACATAAGACTCAAAGTGCCACCACCCTATCATGCATGATCAAGGGTGACGACGACCAAGAACCAAGCTTGTACAAGCTTAGTGAATGCGCATATAAGACTCAAAGTGCCACTACCCTATCATGCATGATCAAGGGTGATGACGACCGAGAAATGTGACACGTTTCATTACTTTGAGTATGAAACATCCCACACTTCTTGCGTTTCCGATCCAAACAAATGCAATGCAACACGAATGCTTATCTTGTTCATGTTTTACTTGTCCAATTCTTGTTTACACATTTTACATTACTGATTAGTCCTTTAACCGGTTAAGTCCAATGTAAAAGTCCTCTAATTGGAAAGATGGCCTAAGCCATAAGTGCCTTGAGCATGAAAGAGGTCTCATACTGTTGGTTAGTAGAAACCCTCAAGAGAGGATTAAAACTATTAGGCATGAGTGCCTCAATTTCATGCTCAAACCAACAAGAGACTCAAGACCACTTTCAAAAGCAAATTAAAAAGTGAAGAATAGAGGGAGGTTGCAGACTTTCAGTGCTGATATGGCATGCTAAAGACACTAAATCATGCAAGCAACACATGCAAGACATGCTAAGGGCCAAAAGCATTAAAGCTAGTGAAGAGCACTACACTAGAGGCATGCAATACCAAACTTAAATGATCGAACTAGCTCTAGACAGAGCTAAATCATGTCAAAGCAATGACTAAAACATGCTGAAATGGAAGCATAAATGGCAAGAAAAGCATGCTCACTTGTTGGCTCACAAACAAGACACAAAGCACAACTCTCAAAAGCCATAAGGAGTGATACATGTGGGAGTATGACAATGATATATGTACTGAAAACACATGCAAAACAATGCCATAGCATGCAATCAACTCAAGCAAAGCATGTTAGAGGCCTTGAAACACAAAGCTAGTGAAGGCCTATTACACTATAGCTATACAAAGCATGAGTCATATGACCAAGACTACCCAAAATAGAGTTAAAGCATGCTAAATCAGCGACTAAAACATGTTGAGATCAAGTCATAAGGAGGTAGAAAAACATGTTCATATGCTAGGCCAACTACACATGCAAACAAGACACAAGGAGGGGAGGCCACCCCCTCCTCTTTTGGACCTCAAAACCAACTTTTTACCACTGAAATTCCCCTGGAATCTAGTGGTTAAAAGGCCAAGAAAATGGTGTTTCAAAAGCTTTGAAAGATGGCTCAAAAGGCTTTACAAGCCAAAGAGCAAAGAAAGGAAACCACCCCCTAACTAAACAAGGTTTAAACCACCATTTTAAAACCTTAAAAACAGAGTTTTTTTAGAAGTTAAAACCAGCCTAAAACTAGCATGCAAAGGTGGCCAAACAAGCAACTAAAACAAAGCTTTAAAGAGGGTAAGGCTTTACCCTTGAAGCACAGCAACAAATAGCACAATTTCTGAGTGAAAACCAGCTTTGAGAGCTTAAATAAGACCTCCAAGAACCTCAGCTCCAAGGTAGTCTAATTTGGTTAAGGGGTTGTATGCAAATATGAAAAGAAAACTCACTTTCAAGCATTAAATAGGAAGAGGGAGAGAATTCTAGAGAGAGAGAGAGAGTGAAATTTTGCTCACAAATTTTCTCAACCCTCAAAATGGGGAGAGACCTCCCCTTATATAGAAAAACAAGCCAAAAGCTTGGCTTCATCCTTCCATACATGTGTATGGAGGATGCACTCAGTGATCAATAGCTAGCACAGCTGGCACATAAATATCTGAAAAAGGAGAAAAATGGTCGTCGGCCATCAGCAGTGGCCGACCGGCCACACATGTAGCCGATCGGCCACCACTGACGGCCGGCAGGCACAAGCCATGGCCTATGGACACTGGGGATGGCCGACAAGTCATCCTCTCCTCCAGATTCAAAGCAACAAGCTCTTAGTCCACAACCAAGTACAAAACAACAAGTTGAGAGGTTCCAAGGCAAGGCGCTCAGCCGAGACCTTCAGAGACTCAAAACGAACACGAGCGAGCACAATCACCGGGTGTTCAAACGATGACTTCCAAGTCTTAAGGATGGTCAAAAATGGGGTGTCTGCACTTGGGTACCCCTTGGAGCCCTCCCCAAGTTGCAAACTCAAGCCTTGTAAACCCACAAAAGTTTACCCACCAAACCAATGTGGGACAAGCCTTAATTCAAACCTTCAAGGAAATTTTACCAAATACACCATTTTCATGGAGCCTATTTTGGCATCAATTTCCCATTCACCGATAATGGTTTTGAGTAACCAAATATACTACGTGAATCATAACACGACATAGAACGCGTTATCACTTAGACCGGCCAACTTTAGGCATGGGTCCCACCTAAAAGTTAGACTAAAGTTTGAAAAAAATCCATTTTTCCCGAACCAATTTTCAAACCATTTCTAACAAAATTAAATCGATTAGATATCAAAAATTACTCCATTGAATTACAGTTATCTCAAAAATTATTAGTGGAATACGAGAATTGCCTAAAATTATCATAGGTTCGATGTATTATTGTAGACGTCCCCGAACGCCCCGGGAGGGTTAAGTCCCGTTCTGTTCATATTGGGGTCACTACAGTTCAAGGACTCAAATGTCACGGTTCTTAATCTTGAACCAAAGAGTCCAAATCCGGCAAATCGTTTTGAAAACAGATTTTTTGAAAGAAGTGCCAAACATGGACTGCTTCGCCAGATACAGAGTCGCCACCTAAATGTTTTTTTAATGGGAAATTTAGGAAACCCTGACTCGGTGCCAAAGGCCACGTGTCCGTCATCACCAAAGTTGCCTCGGCTCGGGAACTTGGGTACGATTGGGGAAGGTCACTTCGTGAGCACCCCCGCTCGCCCGGTCAAAGACCGGCCTCTACTAACCATGATATCTGTTTTTGAAAACCTTGTATGCTCTTATTCCGATTATTAGCCTAGGTTACTATGTGATGCTCGCAGCAAACAAGTATAGACTGGGCCGCCTGATTTGGAACAAAACATTTCATGTTTGTTTGTTTGAAAATGGTTTGATGGTGCTACCCGCAGGTAGGCTAAGACGTGGATTTGCCACCCTCAGGTGGGCTTAGAAAACATGATTTTGCCACTATCTAGTGGGCTTTAAAACAAACAGTCAATGATTCGTCCCAATTCAAGCAACTCAACCTCCACCCACAGGCATTCAAGGCAGTTATATCACATAAGCATTTAGCCTCATGGTAAGCATGCTATCATGGCAACACTCACACGCATGCAAGGATGCTAAAGCATAAGTACTTACCGAGTACTCCAAGCCAAAACAGAAAATTTATTAGAAATCATGCATGATCCTAGATATACAGGAATGTCTAATGCAACACATGCAATAATGCAACTAGAGCAGGCTCGGCTATTCTAAACATGGCATATGAAATGCTACAACTAACACGTATTCAATTTGGAATTGAAATACAAATGCAGTTTGTATGATGCGCCGAGCCCAGTGCGTGCAAAACAGATGAATGATGCAAACATGCTGTCATGCTGTATGCTAATTAAAATATGCCCTAATCTAACCATCATAAGCGGATAAATAAAAGGGAGAAAGAAGTGGGGGTTGGAAGACATACATCACACTCACCCACACTTATTACAACATTGCCCTCGCGCAGAGGGTCCGAATAAATAATAATACAGTCCGAATAAAAGAATAATACAGTCCGAATAATATACATATTTCTAATTAATTAACAAATTAACTAAGAAAGCTGTAAACTGGCATGCAAGCCAGGGGGCTGCCTCGGTTCTGATGAATGATGTATGCTGGGCTGCCTTGCGCGGAAATCCACTGGGATGCCCCGATTAGCCTCTGTTCGCAATGTTTCTTGAAATGCGTGCCCGACTCCGAAAAGTTGCTGATTCTTCATTTGGCTGCAACAGAGAGCAGGAAAGGGGCACAGCAATGTATTTCACAAATATATGCATGCCTCGATCCTCGTGCCACCAATCACGCATCTAGATACATGATGGCCGAGGAGTCGGATTGCACAACTCAATATAGGATGAATGCGGGTGAATGCTACAACAAAACCTAACTCCATCATGGGTAATCCGGAGTGTCGGTGACTTGGGAATTGAGACCCGTTCCGTCACTCGGAGTACGGAACGCGCCTCGTTTCCCGTGCCCGGACTAACTCCTATCCCGAACACGATGCAATATGCATGATATGCATGAATGCAGCTAATATGCAATCCTAACATGCACAACGCTATGAAAATGAGATGTTTCGGAATGCGTGCCAGACGGGCACGCAAACCGAGGAAATGATCCTAAAGCATAAAATGGCATACGCAATGCAATTGGACTTACACTAACATGAGTGAGCCTCAGCCACACTCACATAAGAGGCCGGCGGATAAAAGATGAAGTGCCTCGAAATGCGTGCACACGGGCGCGCAAACCGAGGAGAGGGCCATAAGGCATGAAATGGCATGGGAATGATATGCAATGAGACTAAAATGTGATGTCTCGAAATGCGTGCCCACGGGCACGCAAACCGAGAAAATGGCATACGGAATGCAACAGGACTAAAATGAGATATGCGATGCAATATGGGCTTACACCAACATGAGAGAGCCTCAGCCACACTCACACGGGAGGCCGATGGATGAGAATGAAGTGCCTCGAAATGCGTGCACACGGGCGCGCAAATCGAGAAAATGGCATACGGAATGCGATGAGACTACAATGGCATACAGAATGCAGAATGGACTTATACTAACATGAGTGAGCCTCAGCCACACTCACATAAGAGGCCGATGGATGAGAATGAAGATGCCTCGAAATGCGTGCACACGGGCACGCAAATCGAGGAAATGGATAAAGGCATAGAATGACATGCGAAATGAGACGTGGCATATGGCATATGGGAAATGCAAATTTCGGCAGCCAAAATGATGCAAAAACAGCCCCCGAATTGTAGCAAAATTACACCCGATGCCCGAAATGCTATGCTAAGTGCCCGAAATGGCCTACAGCTATGCCAAACATGCGCAGTATGGACATGACATGTAAAGACAGATGCTAGGAAGCCCCTAAACTAGCATTTTTCCAGCATAAAGAATGTCCAAACAACAATCACAAGTATGGCAAAAACAGCATGCAAAAATGGGGGAAACTAGGGGAACAATGAAACAAGTGATATGTACAATGCTCAAACTGAAAAATGCAGTTCTACAACATTAAAGAGGGACCAAAAATATGAACATTTACAGTAGATTATATCCTCCAATTCAGTATGTAGATATGCTTAACATAGCATGCAAAATAAAGCCAACAAAGGCTATAACATGAGATACCAAAAGGATGCATCAAACAGTCTTGGACCCTTAACAAAATATGAAGAGTAGGAAAAAATGAGACACTTTTCAGGCCTGATGATGGCCAAAAACAGAAGCTAAGAAAGCCTAACAAAGCATGCAATTTTACGGTAAATTGGAGAAATTGTGAAGCAAGTGTAAGATGGAGTTACCAAACAAGGTTGAGCCCTTCTTCAATGTTGAAGAGGGTCTCAAAATAGGCCCACTCACAATATATTGTATGCTCGAAAACAGATCACTCATGAGCTAAAAATAGCATGCAAGAGCAAGGGTAAAACATGAATTCAAAGCAAGTGGCATGCAGAGCATGAAAACAAGGTTTAGACCTTCTTCAATGTTGAAGGGGGGCTCAAAATAAGCACAATATCAGTTCATGAGATGCTCCAAATCAGATCAAAAATAGACCAAATAAATCATGCAATTTTACGGTAAATATGGAGAATTACAAAGAAAGTGCATGATAGAGAGGCCAAACATGGTTTAGTCCTTCTTCAATGTTGAAGAGGGGCTCAAAAGAGACCCACTCACAATTTATATCAGGCTCAAAATCAGATCATTAACAGGCTAAAGAATCCATTCAGAATATTGGCATAAAGAGTGATATTGAAAGAGGTGCATGATAGAGATGCCAAACAAGGTTGAGCCCTTCTACAATGTTGTAGAGGGGCTCAAAATAAGCCTAAAATCAATAGGGGTCAGAGCCCAAATCAGTGAGCAAATAGGGTAGAAAATTGAAGCAAAAATAAGCTAGAAAAAGGGAACTTGAGACTTACCCTTGAAGATCAAGCTTTTGTTGCTTCTTGGCTTCAATTTGCTGGTTCTTAGCCTTTGAAAAAGCTCCCTTTGCTGCTGGAATGGAGGTGGTGATGGTGAGGCTTGGTGTTGATGAACAAAGGAGCTAGAGACTTGAAGGTTTTTCAAGGTTTTGGGGATGAAAATGGAGGCAAAGGGAGATGGGCTCTTGAGGGAAAATTTTGTAACCCTAACAAAGAAGAAGGTCAGTCCCTTAAATGGGCAAGAAAGGGGTGTAAAAGGGGAGGGAAATGCACCCAAGCTTTCCCTCCCAAAATATCCCTCGGAGGCAGAAGATATTTTGAAAAACAGCTGGACAGCTGTAAAGTGGTCAAAAGGGGGAAGCAGGCCGGCCAGGTGCTTTTCTTGAAGATGGCTGGCCGGCCACCCCACTGGTCGGCCAGCCACTCCCCATGGCCGGCCGGCCATGTCCAAAAATGAAAACAACAATTAATGGCCGACCACCAATTTTTGGTGTCCTCCCAGGTGTGTAGAACAAGGTCCCATGGTTGGAATTTGGCAACTCTGAAACAGGAGACACAACATTCAACTTGAAAGAGAGGCTCAAAAAAGAAAATCATAATTACTGGCCGACCATCATTTTTTAGGGTCCTCCCATGTGCCCTCATCACAAATATGTAGTTTTGGTTAGAAGAAAATGGCCCCAGGGTGTTCAACATTAGCCCGGAAGTGAGAAAAACGGGCGCCGGAGGAGCATAACTGGTTATCTGAGATAATTGCTGGCCTCCTACCCTCCAGTGATCTTCCTGGTGCTAAAACAGAGGTACCTGCCAAAATTGAACAAAAACTAATGCAAAATGAATGCTCGGGGCCCAAACCGCACAGTTCGGGGTCCGAAAACCGGCCGTTTAAGCACCGAAAGTGGTGTTCGGCCACGAAGTGGGTATCTAAGACCCCAGTGTCCCTTGAAAGGGAGTAAATGAGATGCATGCCAAAAACCGGAGGAATCGGAGATGGTCGGGTGGTCCCGAACCGAGGCACACAGCCTGACGGCTCCGAAATGGGCAAAATGGCCTACGGCCACAAAAAGTAGCGCACGGCCACTGAGAGATGATCTGCTAGACCTCTCCCTCCCCTCAGGAAGAAAACAGAGAAAAACCGAGTCTGGTTCGCAAACCGAGGCAAGGCACAGAAGAGGATTCGGAAGTCCGGAGACAGGGCGCACGGCCGCGACTCTGAGACTTCTGAACGAGCACAATATGCAACATCACCGAGCGCTCAATCGGTGACGTCTGAGTCTTAAGGTCGGTCAAAAATGGGGTGTCTACAATTATGTGTTCTTATGCTCATCTGATTTTATTTGTAATTTGTTCATCATATTTATTATTTTTTGAGTTATGTAAGAATTTAATGTCGAGTTATTGAAGGACACACAAGTCACAAATGGTATTTGATGGCAATTTTTAATTATAATATATTTAATTTTTTAAGCTTATTTGACATTAAAAAAAAAGTAAGATTTTTTGAAATTATAATTTGTAATTTCTTTCAAATATTCTATGCAATCGATGATATGGTACAAAAGAATATGGTAAATTATACTTTACACTTCTACACTTTGTAACAAATCTCACTTTGGTCCCTACACATAAAATCGTGACTGTCAACTTCTTGCATTTTTGGTCAAATTTCACTTTAGTCCCTACACATAAAATCGTGACAATCAACCCATACACTTTTAGTTAAGTTTCAATTTTCCCCTTCTGTAACTCTATTGCTCAAGTCTTTAACAGAATCTAGTCATGTAACAAGCATGTAATTATGAAATAAGAGCAAAAGAGAAAAATCATCCCCATTTCTCACCAATACATACTTTGTCTCACATGATACACATGTGACAGTTATATAACAATATATATATACACACACACATTCATATTCAAAAAATTGGGACAAAAAGACAAGAAAATAGAGCTTTGAAATAAAAAAAATGTTGTTGGGAAATTGAAGAGAAATAGACAAAAGACTGTACCACTATGAAAAATAGAGTTTCGTGATTCTAATTTTTGCAAAACACTAGTTCTTCTCTTTAATCGTTCATGATCTGTATTTTGTTTTAACCAAATACAGTCAAAATTCAATATAAATTTTGGGACGAAATGTGTATAGATGGAAAATTTGGGTAATTTTACTCTTTTGTCGTCATTTTATAGTTATATGCTTGTTACATTACTGACTTTTGATAAAAACTTCTACAGTAGAATAATAGAAGGATGATATTAACACTTGACCAAAAGTGCAGAAGGTTGACTGTCATGATTTTATGCGTAGCGATCAAAGTGAAATTTAATTAGAAGTGCAGGAATTGACTGCTATGATTTCATATGTAGAAATCAAAATAAATTTTGATAAAAAATACAAGAGGTGTAAAGTATAATTTACCCAAAAAGAAGGTTATGAAATCATGTCTTAAATGTATTGCTATGTGATAGCGGGTCACATGTATGGGAACAACTCGAGAATTGATCATGGTAGTACGGGTTAAATTAGAAATTTTGTTCAAAGGATAAGATATGTACACTAAAATAAAGTTAAATTAGTTTTAGTAAATTACTAATTAAATTTTTGTATACAACGTTGTGAAAAAAGTTGTGGGAATTGTACTTGTTAAAGTATTTTTTTTCTAATCCCAAAGATCTCACATGCGGTTCTAATTTTAACAATCTTGTATTAGATGATTGTTAAAATCAAAATTTTACATAAGATCGGTGAGAATATCTCATGGATTGAATTGTAGTATCGAATCGAGAATTGTAAGATTTAACTTTCTATTAAAATAAGGTAAAAATGCAAATCTTACATTATCCCATGCCATCCTACTTGGGATTCTACAATAACACCAATTTGAATTGTTTTGACAATTTAGAATTAAGTGATACCATGATGTAAAATGAAAATTTTGGAGTAATAGGTGTTCTATGCCATTTATTGAAATGTATAAGCATATTGGTGAACTTAGAAGTCTAAATTTTTTTTAAAAGAATTTGAAAAAAAGTTGATTAAAGATGAAAAAAAAAAAAAAAAAAACCCATCAAATAAAAAAATCTCAAACATCTACAATAATAAGTATCAATTTATTATATATATTATTTGCATCATAAGTTAACATTACACACCATCAAATTTAGAAATACTAAAACTAAACACACAATCAAACATAAAAAAAAAAACAACAAAAAAACAAACAACAAACAACAACAACAATAACAAAATAATAGGTAAGATTTTTGAAAAGTGAGGACTCCAATAAATCTAAACCTTGTAAAATGTTGACCATCCACGCACTTTCTTTGCCTCCAATTCTGTATACGATTTGTATGCTCATATCATTGTTGCCTGCTGGGCAAGGCGGTCCACTAACACACCAAACATCGCCACAATGGAAGTGAAAAATGACACAAAAAGAGATTTTAATTGATGCCCAGAATCTTTCATGACTTTGATGGTTCCTTTTATACCACTGTGAATTCGCTCAAACATTTGCTTCATGAACTTCCATATGGCTTCCCCCCACCCTGACAAAGTTGAAAAGATATATTCCCACCGCAGCTTTGGCTTCTCTAGTACATTCAAAAAATTGTGGCATATGTCACAAATTGGTAACACAATAGTATAAAATTAGTGTTATACAAACAAACAAATAATTCACGAGACAAATTAATTCACAAACAAACAAAGAATGTTTGGGCTAAAATAGCCACATAAAACAAAATAAGTTATTTTAGCCAAATAAAACAAAATATCACATCTAATCCATAACTATTTTATTTTTTCTCTGACAAAAGTCAAAAAAGTCAAAAAGTCTATTCCAAACTAAGTTTTTTAGCCCCAAGCTAAAATAGTCAAAAAGTCAAAAAATTAAAAAATCAACTCACATCTCAAACCAGTTCTATACTGTTGTAATGGATTTTGTTTTAAATTTCAAAATTTCCTTACCGCTTTGCATGTTAGTAAGTAGAAAAAAATTGTAAAACTTTCTTTAAAAGAAAAAAGTTAAGGTATTTGGGAATGCATTAAGTGTACTTATTTGGGTCATATGGCATTTCTGTTTTTTTTTTTTTTTTTTTTTTTTTTTTTTTTTTTTTTTTTTTTTTAAGTTAAAATGTGCACTAAATATGCAAATCTCAAACAATCCTAAATATTTCTTTAGCAATTATCCAACACATTACCTTTTTTAATTCAAAAAATAAAAAAATTTACTCTCTCATTCTAGTTTTTATTATCTCAAAATATTAGTATTTTTTCAAAAATTAAGAACTAAAATAACATCAATTTCCTATTTTGACCTTTTAAATTCATTAACATTGTGTTTGGTTGTAGGATTTGGAAAGAAATTTAGAAAGGAAAAGGAAAAAGGTGTGTGAAATTAGATGAAATGTAGGTATATTTTATTTACATTTCACTTATCTTTTTTCTTTCCCTTTTCAAATCCTCCATCCAAACATAACGTAACGTTAATATTTTTGAAGTATAATAATTGTACTATTAAAGAATAATTTTTAAAAGTTAAACCATTAGATCAATGGTAAAATCTTTGCTTAAACCTTAAGGTTATGAGTTCAAGTCTCGAGACAACTACTTTGTGCTTTATATCAAAAGTTAAGTGGCTTTATTTTTAATATTTTGAAGTAAAATAATTATACTTTAAAAAAATTAAATTCTCAAAAGAGACTAATAAAAAAAAAAAAATTAAATCAATTGCCAAACCTTACCAGAATTTGAAGCGAGCTTGCTGAGTGTTGTCTTTGCTCTGTCGAAACCATCTGATGTACCATCATGTGATTAGTATTTGTACAAATACATGAACGATGGATAAAATATTGAAAAATATCAAATCAGTCTAATGTTAGAAAAATAGTTATAAATTAATAAGAAAAATTAATAAATATAATTATAAATATATAGTATATTTTTTAAAATCCCATTGGTGTGCAATTACCCATAAGATATTATTGATCATTTTGAGAATTAATTATTTTAATTAATTTTATAATTTTTTTGTAAAAAGACGTGCAAAAAAATAAAGAGTTAATTACCTAAAAGTTTTATTTACAAATGTTATAGTAGTTCAGGTCCTATTTAAAATTTTTTTGAATCAATAAATCATATTTAATAAAACTGAGAATATTATCAGTTTTTTTCAATTTTTAAAATTAAAAATATTATCAATTTTAAATAGTAATGTTGTAGATAATTGTTTCACTAACTGAAAGAAAAAAAGAAAGAGCATGAGATTAAACGTTTTTGTTCTTCTGCTTATTAGTTTAATTCAACTATATAATAAAATTGAGAACATTATTAATTTTTTCAGTTTTAAAACTGAAAACATTATCAGTTTATTTATTTATTTTTACCTTTTTCTTCAATTTTACGCATCAATATTCCATCATTACGCTCCTTTATAGACACAAAATTTTTAGTTTTGCACAAAAAAATAATTCAGTTTTTTCAATTTTTTTAAAAAAAAATTAGTTTTTTTTTTTTTTGCACATAATTTTTTTAAAAATTTTTTCAATTTGAAATTGATGTTTTAAAGTTTTAAAAATCAAAATAAATGTCAAATTATCATATTCTTTATAGATAATCATAAACGATGAACAATCATTGTTTCAAGGACAATTTCGACTAATAAAATTTTAATGAGACTTGAAAATCCAAAAGATCTTAATTAGGACTTAATGAAGTATAAGTTCATAAATCAGGATTTGTTTGTAAATGCCCAAAAAATAAATTAATAAAATTAATCTCAATTCATGAAAAAAAAAATGAGCAAAATGTAATAGAAGGGATAAATTGGATCAATTTAGAAAATTGGATAACTTATTTGAATAAATAAATAAATAAATAATTAGTTAGGAGCTTAATGAAGAAAAAAAATACCAAAGTTTAAGGAGTTCTAATATATTTACTCTATAATATAAGTCTCTATCGTGTTAAATGAGCTTGGGGTTCAAAACGCATCGAAGAAAGGTGGTGTGGAAAGGGACAGTTAGCTGGCTGCTCTTAGTAGTTGTTCCTGTACACAAACAAAGTGGGTTGGGGCTTAGGAGGTATTTTGAGCAAAGGTCCTCTCGATGCTCTAACGCTCACACCGAATATGGACCGAACTATCTCACAACCTTCTAGTTCTACGAACAAATTGTTCCTTTATTATTATCAGCAAAATATAACAACTCTTACCTCTTGCTCCAAGATAATAGGGAGATCTATAGCATAGTCATACAATATTTTTGTTAAAGTATATCTAGAATATATTTTGTTACAATATCTAGAATATATTACTTTTCATATTTGCCAAATTTTCATATTTTTATATGTTTCCTTATTCTCAAGGTTTCTTAATTAACACTCGTATAAGTCCTATATGTGACGACCGCGAAATTCTAATTATGATTATAAGTAATTAATTATGTGTTAAATTTTAATTATGACACGTGCCATGTGATTAAGTTAAGAATATCTGTTTGATTCAAAAAAATATTTGCTGGAATTTCTATTCAAAAATTAAAATTGATGGACCAAATGACGTCAGAAACCGAAATTGACCATTTGAATGGACTAATTAGAATTTTCAAAACATTATGAAAATTTAATTAAAAAATTGATTCAGTCTAATTAATTAAGTTGTGTTTGGCAAGCCTAATGTTCCAATTAATGTATTATAGCATTACAATTATAAATGGGCTCTTAAGCTCGTTCTTGAACTCAAGAATGTTTCATTTGAATAGAAAAATTTGGAGAGGCTTTGTAGAGAGAGAGAGAACTCTCATTCTAGAGTGAGAAAGAAGAAATTGAAGGAAATTTGAAAGAAGACTTGAAGATTATTATTCGTAAGCTCAAGGTTGTGCAAGAACAAGAGAATTTGGAGACTTTAGGTAAGAATTCAACTCCCAAATTGTGAACCTAGGTCATCAAATATGAGAATACATGAAGAATAGAGTTTAAATGCATATTATGAGCTTAGAATGATGATGTTAAGTTATATATATGTGAATGTTTAAAGTTTCGGTTCCATTTAAGTCAGCACAACTCTTTGGACGATTATATTTTTGATATTTGCTTCCGCTAGCCCCTTCTATTTTATTTAATATGTTTAGAGGCCTCGGTAATCCCAGATTACTGGTTGGTTACGATGCTAAACCTATAGGGGCGAGTTTGGGTCGTGACAGAGTGATATCAGAGTACGAGTTATACCACACACATGAGTCCATATGAGCTATAGGATGTCCTAGAAAAGCAATAGGGACATTGCATTATCATGAGTGAGTATGTGTAAATTTTTCTGTACATGTTTGATAAGAAAATGGAAATGAAATCTATGAGTATGAACAGAGAAGTTATGTGGAATAACATGTAATGTTGATTTCGATATCGAATGTGTAATTCATGTGAATGTGAATATATGAATGTGAAAGTTATATGACCTATGTAAACATATCTGAACTGAAATGAAACTAAAATTTGTGAGAACATTTCCTATGTTTATTATTGTTTTGGTTTACATATAGAGAAATGGAAAGAACAAGTAACGTGGATGAAGCTAAAACTTCCGATGCTAGAATTAATCAGCTAGAAAGAATAGTTGAAACCCTAACTGAATCTGTGAGACAATAGCAACAAAGACAATCACCTTTACCTCATTTGCCATCTCTGGTACAAGTTGAGTCGATCAATAATGACATGATAACTCTGACACAAAAATACAATAAAATGAAGCCATCAAAATTTCTGGGGGTATTGAACCGTTTAAAGCTGAGGCTTGGATACTTGAAACTGAAAAGATATCTAAAGTGTTTCTGTGTACTGACATTCAAAAAGTTATGTTGGCCACATTTACACTTAAAGAAGAAGCTAGGGGATGGTGAATGTTAGTACGAAATGATAATGAGGGTATGACATGGGATAGATTTAAAGAAATTTTCGATGAAAAATATTTTTCCCAATGCATCCGAGATAGGAAGGTATCCGAATTCGAATAACTAAAACAAGGTGACATGACTATGGCCGAATATGAGGCAAAATTTACTGAACTAGCCCGATATGCACCTCACATGATAGAAATTGACTACAAAAATGCTAGAAAATTTGAAAGTGGGCTTGACCTAGATGTGTTTAACAGAGTTGGTGTTTTGAAATTGTCAAAGTATGTAGACGTTCTCGATAAAGCCTTAATGTCTGAAGCTAACATAGCAGCTTTGAAAATGTCCAAATCAACATCGTCAATCGTATGAGAGAGTAAGAAACAAAGGAAACAGAAAGTTGAAATGACCAATAATTCGATGACCTCTGTGAATGAAAAGTCAAATCTGAGAACTTTTGACAATATGAGTCGGGGAAATAATGGGAACAATGATATACCTACGTGTAGAGAATGTGGGAAACAACATTGAGGCAATTGTAGCCATTTCTTTGGAGCTTGTTTTAGATGCGAAAATAAGGGACACTTGGCCAAATCTTGTCCACAAGCTCACCCAAACAATAATAAACCTATTGTTAATGGGGTTGGACCCGTGATGACACCAAGAACGAATGCAGTTGCTTCTGAAGGAAGTAATCTTAGTCAATGAAGGGTTTATACCCTAGTTTCGAAAAACACCCGAAATCCTGAGACGACTGATTCAGGTACTATTTTGATTATGTGCAAAATGTATGTATGAAAATTGATTTGGGAATCCGTATAACCATGGCATGAGATGAATAGTTAATATATTGACTGAACTCATTGAATAATTAGAACCATGAACTCGTATTATATACTTGAATTATTCACGTGTGAAACTACTGAAATTGGGAACCTATGCTAATTATGAAGAATGAACTTTTGCTTATGAATTTATGAACAGATGCCAGTATGATAATTGATTCTGGACTCATATATGTATGTATTTTTGCTCGTAATGCTATTAGAATTGACGGGGTTGAACTATAATTAATGAATACTTGTGCGATGTTTTGAAACCTTATGTTTGACAATTTACCTACGCTATGGGGGGAAAATGTTTGAATTTGTGTGAATATGGGAATCTGTTGATTGGTCTTTACACTGTATCTAGGCAATTACAGATGAACAATTATATATATGACAATTTGAACATGTTGGGAATGAACGGATATGGGAACCTAGTATGGTTGACTGTGATATAGAACCTACTATGACTAACTACGATATAAACTGTTGTGTATATATCTAAACCATGACTTTTTAAAACACAATGCCTACTAAGATGATTTTGGTATGACTCGAAATGACACGAACCATTATGCTATAATTTCGGGATGACTATGAAAATTAATGAATCTATATCTAATTTGAGAATTGATAAACTTATGTCTGAATTGAATCTGTTTATGGGGAATCATGAATTGCGCATGAACGAATGACTAGGTTATATTGGTTAAGGGAACTGATAGATGAGGAAACTCAAATATGACATGAACATTTACTCTAGTCCGAAAGTTGTATGTGAACCATTAGTGGCAGCTTAATTGATTATGAACAGTAATTAGATTTACACCTCTGACCGGTTGGGGACGCATGTGCTATATTGAGAAATAATTGATTGGGTACTGTCTATAGTTTTATAAGATTGATTGTTTAGAAAATGGTTACTTCTCTGTTATTGAAATTCAGATTCGACGTTATGAGAACTACTAACAGTGACCTATTTGATATTAGAACCTAAATTACTTGGAAGAATATGAATTGAGTATGTTCTACGATTGACTGCTTCGGTATTACAGTATTATGTGATTGACTTTGTGGGAAATGAGAATTATAAACATTATGTGACTAACTATTTCGGTATCACATTGATTGTTATGAGAGTAATACATAGATTCACTTTGACAACCTGATGGCCTCTAATTGATTTGAATAACTATGATGGACCACTGAATTAAATAACTGTTTTAAACTGAGAATTATGGAATGTTGTGTACTGTGAACCTAGGACATTTGATTTGCATCTGATATACAGTGACATAAGTTTGGAGGACCAAACTTTTTAAGGTGGGGAGATTGTGACGACCCTGAAATGCTAATTATGATTATAAGTAATTAATTATGTGTTAAATTTTAATTACGACACGTGCCATGTGATTAAGTTAAGAATATCTGCTTGATTCGAAAAATATTTGTTGGAATTTCTGTTTGAAAATTAAAATTGATGGACCCAATGACGTCAGAAATCGAAATTGACCACTTGAATGGACAATTAGAATTTTCAGAACATTATGGAAAATTTAATTAAAAAATTGATTTATTCTGATTAATTAAGTTGTGTTTGGCAAGCCTAATGTTCCAATTAATGTATTATAGCATTACAACTATAAATGGGCTCTTAAGCTCATTCTTGAGCTCAAGAATGTTTCATTTGAGTGAAAAAATCTAGAGAGGCTTTGTAGAGAGAGAGAGAGAGAGAGAACTCTCATTCTAGAGTGAGAAAAAAGAAATTGAAGGAAATTTGAAGGAAGGCTTGAAGATTATTATTTGTAAGATCAAGGTTGTGCAAGAACAAGAGAATTTGGAGACTTTAGGTAAGAATTCAACTCTTAAATTGTGAACCTAGGTCATCAAATATGAGAATACATGAAGAATAAGAGTTTAAATGTATATTATGAGCTTAGAATGATGATGTTCTGTTATATGTATGTAAATGTTTAAAGTTTCTATTCCATTTTAGTCAGTATAACTCATTGGACGATTATATTTTTGATATTTGCTTCCTCTAGCCCTTCTATTTTGTTTAATATGTTCAGAGGCCTTCGGTAATCCCAGGATTACTGGCCGGTTATGCTGCTAAACCTATAAGGGCGAGTTTGAGTCGTGACACTATATATATGCCACATCTTGTAATAGTTAAATACAATAATATAATATACAACATTATTTAATATATAGAGATTCTTTTTTTTTCTCTCTCTCTCTCTATATATATATATATATACAATTATCTTAACATGGCATCAGAGCTATAAGATCCGACTTATCTTTTTGGTTCACAGGCAGGTGACCGATTGGCAACCTTGCCTTCGTTGCCCGTTGGAGTTTCAACACATACCTGTGTTAATCCCAATCTCCAACAACCAATCAACCACCATCTCTGTCGTGGGCGTTAAATCTCAATCTTCCACTCCTTCAATATAGATTTGAATTTGGATCAAAATTCATTTATTTATTTATTTTTATCTGTTTGCACTCTCTCCTAGTTCTCTCCCTTTCAACCTCAAATAGGTTTCTATCTTAAAACCTATTTGAGTTTGAAGGGGGTAGTATCCCTATATCATGGTGAGCATGGTGATACATCATGTGAACCATCCAAGCCGCCCCTTGGCGCACCACTTAAGCTGTGGTCATGGCGCACTCTTTCATATATCATTATTTAGTACTATGTCATAAGTTACATGTGTGTCACGTCTGTTAGTTCAACACCCATTCATGTTCAAGAGCCTCTCAAGTCCCATCACATCAGTTGCCTCCCAAGGCCCCTAGTAGGCCCTTATCATTTGCCCTAACAGCAAACTCTTCTTCATTGCCTATAGCAGGCCTTTTTGTTTGCCCCTAGCAGACTCTTTTGTTTTCCCTAACAGCAAACTCTCATTTATTTTTGTTTTGTTCTTCTTAACTCAAGTTAGTTTACCTATTTGAGTTTGGGGGGCTGTTAAAGCAAAAACTAGAATATATTACTTTCCATATTTGTTATGTTTTCATATTTGTATATGTTTCCTTATTCTCATAGTTTGTTATATATATCACATCTTGTAATAGTTCAATAGAACAATATAATATATAACATTATTCAATATACAAAGATTATATCCTCTCTCTCTCTCTCTCACTCTCTCTCTCTCTCTATATATATATATATATATGTATACAATTATCTTAACAATTTGAATGCAATAAAGTTACGTAGTGTTTTAGAGGGATCTTGTACTAAAAAATAGACCCTAGAAGCTAACACAAGCAATGCAATAATCGGGGTTCATTGATATTCCTAACTTCAAATCTTCTTATTTTTTTCATAGTGCCAGTTAAAAATAAAAAATAAGAAATTGACAATATACTTCTAGAAAAATGTTTAAAAGTGCAGTTCCCCAAGTAATTAATTGGAACAAACTGACTCTTAAAAAATGTTCAAAAGTGATTAGTTGGAGCAAATTGCCTGGAAATTTAATTTAACTATAATGATGTTCTCTTGAGCTAATTAATCGTTTATGAGACAAAAATGTACTTTTAAACATGTTTCAAAAAAAGTGGTTTTGAACATTTTTTGCTCAAGCAGTTTGGTAAAAAAAAAAAAATTCTTGGAGGAGCTAATTGCATTTTCAAACATCTTTTGGGAGTAATTTGTTCTTTTTATTTTTTAAGAGGTCAATTATAATATTAAAAAATTATCAAAAAATTAAAAAATAAATGAGGAGAAAAGACAATAAATAGCTTTATTTATGCAAACCTTCCGTCATCGATTTCAAAATATTCAAAACGGTGGGAAGTCCGCAAGACGCGTCCCACACATTCTTATCATTTGTTGCTTCCTTGATCACTTCCTACATGCAAAGAAAAATAATAAAAATAATAAATAATAACAATGAGTAAACTTTATGAGTGTTGTGAAGTAATCTTGCTTCACCTATAATAAAAAATAAAAAAAAAAACTTTTTTCCACTGGCCTAAGAGTAGAAGTATGGAGGCTCAAATCAAGTTTTTCAACAATGGTTGCAACCGTTTAAAATTCACAGCCTTAGCTATATTTGCATTTAATGGTTTCACATTACTAGTTTTATCTATATATAGCTATTGTATTTTGAGAATTCAGGGTGTGAGAGAGAAAGAGAGTTAGAGAGTAAAAGTGTGTTTCCTCTCTTCAGTGTATTCTAAATATTTGAGTGAAATAAATTTATTTTCAGATTATAAATTCTTTCTCTTGTATTTGTTTTGTAAACCACCATAAGTGGTTTGCACTCTACTCTCACCAACAGTGGTATCAGAGCACCAAAAGGGCCTCTTTTTTTTTAAAAAAAAAAAAAAAAACAGTAGAACAAAGCATCGTTTTGAAATCTTGCCCAGAAATCAAAGTTGTTGAAATACACTTTTGATCACACCAATGTGTAGGTGTCATCGAGATAATCACACTACAAAAAACCACGTTGAAAACCAAGTCCCATAGAGCCCACACGCGCCACATGCGCCGTCAACGCCGTCACCACGCGCAGTAACGCGCCCACGTGCATCAACGCGTCTTCTTCGCTCGGATTTGCAGAGTCCGACCCATCCGATGTACGATCTGATCCACTAGCCCAAATCCGGATCCATATCCAGGAGCTGACATCATTGCTAACGTCAAGCTGAGCCATTAAGGCAAGCCACAAGCTGAGCCGTGTTGCAGCGGAGCTGCGCTACCAAGCTGCAAACCGAGCAGAGACACGCCGACACACTGCTAACGTCACGCTGACGTCAGCTGATTTGAAGAGATTATTTGGTGCTTCTCAAAAGTTCCAGATTCAACTGATTTGAACCGTTCAATTATTTTTGCTAGATCGAAGCCGTTTGAAGTTCGTTTTTGGTGATCCAGTAGTGCTTTCCAACTATTTGGAATATTCTGAATACATCTGTATGGTCAGAATTTGCAAATTATATCCTGAAAATTTACAGATTTCTTAAAGTCAACTAATGGCCAACATAAACAATTTCTTTCAACCCCAGTTTCCAAAACTCAGCAAGAACAACTATGAAAATTGGAGTTTTCAAATGCAAGTCCTACTAGCCCCACCAGATTTGTGGGAGTTAGTGGATCGAAGATATGAAGAGCCTACTTGTCACGACCCAAACTTGCCCCTAAAGGTTTAGTATTGTAACCGGCCAGTAATCCGTGATTACCAACGGCCAGCATAACAGTAATGACAGTAATACAGAGTAAGGGGCTGGTGGAAACCAAACAGTAAATAAAAGATGTCCAATGAGCTGTGAAAAACTGAGTGGAAAAGACTTGTATGGACTAGTCCACATCAACCATAAACATATATACATATCAGATACGCGTAACATACAGGTTAAGGATCCAATCCCTTCACCATAACTGTACAGTCAAAAGTCTAAAAAATTCATTACAAAACAGAGACAAAAAAGGTGAATCTGAAACACCCCAAAACTGCCTTGGCTTGAACGGACACGGAACCTCGAAGTGAGGCACAATGGTTGTCTTGACAAAACAAGAGCTTAACTTGACGCTCCTAGCTTCGGTCCGGTGCCTGGCCACCTACATACATATATAAACAATGAGCTAAAGCCCAGTGAATAACAACTGTGTAAAGGAGTTAATAATGAATGTCCTTTCATTAATTAAAACAGTCACTTGCATCAGTAAATCGGTTATTCAATGAGTGGCCCATATTTCACGCTATATCAGTCATTTAGAGATCATAGCAGTCATACGTGGTACATCCAATAGCAGAACAGTACAATAGGTCTTAATAGACCGAATAATCAGTTGATGGCTATCAAAACAGTAAACAATAGTAGTTGCAAACATTGGAACTAACAGAGATCTCTGTAACAGTAGCAATTACAGTAACAGTATAGTAGCAGTAACAGTAAGTTGCTATGGATGCCACGAGTACAGTTCACAAATAGGACAAACATTCATTCAGTAAACAAGGTCACTTCAGAAAGTAGTATAGTCAATCGTTCAAAAAAATAATTATAATTGAACGTATCTTTACAACATTGTTACTCACAGATTACTGGGCTGTAAACAGGCTAGTCAGCGTCCTCGGGTGCCAACCCTACACAGTTGCAGAACGAACACACACTAAGTTACACACTTGGGATTAATCACTTAGCCCCTTAACTTGACTTGGTGCGGTTCTATAACATTATCCTCAATAAGATGCCTTAAACATGGCCTAGGAATGCCTAGGATGGGATGAGGATGCAAAAATTGCACTTTAAAACACTTTTCAAAATTTGCTGAAAACAAGGGTCTCGCTCGAGCGGATATGCAGACAATAAAGCTCCACTCGAGCGTGATTTCCCCCGCTCGAGCGGACTGCAAACTCATGAAAAAGTACTGGTTGCACGTTTTTCACGCTTGATTGACGCTCGACCCACGATCGAGCATGAGACTCATACTCTTGCTCGAGCGCAAATTACCTCGCTCAAGCAGATTGTAAAACACATGAACTTCTGGGCATATACATTTCACGCTCGAGCGTGACCCTCGACGCTCGAGCAGGAGTGCATGTACTCGGAGTGTACGCTTGAGCGTGAAGTCCTCTGCTCGAGCGTGGATCAAAAATCTGGAATTTCCAGATTGATCCTCAAGCACAAAACTCAACCTCTAAAGCTTCAATTTGATTTTTCTGGGCTAATTTTCTGGAAAACACTTAGAAACCCATAATACAACATGTTTTAAAGATCACTTTATAAAATCAAGTCCAAAAGTGTGACAATTGAACACAATTTGTAATGTAAACTTGAAGAACAATGCAAGAACATAACATGCATGAGTTCTTATGGATTCCAATGCTCCAAAACATAATCAAATGCAAGATTGAGCTCAAAGTCATGGTGAATTTCAAGAGTACAACCAAAATGTGGACATGCATGTGGAAATTCTCATGAAAATGATCTCAAAACTCAATGATATGGACATGCATGCATGAGTTCACTCTCAAATCAACACTTTAAGCTAATTCTTGACTCTAATCACCAATTTTCCATGAACTATGCATGTAACAACTTAAATTCACAATTGAGAGGATGAATTTCCCACCTTAAGTCTTCAACTCCAAGTGTAGAAGCCTAATTTCTCAAGTCTCCTTCAATTCCTCTAATTTCAAGCCAAAATCTAGATGACTCAATTTTTCTTCCAATTCCCTCTCTCTCACGTTTGGTCTAGAAGATGGATGAAAAGTGGTGCATCAAACATATGTAAAGTGTAATAAGGGTTGGTCTTGAATTAATCCACTCAATGGCACAAGTGTAATTTACCTAGGTTCAATTAGTTTAACATTGTTTATTCTAATTTAAACATTCCAAATTGAATTTTAATTAACCCTACCATAAAATCCCATAAATCCTAATTAGCATAGAACACTAACCAATTTTTGAATCGGTCGCCGATAAGGCTTTCAATTCGTAGTTCGAAATCAAAACATGAACAGATCATTTAATGACAAGCAGATAGAAATGCAATTAAAGTAACACACTCATGCAATCAATTCAGGATTTCATCTTAATCAATTACTTATCATGCTTAATCATAATTTAACGCTAATTAGAGGTGAGGGTTGTCACACTACTACTCTCGAAGATGAAGGAAATTTAAATGAAACTCAGAAGACGGCGTTAAAAGATTTGTATCTACTCTATCAAGGCATTGATGAGTCAAGCTTTGAGAAGATTTCAGTAGCAACAACTTTTAAAGAGGCATGGAGTATTCTTCGCAATTCACACCGTGGAATTGAGAAGACAATCAGAGTTCGACTCTAGGCGTTATATGGCGAACTCGAGATGCTGCACACGAATGAGAATGAGTCAATTTCTGAGTACTTCAACAAAACATTATCCATTGTTAGTTAGATGAGAAGATATGGAGAGAAAATGGAATCTCTTCAAGTGCTATAGAAGATTCTACGATCACTCAGTCCCAAGTTTGAGCATGTGGTTGTAGCTATAGAAGAGTCCAAGGATCTCAGTGCCATGACCATCGATGAGTTGATGGGCACACTTGAGATTCATGAACAAAGGATCAACAAGAAGACTCCCTCAAGTTCTCTAGAGCAAGCTCTTCAATCAAAGCTGTCTTTCAGAGATGAAAGAAATGAGCAAGGAGGGACATCACAAAGAAGTTGAGAAAGAGGCCGTGGTTACAATAACCGAAGTTCTGGTTTTCAAGGAAGAGGCAGAAAAGGACTAACCAGAGAAGGAAGAAGTCAACCACATTTTGCTCCAAGAGGAAGAGGAGGTGGTTACAACAACCGACTAGGATTTGACAAAAGCAATGTTCAGTGCTACTATTGCCACAAGTTTGGGCATTATAGCAATGAATGCCGAAGTAGGGCAACAACAAAAGCAGGAGAGCAAGTAAATTTTGCCGAGCAGGAAACAAACAAAGTCGGACCTACAGTCCTGTTTGTCCACCATGGAGATACTGAAAACCAAAACAATGCTTGGTATCTAGATTCGGGAGCTTGTAATCACATGTGTGGTAAAAGAGAGTTATTCGTCGAGCTTGATGAGACTGTACAAGCGCAAGTCTCATTTGGTGATTCTTCAAAGACTCCAGTGAAAGAAAGAGGCAATATTCTAATCAAGCTCAAGAATGGAGATCATGATTACATCTCCAATGTTTGTTATGTTCCTGCCATGAAGAATAACATTTTGAGTATGGGACAACTCCTAGAGAAAGGATACGACATCAGCATGAAACATTGTCATCTTACCATCAAAGACAATCATGGTAATTTGATCGCACGGGTGAGATGTCCAAGAATCGGATGTTTGCATTGAACATCCAACATGATGCTGCGAAGTGTTTTAGTGCCATCATCAAAGACAATGACTGGCTATGGCATTTGAGGTTTGGACATCTGAACTTTAGAAGCTTGAAGTTGTTGTCAAGCAAGAATATGGTGAAAGGACTCCCTCATATTGCTCATACTAATGAAGTCTATGAAAGCTGCATTCTTGGCAAGCATCACAGAACTAGCTTTGCCAAAGAAGTGAAGTGGAGAGCAACAAAGCCGCTGGAGCTAGTGCACACTGATGTATGTGGTCCATTGAAGCCAATGTCAAATAAACAGAATAGATATTTTATCACCTTCATTGATGATTATAGTCGGAAGACATGGGTGTATTTTCTTAAAAGAAAGTCGGAGGTGTTCAGTATCTTCAAAGCTTTTGTAGAAAAGCAAAGCAGCTACTACATCAAGACATTGCAGTCAGATCAAGGTGGAGAATATACATCAGATGCTTTCGAGAATTATTGCAAAGAGCATGGAATCAAGCATCAAACAATACCATCCTATACGCCACAGCTGAATGGTGTTGCTGAAAGGAAGAATCACACAATCTTAGATATGGAAAGGAGCATGTTAAAAGGAAAAGGATTGCCCAAGCAATTTCGGGTTGAAGCCGTATCATGTGTTGTGTATCTACTAAATAGATGCCCAACTAGGAGCCTTCACTCTATGACTCCAGAAGAAACTTGGAGTTCACATAAGCCAAGTGTCAACCATCTTAGAATATTTGTGTGTGTTGCGTACACCAAGATTCCCGTAGCAAGAAGAACCAAGCTTGATGATAAAAATGTATCCTTGTCAAATATGGAGACAAAACAATGGGATACAAGTTGTATAATCCCATTACCAGAAAGGTGATCATGAGTAGAGATGTGATATTTGAAGAAGAAGAAGCTTGGAACTATAATCCAGATGACGTTGTTAAAGATACAGAACTCATTCTTGAAAATGAAACATCAAAAGCTCCAGTTGAAATCACAAGAGAAGTTCAAGATGAGCCACAAACTCCTCCACATAGAATACCTACACCTAGATCGCCAGTTTCTCACAGAATCATCAGATGATAGTTTTTTCAAACAACCAAGACCAATGACAAATTTGCAGGAGATATATGAAGCTACAGAAGAAGAAGATCTGAATTTGTTCTGCCTACTCGCAGATAGTAATCCACTTACTTTCTTAGAAGCCATCCAAGAAGATAAATGAAAGAAAGCAATGGATGAAGAAATTCATGCCATTGAGAAAAATGACACATGGAAGCTAACCATTCTACTAGAGAGGCACAAACCCATTGGAGTGAAATGGGTATACAAGACAAAGAGGAATGCACAAGGTGAAGTGCAACGCTACAAGGTAAGATTAGTGGTAAAAGGTTACAAGCAGAGAGCTGGAATTGATTATGGAGAGGTGTTTGCTCCAGTTGCCCCATTGGAGACTATTAGGCTAATGATTTCTTTGGCTACCCAGCACAAGTGGCAAATTTATCAACTTGATGTGAAATCTGCATTTCTTAATGGTTTTCTTAAAGAAGAAATCTATATTGAACAACCTTAGGGGTATGTTCAGAATGGGCATGAGGACAAAGTGTACAAATTGAAGAAAGCACTTTATGGATTGAAGCAAGCTCCGCATGCATGGCATACTAGAATTGATCAGTATTTTCATGACAATGGTTTTGAAAAATGCCCATATGAGCACGCACTATATTTGAAGAATGAAGCTGATGGAAGCTGTGGACTCGCCTTTTCTCACACCCCGCCTTTCGGAAAGGTTTGAAAAGAAGGCCTCACAGTTCGGACTCCCGTGGTTTTGAATCTAGCCTCACAAGTTGTCACGACCCAAACCCGCCCCTGTAGGTTAGGCATCGCAACCGGGCAGTAATCCGTGGATTACCAAAGGCCTCTGAACAAATAAGCATATAGTAAGGGGTTGCGGAGGCGATAGTACAAAATAGACAAGGTCCAATGAGCTATGATAACGTACATGGGATAGAAGATTTCAAAACTTATATATATACATAAGCACGCCAGTCAAAGGATACCACTATTTACAAAGTATTTACAGAAGTGCACATCTCAAAACCTGACTTTACAAAACAGTCACAGAGACTAGCATGAATACAAAAACAGCCATATAACGAGACTTCAATCGGAACCTCCTCGGGAGGCACAACGGTTGGCTGACAAAAACAAAACAGAAGGCCGTCAACTTTGGCCCTGGTCACCCGCCGGCTCACCTACATACATAATATAAACTGTGAGCGGAAGCCCAGTAAATAATAACAGAGTAAAGGGGTTTTATGAATGATGTCAAGCACAAGTTAGGATCCAGTATTTAAATCAAAACATATTCAGACTTCAAAACAGAAATAGATTTAGATACACACTCATGTTCATATTCAAATTTTGCATAAGATCATACGTGGTACACCCATTAGCTATCAGATCAATTTGGTCCAAAGACCCACATGCATAGTTGGTACCAATGACCATAAAGGTCCATATCTTGCGCGCAAGTAGCCATGGTATTGTTACCCCCAGGCAAGGGCCACGTGCAGATTGGCCGCGGTATTGTTACCCCCGGGCGAGGGCCACGTGAACTAAGGGTGCCACAAATACTTTTCAGAAAATTGGACATTCATTCATAATTCGTAAGATAGCATTTCAAAAAATAGATCATACCATACCAGTCAGAAAATACTTAAGTTAAACATAACTTTACAGAGTTATTACTCACAGTGGGACTTGAGACAGACAGACGGAGTAAACTTGGTCGAACGGTACGTGGCACGTGACCTACACAACACATAACAGATGCACACTTGAAACACACGTTCTAATTGTACAAAACTTATTTCGTTGGCTCTTAGTGTGTTTCTAATCTCTTATCCTCATTATGGGGTCTTAAACATAGCCTAGGAATGCCTAGGATGGAATGAGGATGCAAAAATGCATTGAAAACCATTTCTCAAATTTTGCTGAAGATAAGGTCCACGCTCGAGCGTGGCTTTCCCCGCTCGAGCGGACATGCAGACAATGAATCTCCACTCGAGCTTGGACTTCCCCGCTCGAGCGAACTGCAAACTTATGAAAAAGTGCTGGATGCATAAAATTCACGCTCGATGGGTGCTCGACCCCTGCTCGAGCGTGTGACTGTGGACACCCCATTTTTTACCATCCTCAAGACTTGGACGTCACCGTTTGAACACTCGGTGATCATCCATGCTCGTGTTCGTTTTGAGTTCTCGGAGGTCTCGGCTACACGCCTTGCCTCAAGATCTCTCAACTTATCTGTTTTGTGCTTGGTCATGGACCAACCACTTGTGTTTTTGCTTCTAAGGGAAGAGGGTGGCTTGTTGGCCATCCCTACACCCCACCGGCCAAGGCTTGAAGCCACCGGTCCCTTATTCTTGTCATCGGCCAAGAGTGTTGGCCGATCGGCACTCTATTTGGTCGATCGACCACTTTTGTTGGTCAATCGGCCATTTCTGCTGGTCGACCCCTTTCCATCTGCTTTTGGCAGATATTTTATGCTAGCTGTCACAGCTGGTATTCACTTTGCACCCCCTCCATACACGTGCATGGAAGGATTTGCTCCCTTGTGTTAGCTTCTCCAAGAAGCTTAGGAATTGAATTCCTATAAGAGGGGAGGCCCTCCTTCCTCCTCAGGGGTTCTGAAAAATTAGGGTTAGAAGTTGTATCTATCTATCTCTATATCTCCCTCTCTTCACTCATTTGTGTGTGTATTTGTGACCTAAAGTGACTTTTGTTCACACTTTTGCACACAAACACCTAGCATTACACCATCCTTGGTTGCTGAAGCTCTAAGGAATTGTTGTTAGGTTTCTTGGGCTGGTTTTGATCTAAGGAAGGTGCTGGAGTTGCTGTTCTTGAAGTGTTCTTCAAGGGTGAGAACTACCTCTTTTATTCTCCATTTTTGCACAAGCTTTTAACCTATCTTGCATCTATTTTTAAACTTAGCTATAAACTAATAAAAGTTTTGATTTTGTGTGCTTTAGAACTTTGTTTAAGGTCGCTTTGAGGTTTGGGGTTTTTTCCCCCCTCCAAGGCCTTGTTAGGCCTTGTTTTAGGCCATCCATTTTGGCCATTGTTTTGGTCTTTGCATGACCTCTCTACCACTGAAATCCAGAAGATTTTCAGTGGTGGAGAGGTGGTTTTGAGGTCCCAAATAGGAGAGGGTCATCCCCTCTCCATGTTGTCTTTGATGCTTGCATAAATGGCTTGTGTTGTAGCATGTTTGCCTAGCTTGTTTTAGCTCCATTTCAGTATATATTAGGCTTTTTTTTTCCATGATATAGCACTGTTTTAAGTTGGTTTAGACATGCCATGTATGCCTCATACACTTGTCTTGTAATCCCATGATTTGGCCTTAACATGCATCATATTGTAACATGTGTTTTTAGCATGATTTTGGCCCGACTTCATGAAGCTCTTAGCCTTGTTATAGCATGCTTAAGTTCTTTTTTTCATTATTTTGGTCATCCATGACTTGCTTTGTATAGCTGCTATGTAATCTAGCTTGTTAGCTTTGAGTGTCCAAGTTGTTAGCATGCTCTATTTGGATCATTTCAGTGGTTTGGCATCACTTAGAATGTTAATTCAGTCCATATTTCATGCTTATGAACTTGCACTTATTGCTCCTTTAATATCTTAAAGAGTTAGTAGCTTATGCCTCATGAATGTGTCATTGCGTATGCCATCATGCTTAGGTCTTTGGGATGCCATCTAAGTAGGTTTTTGGGCTCATTTTGACATGCCATAACTCTGTTTTTGGTTGCTTAGATCATGCCACGTTTGGTTGTGTTAGGTGTAGTGTAACACCTCTTTGATGGCCTTGCATGCCTCGTGATTTTGCCCCTTAGTTTTAGCTTGATTTGGTTTTGGTCATTGCATGTTTTAGGCTCACTTTAGCATGATTTAGGACTGTTTTGGGTCATACTTGCCATATCCCCTTTGTTTTGTGTAGCATTGGTTCAATTCCCTTACCTAGTCGTAAGCCCCAAGCCTTAATCATGCATGCTTGGCTTGTTTATGCGATTTGGCATCACTCTTAGCACCATTTCAGAGCATGTAATGTTGTCACATTTGCATGCTTTTCCTTCCTTTTTAAGTGTACTTAAAAGTTGCCCTTTGATGCTTGAGTGTTGGGTCCATTAGCATGCATGTGTGTATGCGCATTTACCCATTTTCCTTTAGCATTTTGGCCACTAATTTGGGCTTATTTGAGAGTTGTCCATATTAGTTTAAGACCATTCCCGCATGTTGTTGCATGCTTGCCTTGCATGTTGTTACATACTCGGCCTATTAACATGTTGTTGCATGTCTAAGTGGTAATGCATTTGGCATGCATTCTTTTGGTTTTATGTTGCTTAACATGTTGTTACATGTTTGCCTCACATGTTACTATATGATTGAATGAAGTCACATGTTTGTTTGCATGCTTGAATGTCCATGTTGCATCTTGCATGTTAACATGCTCATGTTGTATTAGATTTGTTGCACACTTGAGCTATTTACATGTTTGCTTGCTTGCTTAGGTTGCATTGCATAGTGTATGCATTCCTCACCTCTTGATCAACCATGATAGAGGTTAGGGCCCTTTGTGTGTTTTGTGCATTTCATTCCATATTGAGTTGCACACTTGGCACCTTGGGCCATCATGCATTGAAATGTGTGATTAGTGGCCCGAGGGTCGAGAACCATACTCCTTTGAGTCCCAAACATGATGAGGAGGGTGGTGGTGCAAACATTGCTTTAAAATGCATTGCCATATCTAGTATGTCCTCTGCTGCAGCAACACAGCATTTTGCAGGAAGAGATGGTCGACCGACCACATTTAGTGCCGACCGGCCACCAAAATCAGGCCAGTGATCCAATTTTTGGTCGATGACCATAATTCCATGGCCGGTGGTGCTCCTTTTTGGTCGGTGGCCGCCCACAACCCTCAGGGAGTAGTTCAGAAGCAATTTTGAGACTTGTGCAGTCTTCATAGGAGAAAAGCAGTGCAAATAGAGGCAGCATGAGCATGGTGATGGATTTCCAGGCGGAGCCGAGTATGCGTGCATTTATCCCTCTTCCCGAGGCTGCTTTACCGCTTTATTAGCTTAGTTAATTTGCTTAACTAGTTAAGTGGTCTGTAATAATTAATTAGCTAGAGTAGTTTAGAGTAGTTAATTATTTATTTGGTTTGTACTATTCTTCCGGTCCCTCCGAGAGAGGGCAAGGTTGTAATAAGTGTGCGTGTGTGTGATGCATGTCTTCCAACCTTCACTTCTTTCTCTCTTTTACTTACCTGCTTTTGTTGGTTAGTTCTAGGCCATGTTTCAATTAGCATACCTTATGCTCGCATGTTTGCATCATTCATTTGTACCGCATGCATCCGGTCGGCGCATCATGCTAATCGCATTGTATTTCAATTCTAGTTTAAATACGTGCATCGAATTGTTGTATCTCACATGCCATTCTTAGATTAGCCGAGCCTATTCTAGTTACATTTTGCATGTGATACATTAGCCATCGGTAACATGAACTAGGATCGTGTATGATTACTAACTAGTTTCTTGTTTTGGCTCGGAGTACACTGTGAGTGTTTACGCTTTAGCATTGTGCATGTGTGTGAGTGTTAACATGACAGCATGCTTGCCATGAGGCTAATTGCTTTTGTGATATAACTTCCTGAATGCTTGTGGGTGAAGGTTGGGTTGCTTGAGTTGGAATAATCCATCGAAACCCGTGTTTTAGCCTACTTGCAAGTAGCAAAATTTCAAACCATCTTTCAAATAAACAAACATGAAATGTTTTGTTCCAACTCAGACGATCCCGTCTATATTTGTATGCTGTGTGCATCATATAGTAATTCTAGGCTAATAACCGGAATAAGAGCACATAATGTTTTCAAAACTCGATATCATGGTTAGTAGAGGCCAATCTTTGATCGGGCGAACGGGGGTGCTCACGAAGTGACGTTCCCCAATCATACCCAAGTTCCCGAGCCGAGGCAACTTTGGTGATGACGGACATGTGGCCTCAAGCAACGAGTCAGGGTTTCCTAAATTCCCCCAAAATAAATATTTAGGTGGCGACTCTGTATCTGGCAAAGCAGTCCATGTTTGGTACTTCTTTACAAAAAAAAAAAAAAATCTGTTTTCCAAAACGATTTGCTGGATTTGGACTCTTTGACGATTCATCGGTCTTGCATTGCACTCTACGAGATTAGATACAGGACCGTGACATTGAGTCCTGAACTGTGGTGAGCCCAAATGAACAAAACGGGGGGAATTCTCCTCCCGGGACGTTCGAGGACGTCTACAGTGACACAGACCCCCGCTCGAGCGTGGCTTCCCCCGCTCGAGCGGACTTCAAAACACACAAACTTCTGGGTATACGCATTTCACGCTCGAGCGTGACTCTCGCCGCTCGAGCGGAAGTGCATGTATTCAGGTTTCACGCTCGAGCATGAAAGTCCCCGCTCTAGCGTGGGTCAAATTTATGGAAAATCCAGATTGACCTCCAAGCATGAAACTCAACCTTTAAGCCTTCAAAACTCATTTTTCTAGGCCAATATTTGAGGAAACATATAATAACTCATAAAACAACATGTATTAAAAATCATTTCAAGAAATCATGGCCTAAGAGCAACCCAATTTGTGCAAAATCAACATGAACTTTATGAATATGCTATTAATTCAACATGCAAGAACCTCTTTGAATTCAAACCCTCCAAAACAAAATCAAACTTGATAATTTGATGGAAAACAGGTTGAATGACCATAATGTGAGTGAAATTAACACATGCGTGGAAGGAATCTTAGAATTCAAACTCAAAACAAGGAAATTTATGCATGCATCCGTGGATTGACTCTCAAAACAACACCTTGAGCTAAGTCTAGACGTTAAATACCAATTTCACCATGAATCTAGCAAGGACAACTTAAATTCATAATTAAAAGAATGAACTCCCTACCTTAGGTCTACAATTCTAGGTATGGAAGCTCAAATATGCAAATTCTTTTCAATTCTCCTAACTTCAAGCCAAATCCTAGTTGAAATCAAGTTGTTCTCTCCTACACTCTTCTTCTCTCAGTTTGGTCACAAGAAGATGAACAAATGATGCATCCAATATGTAATAAAACAAAATAAAGGTTGTCTAGAATCAAGCCACTAAGTGGCAAACTTGTAATAACTCAAACAAGTGTAAATTAATATTACTCCCTCCGTCCCAAAATAATGGTCCCTTTTGGGAAATCTAACTTTTTTTAGTAGTACAATTATTGCATTTGAAAAAAGTTGGTTTTCCAAAATTATCCTTTTGATAGTATATTTTTTGGGAATATCAATGTCATAATTGTACTTTTTATATTGTTTATTAATTTAAAAGAAGGGCAAAATAGGAAATTTATATTATTTTTGTACTTGATTTTTGAAGATGGACTAATATTTTGGGACAATGAAAAATGGAATAAGGGACTAATATTTTGGGACGGAGGGAGTATTTAATCTAATTTAATCATATCAAATCAAATTTTAATTAAATCTACCATAAAATCACATATATTCTAACTAGTATGAAATACTAATCAATTTCAAAATCGGGCGCCGATAAGGCTTTCAATTCGCAGTTCGAAGTCTGAACATGAACAAATCATTTTATGGCAAACAGATAGAAACGCAAAATAATGCAATACATATGCAAATTAATTCCGGATTCCTTCTAAATTACTGTTAAGCATAACTAATCATGGATTAGCATTAATCGGAGGTCGGGGTTATTACACAAGTGCAATGTAAAACTGATAAACACCAAAAAGTCCAAATCTGACAATTTTTTTTGGAAAATTGATTTTAAATCAAATAATACCAAAATTGGACTGCTTTGCTAGATACAAAGTCGCCACCTAAATATTTTTATTTCGGGAAAATTTAGGAAACCTTGACTCGTGCCGAAGGCCACGTGTCCGTCATCACCAAAGTTGTCTCGACTCGGGAACTTGGGTACGAAAGGGGAAGGTCATGAAATGAGCACCCCCTGCTCGCCCAATCAAAGATCAGCCTCTACTAATTATGATATGATTTTTTTATAAACATTATGTGCTCTTGTTCCGTTATTAAACTAACTTTACTATGTGACGCGCACAAGCAAGTATAGACTAGTTTGCTCAATTTGGAACAATTCAACTCATGTTTGTTTGCGAAAACGGTTTGAATTTGCCACCTCAAGTGAGCTTAAAGATGCGGTTTTGCCACCAAACATAGTGGGCTTAAAACATGATTTACCACTCAACAAAGTGGGCTTAAAACGCATATTCATTGAATCGTTCTAATTCAAACAACAAGCCTTCATCCATAGGCATTCATGCTGTTTAGCATTTAAGCACATAACCTCATGGAAAGCATGCTAATCATGGCAACATTCACACTTATGCAAGTTTGCTAAAGCGTAAAAACTCACCTAGTACTCCAAGCCAAAATAGAAACTACTTAGAAAGATGCATGATCCTAACTATACAGGATGTCTAATGCAACGCATGCAATAATACAATTAATAGGCTCGGCTACTAATATGGCATATGGATCAATTTGATAACATGCGATTAAACACGTATTCAAATAAGTATTGAAACGACAATGCAATTTGAATGATGCGCCGAGCCTCCGTGCATGCAAGACAAGATGAATGTATGCAAGCATGCGATATGCTAATCGAAATATGATCCCTAATCTAACCATCAAAAGTGATTAAATAAAATGGAGAAAGACATGGGGTTGGAAGACATACACACGCGTACGCACACTTATTACAACATTATGCCCCCGCAAAGGAGGATTCGAATGAATAAGGGTTAACTAGCTACGCTAATTAAGCTAACTAATTATTACAAAACTTGAATAAATAGCTAAACTAATTAACTAATTTATTACAACACTTGAAATGAATACTAACTATCTAAGCCAATTAAAGTAAATTAGGCTAAGATAATTAAATATTACAACATCAACTAATTAGCTACGACTAATTAGACTAATCAAATGTTACAACACAATTCATTATACTAATGAAACAATTAAAAAATCAAATGCATTCGATATGAGCACCAAGGAAGATGGATGGAGGTTGCATGCACATCGCCTCAAAGCTGCTCTATCTGTCCAGACTGCCTCTGTTTCACCTTCAGCCACTGTCTCTGTTTCTACAAAACTGCACTGCTGGCCACACACCAAGGGTCATCCGGACCTACAGAGGGCCGGCAGTGTATTGATTTGGTGCAAACTCTATTTTTGTGCTCTGAGGTGAAATCAGTGCAGATAGAGCATTTTCAAGCTCTGTTTGTCCTTCCTTCATTCTCTATCATAGAAAAGCCTCAAGAGAAGGTTGGGATTGACTCTAAAACCATCAATGAGTGATATGATCGCTTGATGATCTCAGATGTCATTTTGGACCAAAAATCAACAAATGTAATGCAAAAGACCACCCTTCCCTTTTTGTCATGGAATGAACTCAGAAAAGGAAGTTGAGACACTTCAAGGACATCAAGAACACCATGGATTGGTGTTTAATAACCCTTCACACAAGGAACTTGGCATGACGTCTAGCCAAGTTCAAGCTTTTCTAGGCATTTTCTTTAAGTGTGTTGATTCAAGTTTTAAACCAATTATTTTAGGCTTTGCCATTCATTAGTCCATTTGTCCATGGTGATGTTTAAAGTCCTCTAACAGAGAAGTGACGTCAAACAAGAGGTCCTTCTAAAACATGAGAAGGAGACTACACCGTTGACGATGAATCCCCGAAGAGATTAGGCCATTAAGTGTTGATCTCCTTTACATGCCTTGAGTAACCTCAATTGGTTGAAACCATTCTCATGAATAAAGATATGGATTAATTGATTGATTAGCAAATTTCAGCCTCAAAGCATATGAAATGAACCGAGAAAGCATGTTAAGCAACAAGTATGCCAACTATGTAGCCTCAAATGTATCTAACAAGGTATGAACCAAATGGAAAAGCTTAGACAACCTTAAAAAAGTCCCAAATACAAGCAAATCAGAGATGAAACATGCATGAAAAGATGGTGGAAAGCTAGGCAATAAATATAAGAATTGAACCTAACAAACAAGAATAAGGAGGGGTGGCTAATCCCTCCATTTTTGGAGCTTCAAAGCATGATTTTTAGCCCTTTTAATCCTCTGAAAATCAGTATGGATACCAAAGAAAAAGAATGAAAAGGAGAAGAGTTTAGGTTATGAAATAACCATTTTGGTAACCCTTCAAACTCAACTCTAATACTTCAAACAAGCTCAAAAACAACCAAAACAACAAGAATGATGGAGTAAAGAATTGAAATGAAAGCAAGGAAAGAGAAAGCACGCTTATACCTTTCAAGAAGCTAGCTTGTTCTTAGAGTTTCCAACTAAATTTCAATGCACTCTCAAACTTGAAATACACATCCTCAAGATCAACCAAGGCTTTAGGATGATCAAACAAGGTTGTATATGATGTGTATAGGTGGTGTAAGCAAACTAGTTAGCTCAAAGGATGCCTTGCAATGGAAGAAGGAGGAGTCAAGGCTCTCAAGGTGTATATCTCTCTTCTAGATATTTGTTCAACCCTCAAAACAATCCCAGAGCTTCGGTTTTATAGAATTTGAGCTGAAAAGGTGACAAATATCTTCAAAAGTGGACAGCTGGCGGCCTCCCGCCCAGAACAGTATTTATTGCCATCGAAGGTCGGCCGACCATTCATAGCCACAGCCGGCGATCACGGATGCACGGCCGGGCCTTGATGGCCTCCCTTGTATTTTTGGTTCAAACTCAGCTAAGGGTGAGAAATGGTCCATAAATGAAACCTAAGGGTTTAAACAAGGTGAATGAGGAAGATGCGAGGTCATTTCGGAAGACTGATTGATTTCGAATCGCTGTGAATTCAAAAACCAACTTTCATCATTGAGTGCATTGAACCAATCGTTTGAGTCTTGCAGGCAGTCAAAAATGGGGTGTCTACAGTTGCCCCTCTTTGACAGAGCTTGAAGTTATAAAATGACGGGAGTAAATGTCAAAGCCCAGAGACGACCCATTTTGACAAGGCCGCAAAACTTGGACAAGAAAGCAAGACATAAGCTAAAATGGTTACACCGCAGGCTACCTACGTATCCCTTTGCAAGGAATCAAACCAGCGTAGTTTTGGGGCAAGATGCAAGCGATATGCATAATGCAAGAACATAACTTATGATCATGCCATGAGGTTGTACAATGAAACATTTAAATGGAAATGCAATTCAATGAAAATGCCATATTTAACCAGCCCGAAACAAGGTATATCAACCTTAAGCACAAAAGTAAGTAAACACGGCACACGTGGAAATTACAAATCAAACCATCTTTCATGCAGAAAGGAAGTAAGAAAATTATGCAAACTTAACTACGCGACGCGAAGGAAAAGCGAAGAGCGACCATCGGGCGCACCCGAGGTCTCAACCGAAACCCTAATGTGTTGCACACAAGAGAAAGAAAAGGGCGGCGTGAACACCGGGACACACCCAAATGTGTTTTAATCGGAGGGAGGTGTGAACTCCGGGACACACCCGAATGCTCTTAACCAAAACAAACAATTCCAATACGTCTCACGCGTGAGGGGAAAAGGTGGTGTAAACACCGGGACGCACCCGAATGTTTTTAACTAAAGGGAGGTGTGAACACCGGGACACACGCGAATGCTCTTAACCAAGAGGAATGGTATAAACACCGGGACGCACCCACATGCTTTTAACCAAAAGGAGTGGTGTAAACACCGGGACGCACCCAAGTGCTTTTAACCAAGAGGAGTGGTGTAAACAGCGGGACGAACCCAAATGCTTTTAACCAAAAGAGTGGTGTAAACACCGGCACACACCCAAATACTTTTAACCAAAAGGAGTGGTGTAAACACTGGCACGCACCCAAATGCTTTTAACCAAAAGGAGTGGCGTAAACACCGGGATACACCCAAATGCTTTTAACCAAAAGGAGTAACAAAATCATCGAGCGCACCAAGATGTCAAACAAGATCCTAACACGTTGCATGCGGAAAACAAGGAGGGTGTGAACACCAAGATGCACCAAATGTTTAACCGAAGAACGGTAACCGAAGGGTTTATTCTAACATGTTGCACGCGAGAGGAAGGAGAATAAAAAGATATGATTCGAAAGGCACGAATGATTTTAGCTGGAACTCCTTTGAATGAGCCGAACATATAATATCGTCTAATAAGAAACGATGAAATGAAGTGAATCATGATTCAGTCCAAACACATTTGAACAAATACAGTTCAAACAAACAAACTTCAAACGAAACAAATGAGCTCACACAATAATAACAACTCTTATTTTCTCTTTCTTTTTTTTCACTCTTTATATATTTTTTGCACTTTTTTTTATGTTTCTATTATTATTATATATATATATATATATATATTTCCTCCTTTTTGTTGACATACAACTCCTGATTCGAGTCAAACCAAAACTAACACTTAAGCAAACTCAAGAATCAAAACAGAAATTAAAACTCAAAATTAAAATCTGAGACCAAAACTCAGAAATTAAAATAATGGTGAAATAAAAACAGATTAGCAATGCACAGATCATAAATTAGCAATCTAAGTATACACCCAAACGTATTGGCAATGCACAAAACAAAACAAAACAAAATAATAATAAAAACACATAAAAAAAAAACAACAAACAAACAAACAAAACAACAACAACAACAAAAAAAAAAAACAAAATTAAATCACCGAAGGCCTGCCGGGCCTCGGTGATGCACGACCGGGTGTCGAAAGAGCCGGCCAGCCTTCGATAGCGGCAAGGGACAGTTTGGTCAAAAGCCACACCCGTGGCTCTTAAAACACACAAAACATTCATTTTTTATCTCACTGTAGGTCGAAAAACCCTCCTCCTTCTCTCTAAACCACCCTTCTCTCTAGATTTCCTCTCTTTGTTGACTTTTCACAACAACCCTCACAAATATTTCCTAAAACAACTTGTTTTCCTCTTGATTTTGAACCGATTGAAAATTGTTTTGGTTAAAGTTTGAGCTTTCTCTTTGTTTTCTCTCACTTCCTCACATTTTTTCCCAATTTTGTCTTATTCTCTCTTGATTTTTTTCATCCCCTCTTCATTTTCTCTCTCTTAGGGTTTGAAACTCTAGGATTTCACCTACTTTACTCATCCCCTTCACTTTTCTTTGCTTTTTTCATGGCTAGTGACGAGGTTCCCATTCTAGAGCCTGCTATAGGTGTTGGCGCTACCCTTGGCACATTTATAGAGGTAGAGGAAGCCACTGCATTACTCCCTCTTACCGAGAGGCCTTTTGATGCGGCCACATACTGGCCACGTACACACGTGCCACCTCCTGGCGGCATCCTGAGATTCGAGGGTTTCATTTCTGGGCTAGACGAGGATACTTTACTGCGAGAGCCCATGGAGCATATCTCTGCCAACGCTTCCATGGTAAACAACTCCTCCCCTATTTGCTTTGCATTTTACTTTACACACATGTTGAAATGTTAAACTTGATGAACAAATCACTTGCCCATGCTGCACATACACTGATAAAACTCTCAATTGATAGGTGATCGCCAGGAGGGTAGGCGGCTACGGCTCTATCTCCTGTCCTTGGCGTTGGTACGAGCGGCTCTCCACGGAGGTCTCCACTTTGGTAAATGCTGCTAGCTTTGGGCCCTTTTTCTCTAGACTCGTAGAGATGAGGGCTAAGTCTTTGCTTTACGGGGCCCTAGTAGAGAGATGGTGGGACACCACCAGCTCATTTCACTTCTCTTCTACCGGGGAGATGACACTGACCTCGTATGATTTCTCGATGTTGACCGGTCTGCAGATTGGGGTCGGCAACCCGGTCTCTTTTGATCCAGATATGACTCAGTGGAGAGATGCACAGCTCCAGTTTCTCGAGGCGATTCCGGACACTACTAGCCATGGGATAGTGTGCGACAGTTGGTTTTGTGACCATTTCTTCGGTACACAGCTGATTACTGTAGATGAGGTTGCTCAGTACACTCACAGCTTCCTCATATATCTTCTCGGTACTACCCTATATGCAAACAGGGAAAATACCGTGGGATTATATATTCTCGGAGCGCTGGTACATCTTCTTCGGGTAGCAAATTACAATTGGGATAGCGCAGGTTTAGCCACCCTATACTGCTATATGAGCTCTGTTTCCTGCCGCAAGGCGGATTCACTTGGCGGCTACTGGAGGGTTTGGAAGGTACATTCTACACTCACCTTTCCTGATGCACTGTTGCATTTCATACTCATTTGATCTGTTTTCTCATACCATCTATCTGTCTTTGATTTGCAGCTTTGGGTCTACACCTACTTTACTTCATTAACTCCAGTTCTAGTGAGGCCGATCGAGTTGTTCGTACCACGCTTTCGGTACTACAACTCACGATTCGAGCGGTGTCGCCTTGTGGATCGCAACTTTCCATATTTTTGCCGTTTCTTTGACACTATTACAGCAGATCAGGTATTGCACTGTTTCTCACATTATATGATCATTCTTATACTGTTGTGATGTTGCACTGTACCACATTACCATTCTCACATTGCACTGACTTCTGACATTGCACTGATTTTCTCACCACACTGCCACTCTAACACTGCACTGATTTTCGGACCCTGCACTGATTCTGACACTGTACTGCCATTCTAACACTACACTGATTCTGTCACTGTACTGATTTCCTCAGGTCGACTAGCACCCTTGGGCAGGCATTCCTCACATGTCGAGGGCAAGCTATACCGCTGTTTGGCATGCTTTCACACTAAGGATCCTGTTTGAGGGCCCTTTTGGCTGAGCATACTACTTGGGGAAGAGATTTATCCGCCAAACTCGGGGCGTAGCTGACCCTAATGTTCCACATCCTCCTCCTGCCAGCATGAGGGTCGTAGATGATTTACAGGATGGTCCTGATCTGGACCCCTTGATGATAGGTGAGGATGGCAATCGTCACTATGAGCCCGGTGACTTCATGACTTTCTTGCGCACTCGGGTGATGGCCTCTTTTACCCTGGGCGTGGTTCGAGCTATGCTAGAGGTTGCTACTACTCCTACTACTGGGGTTGGCGATACGCCTATTAGAGGTGCGCCTGCCGCTACCCCCATTTCTAGATTACATGTGCTCCCTACTGAGATTATGTACATGCACCCAGACGGAGTGATTCAGCAGATCCCGCTCAAGCCCATCGAGGAGAGGGACCACAGACTTGTGTTTGCCCCTAGCATTGAGCAAGTACACTTTCTTTTCATGCTAGTCCATGTTGCATTTTAGCTTATTCTCAGCCATTACTATTTATTGTTCAATTACTGATATCTGTTTCTCAGTTTCCCTTGTTTTATATATTCCTCAGGCATATGGTGACGAGTTCTTTCAGACGATCGATCGACTACTCATCATGGTACGGAAGAGGCAGACTGCCTTAATCACCCATGGGATTGAGGTACATTCTGTGTGTAGCTTACTGTCATTACCATGCTGTACACTCCGGGTCACTCTATTTGATATCTGATATCCTTTTCAGCTTAAGACGGTGCTAGCAGTGCCTGTAGGACCTTTCGCAGCCAGTAGGCAGAAACGGGGCCCAGTGAGAGGCCGAGGAGGCGCTAATATGAGGAGAGGTCAAGTGAGGCAGCGCTGGCCTTCCGAGAAGTCTTTTGATGGGTCCACGACCCCAGAGGATGAGGGAGAGGAGATGGACTTGTAGTCGAACAGCCCCAGTGATGATAGTGATGCGCCTCTTCCACAATCGAGGAGGAAAAGAGCGAGGATGGGCTATTGACGGCGATGCTGACTTTATTTTACTTTGATTTTGTTTTCATTTTGTTATGTAGTTATAAAACTAGCTTCGGATTGTCCTTTTATTTTTCAAAAGCTTTCTTTTATTTGGTTGTATAAAACAATGATTGGAGTTGGGCCTAACAATTATGAAAAGCAAGTTTTGTTGAATGGCTTCTTTGTACACTATGATCTTTGCATTTGTCGGAACAATAAATGCTTTGCTCTCGGATTGATTCATGAACCAAATAATAACTTACAACCGATCAAAACACAAAATACAACTTAATAACGGAAAATAAAATGAAAATAACTCGAAAAAGCTGACAAAGACTTGATACAAGCAAAACAAAACTCGAAAGTACAATTGCAATTTATCAATACAAAGGCCAGGCTTCACTGCAGCAGACTTGCACTGGGCCAACACCAGGACCCGGCCGGGCCTCACTGATGCACGGCCAGCCATTGGTGTGATGTCGATCAGTGTTGTCCAGGTGTCATGCTTAGCTGCTTCCCAAACTCTATATATAAGACTCCTATGCTGCTATTCTGGAAAACACATAAGTTCCTGATATTTTGCTCTCAAAATGGAGATATTATTCGTCAACAGACTTCGAGACTAGATAGCTACTTTAGATGGCTCAGAAAAAGTGAATTTCTGTGGTTTTGGCCTCAATGCCCTTTTCCTTTGAGCCAAACTTCTTGTTGCTTTCCGTTTCTTCATGCCGAGGCCAGATGTTGGAACCCGATTACGCACGTCTTTAATTTCGAAGGGCAAGAGATATGCCCAACAATTGAAGAATTTCAAGCACTAATGGAGTCCTGGCGTGATGAGGAAATCTTGCCTCAGCCCCGTTTCGGTCACGCCCAAGCTTTAGGACGAATGTGTGGGCTTACTCTGCATGAGGCTCGATCCTTAGTTCACAATGGAGAGCTGGACATCCCCAGTTTCATTCATCGATTTTCTAACGCCGGTGACCGAGGGGATCTCCTTTGGCGGGGTTTTTGGTAACACGCCCTTTGTTTGTGTATGCTAGCACACTTCCTCCTTGCCCGTAGTTTCGGTCTAACATCTGGCTAATTAAAGTGGCACAAGGCCTGAAAAAGGGCAAGAATTTTATTGGCTTGACATTAGCTGAGACCTTGATGGGATTGGATGCCTTTCATCGGCGAGAGACAACCAAATTCGCAGGAAGTCCACTACTTTTGCAGGTAATGTTTCCCACCCTTTCTAATATGTGTTTCTCACATCTCTTGGCACTCACGCTCTATTTTTCTCTCAAAGCCTTTTTCTCACTTTTCTCTCAACATACACATCTCTATTCTTTAATCTCTCTTTTCTTTCATCCCTCCCCAGATATGGCTTATGGACAAGCTGAAGATAGTGGATTATTGCCCTGCATATTTAGCATGGAGCTATTTCTTTCACCAACGGCTAGTTGATTTCCCGAACGAAGGGTGGTGGTGCCATTGGATGTGCAACAGGTTTGCTGCTGACATTGCTTGGTGTTGCCCCTAGTTTGATCTACCCGGGATGAGCTACAACATGACTCGGCAACCTAGCATTCAGCTGATTGGCCTTATATGCTGTGTATTCTACTTTCCGTTTCAGTTCAGGCGTTAGTTTGGACATGACCAGATTTGACCAGAGAAGGGGTAGAATACCCAACTTCATTTCCAATCTGAGGTTCACAATTGGCTCGATATCCCACTGCATGGAGGACGAGAGAGCTTCTGGCTCCTACCCCGAGTTTCAACTGCGCACTTTCTGGCGAGTGCCTAACTTGGCTCAAAGACGAGGCACAAACCGGGCCCACTTTATCATCAGAGGCTTCCACAAGCACGAGTGGGGGATACAGGAACACCTGACTCATCTATGCCCCAAGTTTTCTTGCTTTGATCTTGCCTTTCAAGTTTTCTTTTGAATGTAATAAAAGCAACTTTGATTTGTATCGAGAGTTGGAGAACTTTGTATTGAAATCAATGAAATTGAAGTTGTAAGCACTGAAAATTTTCCATTTGGTCCAAAAATGGTCTAAGTTGTAAAAGGATTAATTTGAACAAAATTAGCTTTTATCAAAACTTTTCAAAACCATTTTCGATGAAGATCACAACTTGACGCACATGGAATCTATCCTTGAGATGTACAACCCCGAATCTGAAAATAGAAAATTGCCCCTTGTCTAAATAGCACTGCTCAGCACTGTAGTCAGCTCTTTTCTCAGAGTAAGGCTCATAACCGAACTTTCAAATAACAAACAGACAAAGATGCCTTGATCAATCACATGGACACAGTTGATTTGGAGGTGTTTAGGGCCGAGCTTCATAATGAAGTTGCCTATATATCCCAAAGATGGGAATCAGGCCTTACATAGTTCGGTTCGGGTTCACTCGAGTATTAACTCTCTCCTTTTGCGCTCTAACTTTTGCCAAGGCCGCCCTTTCTGGGTTTTCAACCTTGCAAGTTCAGTTTTTCTTTTTTTCCAATTTTTTGTGCTTTAACTTTTGCCTAGGTTGCCCTTCCGGGTTTTCGGCCTAACAAGCCTCTCAGGGGTAATATTTCTTCAACTTGTCCATATTGATCGATTGGAAAAATTCTAGGCCATCCAGGTCTATAAGAATAACAGCTCCACCCGACCAGATAGCTTTGATAATGTAAAGATCAATCCAATTGGGTCTGAACTTGCCCCTAGGGTCATGGGTGGAAGCTCAGTTGTCTTTCAATGCAAAATCCCCTTAATTAAGATTCTGAGACTTAACCTTCTTATTAAAAGCCCTAGCAATCCTACATTGATAACCCTGAACATGGTACTGTACTTTCAGCCTTCTCTCATTAAACAACATCAGTTCTTCGAACCTGCTATGTTGCCAATCCGCCTCTGCTATCTGACACTCAGCCATAACCCGCAGCGACGGAACCTCTATTTCGATTGGCAGAACAACTTCTATCCCATAAACTAGAGAGTACAGAGTTGCCCTAGTAGATGTCTGAATTAAAGTTCTGTAACCCCAAAGAGCAAATGGCAATTTGTCTGGCCAGTCCCTATAGGTCTCAACTATTTTCTGCAAATGTGCTGGATATTTTTGTTGGTAGCCTCAACAGCTCCGTTGGTTTACGGCCGACATGTAGATGACTTATGAAGAACCACGTTGTATTTCTCCAACAAGTCGATTACTTCTTTCTTGAAATGAGAGCCATTATTTGAAATGATCTCATTCAGGACTCTATAATGACAAATGATATTGTTTCGGATGAACTTAGCCACATGCGTTGCTTTCAACACTGCATAAGACTGAGCTTCCACCCACTTCGTGAAATAATCAATTGTCACCATATTGTACTCATGTCCATTTGACCCTTTCGATGTAACTGCCCCAATGACGTCAATTTCCCAGACTGAGAAAGGCCATGGTGAAGTCATGTTGTACAGCTTCGATGGCGGGATATTCATACGATTGGCATGAATTTGGCATTTGTGGCATCGTCGAACAAAACCAATACAATCCTCCTCCATGGTAGACCAGTAGTAACCTTGCTTGAGAATCTTCCGGTCTAACATTACTCCGCTCATGTGTGCTCCACACTCTCCCCCATGGATGGCCTCCATTAGGCGCTTCGATTCCTCTGCGTTGACACATAGCTTGTGCATTCCCAGATGACCCCTTTTATACAACTTACCCCCACAGATGATAAATGGAACGGCCATCTGCCGTATTGCCCTTTTATCTTTGGCATTTGCCCTTAGTGGATAAACCTCTTTTTCCAAGAAGTTCTAGATATCATAATACCAGGGATTTTGATCTTGTACTTCATCTATTGCGGCGATCAACTCGTAGGCCAGCGTATATCTTTGTTTAATGATGATCGGACGCATCCGGACTCCAAATGGGATGTCTATCATAGAAGATAAAGTTGATAAGGCGTCAGCGAAGATGCGTGAAGGTTAACTTCTCAAACCTAGGAATCAGAATGTCCAAGGTCTGGTGATAGATCTTCATATTTTCTTCTTTGACCTTCTAGTCTCCTTTTATTTAAGAAACAACCAGGTTTGAGTCCCCAATGACGTCCAACCTTTTTGCCTCTAGTTCAAGGCTGGCTTCCAAACCAACGATCCACGCCTTGTACTCGGCTTCGTTGTTGGATACCTTGAATCGTAGTTTGAAGGCTAAGGGTATATGGGAATATTTGGGTGCTATTAGCAACACCCCTATCCCATAACAGTACTGGTTAGACGCTCCGTCAAAGTACATTGTCCAAATCTCTTCCTTGACTTGCAGAATAACTTCATCTAGGAATAGATATTCCACTGCTTCATTCCCTTCCACTGGGTGATCTTCCAGGAACTCAGCTACCGTTCTCCCCTTGACAGACTTGTGAGTGACATATTTCAAATCAAATTTGGAGAGAAGAAGCAACCAACGAGCTAGCCTACCCGTAAGCACTGGATTCTCGACAAGATATTTGATAGGATCTAATCTCGAAACTAGAATTACAGAGTGAGCTAATAGGTAGTGCCTCAACTTCCTAGTAGCCCATACCAAGGCCAAACAAGCCTTCTCGAGTGGAGTGTAATGGGGTCTCATAGTCCAACATCTTCTTACTTAGGTAATAAATGGTTTTCTCTACTCTATCTTATGATTCCTGAGCGAGCATGCATCCCATCGTTGTGTCCGTTACTGACAGATACAAAATAAACGGCTTCCCCAGCTCTAGCGGCGACAACATAGGTGGGTTCTGAAGGTACTGCTTGATCTGTTCAAAAGTGAATTGACATCGGTCATCCCATTGGAATTTCTTTCCTTTCTTCAGGAGACCAAATAGTGGTTCACAAGTCAAGGTTAATTTTGAAATAAATTGTCTAATGAATTGCACTTTACCTAGAAAGCCTCGCACTTCCTTTCAGTCATTGGTGGTGACATTTCTATGATGACCTTGATTTTGGAAGGGTCTACCTCGATGCCCCTCTGTGTGATCAATAAACCCAGTATTTTCCCTGCTATCACACCAAAAGTACACTTTTGTGGATTCAGCCTCTACCGATATTCTCTGATCCGTTGAAAAAATTTCTTCAAGGCGGTGTAGTGGCCCTCTCTTTCTTTGGACTTGACAATCATGTCGTCCACATACACCTCGACCTCTTTGTGGATCATATCATGCAGAATTATGATTACAGCCCGTTGATAGGTAGCCCCAACATTCTTCAACCCAAACAGCATTACCCTGTAGTAATAAGTTCCCCACGGCGTGGTGAAAGCGGTTTTCTCTCTGTCTTCGGGTGCTATCAGAATCTAGTTATACCCAGAAAATCCATCCATGAAGGAGAGCAACACATGGCCTACGGTGAAGTCCACCAATTCATTGATGTGCGGCAGAGGAAAGTCGTCCTTCGGACTAGCTTTGTTCAGATCTCTGAAATCCACACACACCCGAATTCTGCCATCTTTCTTTGGCACCGGAACAATGTTGGCCAACCTAGTCAAATACTCAGAAACTAGCAAAAGCCCTGCATCTATCTGCTTGATGACCTCTTCCTTAATCTTCAAAGCCCAATACGAGCGTATTCTTCGAAGCTTCTGCTTGATTGGTCGGGCCTCGGGGTCAGGAAGGATCCGATGCTGTACAATCTCAGGATCGATTCCAAGCATATCTTCGTAGGACCACATGAAAACATCTTTAAAATCTTTTAATAAAGTGACTAAGCGCTCGCGCTCCTCTAAAGACAACGTGGACCCGATTTGGACCAGACGCGGATCCTTCTCAGTACCCACATTAATTGGAATGATTTCATCAACGAGGGGTTTTACAAACCTCTCCTCATCTCGATCAATCAAATGTTTCAAAACCAGAGGAATTCCTTCCTCATCATTTTTATTAAAATTTTGAAAGTCATGATCAATGCAATATACAAGTGACACAGAGAAGTACTCAGAAACTGCAGTGGTATTCACATTCAGAAGGTCAAGCTCATCCAATTCCTCAGTTACAACTGACTCAAAAGAAAAGGAAAAAGACGACCTGGACAAAACTTCGGCATTTGGGTTATCAACCCCAAGAATACCAGACTCCGACTCAGAGGAACTGGAATCTGATTCCGACTCCACAGATTTTGTGGAATCAAATTTTGGCTCACTACCCAACTCAGAACTCCTGGACAAAAAGCCCTCCTCCAGCTGCCAAATGAGGGACGGTGCGTCAGATGTATCTAGAATACTGCTAGAAGGGTTAGCACCCGGTTGGTCTCCAATCATGGAAATAGTTAGGTCATCCTACAAGCTCTCTAGATCGATCGGAGGATCCAAAAGGAGACATGCCAATGCTGCCCCTACTTCAAGTTCATTGTTGTTGGAATCACTTTCTGTGCTCTTTGAAGCCTTAGCAGTTTGTTCATTCTGTTCTTCTATGTCACTCTCTTGCAGCTGCAAGTCAAAGAAAATCTCAAAGCCAGGAACCCGCTGCTTCTCAGAGTTGAACCAGGGTTTGGGGAAACCACAGAATGGGAAGTCTTCACCCTCCCGAACAAAATAACCATTTAGGGTTCCTCGAATTGGTCGGTGTACAAACTTGTAGCGCTTCCCGCTTTACTTTGCTCTGGCTCTCCCGGCCATTTTTTTCCCTTTCCTCACCCAGTCCTCTTTGGTGGGCGTATAGCCAAGACCAAAGGCATGCGGGTTATGTGGCACGTCGGCCAATGCAGTAATACCCTTCCGGTCACTCCTTTCTAATCCTATTCCGGGCATGTGTCGCAGCTTATTCATGAGATATACAGATTAGGCACTGACATATAGGTTCTCATCAATAGCCAAGATATTCTGCACCACCCGAGCCTCAGCCAAGGTAAACCTCAAAATGAAGACATCCTCTTCACTATGCACAATCTCCGGCATAGGTGTAGTGACCTCTGGCGAGGGATATATAGAAGAATTCCCAAAGACAATAGCCACCCCCTTCCCATGGAGGTATTTCAGCATCTGGTGGAGGGTTGAGGAGACAGCTTTTACTTGATGCAACCAAGGTCATCAAAGCAATAGATTAAAAGTGGCAGGCACATCCAATACATGGAACTCGATGTCCTATTGGGCTGGACCGACCTGTACTCTAATCAATACTGTTCCCATTACCTCTTGAATTGTATTGTCATACGCCAAGATCACCTAGGCCGTAGGCACAAAATCGACTGGTTTCAGGTCGATAGCGTAGGCTATGCGACATGGGTAGACGTTGATTGCTGACCTGGTATCAACTAATACAACTGGTACTCACTTTTCTCGGCATTCCACAGATATGTATAGGGGCTTGTTGTGTGCCGAGCCTTCCAGTGGCAATTCCTTATCTGAAAAGGTCAAAGTTGGCGCTGCACCTCCTAGGAAGACTAATCCCACCAGTTGTTTTGGGGTGGTCTCAATGGACAACTTGGCTTTATCCATTGCTGACAGCACAACCTGTCTATGCACTCGCGAAGCCATAAGCAACCCCCAAATAGATATGTCTACTTGAATCTTCTTCAATGTTTCAGCATGGCTTCTTCTTCTAATTGTTTTTTCTTCTGCCTCTCTGCTTCTTTATCCTTCCAGGATGCCTCGGGTTGGTCCAGATGCAATGGTTTGAAATATCGGCCACTTTTTGTCATATGGTCGACTTCCTCCACATACCAGGTGTTGTCAGGAATACCTTCACCCCAATCCTTATCAGTGTAGACAAGATGCAGATCATCATCTTCCTACCACATACCTCCAGCAACCGACAAGCAATTGTCCAGTTCCGGCCTAAGTGTTCTCTCAACATAAACATTCCCCACGGGATGTTGAGCTATTCTAGCTTTCTGATCACTTTCACTAATTTCCTGCCCAAACTGCTCTAGCGCGGCTTCTTGTTCTGTGAGTGAATCTAACTACCATGTACTGTTGCACTGTCAATTTACTTGGAGGGTTTGGGCTGCAATGTTGAATTGGTGGGAGGTGCAAGGGGCTATACCAGGATCTGTGGAAGCTGTTTTTCACTGGTGAGAAGGTGTTAAGCTTAGCAAGAAAGAAAAATTGCTTTGGAAAGTCATTTCCTCAGCCGTCTTTTGGTCTCTATGGAAACTGCGAAATGAGTGTATTTTTCAAGCTGCTAAACCTCAATTGGAGGACCTGTGTGATTTGATTAAAATCAGAGTTGCATTGCGGTTGAACCAGAGATTTAAGGGCTTTCACTTTACTGTCCAGGACTTCCTGACCAATTTAAGGCAAATCAGATACTGTTTAGGGAGTAAATCTGTCCTAGGCGGCTAATATAGATCTCTGTGTGCTTCTGGTTTCTCCGTTGGTGTCTTTTGTGCTGTTAGGTTGGTGTCTTACCAACTTTGGGTGGTGCTACCAAATGAATGGTCATACTTCCTAGGAGCGAGTTGTCTGGTTATGATGTTCTTTGCTCCTCCCTTTTTATTGATGATTGTCAATGTATTGCTGCTTGATTATTATCAATAAAATTTCCTTTTGGCTGTTTCAAAAAAAAAAGTATCCCTCTCTTAACTTTCACATCATCATTTTTTTTTCCCAACTTATTTAAGTTTAATAAGCCGTAAATAGTACTCTTAAATTAAAATAAATTATAATAAACTCATTTAAATTGTAACAAATAGTCCCCATAGTATATGATAAGCATGATCATCAAATCAAGAATAGAAATAATATTTTTGCATCTTTGCACTTTGTATCAAATCTTACTTTGGCCATTACATAAAAAATCATGATAGCTAACCCATTCACTTGTAGTTAAATATTATTTTGGTCTCTACACACAAAATCGTTACAGTCAATCCCTTGCATTTCTTTTTATCAAATCACACTTTGTTCTCTACACCAATGTCATTTTCTCTGTTTTGTTACTCCATTGTTTTAATTTATAACAATATCCAGTCATATAACAAGAATGTAACTACGAAATGGGGATAAAAAAAGAAAATCATCTCCGTTTTCTATCAATATATATTTTGTCCCAAAATGTATATCAAATTATCACTGTATTAGGCTAAAACAAAACATAAATCGTAAACGATTAGAAAGATGAACTAGAGTTTTACATAAATTGAAATTATAAAATTCTATTTTTCACTATAACATAGTTTTCTATCTATTCATCTTTTCCTCTTCGATTTCTCAGCTGCCTTTATTATTTCAAAAGGTTTATTTACCTCTTGGTTCCAATTTTCAGTATACGAACATATATATATATATATAACTTTCACGTATTTATCACGTATGACAAAGTAAGTATTGGTGGGAAATAAAGATAATTTTATTCTCTTACTCTTATTTCGTAATTACATTCTTGTCATGTTAAAGATTTAAAGAATTGAGTAATAGGAGGACATTAACACTTTTGTAGGGATCAAAGTGAGATTTGATCAAAAGTGCAGGAATTAACTATCACGATTTCATGTGTAGAAGTTAAAGTGCGATTTGACTAAAAATGCAAAGAATTGACTATTATAATTTCATATATATCAATTAAAATAAGATTTAATACAAAGCGTAGTGATACAAAGTATAATTTACCCTTAATGAAAATACCATTGATTATTGTTACCGTGACAAGTTCTTCCCTGAAAAAACTTCAATGGATGTTTGTTGCGTAGTTGAACAAACTTGAAAGCAATGGGAGTTGACCAATACACTTCTATTTTATTACAGACTTCATTTGTAATACCTTTGGGCATAAAAAGACTTTAGAAGAAAATAATATATATATATATAATTTTTATACAAAATTGATATCGTAATGATATTTTTATAATTTTAAACTAAAGTGATGAATATTTTATTATATATAATGAATAATTATAAATGAGACATATTATGTTTTTATATGAATAAAACTACGTTTATTTAAAAGTCTACTAACAAATTCACGTAAAATTGATATAGCAATGTTACATAAATGTACTTGAACCCACCTTCTACAATTGAAATAATAAATATTAACGGTAAACGCTTACTTCAAATTTTATTAACAAAGTTTACGCAAACTTGAAGTGGGAAACAGGGTCGGCCTTAAATAATTCGGGGTTCTAGGCGAACTTACAAAATTAGGTTCTTTGCATATAATTATAAATAAATTAAAAAATAATGCCCAATTAATATACATTAATATATGTTTATATAATTATATATAAAAAAAAATGAAAAATGAAAAATGAAAAAATGTTTAGATAAAATAATAAATACTTGCAATATTTTTATTTGTTAATACCTGCTGCATATATAATCACTAAAATTATATACTTAATTTATTTACATAAATCAGGACATGAAGAATCTTTACATGAAATTTTAAAAAAAAAGAAAAAAAAAGATAAACTGAGTCTTATTGCTTGATGATTTATCAAAATCTAGGTAATAAAAAAAAAAAAAAATCACCAATGTATAAAAAACTATATACTTAATTTATTTACATAAATCAAGACATGAAGAATCTTTACATGAACAAACCAAAAAAAAAAGATAAATTGAGTCTTATTGCTTTATGATTTATCCAAATCTAGATAATAAAAAAAATCACCAATCTATAAAAAATATTAAATAAAATATAAATTTATAATACAAAATAAAATTTGCACCAACTACGACAAAATATTAGTTAAATGTTACTTTTATTGTATTTTTAGATTCAAAATTACTAATTAAGCATTTATAATTTATATGGAGCCTTTAATTTAAATTGTCATGAACTTAAATTAGTTCAGTCAAATCCTTATATTTTGGGTCTACCAATGCTATAAGAGTTAAAATTAATTTAAAGTAAGAATGAGAATTTTCAACACAACTATAATAATACACAAAATTAGTGAACTAACGACAAAGCAAATGGATATGAACCAAAATAACACTAGGGTTTGATGGAATAAGACTCTTAGACTTGGCTTTTATGAAAGTTAATTCTCAACCCAGACATAACTTCAAAGCACCTTAATATCCTCTTTAGGCTACTAATCTCCTCCATATCAGCTTCACACAACAATAGGGAATCATCAGCAAATTGCAAATGGGACAACACCACACCCCCAACTCCTACTTTCACCCCTTTAATAACTCCTAGCTGGAGAGCCCTAGATAAAAGCACGTTCAAACCCTCCGCTACCAAGTTAAACAAGAAAGGGGACAATGGATCTCCTTGTCTAAGACCCCTCTGCGGACAAAACTCACTGGTAGGGGACCCATTGACGAGGACAGAAACCCGAGCTGTGGTAACACACTCCATAATCCATGCAGACCATCTAGCACCAAACCCAAAGTTCAGAAGCATTGAGTGCAGAAAGCCCCAATTTACGGAGTCATAGGCTTTTTCAAAATCCAGTTTGATTAACACTCCCTTCTTCTTGGACCTCCTCCACCCTTCCACCACTTCATTGGCAATGAGCACTCCATCTAGAATATTCCTCCCCCCAATAAACGCTGATTGAGTTTCACTAATAACACTGGGAAGCACAGCTGCAAGCCTAGCTGATAGTACCTTGGCTAAGATTTTATACACTGACCCAACCAGGCTAATGGGCCTATATTCAGTGAGACCCACCGGGTTCTCCTTTTTAGGGACTAAGGTGATAAAGGAGTTATTCAAGCCCTTCACCAATCTACCATTTCTATGGAACTCCTTCATGAAATTAACCACATCCCCTTTCATTACCTTCCAGAATTTTTGAAAGCACAGCAAGTTGAAGCCATCAGGCCCAGGAGCCTTATTACCATCGCAATCCTTCACAGCTGCCTTAATCTCATCCTCAGAGAACTCTACTTCAAGAGCCGCAGCCTGAGGACTACTCTGAACAGATTTAAACAATCCACCTATCTTGGGCCGAACCACCCACTCCTCTGTGAACTGCTTCCGAAAATGGTCAAAAACTACCTTTCTCACACTGCATGGATCCTCTACCAGTGAATCCCCTACAGTAATGGATGCTAACTCATTCCTGCTTTGGCGAGCCCTGGCCATCACATGGAAAAATCTGGTGTTCCTATCCCCCTTCAAAGCCCAATTCAGCCTTGAGTTTTGAAGACACATCCATTCAACCATCCTACTCAATCTCCAAACCTCCTCTCTGAGAACCCTTCTTCTACTTACCTCCGCTTGGTTGAGGATCCGGGATTCGGCTAGCAGATCAAGATTGTTCTCCTCCTCCTCTGCAGCTTTCAATTTAGAAGACACATTTCCAAACACCTCCTTGTTCCAAGCTCTGAGATGCTGCTTCAAAGCTTGCAGTTTTTTAATTAATACAAACCCAGCCCACCCTTGAATCAAGGCCTCCTTCCAATATTTATCTACAAGAGGAGCACAAGAAGGGTGCAAACACCAAGCATTAACGAACCTAAACGGCTTAGGACCCCAGTCCCTATCGTCCTCCATCACTAACAGAGGGCAATGATCTGAGATAAGCCTAGGCAGGCCCCACAATTTGAACTTGAACACCTCCAACCAATTTGGATCAACCATAACCCTGTCAATTCTGCTCCATCTCTCTCATTCTGCTGAGTTGCACCAAGTGAACTTCCTACCCAACAAGGGTAAATCATTCACCTCACTCCTTTCAATAAAATCATTCAAATCCGACATCCCCCTATCTCTCCTATTGCAACCTTTCCTTTCACACATAAATCTGGTCTGGTTAAAATCCCCACAGAGACCCCAAGGTTTTGGAAAATCATTCTTCAGCTTAGATAGAGTCTCCCAAAATTTCCTTCTATCCCCCACTTCATTAGGTGCATACAAATTGACTAACACAGGCAGATTTGCTGGTATTCTCAACTGCAAGACCAAGAAGCTTCCTGTGCAGTATTTAGGGCTGCCTTTAGGGGCTAACCCCAGTTGTAAAGCAACCTGGAAACCAGTGGTGGATAAAGTTAGACGTAGACTCGCTAGTTGGAAGAGGAAGACTCTCTCTTATGCTGGCAGACTCACCCTTATTAAATCTGCTCTTGCCTCTTTGCCCGTGTATTACATGTCCTTGTTCAAAATTCCGGACGGGGTAGCTCGAACTTTGGAGAGATTGCAATCTACATTTCTATGGGGCGGCTCAGAAGTCAGAAGAAATGTGCATATGGTCAAATGGGAGGGGCTATCTAAAAGTCTAGAGCAAGGGGGTGTGGGGCTGAGAAGGGTGAGGCTGTTTAATTCTTGTCTTCTAATTAAATGGTGGTGGAGATTTGGGTTTGAGAAGGAAGCCTTGTGGAGAAGAGTGGTCTGCAGCAAGTATAAGGTGGACACCAGGGATTGGTCTCCTCCCACTTCTACGCCTAGTAGAATGTCTAGTGTTTGGAGAGGTATAGTTAACATTGCCGAGTCTAGTAACACCCTCTCGGAGTTCTTCATGAATAACTTTCATCTTAAGATTGGGGATGGGAATAATGTTAGATTCTGGGTGGACAAATGGTGGAATAGAGTAAGTCTTAGAGAGGAATTCCCTGGTCTCTATGGGTTGGTGGTGAATAAAGAAGAGTCGCTTAGATCTATGCATGATCAGAAGGTGGCTGATGGCAATTGGGTGTGTCAGTTTAGGAGGAGGCTGTATGACTGGGAGGTCAGTGAGGTTTTCAGACTGAGAAACTTCCTGGCAGCCGCCCCTGCTCCTTCTCCATCTCAAGCAGATTATCCAGTGTGGAAAGCTTCATCTTCTGGGCTTTTCACTGTCTCCTCTGCTTATTCTGGTGTGATGGCTTCAGCTGGGCCTTCGGTAAGGTCCACTAAATTAGTGTGGATCCCCTACATGCCTCCAAAAGTTCAATTTTTTACGTGGCTTGCTTGGCATCACAGAGTGAAGACTGCAGGGTATTTACAAAGAATTGGTGCCCTTAGCAACTCGGTGTCTCCCCTGTGTGTTTTTGCAGTGGTGAAGTAGAAACAGTGACTCATGTGTTGATTTCCTGCCCCTTTGCTTGGAGGTGTGGGCTTCTATGCTGCTGTGGTGGGATGTTGTGGGGGCCCTTCCTGATTCGGTTAATGGAGTCCTATTGTGGTGGGAAGGTCAGGGTGTTAGGAGTAAAGAGAGGTTGATCTGGAGAGGAGTGCCTTTGGTTGTGTGTGGTCTATCTGGCAGCACAGAAATGCTATTGTGTTTAAGGCGTCTGTTCCTAACTTGGGGGAGTTGTGTGAAGTCATCAAGGTGAGAATTGCCCTTTGGTTGAAACCGAGGTTTTCAAAGCATCTCTTCTCTGTACAGGATATTGTCCTCAATCTTAAGCAAGTTAGGTACTGCATCTCAGGGAGGAGTGTGTAATGCATCTGTCTGCTGTGTTGGTGTGCATCTGGGCTTCTGCGTTTGTGGACTGCTGTGCATTTGGGCTGTAGTGCTGGGTATGTGCTGCTGTTTCTGTGATCTGCTTCAGTCGGTGTGCTGCTCGGTATGGAGTCTGGATGGTGGTTGGTCTGCATCTGCATCTGCTGGCTTTCTCACTGCATCATCTGGTTGGGTTTGGTCTGCATCTGCATCTGCTGCGTTTGAGTCCTTCTGCTGGTTTTCTCAATGCAATTCGGTGGTCTGCTCTGGCTTTCAAGTTGGTCTGCTAGGGTAGTGTGCTGTTAGTGTGTGTTCTGAGCTCCTCTCCTTCTATTCTTTTTGCCTTTCTTTTATTTTCTCTTTGCCTGTTTGGGTTTGGTCCCTCCCCAAACCCCTTCTCTTCCTTTTTGGTGTATTCCCATCTTGTATGGTTTGCTCATCAATAAAGGTTTCCTTTGGCTGTTTCAAAAAAAAAAAGAGAGTGAATTTACTAAAAAAGCTCATAATTTTTTTTTTATATATAAATTCGGAAGAAATGTTAAAGACTCATAAATTTACCCAAAATGATATGATAATAGAATTGGAGTCGACATCATTGGGTATATAACAAATCAAAAAATATGCATATCATACCACATAATTGTATCATATATCTGATGATTTATTCTATTCAATTTCATATAATAATATTTTAAAAATTATTAAAATTCAAAACTTAAACATACTATAATAATAGTCTGTGCCATGCACGCGCCTGTGTAAACTAGTATCTATATATATGTGTGTTTAAACAACTAAGAAATTGATAAGCTTGACTTTATATAAAGGTTTCAAATACCAAACTTTTGATTCCTAAACAAAATATTCATCTAAAAAATCGAATTTGATCATATATGGAATTTGTTATTAATAACATGCACAACAGAAATGATTTTGTTAATAATTTTTTAAAAGATAAATATGATTTAATTATGTGACTATCATTATTTGTTGATTTAATTTTGTATAAATTATCTTATTGAAAAATCATATAGAATGAATTATTTAGATTATCAAGTTGAAACCCATAGTAGATTTACTGAAACCCAACAATATGATCCACTTAAGCCAATTGCAAAAAATCTTCTGTTTTTGGGACATGATTGTGTCTTATTGATTTTATCAATTGGACATCAATAAATTTTCTTTTTTGAGAAATTTATAAAAAAAAAATCCCCAGATTTGATTTTTATAATAAGATAAATCTCAAAATTTTAATTTTATCAATTTAAATTTTAATATTTGATTGTTTGCAATCTAAATTATTTGTCTATTTTCATTAAATAAAACTGATAAAAAAATTAATATTTTAGTCATTAAACTTAATGAAAAAGAATATTTTAGACATTTTTTTATAGTTACTTGAGTTTAGTAACTAAAATACTACTTTTTCGTCAATTTTACTTAACAAAAATAAACAGAAGATTTAGGGGTGGTTTGGCACAACCTATTTTAGTCTATCTTTTTATCTTTTTTGGGTCACATCAATCAACATCTCCTCACTACTTTTTTACACATCTTTTTATAAAAAGTCAAAAAGTGCACTTATTTAGGACATCCCAAACCACCGTTTGAAAATAAATCATAATATTAAGATTTAAACTGGTAAAATTTAAAATTTATCTTATTATAAGACTCATATTTTAAGATTTTTCTTATAATTTATTTATTTATTTATTTGGTTTTTTTTTTTTTTTTTTTTTTTTTTGGGGGGGGGGGGGGGGGGGGGGGGGGGGGAGTGTTAGGGATTTTTAAGTTTGATGGATCAACCCCAAGTTCTTTGTACCTGGTGAGGCGATGTCCAAACGTCATTTGAATTGTTCAGCATTCGTTGTGTAAAAAAAAAAACTTCATTATGTAGATTAATCAGTCTCATTAATTAGAATAATGCTATATACATTAATTAGTGTATACATTAGTATAGTAACAGATGATGTGACATAATTTTAAAGGTTTTGAATATTTGTAATTTGTATAATAAATAGGGTCATTAGTGATATCATAACATTAGTTAATATACTAGTGTGCACACTAATTGATGCATGTAGCACCACCGCATTAATTATATATATAATCAAGGTGGTTTAAGAGCATTGGATGGCCTCGTCAATGCCATGCAAGTAACGTCTTTCTGACTTGTGCAAACTTCGGATAGGAAGGTCTTTTGTAGAGAAAGTGATTATCTTTAGGTTAGAGAGACCGGATTTTTTTTTGTTAGGAAATTTAACTCATTTTGAGTCCCTTTTTTTTTATAATTTAAAATATTTATTTTATAAGACTTTTAAAGAAAAGTATGCATATCAAAATTAAATCAATTAGATATCAAAAATTACTCCATCAAATTACAATTGTCTCAAAAATTATTAGCGGAATACGAGGATTGTCTAAAACTATCACACAGGTTCAATGTATTATGTGTGCTCATCTGATTTTATTTGCAATCTGTTCATTGTATTTATTAGTTTTTGAGTTATGTAAGAATTTAATGTCAAAAGTTATTGAAGGACACACAAGTCACAAATAGTATTTGATTGCAATTTTTAATTATAATATATTTAATTTTTTAAGCTTATTTGACATTAAAAAAAAAAAGTAAGATTTTTTAAAATTATAATTTGTAATTTCTTTCAAATATTCTATGCGATCGATGATATGGTAGAAAAGAATTGGGTAAATTATATTTTGTACTCTTACACTTTGCACCAAATTTAGCTTTGATCCCTACACATGAAATCATGACAGTCAACCCCTGTATTTTTAGTCAAATATCATTTTGATCACTACACATAAAATTAGGACAATCAACCCATGCACTTTTAATTAAGTGTCAATTTTCTCCTTCTGTGCCTCCATTGTTTAAGTCTTTAACCAAATCCAATCATGTAATAAGCATGTAACTACGAAATAAGAGCAAAAGAGAAAAATCATCCCTATTTCCCACCAGTACATACTTTGTCTCACATGATACACACGTGACAAGAAAATAGAGTTTTCAAATCAAAGAGAAATGAAGAGAAATAGACAAAAGACTGTGTTATTGTGAAAAATAGAGTTTTGTGATTTCAATTTTTACAAAACCCTAATTTTTCTCTTTAATTGTTCATAATCTGCGTTTTATTTTAATTGAATACAGTGGGTCACATGTATGGGAGTAACTCGAGAATTGATCATGGTAGTAAGGGTTAAATCATAAATTTTGTTCAAGGGATAAGGTATGTAGAAAAGGTTAAATTAGTTTTAGTAAATTACTAATTAAATTTTTTTAGACAAACGTTGTGAAAAAAGTTTTGGAAATTGTGATTGTTAAAGTA